>CM075856.1:21951252-22583752 GCA_037975125.1 Latrodectus hesperus
CACACACACACAGGTTGGTCTAAGCTGGCAAGTGCGCTCTATGTGTTTTCACCGCCAATCCGAGGACTCAAATTATATACTAAACTTACAGGAATATTTTTACAAAATTTATTATTATGGTTTAAAATGTGATTTTAACAATCGTGTGACATAAATTATTTCAATATTTTTATTTTTTCAAATATGTGTTTTCTCAAGGTAAGCGAGGACCTATGATACACACCTGTTACTGAGAACCTATGATACATACCTGTTACTGAGAACCTTTCATACACACTTGTTACCGAGGACCTCTCGTACACACTTGTAAGTGCGGACCTTTCATACACACCTATAAGTGCGGTCCTTTCTTACACACCTGTAAATGAGGACCTTTCATACACACCTCCAACCACGGACTTCTCATACATACCTGCAAACGTGGATCTCACAAACACATATGCAAATTAGGATAATATATGCATTCTTTTAAAAGATAATATTATGTTGTAATCTGTATCTTAAGATAGATTTACTTGTTTCATCAATTTAGCATAAAACTTTGTTTTAAAATCCTACAGAGAGAATCTCAAAAGAAAACGATATATTTTTCCACACAAAATGCAAGAGGTCAATAAAAACAATGCTTTAACGAGAATTTATTCATCATGTATAAAAAGTGCAAGGATGATATGACTGAAAATTATAATATTTCTACCATTGAATAATATTTTAAGAAAAGTTTTTTTATTTTTATTATTTATTTTATTTTTATTTTTATTTTTTTTTTTAAATCCTGATTGTGTTCCTGAAAGAGTTAATGAACACTTGGAAGGATTTTTTACTAAGCAGTAAAGTAATTTATCATTGGAAAATATTTTATGTGGATACATGTTTTCGCTCCCAACTAATATTTTTCAGCAATAAAAAATAAGTTTTATTAAATTCCAAAAAAAAAAAAATCATTTAAATATTTTATAGATATTTTTTTATATTTGCTTTTTAAAAAATAAATATTTCTAATACAACTTTTAGTTTAAATATTTAAGATGAAATTTATTAGTATTTTTTGAAATCATAATAAGCATAATTATTAATTCAATCTCTTGAAGAATGAGTAATTTTAATGTTTAACATTAAAATTATGAAAGAAAGAGTGTAAAATGTCATTCAGTATATATTGGTTTTATAATAATTAGTATCTAAATAACTAATTATAATTAGATCAATTAAATAATTTTAAATATTGTTGACTAAATTAATAGATATATTCAAAAAATGTATTTTCATAGGCATAAATTAATTAACAAGAAAGAAATTTTTACCAAATTTCTACAATGATAACTTTAAATTAATGTTATCAGTTGTTAGAGCTATTTTTATTTACCATACTGAAAAAGCTGATTTCTCGTATTGTCGTGTCATGTCACGTATATACATGTCACTTAAAATTGTATTTCTTTGATAAATATTAGAATTTATTTGTAAAAATTTATTTTGAATATTTTATTTTGAAGCATTAATTTACGTTGTAACTTTAATAAAAGCTTTTTTTTAAAAAAAAAAAGAGCATTTTTCAAACACTTAAAAGAATACCTTTAGAAATATTTTTTTCTTTAAGAAAAATGTTTTACTTCCTTATGAAAATAAATGTACTAACGCCATGAGTACTTTTGTATTCAACACCAGAAAGGGTGCTTTCTGTTTCCCACTACCTGTTTCGTTAATCAGTAGCTACATAAAATTACCCCTCGAAGTTTCTGAGTACGGGCGGAGGAAGAAAAGAAATGGTCACCGAAAATGACACCGGAATCCCCCTTTGACGACCTTATCAGGCATTGAGGGAGAATATATTTCCCCTCTTCCGCTGATATAGAAGAAAACATACATTTCAGAGTACGGTTTTTAAAAATCATAATAATAATTTTATTATTAATCCTAATAAAAAGTTATGCATTGCCTCGCACACACATTGAATGATTTTTTTTTGTTTCATTAAATGGTCAAAAATATCATGAATGTTTAAATATAAAATTGAAAACATGAATTAATAAAAATGTATGTATCTATCATTTCAATTGCCTGTATAAAAGAGCGTGAGCTTTGTAAATTTCGTTTTAATAATATTCAGTTAGTTTATTAAGATTGAAGTTCACACATTTATTAGTTTTTCAATAGCGTTTCAAAACGTGAGTCAATAGCAAACAGCCTTTATGTGAACTCCTGACTTAATTAGTTCTTATTCTGTCAGCAAAAATCAAAAGTTTTTAAAGCTAATAACCTATCATGATATAGTTTACAGGTGTCAAGTTGTAATTTTTTTATTTTCCTCATCTTTACATAGATAAAATATTCCTTTCTATTTTCATGATTTCAATATTTTTTGACGTTATTTTAAGTATATATATCCTGATTTTTAACTTCTATATTTTGTTAAATAGCTCTTTTTAATTCCAATTACTTAATGTATTTCGTAATTAAACTGAGATTTCTTTTTTACTTTAAATAAACTTCAAGTTATTTTCTACAAGTAATAATCTATTCTTTAAATTACTTATTGAATTTTAGATATGGAATATCAGCGTTACATCTGCTTGCATCTGATTCCTTCAAAAACTACTTATAATATTTTCCTTTTCATTTGTTCGTGTTCTCTAAGGAAATCAAATATTTAAAATTGATAATCAAAGATTAAGGAGAGTGTTGCAAAAAGGTTTTAATGTAAAAGAGCTTAATATAGTTGATTCGAAAATACCTCTGTATTATACAGTAATAAAATGCTTAATAAAGTTCTTCCTACTGGTTTATAAGTATAGAGGTACACTGAACGTCTATTTGACGGATCTAAAGTATGCCTCTCAAAGTTATTTATAGAAAAGAAAGAAGTCTATTTGAAGTATGCAAAATATGCAGTAATCGGGATGCGCAAGATGTCCAAATCGAAACGTTCGGATTTTAAATGGATGTACTACATTTTTTACTTAATCCATAAAGAAAATTTATACAAAAAGGGAAATAAAAAATTCTACTTATAGTATCATACTATTTCTATGTAAGTCGCAACAGTGATAAGGAAGATGTTTAATGGATACTCCATATTACTTTTAAAGCAACTAGGAATCCACATAAAATAAAATTTCTCGATTATAACTGAACCGCAAACGGTTATTTTTGCATGAACGAAAACCGGAATTCATATATTTTATTTTAATTTAAGAGGAAAGAAAAAATACAGTTTGAAGTCTTGATTCAAAAAGATTTTCAACTTCAACTTTTTACATAATAAAGATAAGGGGCTTATTTATTGTGGACAGTATGAGGCTTTCTAATTGAGGCATTAGAAGTCCTTTTCCTTGTCTTGGAAGTCTTGGAAGTCTTAGAAGTCCTTTACTATTATTACTTTCTTTTAATGCCAAAATCTCATCTAATGTTTTCTCATTCTTAATATTTTACTATTAGGTTGGTGCGTATGAAATGTCGGATTCTTAAGTGATTGTATAAAACTGCATATCTTTCTTCAAAAGCTGTTTATTCAATCAAAGTATGCTCCATTCGCTTCAATACACTTCTCCCAACGAGATTTTAAAGCGTAGATGCCTGTCTTAAAAAAATTTTGGTCTTTAGAATTAATAAACTCTGATATCGAGTTTCTTAGACTGTCTTCATTTTCATAGTGTTTGCCCCTTAAAAACAGCTCTAAATGCTTGAAAAAATGAAAATAGGTCGGCGAGAGATCCGGTGAATATGGTGGATGCTGCAATGATGAGCATACGTTTAACCGATCCAGCTTATTTCGCTCTGTCAGTGCGTGCGGTACCCACTTGTCCATCTTCTTAACCTTGCCAATCTCAGAAAGGTGTCTCAATAGCGTTGTATGGTCAACTTTCATCCTGATAGCAAGTTCCCTCGTGGATACGGCTGGATCCACTTCCACTAGAGCCTTCAGGTCATCATTCTTCACAGACATTTTGGGTCTTCCGCGCGGCTCATTTTGCAGTGAAAAATCGCCAGTCCGAAATTTTTCGAACCAACGCTGCACTTTCCGATCGTTAACCGTATTCTCCCCAAACGCTTGGTTTATGTTGCGTGCAGCTTTTGCAGCACTATTACCAAGTTTGTACTCATATAAGAAAATGACGCGAATGTCGGCAGAATTCATATCGGCAATAAACTCAAAAGAAATAAAAAGGGAAGACCTTCGAGAAAACCTATTTTGCTGAAATGAGTCTCTGGCAATGGACAATACGAGTATGAATGAGGTTATGCCAAATACAAAAGTATAACGAAAACAGGGAGGAAAACGTCCGCATGTAAAGAGAATCCGACATTTCATACGCACGAACCTAATATTTTCATATCTTTCTTATCAAAAGTATGGCATTTGCTTTACACTTAACAGCACAACTTTTTTAGACAAATCTCGCGTACATAAAATGAATACTCAAAAATAACTTTCATTTATATAAAAGTGAATCTTACAACTTTTATATTTACATTGTTATATCCTCCGTGTTTTTTATAAAAGTATTTTGTTTTCCGACTGAATTCTTCCAAAATAGAAGTCTTTAAAATAACCTCACAAAAGTTAAATATATTCTTAAAAAACAAAATGTTAAAAAATTTTTTAAATAACAAAATAAAAATATCTATAAAACTACCAATATTACACATATGGGTTGTATCTCAGTTCATTATATTTTTTACATTTTCTTCAATAAAGTAAATAAATGTCTAGATGTTTGTAGAAGTATATATATATATATATATATATATATATATATATATATATATATATATATATATATATATATATATATATATATATATATATATATATATATATATATATACATACATATAATCTCATATAACTTACAAAATAATTTGAAAAAGGACTGACTTTGTTTTAAAATACTGTGTTATTCTCATGAACATGTTTTCTTTCTTATATTTTTGATTTTTATAATAAAAAATATTACTTTTGTAAAAATCTATATTGAATTAATTTCCTCTAATTTTGGGTATAATTTTTGGTATTCTGGTTTCAGTATCAGAGTCAGTAATATATTTGATCGGGGAACTATATATATATATATATATATATATATATATATATATATATATATATATATATATATATATATATATATATATATATATATATATATATATATATATATATATATATATATATATATATATATATATATATATATATATATATATATATATATATATATATATATATATATATATATATATATATATATATATATATATATATATATATATATATATATATATATATGTATATGTATATATACAGAACAATTTATAGTAATTCAATCCTAAAATCTACTTTTAAATGATAATAACGAATTTAAAGTTAAAATACATATAGCCATTTTCTCAATCCAAACGGCAGGAATCTAACATGCACTATTTACAGAAACCATTTCTGCTATTCATATACATATGCCCTTTTAGTGAGAAAAGGTTCCTTTCTCGACAAGGAAGCTGTTTCCCGCTCTGTCACGAAACAGCGGGATTCTTATGGGGAGAAGATTTTCCAAGAATTTCCCCTGTCTTAAGTTACCGTCATGTAAGATGAAAATCAGTTAAGTTTGGCCTTAAAAATATTGGCGTTGTACAGTAATATATATGGTATAGTTAGAGTTGTGGTCAGAGCTTGATTTGCAGAAATTAAAGATAATTTGAATTAAAATTAAAAATTCTAATATGTACGCGTTATTCACATGCTAAAGATCAACAATCATAAAGCTGGCTTAAAAAATAATAATTTTTTGAATACTGTGAAAAATTCTTAAGAAATTACGAATAGACTGTCTTTTGAAATTGTTTGACAATTGCTAAGGTTAGCTGAATTACATATAATCGTTCCAACTCAAAGAATTTTTCTTAGTGCAAAAAAAAAAAAAAAAAAAAAAGCAAATTTTGCTAATTATATTCAATAAAAATCTTTTAAGCACTGCTATATTATATTATATATAGCAGTTTATAACGTCACACTAAAGTAGGAACAGTAAAAATCTGTATTTTCTGAAAAATAGGTTCTTTTGCTGAAAAATTTGTTGTGATATTTTGCTTACAAATCTGTTATTCTTGGAATGAGCAATTTTTTTTAATATTCTTTTATTTGAGAAAATTTAAAATACGTTTTTTTCTATGACACATATAGTGCTGATATTTGTAAAAACTTTGTTCAGTAATTGTTTTTAGATTATATATTCTGGTTTCTCTCCGAAAATGATAATTTTAATGCTGCTGTTATATGCAGCTCAACGATGAATGGCAAAAATTCTTCTACGTTACAGTGGCACAATAATGATATTTATCTCTAATATTAAGTTGTTAATGAAGGTGGCTGACTTATAAATAAAGAAAATGAAATTAACAACTCTTTAAGTGGCTTGTCTATTTTTTTCACTCACATTTAATAATTGACATATTTTTTGTGAAAATATAAGAAAACTCTCAAAGCATTTAGGAGATATTTATCATTTTGTAATAAATTTAAATATAAGGTATATTATATTATCTTTTCCAAATCTGCAGTAATTAAAATTTCTTGAATAACATGTTAAAAAAAGATTTCAATTTATTTGATGTTCCTTTTCAAAGAAATCACAAGTAGCAATTTTTTACAGATATGTATATGTGTATCCTTGGACCAAATATTATTTAATAAGAAATTTTATTGCACTTATTTAGGATAGATATATATTATCATAAGTTTCATATATTGCATAAATATATGCTTGATAGGCTTAATACTATAAAATAATTTTACTATTTAGATAAAATTAAGAATTAGAATATCAAAATTATTTATTCAGCTTATTTTATGCGTGAATCAGTAGAGTCCGTATTTTGCTAATATTCTATGCAAAAGATTTCCACTAGTAATCAGCAAAACGAATGGACACTTCCTGTTTGTGAATGACTCAGAAACAGTACGCCGGAAAAAGGGACCACTCGTGATTTAGTTCCCACGGGTTTCCTCAGAAATGAATTGTCCAAAATGTGGTCAGTTTACTTCCTGCCAAACAGCAAGAGAAAGAAAGTTTC
Organism: Latrodectus hesperus; assembly: GCA_037975125.1. Taxonomy (NCBI): domain Eukaryota; kingdom Metazoa; phylum Arthropoda; class Arachnida; order Araneae; family Theridiidae; genus Latrodectus; species Latrodectus hesperus. The sequence continues at coordinate 21,958,321 of CM075856.1, forward strand.
AAACTAAAATAACTGGGGTCATACATTCGAGTACTCAAAGTTCTGTGGGCTCTTGATTCAAATATAATTGCTGCTTTTTATATACAAAAATCGTCAATTCTAAAAAACTATCACCATAAAAGATTTTGGGGAAAAATATAAATCTCGGTCTTTTAATGGAAAGCGTATTTGCATATTTAAGTTTTATATATTTAACAAAGAAGAACAAACAACTCAAAACTTGATAAAGATTTTGACAGCTAATGATTTTTTTAAAAAATATTAAAAACATATTTAATCGGGAGTTTTAAAACTCACTTTATTGGTTTAATAATAATATTCTAATAATTAGATATTTGAAGTGAAATATTTTATTACATTAACATTTTTTACGCACATAAATTTTTTTGTAACTTTTCCCCTTCAGTGAAACATAAATGCTTCGAAATATACATGTGTAGAAATGCAAAATTGAATTAAAGAATATTGAAAAGAAAGTAACTTTATAAACATAATAGAGTTAAATTTGTTTTTTAGTCTATCATTAGAAAATAAAAATATGCATCCAATTTTGCTTACAGCAAGTAAATATTTTTAAATATTATTGACTAAATTAATAGATATTTTCAAAAATTGCATTTTGGTAAGCATAAATTAATTAACAAGAAAGAAATTTTTACCAAATTTCTACAATGATAACTTTAAATTAATGTTATCAATTGTTAAAGTTATTTTTTACAACACAAAAAAGATTATTTTTTGAATTAGAACTATTTTATTGAAATCATAATGCTTATATTAATATTAGAATTCATTTTTAAAAAATTTATTTAATAACTCATAAAAAAACACGGCATAGTGTTTATTTATAAAGTGTATTTCATATATGATAAACCATAAATTATAGCAATCATTAAATATTGAAAAATAAAAGAAGTAAATATTAAAAGTGTGTAAATTAATATATTGTTAAGTGACATTTACTTTGCATGATTTAGAAAATTTCACCTTTCACGGGATTTGTGCAAATGTTTATTGTTTTTCAAATAACAATTGCAAATTTTTATTCTCTCTCCATCATTTTAAATTATATTACAAAATCTTAGTTAAGAATATTCAATTTTGTCTATTCAAAGTAGGAATTTATAAAAATTTGACTTTATGATTGAGAAACTAAATAAATTTATTAGTATTCAGCCAATTTTCTTATACAAAATATATTTGGATTGAATGAATTCTCAAAATTCTGCATATTTTATAGAAACATTAATTTATGTGGAAACCCTAACAAAAGGTTTTTAAAACAAAAGACAATTTTCTAAAACACTTAATAAAATATCTTTTAAAGCTAGCAGTATTTGATATTTATTAATATCAAATGCCAGTTCATTCCTAAATGTAGTTTAGTGATTTAGTGCGAGTTCGACTGAAAATGATAGCACTTTTCCTTAAAACAGTAACTTCATGGTGACGTTATGTACATCAAACGCAACAAAATGATATTCTCATGCGAAATGAGGAGTAGCACCATTTCCGTTCTTTTTTTAAAAAAAAAAAAAAAAAAAAAAAAAACCAAGATACATATATGAAATGATCATATTCTAGAGCTTTGTGATTGCTTTCATACATGGAATATTTTTATAATACATGAAATATGAGTCCCCCATTTCTGTGTAATATGAAGTCTTCAAAAAATACAGGAATGTCAAAATGGAGGATGAACAAAACTTAAGTGTAAATAGAAAATTTGATGCAGATGCTGTTAATTTGAAATTAGAAACATGTATGGTCAGAAAAAAAAATCAAGAAAATTTATTTGTCTTAATCATTATATAATTGACTGTAAAGAGGAATAAAAAATTATTAAGTATGAACATCAGTTCAAATTTTCTTGAAAACTTATAAATTTTAAAGTGATAGCATATATAATAGAGATGGAATGAAAGCAAATCCATTGAAATAATCCGAAAAACCGGATTCAATGAACTAATCTATGTTTTTAGACCATCGAAAAGAAAAAAATACGTTTTTGTTTGTTTGTTTAGATAAATGTGTTTACCATTTATTCTTATTCTCTGAAGTTAAATTCTGCTTGCTTATCTTATGCGAAAAAATATTGCAATAATTTCAGAATCATGTCTCATTCGAGCAGCAAATAAGAATTATATTTATATTTCAAATTTGTAACGCATGTTATTTGTTTGATTTCATTTAATATCGACTTTTGCTTATAAACATAAAGTAAATATGATATTTTGCATGCAAGCATAAACATTTTGCAGATTTGGATAGAAAGCTGAGAAAATATTTTAAATATCATTTCGTTGAAAAATAAATGGTTTTTAAGTTTTTTTTAACCAAAATAATAATTACACTATAAGTATAAATATGCACTTTCATTATTTACAAAACAGACAACTGGTATTTTTGGTCCCTTTTATTTAACATATATATATATATATATATATATATATATATATATATATATATATATATATATATATATATATATATATATATATATATATATATATATATATAAGCGATATACCCCAACACTCAAACATCATGATTAGTTTTGCAGATGACACTTCCATTCTATCTATTGACTCTGACCATAATATTGTATGCAACAAGTTAACTGAGCATATGACTCAAATTTAGAAAAGACTCAGAGTCTGGAAGATTAAAATCAACTCCTAAAAATCTCAAGCAGTCCTATTTACCAGGAACAGCTGTAAAAAAATTAAAATTGTGATGGTCTAGAGATTCCCTGGCACCCTAGTGTTGTTTACCTAGGGGTTATAATGGATGAATGTCTCAGAATGAAGTATCATTTCATCAAAAATAAGAGCTAAATTCACGCAACTAAAATTATCATCTACCTCCTATTAGCCTCCAACTCTAAGCTTTTTTTAGGAAACAAACTCCTAATTTACAAAGCCTATTTTAGGCCAATAATTACTATGTTTCTACAATTTGTGGAAAAGTATGTAATACTAACTTAAAAGTATTGAAGCCCAGCTAAACAAGCTTCTAAGAGTTATTTCTAACTCGCAATATTATTTCAGAAATGAGCGTTTTTAGAGCCAATTTTGGAATGACTATCATTAACCACTATATAAAATTTTCAGACTTCAATTTTTACAATAACCTGTGGAAAATAAAAAAACTCTGAAGTGATGGCACTTGAACCATAGAACCTTTACGAACTAAAAATTTTTCATAGACTAATTGCAGTCTTTCAACTCAAACCAAATACCAATATCTGAACAATTTAAATTAATAATACACAATTAAAAGTTTATATGGATACAACTAAAATTTTGCAGCTTATAGTTACATAACAGTGATAACATTATTGAATTAATAGATAATATGGTTCTAATTGCCTTACTGAATTGCTAATATCTTAAATATTCAATTAATTTGATCTTAACTTGAAAACCCTTATTTGATATCCATTTTCTATATATTATTATATATCAATAATTTGGTCACATTATTTTTCTTGTGTATATTAAGTATTAATAATGAATGAAAAATGTATGTTTATATTAGAATCATTGTATCTGATGGAATATTCCAGTTAATTCTTTTTGCCTTGCTATATACTTATGTAGTGTATTATTGACTGAAATTTCGTTTTAACACTGAGCTTAGAAATATGGATATAATCTCTTCTATAAGTCTGTAAATAACTTCAAGCAAGTTTTTGAATTGTGTAAATATTTATATATCTTATTAATAATAATTAAATATGTGTAATGTAAAGTCACCATGCAAAGCTTCTTGGGAGTATTTAAAATGTAATCTACTTGAGATTCATTACTCTTACTATTCATTCTGTCATTATGTGTGTATATAAAACTTAGATGCCTACCAATAACTACAAAAAGAGATAAAAGACCCTTAGGTAGACACCGCACTATTTCATTATGCTAACAGAGGGTATCTGTCAAGTGGAGGGGTTGAAAGAAATCTTTTCTACTTCCGACACGTTTAAAACCAGTTTCTTGACTCGACGACTCCTGCACTTTCATTTTGTCAGGCTTCAATGGTTCCCTTCACATTGTGGTCCTTCAGAATAATTCGTCACAGAAAATTTATTCCATGTTAAACTCTTTTTAGAATTAACGCTAATAAATTTTGATTCAAAATTTAAATTTGTTAACACTATATATAATTTTATTCTACTTGAATGGAAACACTACCATCATTTTTTCCTGGTTAATGAACACTGTGTATATATATATATATATATATATATATATATATATATATATATATATATATATATATATATATATATATATATATATATAATGCAAGATTAGAAGAATCATATAAGCGAAAATTTTGAAAAGTACAAGAATAGATAAAAACATTTATGTTTAGCAATACATTCAGCGCAAAAATTTTAAAATATATATTGAACGTTTTTCCCTCTGTTTAATATATTTCGTATTTTCAATGCATTATTTCCCAATTGGTATTTTAAATGTATTATTCTCCATCTAATATTTGATTATTAATTTTATGTTGTTGTTTCTAATGACACTTGGACAAACCAAGCTCGCTATGCCTTTGGCTCTGTGAATATAAGTCAGAGGGGAGCGTCGTTCATTTTAATTAAAGCACCATATAGGTGAAAGTTATAGCAAATTTTTTTCATTATTATCAATTACTTTTTGTCGCTAAAAATAAAATGAAAACACTTCCATTCATAAATTGAGATGCGGTAGATATTTCTGAAAGTTACCTTATAGTTGTGTCAGTGTTTCTTACGTAGTACGTAGTTTTAATTTCTGTTTACAATGAAAATAATCACGGTTTTGGTTTTTTAAAATTATTCAATAAGCATAGTTTTATTAAAGCTTAAAACACTGCAGATAAAATTTACTCATAATATAAAGATAATGTTTTTTTGCTAATGCTCTTATTAGAATTGTATAATAATATTTTCTGAGACTAATGCGAGTATATTTTGGAATGTACTATTTGAATTGAGAAATGAACATGAGAAATGAACAAATGTATATCATTGAGAAATGAACAGAATATTACTATTTAATGTATGACAAATGTAATTTTATTAAACAATCAAACTGAATGCTATATATAAAGTAGAAATTCAAGATTTGTCTGGCTACAATCATTGTTCAAAACGTTTCATAATTAGTTACAGAAACACGCAGAAAGGAAAAGTCCATTTTTAAGCTTTTTCCTTAAAAGTGAAAGATAAAAAAGCATATATTTAATCCATTCAATATAGAATTTTGTCATAAATAAAAATACTTAATTCAAAAGAAAACAGAAATCATTTCTGTATTTAACACACAGATTACTTTGAATCTTTTTCAAATGCAACTTCGGCAATTTGCATGTACTTACTTATTAAAAGAAATATTTGTTCAAAATATCTTAATTTACATTTTTAATACCGGGCATGCTGTTTTTAAGAATATTTTTTAAATATTCAGCTAGTTCATTGCTTACCATTTTTATTATAAGTAATTGCAAATTCATTACTTTAAAGAAGTCTGTAATTATTTTAAACAATTATTTCAGAAAATTATCTGTAATAAATTAATATACTCTATATCATAGTTTTTGAAACAGTCTAAATTTGTTTTACAAACGCATGCATGCAATCTTAAAATTCTTATAACATTTCTTAATTTGGTATGAACGAATGGAAAAAAATCGATTGCTTATTGATAAGTATAGAATTTATGGTAAACACATTTACATTTTCATGAAAATTATGTTTAAGATTAAAAAAATTACGATTAGAATTAAGATTCCTCACGGTGAAAATGACTCTCTCCTTTCAGTCAAGGGGGTAGGAAATGTCATCTCACGCCGGCGTAGGAGCTGTTTTTTGAAACGGGCTCAAAAGATTAAATAAGACTTCATATTGTTTTATTTTAAATGTTTCTTGTAAATAAATTGCGTATACTGTCTGGACTAAGCAAAAATACAATTTAAGTTTTAAAAAATTATAAAGTATTTTAAGTGTTGTCGATAGTTAATTGCTACAAAATTTTATAGCAAATTTAACGAAAATTGAAATACTATAATAAATAATTCTTTTGGCTCTTATTATTGCTAATCCGTGTATATTTTTGTAATATGCATGTAAAAAAGTAAATATTTAAACAAATATTAAACTTTTTAATTGTTTATTTAAATTTTTATATTGCGAATTTGGAGTCAAATAATGAAAAGATTGCTGGAAGCTCATCCTGAGAAATAGTATTTTTAAAGCCAATCAGAGAAAAAAATAGTTTGTGGTTGGTAAGGGTGCATATCTGAAAAAATCAAGAAATGTATTTGTCTGATTGGAGAGGTTTTTAAGAATCTGGAAAAAATCATTAAAATCTTATCACATTTTGCTTTCCAAGAAACGTACTTATCGTCACAGCAAAATTTATATTATTTATTTTACTAATAACCTAATGCCACATGTCTCAGCTGTATAATGATTGTTACTACAATATCGCAGATAATAACATTAAGACAATAATAGCATTGAAACTATCATATTCTTTTCAATGATATATTTTAAATCTATCTAGTTCTATGTGAAAATATATTAGAGCTGATTCTAAATGTATATTTCACTTATAGATTATTATATAATTTATTTCATTTTCTCATTCATAATTTTCATTTGTATATTTATTTTCGTTAATATTTTTCAAAATAATTCCCTCTAAGCTAGTTTTGTGAAAATAATATTTTTTCTTCTATGGACATAATTCTCTGGAAAAAATATTACATATGAAGGTAAATTTTCGTTGGTTGGTTGGGTTTTGTGGCACTAAGTCCAAATAAAACAAGCTGACCCAAAGTGAAGTTTTAGATGCGGACTTTATTTTCCAAACCAAATAACATTAAATATTTTTAAAAAGATCTTACCATACCATTTAAAGTTTTTACCGTTAATATATACTGCAAAAATATAAAATCAATATAATATATAGAATAAAGAACCGTTAATATATACTGCAAAATTATAAAATATTAAATGGGGTTTGTGTACGATAGTTAAAATTAGATAAAATGCTTAAAATCGATTGCTTTTACGCTCAGAGATTGAAATGGCTGGGTTCCCGTAGCAAATGTTCTAAGCTTAAAATATAATGGTTAAAAAATATGCACAGTGGCATTAATTAAAATCTGGATAGATGATTGAAATATGATGCACTGTATATGTCTTACACACACAACTAAATTCTACAAAAAATCCTACCCAGAAACACTTATTCCTTAAATGACTTAAAAATAGTTCTTTGTGTGTGAAACGCTTATGACCGATACGAAGACGAGTCAGTTGGACATGTGTGATTCGGTATAGACCAAGGGTAAAGGTAAAGGTAAAAGAATGACTAATGGGAAGATCGTTAAGATTTTTTTGCAGAATTGCCTATTACAGAACTCCTGTCAAAGTGACTGTATGAAATGTTTAAATCTATTTCTTACATCACATAGATGGAACTAAAGATAAAGTGGAAATAATTGCAGACTTAGCTGTCACATTAGTCTTCTCATTTCCATCTATATATATATATATAATATGTGTGTGACTTGGTATCCAGGAAAGCAATATATTAAAATACTTGAACACTACCGAAATAAAAGATACAATTTCTCATAACTTCTAAAATAATTCTACTTTCAGAAAATACGTAAATGTATGCCCATTTTTAGTATGCAGTTGCTTAAGTGCACGTGATATAGCCTTAGCCTCAGCAATGAAGATGAAGTAGGGCTTGTGGAGATATTAGCTAAAAGAAATATTAAGAAAAACAGCACAGCCAAAGTGTCTAGCAGTTTTGGATCCACTTATGAATACAGGACTCTACATAGCACACGGATAGCGTTGAAATGCATAAAACTGTTGAAAAATAGCAGAAGTTACGTCCGACTTTTTATGGTCTTCAAAAGAATTGAGTAAGGTGATGTGTACATCATACCAAGGTGGGTGTGCGAATAAGTTTGTAGAATCATCACATAGATGAGACAGCAAAAGCTAAGATTAACACGAGTGAGAAAAGATTGAATGTTGCATGGTCTTGCTTTATATAATCTCTTAAGAGCAGAATTATGAACAATAGAACGTAAGAGATGATGAGGTGAGGATACAATTTTTGAATAATAATTAAGAGACAGGTCTAAGAGTAACTGAAGGCAGATTAAATATAGATTATTGATGAGTAATATGTGAAAGGAATCAGAACATATCTTTACAGCAGAGTGATGAAATGTGTCCAATCTGCCTAAATTCTATTCTAAGACGGAAAATACAGACGGCTATCCATTAACAACACAGCCGTAGTCAATGGGTGATAAAATTAATGGCTGGTACATTTAAAAGAGTGATTTGTGATCTGTACTCCAAAATGTAATCGGAATTGCCTAACAGATATTATAAGAAATAGCCAACAATTCTTCCACAAATGTAAAATTTGAGAAAGGAAAGTTAATTTTCTATCGAAAATTATTCCAAGGAATTTTATATTATCAATCACAGGAATAAGTCTTCTGTTTAAGAGAAGCAAAAGATCATGGTAAATATTAGTTTTCTTGCAGAAATGATCACAGCAACACTTGCTAGGAAGTAGACTAAAACCATTCTGTGCACATCAAGTAGCAAGATTATTTACAATTTATTCATTTGTATGCCATTTAAATACATATTTGATCTAAGAAATTCATATTATATGAAAGAAATTTTTAAGTTGTCAACATGTAAACTAGAATGAACAGAAGATAATTGTTGTAGGATGTTGTTGATGAAAAGATTAAAAATGGTTAGTACTTATGGACATTGCGATCTGTACAAACATTTCTAGGCATTTACATTTGAATATTTTTTTAATTTCTTTTTATATATTTAATTCTAACTAAATATAAGAAAACGCATTCTCTTGATTCTGCTTAAAAACAAACACTCCTGAAACTGCCCATTTTACAAGATTTTCTATACGTCAGGTGGTTTTGAAAGTGTCTTTGAATTTTCACACTGCTTCCTCAGTGATTTATGATTACTCACTTACAGGAAGTAATCAAGGCATATTTTAATTCCTTTCTTTATCCCCGCAGGGATTTAAAATATAAAAAAGCTGAAAATGTCATTTTCGATAAAATTTACGGATTACTTAAATATGTAAATTTTCATCGTATTTGGGAACAATTAATTAACTTTAATTTTGTGTATTTGCCCCGAAAATTATCTTAAATAATAAAATAGGTATGGGATAGTATACTTATATATATATACTCCCAGAAATAAAATATATTTTCTTTACTATAACTGATAAATATGGTTTGGAAATTAAATCAGGGAAAGACGATTGGAATAATGAAAATTTGAATCAAATGAGCAAATTAATATGATTAACAAAAATTATCTTGTTATTTAGAAAAACTAAAACAGAATAATGGTGCAAAAAATTAATTTTGAAATTTGAATATTATTAAAAAAATTCAAGAAAAGTGTTAATTTTAAAAATGGACATATGGGTATCCATATTTAAATATTAAAATTTAAATTGAATAATGACTTGTTAGGAAAATATATAAGAAAAATGGATTAACTGATTTAATAGAAATGAAACTAAAATAGTTTGAACTAATAATTCCAAATGGAATCCAAACAATTGTACCGCACATGTATATCAAGATATATATTTCTTCCTTGAAGATTTCAATATGAATAAATTTATTGCATTTACTGATTGTGTACATAAAAATTGCAATCAGTTGAATGTATGAGGTTTTCAACACAAAATATGTTGAATTAATTGTTTATTCAATTAAAATTAATTGAATAGAGTCTCAGTTAAATTATATTTCTTGTTCAGTTTTTACATTTTAATGAGGTTCTCGTTAGCCTGTATGTATGTGATGCCCTCGATTGCCTGTGTGTATATGATGAGCTCGTTTGCCTGTGTGTATGTGATGAGCTCGTTTGCCTGTGTGTATGTGATGAGCTCGTTTGCCTGTGTGTATGTGATGAGCTCGTTTGCCTGTGTGTATGTGATGAGCTCGTTTGCCTGTGTGTACGTGATGCCCTCGATAGCGTGTGTATACACACACGCTCCATGGCCTCCATTGCCTGTGTGTATGTGATGCCATCGATAGCCTGTGTGTATGTGATGTCCTTGATTTCTGATATGTATATGATTTGAAATAAGAAATTTTAATGTATGAAACAAAAATTAATTTTTATATTTATAATTCAGTGGACTGGTAAAGTATACAGTAAAATCCTTTCATAAGAGTTTATAATAAGAATGTAACGTAATGATATTATGTGTTGAAAATTTCTGAACAAATTTAACTAAAAACGTTTTGTAAATTTTCATTTAACATAAATTTTAATTCTTTAATTATTTATTTATAAATAAATAAATAAATGTTAATGAAAAAGCAGAAAAATATAAATATATTTACATTTTATTTTTAAAAATGTAATTTGAACAAAACATAACACAGTCATTAATATTAAAGTGTAAATTAAAAACTGTATATCTAATTAAGCAAAATTAAAATTATACTTCTTATTATAGCATTTGGAATTTTTTCAAATGAAGAAAATTTTTCAATACTTATAAGTGAAAAAATATATATAATTAACATTTATAATATCTGGTACATTTAATAAAATTAACTTTTTATTAAAAGAAAAAATATATTTAATTAATTTAAAAAAAATTCCTTTACTTCTCAAAAGGTCTGCTATTCCTTAAAAAACAAGCCATAAAATTTTAGGTAATTAAGTTTATTTAAATTTTTAATTTACTTATTTTTTTTAAAAACATAATAATAATTATACTCATCTACTAATGTACTAAAGAACTAAATATATGAGTTTTTATGAAATTATCACAATGAACGATATTATTAGAAAATATTTGACATACACAATGTACATTTTTTCGGTTGTCTGAGGACACACTCACAACCCGGATTTTACCGGACCACCGAGGACGTCACATTTTACAAGATACACACTTTTGATACACACATACACAAGTTTAATGCACAAGGTGTAAACCGAGGACCCTTTTAAATGTCAACAAAAATGATAATTAAAAAATAAAAATATATAATTTAGACTTAAAACAAACAAAATCAAACAGAGATCTTTCTTAAATTTCAACAAAAATTAAAATTCAAGATGAAATTATGCAATTTCTACACAAAAAAGGAAAATCAATGCGAGGACGTCCTCGGATCTGCAGACGCCCTCGGTTAGAAGGTGTGTATACACACTATTGTCCCCCCTTTCCACCTCTTGCGAACACACACACACACACACACACACACACACACACGCACGCACGCACACACACACACAGAAGAGGGTCGAGGTAACAGAGATGCAGTTGAATTGATGCCGCATATCCAGCGGAACTCTTGTGCAGTACCTGCATTCTGCGTAGGTTCTTTATCTGTCGGGCATGATTTTTATACCCTTTACGTGCCCAGTCCGCATTCTGCTGATGGTAGACATGATACCACGGTCAGGGTTAAGCTCCGGTAGGCACCATTTTTTCCGTAGTCCAACGCAGAGCTAATGCCTTGCGACGGCGTTTGACGTCGAAGCAAGTGGTATTGGTAGGAGGGGGATTCATATTCCTAGCCTCTTTGGCGATTGAGTTCGCCAGTTTATTTCCCTCAATGTTAACATGTGCAGGTACCCATTGGGTGGTGCAGGTTTTCTCCCTTGCAACTATGGTGGACAGAAGCGCGTTGATGTCTTGGGCAAGTCTCGTTTTATCCTCTTTAATGGCTTCCAGAGCAGATTTACAGTCAGAGAATATGTTGATGCCAAAGTGTCTATTTTTATAAGCATAATAAGAAACCATATTGACATTTTTATAAGTAAAATAACAACACATGGATTTAAAAACAGTTGATAAAAATTATGAATTCCTAGAATCAATATTAATTTTGTTAATAAGTTTTAAATATTTATGTGTATTTTACAGTTATATATAATGCAATATAAAAATTTTCAGCAAATAATTTTTTTTAATACTTGAATTTAAAAATTCGTTCCAAATTTTTTTGAGTGAAAATGTTTTAAAAATTACTACCACAAATCTGAAATACAAATTTGACAGTTGCAAAAGTTATAATTTTAATTTATTTATTGATTTCTAAAGAGTCAAGTTGAATTGTAATTTTCTGTGTTCCAAACTAGGAGACGAATGATCTACTATCGTGAATTCAGTTTAAAAATTTGTGGGATATTGTTTGCATAACTTTGTAGTTTGAAATCCTCTTTAGAATGTGTGCGAGAGAGAATTCGAATTAAATATATTATCACATTTCTAAGAATAAACTATCCTTATCTTATACCATGAAACTGCTATAATTCAAATATTTATCAACTTAAATCATTTTTATTTGAACTTAAGAAGTTTGATCAAAGATTTCAGAAGTTCAAATTCTTTCAATGCTGTCAATATTTATTGAATTCATACTTCAAACTGTTTGATAATTTAAAATCATAAGCAAAGAACAAAATTTTATGATAATTTTGATAAAGTTGCTGCATTAAGAATTATTGATTTTAAGTACTTTTGTTAAAGAAGTGAAATTTACTTAAAATTAGTAATTTGATAATATAGTCTTTAAAAGGTTTTTCATTTATAAATGCTTTTAAATCTATTAACATGTGTGGTAAATATTTTTTAATGATTTGCCAAAAACTGTTGTACTTTTATCAAAAATTGAAAATTACGTAAATTTTAATTATTTGTAACTATAAAAGGAATATTTTAATCATACCCATAACTAAAATACTCATGATCATTAAATTTACAATTTACGTAAAATATGCATATAATGATTTATGATAAATAGTAAATGTATTGTAATGAATAGAATAGTAAGTAATACCCCACTATAATTTTATTATTGATGACAGTTAAGGCGTCATAGACAACTGGTTAGGGAGGGCATTTGAAATAAGTAAATTCAAATACTAAAAGCATATACTTATATGAAACTATAGACATAATTATAATAAAAAACAACATTCAAAATTATCACATTACAAAAATGGAAAAATAAAATGCTAATTAGATAATCCATTCATTAAAAAACATAATATTAAATAATTTTTTATATAAGAAAGCGCTATTTATCTGTTGCTGTGTACTTTTATGATGTTAAAATTTTCACATTCAAAAAGAGTTTTTCTATTAGATATTAATTTATTAAATTACTTATGTTTATTAAAAAATCTTCAATATGTTGACGAAATGCAGGACACAATTATTTTAATGCGTACATAATTACCTAAGCAATACTGTAACGCTTTTTTATGTATTTAATTCTAGATAATTTGGAAGAAAATGCTGCTAATGATTTCAATGAAAGCACATTAACTTTGAGTACAAAACAAGAAAAACATGAAATATGACAATTTAGTTAAACTGTAAAAGGTAATAAAGTTGGTATTTACGACACTTTTAATGGATAAAAAACAAGGAATAATAAGAGGAAAATATAAATATTATATAATATATTTAAATGCACTGTGTTGTGTGTGAATAGGAAATGCTAGTTAATGATACCGTATTAATTTCAGTTTTTTCATCAATTGAAATTTACTTACAACAACACTCCTATTTCACAGACAGAATTTTTATTTGAAATAAATTTCTAGGGGACAAATTCGTCAACTATTAAGAACAAATTTTTAAACTATATGTTTAGAAATGTATGAAAAATCTATCCAATCAAAACTATAGCTTATTTATAGCAATACTATAGCAATTGAGAATTTATTTTAGCACCTATATCCTTATTTTGTATGTAAACGTAACTCTATATTCTTATTTTCTATCAAGATTTCACCATTCATTTGAATGCATGATTCTTTAGATTATATAAAAATATATACTTTATATATTTTATCAAATTTCTAACCAGTTTAGAGAAAGCAATAACTTGAATCATAAAGTTGAGCAATATTGAAATTTTTGCTTCATTGAGGGATAGAAAAATCTGAAGTTTTAGTTTTTGGTCCCTCAAAAATCGTAATATTTGAAATTCAAAATAATATATGTAATTTCATAATTTATAATAATATGTAATTTTGTGATTCTGTGTCAGTATTACCACAATATTTAATGAAAAAGTGGCTTATAAGTAAATATATCATAGCATGCATAAAAAATATCTGTTTTCGCAAAGTAATATTTAATTAAATGTTTCTATTTTTAGAAATAAATATAGACAATTTATTTAGAATTTAAAAATATTCAATAGCTTAAATTTGTCAATAAAATTATAATGTGGAAAATTTTTTAAAGGAATTATATTTCTGAATAACTGTAAATGATAAATATTAAGACAATATGAACTATTTTTGTTTCATTTGAATGTAAATGAATGAAGTTTGACTTGTACTATTAATTATTTCTCATATCTTAGGTAAATCTAGTACACGAATCTAGTTTTTATATTATCGTAAACATGAATTTATTTAATTGAAAAGTAATTTAAAGCATGTTAAAGTTATTTAATTTAGTAGAAGATTTGAAGAATATAGAGATTTAGTAATGATTTCTGTATTCTTAAAATCTTCAGCGTGAGTTTTGTTAAACTTATTATTGCATTTTACGATTTATATCTGTCTTTCAATGAAATTTTCTTTAAGAAAATTTCTATATGAATCAGAACATTGACTGATTTTTTTAACTCTTTTTAATTTAAGTGTGAATAGTGTTTGGTATGTTGGACTTTTTTACACACTTTGCAACGAAAGCTGCGTGCATGTTCATTTTCTTAATTAAATTGTTGGCGAGGGTATAACAATAAAAATAATTTTCTATGATTAAGTTTTAGCTGATGAATTTCTATGAAAAGTATTAAACAAGGAATGGTTTATTATTCCTAAAATACAATTATTCAGATAGTATTATTAAGATTTAATTTTCAAGACTCACAAAACTCTTTTTAGGAATAGACACCTGTGATATTCCACTAATTGATACTTTAAAGGATTTTAATGGAATTGAAGAATTTGTTACATATTTTTGCTTAGTTCTACTTAAATTAAAATATGTAAGCTTTAAAAACCAAAAGAAATATTGTTTGATATATTTTTTCATTTTATTCATTTACTAAAAATTCATTAATTAGAAGAAATTTTGAATTTATAATAAAAGTTAAGAATTTATTTTTTAAGCAAACTGCATAATTTTCGGAGGTAATTATGTGAATGAGATCTTTTGTTTTACAACATAGCTATCAAAGATTAATTCAATTAATGGATTGGAAATGAAAATCAAAATTATTTACAGGAAAATACTATTGATAAAATCAGATGTATTACATTTGTCATGTTTTTTAAATTTCTGCAAAAAACTTCACTCATAATTTCACAAAAACTAACAAATGTTAAATAACTTTTTGAAGATATTATCATTGTAATAACATTTATTAAATGTGTGATTCTAACTTGCGGCATCACACTTAAAAGAAACCTCATTAGTCGGTAGCACAATTTCAGGTCTAGTTTTTCAATTCTAGTTTTAGAAAGAAACTTCAAGTCCATATTTTTCTTTTCCATAGGAGGGCCCTTGGGTAACGAACCCTATGCCAAAACAAGGGCAGAAACTGCTACTCATTTGTCGTTACCCAGCGGGTACCTGTGAACCAAGTTACGGAGGCGAGTAGCGTTACCCGCGCCATACCACCACAAACCCGTTTATAGGGTGGGCCAGATTCATATATCATCTCAGAACAAAGGACAGAGAAACACAGAGAGAACAGAGAAAGTAACATCCATGCCCGAACCGGGATTTGAACCCGGGACCCACAGTTCAAGAGACAGGAGCGCTAATCACCCATCCACCGGTCGGCTTATATATCATCCATGAGTTGAATAGTCTAATGTAAAGCATTAAATGAAATAATAAATTAATTCAAATGCCAATTTAAATTTTGGTTAACTGCAGTAAATTTCAAAACAATTTGTTTATCAATAAATTTATTATTTTCTTAAGACTGAGACAGCCTAGGTATAAAAACTCTTTATTCTTATATTAATAAAAAGCAGATACATTACTTCAACTATCTAAAAGCCATCTTTAGACGATCTAATCAAATTAAAAGTTGGGTAGGACTAGGTTCTTCTACTGGGATAATGTGAAAGGGAGTATTCAAGTTCAGGTGTTCACTTTATATTTGAAAGCTGCTTAACAATCTAAAGTAATTTGGTTATATTTAGTGGACTTTTGGTTGAAGTAAATAATCGAAAATGTATTGCCATAATCTAATGCAATCAGTTGTGTTGTCCAATTATTCAAGAAAATTCGATTTCAGGAAATAGCTTTTTCTCTATTTCTCTATGCATTAAATTTTCTTTAAATGCCAGTTATTTACATAACTGTAAATTAAATATAACTCAAACATTTTTTCTTTAAATCGATAACTTGGGATAGATAAAGATATTTCAGATGTCATTTTATGGTTGAAAACTCTTCTTCTGAATTGACTTGTATATGAGAAAAAAAGTACTTTTATTCCTTATATATTTGGCTATACAAATTGTAAATGTCAATAGACGATGAAATAACGGAATTCATAAAAGATATATATTTGAATATAGTTCATGTCTTTAAAGTTATTCGAAATATTGAATACTAAGTTGCTTCGAGTGTCTGATGTATTTCATGGGAGAAAACTGTTATGGGTGACATATTGTTATTTCTAAATAACATTTTGCCATAAATAATAAAGTTATAGGCTTATGTTTCATACTGCGTGTTTCAAAACTTGTTTTCTATTTTATTTTCAAGCATCATTTATCACAAGAGTAAAATATAAAGCACTTTGAGATGATCTTTTGGCTTATACATAAATTTTTTTTTGTTCATCAGATTGTATTTAGAAATGGATTCAAGCTCACTATTTTTAAAATACATTGAAATGTATTTTATAGGTTTAAAAACTGAAGACACAATCATGATGTCAAGGTAAAAATTTGATTTACAACTAATTAAAGGCATATATATAAAATTAGAGGACCATGAGTAAAAAGAATCTCTTTTTTTAAATAATATATAAATATATTCATTATTTGAAAAAAATGATGTAAAATGATATCATAACTAGTAATAGCGTATTTGACAATAACAAGCACTGATGTTATTTAATTGGTTTGATTTAAGGCAAAATGTAGCAATACACATTACCCCCGTAAATACACTAATATTACAACATTCAATTTTGCTTGCCATATGGACTTAAAGCACGCTTATCAAGGTTTAATCTGGAATAATATTGAATCAATATTTTTGAAAATGTTTGTGTAATTGTATGATGCAAGTAATAAAAACTATCATTTGATTATAGAATCATCGCATGAGAATGATTATTATTTCGAGAAAATGTCATTAATCATATGAGATGCCCTAAGACCAACAATTCTACTATTCTTGGAAATATGATATATATATTTTATTATAACGAAACTGTTTTTCACCAAAAAGTTCTTAGTAAAGTTAGAAAAAAATTAAAGCTGTAAATTTTTTGTATGGATAGTAATCACCACCCAAATCTTCGATTTACTGCCAAACTTTTGGTAGCTTTACAAAGACTTCGGCCTAGAAACTTAATAATCGCGAGAGCAAAAACATATCAATCTCATTGCAGACGTTCTGTGTGGAATCAAAGATGTAACTTCAGTTATGAAAAAAGGAGGAAGTTTGATGTAGTTATGTGCTGCATGTTCCTAAATATCCCATTCGAGTCTGTATTGATGAATGCAGACACGCGTGCTCTTGCATTATCTTGATGCTACAGTATCTTTTTTTGCCGAAACTCAATTTGACGTTCGGAGTTCATAGCATCATCAACATAGACTAATATCTCGCTGAACATCTTAATATAGATGCTCTTTTTTACCTTTTTATAGATATTTTTATTGGTAATTCCATGAAAATCCTTCTACATACAAAGCAAGATCATTTTAGTCAAATTGCGCTTTGTGATGCTCTCGATGTTTCACAGGGTAGAAACTAACCCTCTTTTCGGATTGTGTTGTTGAAGTAATTCCATTTTTCATCGCAGGTAATTATCGGGTCCAGAATTTCGTTCTTGCGTTGATATTTGAACAGATTAGAGCAACTCTGAACACGTCTGTTCTTGTCTGTTTGAGTTAGCTAATGAAGTACCCAGTGATTCAACTTTTACACCAAGTTTTCCGATGCATAGCTTGACTAATGGACATAACATTAACATCTAACTCCTTTGCTATCTCTTTGGTCGTTGAAAATTGATTTTCTTAAGTAAGTTATCATAGGTGGTCCTTAATAACTTTAGTAGGCTGGTCTGAGCACTATAATATTTGAATGTCATAGTTCTTGTTTTTAAACTTTCGGTACTAAACACCTTCACAATGTCATATGCTATAACAATAGTACCTAAATCTGTACACAGGATTTGGTGGCATACTATAGCTGATTTTTTCAACAGAACTGGAAATAAATGATGGTTCTAATCTGGTATATGATAATTCCATTTAAGACATACTGTGTTTAATGGTTACGATATTTTTACAGATACCACAATACTGTGTTCTAAAGCTAGTCTCCTTCCAACAAATTCTAATCTGGTAGCGTGATAATTCCCTTTCAGACATCTTGTATTTAATTATAAAGATGTATTTACAGAACTCGGAAACAGTGTTTTAAATTAAACCTCTTTTCAAATACCAAAACTCGTCTGATGAATATAAAGGAACATACCCACGTAAACTTCTGCGCAGATTATGGGTATTTACATAAATTGAATTGTAAAAGAAATAAAAAAGTAGAACTACAGGAATTCATATAGATACCATATACCATATTATCTTGTATATACGTATAAGCACGCATAACAAAATCTTCAGTACTGAAATCTAATACTTTATAGAATTCAGTTTTCTGCATCTTTTTCAACTATATGATGTGAATTTATCATGATATTTTTCCTTTTTATTTACTAATTCAGTAAATTATTCAGACATGATATTTCGTCTTAAAGTATTTTATACCTTTCATTTTTTAAAAAGAAAATCACAATATATGATGAAAATTACAATATATAAGAAAAATTTCAATACATTATTTGTTTTTATATCAACAGCTTTAGTTTATTTAAGAAAGATATTATACTAATAGGATGTTTCGAAAACGTATTTAAATGTAATGCATGCGCTGAATTCACTATAGTTAAAAAACGAATATTTCTCCGAAATTAAATCAATAATTATAAAATGGAATAATTAAATTATGTAATTAAAATAAACAAGAATTTCTCGTAGAGTATAGAACATTATTCATCAGCTTTAAAAGTTCCTTTTTGATGATAATTGTCAATTGAAAATAAATGAAAAGCTTAGAGTTTTGCAATTAAAATAAAATGTACAAAATAAACAAATACAGTTAAAACAAATGAGTGGTATTAAAAATTTGTTATTAAAGTAAATGCTCTCATATTTACTGAAAATATAAATTTTTACAATGACTAAATGTCTTTAATTATAAAAACATCACTTACTCATATTTTATTAAAACAGATGTCGGTTTTTAAAAGTTAAGTGATAGAAACTGTTAAACGTAATTAAATTAAATTATGCATTAAAATGAAAACGAATTTATGATGGGAAATAATTGATGTGACAAATTAATACTAAAGGAATTAATTTAATATCCTTTATATGTACAAATGATTAAGAAATATACAACAAAAAGCTTTAAATCATTACATTTTTAATGATAATTTTATTAAGTAATTTATTAAAATATTCATTTCTGATATCAGTATAAAAATAAATTGCAATATATGGGATGAATGAAATTAAATACTAAATATATTTTATAATTAGAATTGTAATGCATCTAGTTACTTATGCAATATTTTATAGTGTAACATTTTTTTAATTGCAATACAAAATTATAATTAAATCAATATGGTACTAAAATATTATTTCTTAAATCATGCATACTCTTGCATTTATATATAAAGGAACACCAAAATAAAAGAGATTTTTTTATCGTACAGAAACCTTATATTCATGGAGATTTCTTAAAAAATAATTTATGAAACAAATTTTGACAAATTGTATTATGTTTTTTAACTGTCCATTTTTATTTATCTGCAATTGTGTAGTATTTAATTAAGCTGAATAATATTTTTAAGATTGATGGTTTCAGAAAAATATAAAATTGATTTTAATGAAGCTTTTAATTCAGCTTAGAGTTACATAAAAACTTATCAGTGATTCGATTTTTCTGATTCCAGCGTTGTTTCGTTAATAAATTCACATTGACTTGCATTATAATAATTACAGTTATCCTTACCAATTATTTTAATGCAAACAATCACATTTATACCAACAATTAACTTTTTTCTATATTTCTATTTTTAATATGTTTTCATTTCTACTTATTTAAAACTAAAAAGATAAATTACTAAAAAATTTTGATCGATCAATTTCTTTATATACCTCAGTGTATAAAAACTGCACATATAACTATTCAATGTTACATGTGTTCAGATGTAAATGTTATTTTGTAAAATATGTGAGTGCTCATTAGAAAGGTCCTGAGGATAATAATGTAAGAAAATAAATGCATTTTTTCTACATTAATTTCAGTATTTAGCAGCGTTGAGGAAATTTTACAATTTCTTCCATTATTTGTTAAACATTTTCAATTGAGGACTACATCAATGTAACAATGAATATATCAATTTTTACCAAATCTTGTAAGACAAATTCTATATTTTTTGACATTCCCTGGATAAAGAGTATATTGATGAATGCACCAGACTATAATCGTATAATTCTATTGTTTGGAAGTCAAGTCAAGGCATATAATCAAATATCTGTCATTTATATAAATAAAAATGAGTGACAGAATTTTATTTTGCTTATGAAAATAATGTGCATATGTATAATTTATAGTAACCTTTATTTATATAAAAACACATGGATTATATTCATATAAATGCGCATAGATTTCATATATTAAATGAAATGATATTTGAATATTTAGAAAATTAATTTATTTTACATTTACGTATATAGTTAAAACATCCTTTAACTCAAAAAGTTTAAATTTACTTTTTAATTAATTTAATTTTTCCTAATTTAAATAATTTGTTTTTCATTCGAGGAATAAAATCTCAATTTGTATATCTTTTACGTTAATTGAACTGTTATTGAGAAGAATATGAATTTTATTAATTTATATTTTCTCCTTAATTTTTAGTGGTGGTAGGTGGGACTATTCCCCATGTGGTCTAGTGGAACTAGACCAGATCCGATCCATGAGATCATAGATAGCCAAAAAGTCCAAAAGCAGATGTGGACTTTTCACAGCCTCTTCACGAGAAAACCTCAAGCACTTCAAGATGTGTTGCGGGCAAAACAGAGCATTGTCTGATTAATTTTTAGATTAATTAAGATGATATATTTTGTAATTTAAGATAAAATTTGCATTTTTGGAACGTGATGGTCTCATATAAGTTATAGAAACAATTAATGACTCGAAATATCTTAACAATAAAATTATTGAAAAACGAAAGCATAGCAATGTGAAACTGAGTTTATTTTCTTTAGAAAATCACTAAAAACATGTTGAAACGATACAAAATAATGTAAAAATGTTTTTTTAGCACTAAGTTTTTCAAGTCTATGCTTTTTAATCCATTGTTTTAGATATGATTTAGGCATGGTTATGTAGAAATGGAAATTCGCTGTATACGATGAAATCTTTATTAATTTTCTTTAATTATTAAGCAATTCAATAAAATGGATGCAGTCATTTTTAAGCATAAAAAGATAGCAATATTTAATGGATCGTTATAAAAGATATTGATAACACATTAAAAAATACCATTCTTATGCATATTATTAAAGCAAATATCGTGGGATAGTAATGACAAAAACATGCGCCATTGTAACATAAGGATCTTAAAGAATATCCTATTGAATATTACATTGTTTAATTAATATAATAATTAATTATAACAATCAATATAATAATTAATTTAATATAATGTCAGCGTAATCTCTAGGATAAATTACTTATTAATTTAAAATTTCGTTAATTTTAGCGTTAGAAGCGTTTTGAAATACTTATATTCTTTTATATCATTATATTCTTCTTGTAATAAGAGCCATTATTTAAGAATTTTAATTAGTATCTATTGCATGTTGTGTTTGTGATACCAAAAAAAAGCGTTATTTTTTGAATACCAGATTTTACGAGATAAATCTTGCTTTTCAATCACAATGTTATCACATGTTTCCTATTAATATAAAACAAGATAAAAATATTATAATCTAAGTGTAAATTTTCTAGGTGCAAAGAAATTTTACGTTTTAAATTTAAAGTACGGAAAGGAAGCAGAATATTTTCATTATTTTTCATATTTCTTCAGTTCTAATGCATTGAGAGTAAATATTAATGTACAATCCATATCTAAACAAAATAATCATAATCTTCAATTCTTTAAATCAAGCAAAAATAAAATCTGAAGGGATTATAGAAATTCTTTTAATATTTTTTATAATCGAACGTAAATAACCAGTAAACTGTATATTATTAGAATATTTGCAGAGGAAATATATTTTCATACAAACATGAAAACATCGAAGAAAAAGAAAGAAAATTTAGATAAATTTCTCTAAGTCGACGCTCTGAAGCAAGGAGTATTGATTTTTTGTTATCTAAAAATGCGAGAAAGAGAGAATGATCAATAGCACACATATGCCACCCTCTAAAAATAAAAAAAATATATATGGCAGCATTTGAATAAAATACCGCTTTATGTCTGAATGTCGTTAGGTAACTATATCTCCATTATGATTCGTTTTCAAAAGTGAGGCATTTACTAATCTGCTTGACAATAAATGCATCATTTATTTTTATTTATCCATTTTTAAATAAAGAAATAAATAAAATATGAACAAATCTATAATCTTAAGCCTTTAACTATGCTTAGAATAAAATAAATTTTTTGATAGGTTAATGCTCGATGTACAGTGATGAAAAATAGTTTGGAAATATTAATCCTATGTGTATAAAGTTTAGTTAGTTCTCAATAGCTTAGGAATAAAACAGAGCATAGGGGATATTATAAAAATATTTTATTTGCAAATAATTTCAATATTACGTTAGAGATTTGACTTTTTGTTGAAAATGTATCTTATATCTTCAAGAAAAATAAACATTGAGAAAAGTAACTGTTCATCCTACTAGTTTATTTATACTATGAAAAAAATATTTTTTATATGATTGTAAATAACTCGTAAAATATCTAATAAGAATAAGCATTAAAAATTACTAGAAAAAATCACATAAAAAGGAAATCTATGGAATTAAACATAAAATGATAGGAAAGAAATTAGGAAATTTTTATTACATTTGATCTTTTTGGATTTTTTTCTTCCTTAAGAATTTGCTTTCTCTTAACATAAATTAGATTTTCTGGAAAAAAAAAAACTGATTGTTTCACTCACTCATTCACTCACTTAATCACTCATTCACATACTCACATTGTCAGTCAGTTATTCATTTACTCATACACACATAAAAACAGGATAAAGATCACAGTAAATAGATATTAAAATAAATTATTTCATAAACTGAAGGAGAGTTGACTAAATTAGGGAGAGAGAAATTTAATTGATTTAAAATATATCGTACTTGTATGATTATATTTCAAAAAGTAAATTTTTGTGAGAATAGGGTAACTATATTTCCGTAAATGACATGATTTTAAGCTCTACAAGTGGCATGAATTATGTATTTATTTGGTTAAGTCTAAGAATTGCAAAATTTCATGAATTTTATTCTAGTATAATTATTGAAATTTAGTTATTATCTGAAACTTTCATTAACATTCCATTATATTGTTTTAAAATAGCAACCAGAAAATAGCAAAATTACAATTATAACCAAAATACAACTGAAAATTGTTTTTTTTTCCAATGGCGGGCACATTTGGGTGACGAACCCTATGCCACAAAAATTGCTACTCATTTAACGTTACCAAGCGGGCACCTGTGAACCAAGTCACGGAAGCGAGTAGCGTTACCCGCGCCATACCACCACGAACCCGTTCATAGGGTGGGCCACATTCATACCACATCACAGAAGAAAGGACAGAGAAACACAGAGGGGACAGAAACATCCATGTCCGAACCGGGATTCGAACCCGGGACCCTCAGCTCAGGAGTCAGGAACGCTAACCACTCAGCCATCGGTCGGCATCTGAAAATTGTTATATAAAGAATTCAGTAATTAGTTTTTTACATCGTATTTGATAATAAATTTCATGTATGAGACCTAAAGTACATGTATTGTCTCATTTATATTTATATCTACCTCATCTTTAATTCGATTGTTTACGTTTTTGATTGCTCATTTGTTCGATTACGTAACAACATTCCAAATTTCAAAAATATTCGTATACTTGAATCCGAGTTAAAATGTTTGTGTAACAAAACTTTTAAATATATTTCAGAGTTAATAAGGAATAAGAATTTTAAATATTGAATTAGTGTCTTAATACAATAAAGATCTATTATATTTTACTTAGTTTTAAAATTTAATTGTAGGAGTATCTAAATCTAAAAGCACATGTAAGTTAAAATTTATGTTAATTTTTTGACAGAAAAAAATAATTAATTTTTAAACTTTAAAATGAATATAGATTGATTTAAAAGTCATATTAATGCTATTATTTCAAATGTTGAATATTTTTCATCTTATTTTATTGAAAATGTGCAATTTTTCTGTCAGATAATTTTTTTGTATACTTGGATGAGTTCAAATCCCTGATTTCATCAAAAAGTAACAAATAATTTAAGAAAATATTAGATTTAAGAAAGATTTACCATTAAAAAATGATGCATACGGTTATAAATATTTCTTAATCACATAAAAGTTATCATTCCATTAAGTATTCTTGTTTTGTTGAAAAATTTAGTTTTAGATTCATATTTTTATATCATATGGTTGAACAAATTTATTAAGATTTATCAAGAGCAGAAAGTGCATCTAGAAAAAATTAATCTGCAGCAGATTGTTAATGTTTAAATTTTTATATGGTCTCTGAAATAAAATAAAAACATTATTTCATTTGTTGAA
The DNA here is from genome assembly GCA_037975125.1 of Latrodectus hesperus. Taxonomy (NCBI): domain Eukaryota; kingdom Metazoa; phylum Arthropoda; class Arachnida; order Araneae; family Theridiidae; genus Latrodectus; species Latrodectus hesperus. Next base: position 21,983,484 of record CM075856.1, read on the forward strand.
AACAAAATTACTGAGATTAAAGAAAACATTTGTAAATGAATGTTTTTAATTGCAAAATTTATACTAAATTTACTTCAAAATGTTCAATCAATGAATTCAAAGCAGGTTAATATTAATTTTGGTCAAGAAATAATAATTAAATTCTACATATTGTCTCAATATCAGATACTTCCACAGCTGATTTTAATTTATTATATCAAATGTAATTTTGCGCACAGTTTTTACGGTGTGTAGTTGAATGCTTTACTCATTCTTTACACTTAAATCATGAATAATATGTGTAAGTCATAACGGCTTAATATACAGAATGCCAATGACGCTGTTATGAATACTGTCAACACTTCTGGCTTATTTGATTGAGTTAAGCTGATTAAATTAGTTCAAATTGAATTAATCTGACATTTTAACCATCATTACAATAAAGAAAATCTTGTAAGGTATCTATTTCCGCAAATTTGTAAATGATAATTCTAACGGCAAATTATACTTTTTTATTGGCTATGCTCTTTTAAAGTTTAAAAGTAATTGTAGTAATAATAATAATATCAACCTTATAAATGCCTTGTAGAAGTCAAATTGATCTCAAAGTTATTGTTTGATAATTGATATTTTAATGGTTTTATTTAAGTTATTAAGATATCTATGGCTCCACGATATATATACATATATATATATATATATATATATATATATATATATATATATATATATATATATATATATATATATATATATATATAAGTATAATAACAAATCTCGATAAAGATAGATGGGTATAATCTGACAATTTAGATAAAATGGTGAATAAAAATTTAGTTCATTATTCGAAATATATTTTTATTTTGATGTGATATCAACTGATGATAAAGTGTTATTTAAAATTTAAATATAATTAAATATTTACAATGAAAATGTATCGATATAAGAATTATTGCTTGCAGTTTAATCAAAAGTATAGAATTAAATAGAAATTTCTAGCATTTGAAAAATTTTTTCAATGTTGAACTTTATATATTCTTAATTTATGTAGTTAAAAACATATAATTTTATTAAAAGCATATATATAATAAAAAACAAATTCTTAAAATATTCAAAACATTTTCCGGAAAGTAGGTTTTATCTAATTTAATGTAAAAATGTTTTAAATCTTCTTGCATAAAATCTGGCATTAGTTGTTTAAGTTTATAAATTATATGTGTTATATTATGAAACTTTTTTCCTACTTTTTATTATAAAGTTTATTTATTTTTATAAATTACGTGTGCATATTATGAAAGTGTTTCATTATTTATAAATTTTTGTCTCCATATGCTTTTTAATACTTTTATTTTCAAGCTTTATTATTTTTAAATTAAAACTTTTAACATCCAACAAATTAAATCTAGTAAGTGCTATCACTCTAAAATGTGGGACCTAATAAAGAATATTAATATGCTATGTATCCAGATTTATTTAGATATTCTCCATTGTTAATATATAACATAAATTATTAAAACATTCAGTCATTAAAATATATGAACGACACCAAACTGACATTACCATTACATGTAGAGAAGACTTTTTCTAACTGAAATCCAAACTGAGAAAACAAATATTTTCTACAGGAAATCGGAATATCTTCAGTTCTTATTCTACAAGGTAAGATGATACAATAATTGAAAGCAAATTTATTCAATAGTGTAGGAATAGCAAATATAGTAGAAAAAGTTGAATTCACTAAAGATAATAAGTGATAGTTTTCCTAAAATATTATTGCATTTTGTAATGTTTCCGAGAAACTATTATATACTAGAAATATGTTGTATAGTAAAAAAATGTTAAATTAATTTTTATAATTGCTTAATTTTTTATTACCATTTAAAAATATTATATATATATATATATATATATATATATATATATATATATATATATATATAATTTAAGAAATAAAATATGAATAAATTACACTGTTGGCTATCTGAATTGCAACAACAAGAAAGAAAAGATATATCACAACAAAATTTACTTTGTAGATAAACTGTTGATCAAGAATAAAATGATTAAATTATTTATAGACTTCGGTGAAGAGTGGTTCCTACCAAAATCAGTACCCAGCGTAGCCGCCATTGTTGGAGATCACCGGTGCCACATGCCTCTGCATTGATTCAAAGAGAATCTGGATATGTTTTTGGGTTACAACAGATCACAAGCCGCTTCCACTCGTTGCCAACGTTGATCTGATGTTGCAGCTGGGAATGTAATCTGAGTCAATCATTAAGCAACCATGGATTACAAGTTTTCTATTGGTTAAAGATCCGGAGAGTAAGCCAGCCAGGGGAGCAATTCAACCAGTGCCACGTGTGGTTGTGCACTATCCTGCTGAAATATGGCTGTGCGCATGCCATGAAGGTGAGAAAGGATAACTGGCTCCAACACCTCGGAGATGTAGCACTGGTTGTTTAAAGTACCAGCAATGTATATTAGAGGAGTGCGAGAGTGATGTCCAATATCACACCATACCATAATAAGTGGTGCAGGTCCAGTGTGATGGTGCATAACGCAATTGTTTAACATCTTCTCTCCAAAGTGTCTCCAGACTCGAATGCGACCATCGTGGTGTTGCAGATAGAAGTGTGACTCGTCAGTAAAGACAATTTCATTCCATTCTGCCGTTCACATTCTTCTTTCATCTCACCATTGGGTGGTCTGGGGTTCTGCGTCAAGGGTAGACGAAGCAATGGACATTTTGCGGACACACCACTCTGCTGCAATGGCGTCGAATGGTACGCACAGACACTGGATGATGTGTTGCAGACTGAATGTGCTGTGTTATGGTTCGTGATGTGGCTGAGCGATCCGCCACTGTCATGTCCACAATTTACCTGTCATCACGTGAAGTAGTGCACTGAGGTGGAGGCAATTGAAGACGTCGGTCCGTGGTACTTTCTAACATCCAGCGATCCGCATTACAGTTGTTTGGTTTCGTCCAACACGACTACCGATTTCCCTGAAAGATAATCCACAATCTCGGTAGGCTACTCTGTCAAACTCGGATACTTGATCAAAAAATGATAGATGTTTTCTACGAGCTATAATTGATTGTTTTTAAAAAAAAAATACAAGAAAAACATAATTGCCGAACTTAAAATCGTCAAAGTCTCCAAGCCTTAAATAGCCCTTTGAAGTGGTGCCACAGGCGTGCGTAATGTACGTCTGTGCTGAAATTCTAATCATTTGCATATTTCACCTCCGCTAGTGCATGTTGTAAATTTCATGTTATATGCATATTACTTTCAGGGTGTTGCATTTACGATGGGCAGCAGTGTATTCGATTTACTTTTATTACGTACTGAAAATGCTTTTACATTTTGCGTCTGGAATGCAATTTTCATCTTAAAGAATAAGAAATTTATTTTAAGCGGACAGTGTGTAAAACTATATTTCAAATTCATTAGTTCAAATATTTAAATGCATTTATCTTTAAGCGAAAGTTATTATTTTTTTGGAAAAAGTTAATTCTTCCGAAGCTATAATATCTGATATTTGTTTGAATTTACCCAGTTTAACAAAAATCAGGCATTGCATTGAATATCATATAATAAAATATCTTAATGTGAATAACAACAATAATGAATTTAATGTGAATGAATGTATTTGTGTTTTTTATGTAATTATAAAACTATTTTTGATGAACGATATATAAAATATATAAATTTTAGTTCTATGTAATAAAAATATATGAAGTTATTATAGATACTAATGGTATCAATATTTCTCACAGGTAAGAATTCATACCTAAAAGACTCTAAGTTTGCAATTTAAATATTTTCTGTGAATTCTACAAATACTGAATTTTAAATTCTAAACTATAAGAAATTTTAAGTAATAGGTTATTCGTTAAATAACCAATGCAGTTTTCTTTAATAAACAATATTTTTTGAGATTTTTAAATATTCAAAAATATTACATTAAAAATTCTGTTATTATTAGATTTAATATTGTTGAAGTAAATGGTATAAAATTAGATAGTGCAGCACAAAATTTTGGTACAGAAAAAATAAAAATTTTAGTAAATTTATCTTTAAACTAAAATTGCCGATATTCGTAGTATTGAATATATTTATTTTTATTTGAATATTTATATATGATATTAGTTCATTCCTATTTCACGATATACTTTCAATTATGAATAGTGTTTAATTTTAGATTTCTTTATTTCATTTGTCATAATTTTTATATTTATTACTCTTAAAGTTTAACTTTCCTAGTTGCAATGAGCGCAGATAAAGCATAATAATGTAATCATATTCTGAATAAAAAATTTTATAGAAATGCTTCTTGTAATATCTCTTATCAAATTTTGCAACACATTTATAAAAAAAAAATTAAGGTTTAGAAATAACCATGTCATTATTTTATTATTTTATCACGTTTCATTCGCAAACTCCTGAAAAAACATATATTCAGTTTCATTATTTTACTATTATCTTGTTTTACTGATTTTACTCAGAATTATGTATTCTTGTTTTTTCTTTTTAGTTTTCTCAATAAACTACTTCTCGCATTTAAGAAAAATAGTTAAATTTTTACTCCGCTGAAAAATTCCACATTTTCTTGAATTTACGAGAATTATTTAAGTATTTTTTGTTCAATTCATTTTTGCCTCTGTTTGCGCTAATGAAACATTTAATTCTTGTAACTTAGACCTTGAAGCCAGTATCATTGGTATTTCCACACATATAATTTTAAAAAGAAAATATTTTAACCCTATTTTTAATTCTTTTGCTCTTTTTGTACGTTTATTTTGTGATTATTAGACTCAAATGTTTTTGATTTTATCTTTTATTTGTTTATTTAGATTGGTTAAAGCATCCTCTGGAAATTTTATTTTTTTAGAAGTTTCTATTTTAAGAAACCAATATTTTTCCGATAGTTGTATAACAACTGAAAATACATTTCGAATTTTGTTTCAAGTGGGTTTCCATATTGTATCATAATTAACAACTACAAACTTTTAATTATTTGTTAATTACTCTTTAAAATAGTGTAAAATTCGAAAATATCTAAGAATTAAGAATAAGTGCTGCATGTTGAAGAATAAAATATTGGTATTTAACTATTAGGCATGAAAAATATTCTGTAAATAAGTTAAATGATAGTATGCTCCACAAATGATGCCATAAAATATTATCTTACTAATATCTATATTTCTAATGAACTGCTATTTGCAATATTAATTTTTTCAATATTTTCTTTATTAGAAATGCTCTCTTATTTTCATTTTCTAATAAAAAATTAATGTAAAAATTTAATAAAAGCAAATGTAGTTATAAAAGATATTTTTATAGTAAACAGTTCTAAAAGTACCAAAAGTATTGAAAATATTTAAGAAAGATATTTTACAATTATATTTAGTTTGATAAAAAGATTACAAGAATTATTTCGTCGATATAAATATTTTTCCTTTTTAGATGTCCTTTTTACTCTTATAAAACTGAAAAGTCAAAATATATTACGGATAAGATTATATCAAGGTGCTTAAAAAATATGAAGTTAATTTCATTTTCACAAAATATTCAGGGAAATACATATTGAAAAAAAAAACAGTTATTTAATATAAGAAAGATGTAATTATTCGGTTTCAAAATGTACAGAAAAAATGTACTTAAAAATGTTTCAGGGATTGAATAAAATCCTTGATAAAGTTTAAAAAAAAAGGGCACACAACACAACTTTATCATGAATGTGTGTTACACAGAATATAGTAAAAGGATACAAAACAATTTAAACTTCAAACAGTATACTATAGTCTTTTTACTCTGGAAAGGGTTAAAACTTCTTGATAATGAAAGTTTTTGTTAACTGTAAATAGTGGAATAATGAAAAGAATATAAGCTTGTTCAATATACAATGTAATTTTCACAAATTATAAATTAAATTTTGTTAAATTGTACACCTAAGATATAAAATTATCAAATAAAGTATTCACAAAATTTTCTAGCTTTTTCAAAAAGAGCAACTGATGCTCGAAAATTATTTTTTATATTGTGATAACAGTTCTACATATGTAACTACAGAGAATATATACAGTAAGAATACATTTCATTGCACATTAAATTTAAAATGCAACAGTGAATAATTTTACCAAGTTTTATTTTTCACACTTTATTCAATAAAAACTAATAAAATAGCTATGAAAATAAACTCGTTGGAAATAATTTACAGGAAAAATGATAGGAAAATGCATTTATAAGGGTTGATGAGGATTATAAATGTTTGATAAGCAAATTTAATAATTATATTCTATTTTAGACTTGCTTGATTCAAGGAAACTGGAAATTTATATTTAAGGGAAATATTTAAATAATCTTCACTGACACCAGAATTTGACTTTGTGAGAAATAAATAGATTATGTTTCATAGTAGGTTGATTGATTTGAAAAGAGGCAGAAAACAGGGAGAGAGCGGAAGAGAGTGAAACATAGAGAAGCAGGGAGAAAGAATCAGAGACAATAAAAGGCAAAGAGGAAGTTTGTAAAGAATATTGGCGCAGACATTCAGCTTTATCCATTACATCCAGATGGCGCCTCATTGACTCATTTTCTAGACTGAAATTATGCTTGTGAAAGATTCTTCATTGTATAAGTCTCGTAACGAATTAAGATGTTAACAATATTGTACTAAAAATTTCCTTGATATAATTAAAGTATTCCATCAAAATGATGTATGTAATGTATTAATAATATATAACATTTTGAATGCCATTGTGTACTATACAAAAATAATTATAAATAATAAATATATAATTTCAGTTTTGTAATTTTTAGTAAAAACTTCATTATTTACTTAATTGCTAAATACATTGTTATATTTTCAGTTTTAACAAATATGTTATTTAAAAATATTTTTCAAAATAACAACAAGTACTAATAGAAAACATTTTTATATCATATACATAAGTGGAGATAAAAATGTTCGGTATAGCCGTTGTTATTTATAAAATTATTGCGTTACCTGATTCACATCACATATTACGTCAATGTGCAGAAAATACTTGTATTATAAAAGAATATCAAATACGTATCTCTCTTATAGATACTCAAAGGTTTGAAAGACTTTTTAATTAACAACATTTTAAATAAAAATAAAAAAATCTGCCATTTTTAAAAATTCTTAGAGTAATTAGAATTCATTTTTGTTCAAGCTAAGATTCTGTGATCTATGAAAGTAAAGTGGTAGTATTTTAAGAATATATTATAATAATTTTATTTATAATATTTACAATAAAAATCCTAAATTTAATTTAAATTTTATATTGAAATTAAATTAAAAGGAAATTATCGTAACAAAACGACTAAATATCATATTTATTCTACATTGAAATAAAGATTAACAATCAGATTTTTTATAACGAATGTATTTATTTTTAAAACTGTCTTAGCAATTCATAAAAAAATGAAAAACAAACAAAATAAAGTTTTTGAATGAGATAATTATGCAATTTAACACAGATCATGCTTCAATAGTCAATACATGATGTTGCATTAATATTAAGTAATTTATAAAAATCCATCAATTACAAAAAAATCAGAAGATTTAAATTTAATATACTATAATAAATTTTTAAGAATAAATGTTTTTCTTAAACGAGTACAAAACAAGTAAATTTACAAAAAACTAAACGACATGTAAAAGGAAAATAAGACATGTAAATGACACTTCCTAGATAGATGTTGCTTGATCAAGGTTTCTGTTGAGGAACCTTTTAAGGCAGTGTTTCTCAACCTTTTAAAATTCACGGCCCAATTTTCAATCATAATATTCATCGCGTGCCCCCACCCCACCGCATACAATAAAATGTATACAATAATAATGCATTTTGAGTATTTTGGCGCTAAACCTATACTACAACCTTAATTTTAAACTTTAAAAATTACCAAGAATACGGAAATTTATTGACATTTTGCAACACCGATCCTCAGCACTGAAAAAACAAGAATCCTATGCCTTTTTATTGTTCTTGGGTCCCACCATGTCGGGCATTCTCACGGTTTTGCGAGAAGTTTCGATTTGTCTGCAATTTGTCTGGTCATCTTAAAAGATATGTTAGAAGCATGCGTAGATGTGTACAAATGTTTTCTCAAAAGGAGAATTCTATGACGCCAATTTCAATTCTAGATAATCTCATTCGAGTCGATCCTTCTATCGCTATTGAATCTATTCTGGATGCTTTATGTTATATATATTTTCGTGTGTAATTTCAATTCATAGTATTAAATATTCACGGCAGCAGACTTATGCAGAATCATGGATAAAAAATTTTAAGCGGTCGTAAGCGAGCATTAGATGATAGACAAGCATATACAAGTACACAGAAGAGCGTGGTTCCGAAAATAAAATCATGAAAATATTCTCAAGAATACTTAATTTTGGGTTCAACTAGTACTGAAGTAAATGAAGAAGAAAGGCCCCTTTGTATCATTTGCTAAAAAATATTGGCAGCAGACAGCATGAAACCTAATAAACTAAAACGACATTTGGAAACGCTTCATAGTGAGTACGTAAACAAACCTAGAGAATTCTTCGAATTAAAATTAAAATCATATGAAAAGCAAAAATAATTGTTTAAAAAACTTTGTGAATGAAAAAGCTTTAATTGCCTCTTACAAAGTTTCATATAAAACAGCCAGATGTAAAAAGCCTCACACCATTGGTGAAGAGCTTATTTTGCCAGCCTCAATTGAGATTTTAGAAATTATGTTTGGAGATAATTTTGCAAAACAATTGCAGTCTATACCTCTTTCAAATGATATTGTTGACCATCGAATTGCTGATATAGCTGAAGATGTAGAGTGTCAGCTTTTGCCGAAGTTGCGTGACAAATTGTTTTCAATACAACTCGATGAGGCAACAGATAGTAATAGAGATGCTTATTTCATTGCCTATGTTAGATTTTTGTGATGATTTGTCAGTAGTAGAATTACTTTACTGCAAACCAATAAAACTCAAAGCAACAGCACTCGCATTATTTGCTATCTTTGGCTTCCAAAGAAATGAGTCCTGGTTTGAATATTGTGTTAACTATGGTTGTAACCATCGTAAATTATATAAAAATGAGACCCCTGAAATCAAGAATCTTTTCCGCACTTTGTAAAGAAATGGATGCTGTACATTCAGCGTTACTATTTTATTGCGATGCAAGATGGTTATCACGAGGGAAATTTTTGCAATGTGTTAATGAATTAAGAGAAGAAATCACCGTTTTCCTAGAAGAGGAAAACAGACCGGAAGCTGAGAATTTTCGCGATAGTTTATTTGTGATGAAATTGAGCTACATGTGTGTGGTCGACATATTCGAGAAATTAAATAACTTGAATCTTCAACTGCAAGGAGCAAATACACATATATTGGATACGAGTGATAAAGTTAATGCTTTTTGTAGGAAATTGGAATTGTGGAGCAGAAATTTAAAGCAAGAAAACTTAACAATGTTTGCAAATTTGAATGATTGTATTAAAACTTACAAGGCTGAAGAACAACATGTAAAAGTTGTTTTTGTAACCATTGAAAATCATTTAGCAATGCTAGCAAAGAATTTTAAAAAGTACTTTCTTGCTGACGACAAACTGATATCAAGTTACAAGTGGGTGAGGGATCCATTTCAAAATACTCCCGAAGGACTCTCAATTGAAGAGGAAGAAACCTTCATAGACTTCACGGCAAGCGGTGAAACCAAAAGACAATTGAGTAATAAATCACTCTTTGAATTTTGGGCAGGAGTGGATGATGAGTTTTCTGCACTAAAAACAAGGGCATTTCGCATTCTACTACCATTTTCAACATCTTACCTTTGTGAAACTGGATTTTCTGCGGTGGCTTCTTTGAAGACAAAATATAGATCTCAGCTAAATATAGAAAAAGAGCTGAGAGTGTCTATTTCTAATATTAAATCCTCCTTCGAAAAACTTTGCTCTGAAAGACAGGCCCAAGGAAGTCACTAATAATTATTAAATTTGTTTTTAATTTAGTAAGTTGTTTTAATTTAATAAGTTAATTATTAAATATGTCGAAATGTATTTTGTTTTGATATGTGTGTGTGTTCTTTCCTTTCAGTCACTTAATCAATTTTTTAAATAACATTTTCTCTTGGATATGCTCGCGTCCCCCTAGGGGTCGCGCCCCACAGGTTGAGAATCACTGTTTTAAGGAATACTGATTCTCTTAACGGAAAAGTTAGTAATTAAAATCATTAAAAGTATCTGTTATTAAAAATATATATTTACGTAAAAATGAATCATCACACTAACATTTGTGTAATTATATTACATTAATATATCATACATTTTTCAATTTTTGCTTAAATTCAATTTTTTACCTAGTACTATTACACATTGTAACAAATTTCATACCAATTAATCATTTTATTTAGTAACAAATATTATGAAATATTGTGACATGTTCTTTAGTAATAAATACTATGATGAATTTGAATATATATATATATATATATATATATATATATATATATATATATATATATATATATATATATATATATATATATATATATATATATATATATATATATATATATATATATATATATATATATATATATATATGCATATATATATATATATATATATATATATATATATATAAATGTAATACATTATTTTGAAAAATATTTCATATTATTAGTTTGAGGGAAAGTTATTAGTGATTTTAGAGTTTTTAATTTTTAGTAGACACTATAAACATAAATCAAGGAAAAGTGTGTATATGTGTAAGAGAGAGAAAGGAAGATAACACGCGCACACATACAAGAGTAAATAACTAATGATTGTATTTACGAATTAGAGAGTTTCATTAATAACTGATTAAGGAAATGAATGTTATAAACGCGCTTAAAACCAGCAAAGAACAGTTATGAATTATTAATAAAATAACTGTGTGTAGTTACAAACATACATTTAATTTATTAGAAACACTATGTTTAGATTAGTTATACATACCGCAAATAATCTAAATATTGTGATATACATATTATAAGGATATTAGTATAAATATAATAATTTGATTATTATATACATTATTATCTCAATGTGTGTGAACTAATATATATTTTTATTTTGAAATTTCGTATCTTTATCAACAAAATTTTGAAATCAATTGAAATGATAATAATTTTTAAAAATAAAGCAATGTTTTAATATTTCTTAATAAAAATGTGCAAAATTTGATAATAAGTTATTTTGGTTTAAGATTAACAAGAAAATGCTCGGAAATAATGTTGGAAAAAATGCTCTTTAAATATCCTGTATATATATATATATATATATATATATATATATATATATATATATATATATATATATATATATATATATATATATATATATATATATATATATATATATATATATATATATATATATATATATATATATATATATATATGTATGTGTGTGTGAATGAAATAAAACTGGTATGTTTGAATTGAATATTTTACAAAATATAATAGAAAAATCTGAAGGAAAATTAAAACGTGTAAATGACAAAATATAGTACTTTAGGAAAAAACTGCTTAAGGAAATAACACGCTAAATTTATGAAATATTTTATTGAAAAAAAATTATTTTTTATGGAACGCAAAAATTATAATTTATTTTGATTATGTAATAATTGTTTAAGCATTTTTGTTATAAATGTTAATTTTATGGTTAACTGATATCCAAAAGTAATTATTTGTAAGGTACATTTAAAAAGAAGTTCTTAATGTATTCATAAAGAAAGAACAGATAATTTTCTAATGAGTTTGAAGAAATCATTATTTTTAAACTATGAGAAAAATCCATGACCATATTAACTAAATTAATATCTCTCTTATATTATGAAATTGTTATTTTGTACTGCTTAAACGTTTTATTTAAAAAAATATATATTACGTATATGAAATATTTAAGCATTTTTTTAGGAATTAAAAATTTTTTATTGTTCTGAACAAAAGTTTTTTATTAACTTCCATCTTTGAATTTGAATAATTACAAACTACATTTAATTATTTTTATATATAAATAAATAATTACTAATAGTTAAAAAATGTTAAGTTAAACTAATTACAAAATTAATATAAAAATCTACACAGAAATTTGTTACATTAGTTATAGTTAAATTATAATTAGTTAACTATTGCTTACGTGATACATGAAATAGCTCCTAAATAATTGCTTTTTAGATGAAATCTACTAGCAGTGGTTAACAAATTCTTGACTCCATAAAGAGATCCAAATTAATCTCTAGGGATACATTTTGTCTAATTCTGTAAAAGCTAATAGCCATTACTCTGATAATAAAAACAAGTTTGGTATAAAAGTGTGTTATATAAAAAGAAGAAGCTTAAGCTATAAATCTAAAAAAAAGCTACTTTAATCTGCACCCATATGTGGAATGAAATTTACTTTTTATTATTATTATATTGTCGAAATAATTTTAAGTAAGCATGCAAGAAATTTAGCCCAATCTTTAATGTAAGTAAATTTTTTGAACTCTAATTTCTTCAAATAATTTACTTGATAAACTGACAAGTCAAATATAATAGATTTAGAAATTGTTGTTTTATGTAGTTAATTTTGCAGTGAAATCCAATCATATATCTCAACATTTAGCTTATGTTGAGAATAATGTTAAGCATAATTTATTTTAAATTTCCTATTTTTTCATAAAATTTTACAGTTGAAAAAATATGCTGCGGTGCAATTTTTAAAATAATATGCAGTTATGATACAAATAATTGATTATTTTTAGTAGGAGGAGTAACGGTAACCATAGAGAAATTTTAACAAATATAATATTGCTTAGAGAATAAATAAGGAATTAAGCAAGAAGGGATTTAAATCTGATAGAAGCTACGTCAAGAATGACATACATTCTAATAACCATAATCATGATCAATTATGACCATGAATAAATAGGAATTAACTATTTCACTTTTAATGAATTTGTATAAAATGTTTTTTTAATGTTTTTTGCAAATAAACTAGATTTATTTCGTATTTAGCCTTGCTCTTAGGTGCTGCATAATCATTACTACACACAATACTATTTTGCTGTTCCCAAATAACTTATATCGATATGTTTCAAACTTTTAAATAAGTTACAAATTTTTAATTTATTAATTTTTTTTAAAATTTCTGATAGTTTCTAAATTTGATATTTCTGAGCTAACATTTTTCTGATTTTTTATTAAATAATTTGGATGTGATCATCATTTATATATTTTTTTCTTATTCATATTATAATACTGACATTAAAATTTACTAACCAGTTCAATTCGTATACACAAGGAAATGTAATAGAAAAACAATATTTTAATGAGAAAGTTCCTTAACTTCTTATTTTATGTATTATCATTTTAACAAACGAAATTTTAAAAAATGTGGATAATGAATTTGCTTTTTATTTTTCAATATGCGTATAAATATCTTTTTAAAAGATTGAAATCTTCTATTATATTGATGTGACAATACTAATCGCACTATTAAATCCCTTGCTATATTATTAAAATTAGTTTATGCTTAGATTAATTCATATATTGGTGTATTTTGGTTATTATTGGTGTATGCTAAAATATTCAAGAATCTGATGTTAAAGAAAAATATAATAACAGTTTTAGTTATTTTTTTATACAAATATACTGAAGTATTTTTAGAAAAAACCAAAAATTATGTTTTGCACTAAATTTTAAACATTAACTTATGAGTATAATCCACAACTATGTAAAATAGATAGAAATTATTTCAAACAGTTGATATATATCTTACAACCTTCGTAAGATATATCTTCGTAACATCTTGTGCAACACTACATTTTGTAGAAGAATACTAAAACAAAAACTAACCAAATAATTTTAGACTCAAACAAAATTATCTGCAAATAAAAGAACATAAATCAAATTTCCTGTATTTATATTTTATGAAAACGTCTGCTTAGTTAACATAGGAAAATTTATATAAAAATAAAGAAGAAATCATCTCTCATTTTCTTACCAAAATTTATATAATACCATGTTAAAAAATAATTCTAAATGAAAGGAAAATGCTTTCATGGTTTATTAGTAATTATAAGACAAAAATAATATATTCCTGTAAAAATGAATAAAATTAATTTAACACATTTAAAAAATTAAACAAAATTCTATCTTTATTTTCTTAAGAAGTAAAGCATGAACTATATAACACAATATATTGTTTTAAATGTATATAACATAGTAAGATATCGATTTTACATGAAAAAAGTGATCATCGTAAGATATTATAGTTAATACCAAAACAGAAAAATTTGCATTTTTTGAATAATACTTTGCTGTTAATTATTGTTGTGCATTCTATGAGCATTACTTTAATTACAATTACTAATTATCTTACAATTACTAATCAATATTTTAAATATTAAAATAACTACTCATTACAGAATTCTACATTTCTTATTAACTATAATATTTTTTAAAAATAAAATAACCGTAAAATTACAAATTTTATGCAATATAAATTATAGATAATAATATAAATTAATTTAGTTTTTACTCTAATATGTTTCTTTTGAAGTATATTTAACAAATATAATGCGATGGACCTAATTATGAAATAATTTATGTTTTATATGTTGCAAAAATTGCCAATGTTTATTTGAGATAACAAGATCTCTTTTAAATTTAGGTGTTGAAGAGATTATAAATTAATGTCTATAGATCAAATTAAAAAATTGATAGTTTTTTTCATATTAGGTATTTATATATAACAATTTCAATAGATTTCGGTATTCCTCTAACAAACTAATTTCAATAGATTTCAAAAGGGAATTTACTTCTCTTATCTACTTAAATATTTAAATATGCCCAGACACAGGCTCATTACATTATTCACATGCGTTCTCTGAGTTTACCTCTTCTCGATCTATTGGTTGCCTAAATTCTATCGAGTTTCCATAGTAGTATTAGAAGATTTAGTTTCGAGTATATAGCATACAATTTATTAGAGCACAATCAAATGATAAATGCTTAATTTAAAAGTAAATTACAGATTTTGTGTGGGGAAATTTTGTATGTTGTATTCAGATATTTTACGCTGTTTATTATTCAATATAATAATAATGATTCAGACAATCATGAACAATAAAAACTATTATCTAATGGACTAAATTACTAAATGACTGGATAAACTTAACATGTAACTTGAAAAATTTATAAGGAAATGATATCTATTGTATGAAAATATATTATTTCTTTTTCTAGTAGCATAAAGATTCACATGCATTGATTGAATTCTGCTTTGGAAAATTATGCTTCGAATTCAAGTTATTCTTCCCAAAATTAATGAGATTTACACAATGAGTGCCCAAGAACCGTTCAGATAAGAAGTCTTCTTTCGCTTCCTTGAAAATACACTTGAATATACTTATAAGCTTTCAAGTATTATTAAAATTTGAGGCAAGGGCTTAAGCGTTCTTAAATTTTAATCTCTTAATTTCCCATTCTGTCATAAATGACTAGCTATTCCCTTTTCATTAACAGAAGATAATGTGAGATGATTCCAACCAAATTTTGACAAGTTCATTTATATTTGAAAGGACTTCGTGTTTTGGAACTAAGAATTATTTTAAAGTTTATTATCATATAGGTTCTCTTATGAATAATTTAAAATGAAGGAAATTTCAATCTTTGAATCTAAATATTCTAGAAAAGTAAAGTATTATAAAATTTCTAAAATTTATAGAGAAGCAATTTAATCTATACACCTTAGAAATATTGTTGAAATTAATGATTAATGATTATATATATATATATATATATATATATATATATATATATATATATATATATATATATATATATATATATATATATATATATATATATATATATAAATAATGATGGTACATTGATGTAAGTTCAAATAAATAAAAATCTGTTTTCATATTTTAAGAAAATGTTAATAGTTCATTGTTGAACGTGAATAAATTTTAATTAAATTTGTTTAAATAAAATTGTAATAATGTTTTAAATATGAGCATTTTATTTCTTATGAAATGTTAATGATATTTTTTTATTACAGTTTCTAATGTTTATGTATTTTGAATTGTAATTCTGATTTAATTTTTATATAAATGTTATCATTCTAAAGAGCTTATGTAGTAACGTTTCTTAAAAGTGGTGATAGTAATTGATATATTGATAAAAGATAAATAATTAAAAGAAATTTAAAAACATTTATTGTTTTTCTTTGATTTTCATTAATTAAACAATATTGAGATGCTCAGCTGACTAAATTAATCATATCTAAATTAATACAATTTTCGGGATAGTATACGTTTAGTATAAAGTTTAAATAATGAGATAAAATGTGAAATTTTTACTCTGTTATTCTAAATCAATCTCAATTTTAAACATTTCTCTTGAAAAAGAAAATTTTTTATTGCAATTTTACTACTTTGTAAAAGACCGAAAACGCTGTTGTTAAGGAAATATTAGAAACTATCAATGAACTATTTCTTATTAAATAAACATTTTTTATTAAATAAAATAAACATTTTTTATTAGTAAAAAAATCTTAAATCATTAAATATCCCCTCTCTTTTTATATATTAGAATTAATCACTCGAAAATTTAATTTTTGATTAAAAATAGATATATTTCTTAATTATATAATAATTGCATAATTACAGCAATGATTATATTATACTCTAAGTTTCAAAATTAAAGATACATATTAAATATATGTTAAATATGACGGAGGTAAAAAATGAAATTTAATATTTATAGAATTTAATTTTTATTTTAGCAATTATATGATTTATCTAGATTTGTCTGGGAGATTAGCCAAATGGTTAGTTCTCTGACATGTGGTTAAACTCAACAAATAATTGTAGAGTTTAGTGCCAATTCGATCTTGGATGATTGAAGATTTCGGAAAGACTTAGACTTTAAACTATAAGTCTAAGTGCTAATAGTCCTCATGAACAAAACATGACAGTTGAGCGATAAATGACAGTGCTTTCATTAAAAATGTATTATGGAATTAAAAATTTGAAAATTTCTAATATTTAGTTTACGATTCTGGAAAACTAGAAAATAGTCAATTCATTTATTTTGCATTAGTTTTTTTATTGTAATGTTTTCTTTCTAAATACCGTAAAATATTTGCTTAATTGTAATGTCAATGATTTTTTTAAAAAATGGAACAAATGAGAATATAATTAGTTTTCACCAAAATTAAATTTAAAATTTCAAGACATCTGTAAACAATAGTAAGAGCTTGTTGATGAATTGTTTCCTATACCCCACACTAAAAACTTGGTTTTTATATTCATAATATGTAATATAATAATATGTAATGTAAAAGGAAGCATTCTGAAATAATTACTTGGATATTCCGGCTATAAATGTTAAATATGTAGAATCAAACAACGCTAGATATTTTTAAATTTTTGATAAATAAAATTTTTTCTTAGTGATGAAATTAAAAATTTAAAATTTGCATATCATAGTGTTCATGTTTATAGCAGCTTTTTATAAGAAATTAACTATCTTATAAAATTATCTCCCACCCACAATTAGTTATTGTCAATTGAATCTCTTTAAAGCATTTTCTAAAATAGTAAATACAATAATTTGAATAAAGCTCTTATAGTATTGATAATTTTTTTAATTTCGACTCGATTCAAAAATGTTAGTAAAAATTTTGTTTATATCTTTAAAGAAAGAACATTATTTCTTCAAAGATAAAAAATAACATATAACTACAGAGAATGAAATATAATATTTAAAGTTTTAATATATGATTGTATACTTTACAGTTGACGTAACAATTTATCATATACAGTAGTGGCCAAAATTGTGGACACTTTTGGAAATTTTTATGTTTTTGAACTTTGTCTGCTAATAGAAAGCGTTACGTTTCACAAAATGCAAACTTGTATGCATCATTTTAAAGAGAATTTATTACTGAATTCAATACAAAACACAAAATTCAATTGTTTGCAATACAAAAAACGTTAAACGATAATAGTTATCGATATACATTAGATAGTGATTACAGTGAGTTATCAGTACTTAGTAGAGTATCCTTTATTTTTGATTACAGCTTCACATCAACGTTTCATTGAGCTGTCAAGAGTTTTAAGCTCTTGTTTCTTTATTACATGATGCCAGGAAATAATTATAGCCTCTACTAGTTCCCTTTTATTTGATGGGCACCTCATTCGGACAAGAGTTTTCAAACGGTGCCACAAATTCTCGATAGGATTGAGGTCAGGACTGTTTCCTGGCCATGACAACAATTTAATGCTCTTTGTACGAAACCACTCTTTCAATATTTTGGCCGTGTTGCAAGGAGCAGAATCCTGCTGAAAAATAAACGAAGCATTGTTGGTAAAGAGATCTCTAATGAAAGGTAGAAGTTTTGGTTCTAGAATAGTATCAATGTATTTTCTGGCATTCAGTGTCTCATCGATGACATGAAGGTGACCAACACCATCTGCTGACATGCATGACCAAATCATAACACTAACTGGGTTCTTCACAGTTGCTTGAATGCAATCAGGATGTAGCTCTTCTCCTATTCTACGTCTTACATATTTTCGCCCATCACTACCGAATAACGATAGCTTAGTTTCATCACTCCATATAACTTGTGACCACTGATCATCTGTCCAATTAATGTGTTCCTTTGCACACTGTAGTCTTTTTTTCGTAGCTAAAAATTAAGATAAGGCTTTTTTCGTGGAATTCTACCTCTTAGTCCAACATCTGTTAATCTTCTCCTGATTGTTCTTGAACTGACAGAAACACCAACATCATTCACATCATTTCTGATGACCGCTGATGACATTTTTCTATCTTGGAGAGATAGTCTTTTTATTCTTCTGTAATCAATAGGTGTGGTGCACCTTTTTCGGCCTTTTCCTTCTTTGTTTTAATTGAATTTGTCTCCTGATATCGTAAATAAAACTTTCGGACTCCAGGTGTAGTCACTGAACCACCCACCTGTCTTGCAATTTCAGCATAGGAAAGACCAATTTCTCGTAACACAATAATTTTACATCTCTTTCTAAGTGTCCAATCTACTCTTTTATTTGATGTCATTGCTTCTTGACTAAATATTAAAAATTTTTACAAAAATTCCTACTTGTAACTGCAGTGTATAAGAAACAGGTCCTCCATCTACAGAACAAAGCAAAATAATGAATTGTTTCAAGTGTAAACATGATGTCAGCTTCTACTGGCAGTTTCCTAGCATCATGTAATAACAAAAGAAGAGCTTAAAACTCTTGTCAGCTCAATGAAACGTCGATGTGAAGCTGTAATCAAAAATAAAGGGTACTCTACTAAGTACTGATAACTCACTGCAATCATCACTATCTAATGCATATCGATAACTATTATCGTTTAACATTTTTTGTATTGTAAATAATTGAATTTTGTGTTTTGTATTGAATTAAGTAATAAATTTTCTTTAAAATGATATATACAAGTTTGCATTTTGTGAAACGTAACATTTTCTATAAGCATACAAAGTTCAAAAACATAAAAATTTCCAAAAGTGTCCACAATTTTATCCATCACTGTAGATTTATGTTTTATTTTAAATTTAAAATAATTTATTGTGAATTTATAATTTTAAAGTATAAATTCTCTGGTTTTTAATATTGTATCAAATAAAAGAATATATATATATATATACATATATATATATATATATATATATATATAAAATAGATAATAGCAGATTTTCTGCCAAATAGTACTTTTAAATGATTTTCTATCAAATCTTAAAAAGAAACACATAAAATTTCGTTAAAAGTTTAATCTTAAAAATCTTCAAATATTTTTCATTGACTATCAGTACATATATATGTATGATATGCCCAAAATACAATACTGATAATGTGAGGAAATACACATTTTAAATTCATACCATATAACTTTAAACAAATTTTTTAATATTAAATTTTTCATGAGGTGACATGTTAATTAATTAGAAATAAAAAGTAGTCATGCTTATGTTATAATATAAATAGGTTTTGATGGAATTTCTGAATATTATATGTGAATTTATTAAATATAATTCACATTTTTATAAATTTGTAAGCATAGTAGAAAAAATACCATGGCTGTCTGGTGGGTTAGGAGGCGAGATATAAACCTGACAAAATAGATGATCCATCATGTTCACTAATATCGGCGAGGGAGCATTAAATATGTCGTGGTCCATTTGAAATGAATAGGATACCTCTGAATGTGGTAAGCTAAGTCAAGAATCTTTTGCTTGGTCCCTGCTTCTAAATTGCGAAGACTCACTTTCGGGGCTACGTTGGTATACCCAGACCCCTTATTTAAGGTGTTATTACTTTCACCCCTTGTAGTGCTGAAAGGTTGAAATCTTAGTACCCGCGAATAATACAATATGCATAGTAGATATTTTTAACCGATATATTTGATAATAAAATAAATATGAAAAGCCTGGGGCAGATGTTTTCTCATCTAATTTTGAGTCACAAACATATATTTAGCTGTCATTATTATTTTATTTAAAATAATGAGCCATTGATTTGGAAATTGTACAAAAAATATTTATATGCTTACTATTTCAAAATTGTTTGGAATTTATATATTTATGACGATATTTTTATTAGTTAAATGGTACTTCATTCATAGTTTTAGAAGTACTTAAACGTTTCGGTTTCAATACCTTTTATTTATAACGCAATTTAAATTTTTTAGCTAAAATTTTAAATTTATGAACTATTTGCTGTTCTTAGTGAAAGATAATTAACATTCATTATCTGGGTGGCATTGGAGTCATATTCTAAAATTTTTAGAAGCTGTGTTTTAAATTTTAAAGTTGATTCTTACGATTCCGAGCAAAATCCAAATTCCTATTTTTAGATTGGAGATAAGAAATCAGTATAAAATTTGACGATATTATTTATTGAAATAATTTTATTGAATATAATAAATTATTTCAATAAATAATATTGTTAAATTTTATAAGGACTTAATAGTCTATATTATCTTAATCTAGTCCAGTAAATAATATGTTTTAAAATAATAGAGAACCACAACCGAACTGAAGAAATAAACTTTAAATCCTATAAATAGTTGTGAAAACCCCACATTTAGAGAATCGGAACGTGGGGTTTTCACAGAGACGCATTTTAATACTATTTTAAATGCATATTATATAGCGTGATTCTAAATCGATTTATAAGTTAAGTGTGTTGATTGAGCCTATAAAGATGAATAATAACTACCATAAACCATACGATTGCATTCCACTCTGAGAGCTAGGAAAAAGAAAAGTAAAAATACATCAAGCAAGAATTAGGGATCTTGCTCATTACTCGAGTTCTTCGCAACCACCTGTGTAAGATCCACAGTGGGATGGATTCGATTTCTATCAAATACCCTAGGAGTTCAATGTTCTTTGTGCTTGTCAATGTTTTACTGTGTTGATCGGGATTATAATTATTGCCTGATCAAGCATTACAATTCGTTATATCTGCATGCATAATGTATTTTCTAAGACTATTAATAATTTACAACAGAGGAGATGTACTATTATACTCCTAATTAATACAGGAGAAAATGTTGTCTTTTACAAAGAGCACAACGTAATAGTTTCAAGTATTATCTTGAAAACAACAACCGAAACCCTTTGTGAAATATATTGTAGAGAATACATGGAAAAAAATTAGCAGGTATACATCTCATATATGGTGAAGTAAAATATGAAAACAAGGAGCTGCAACACTGTACGAACAGCGATTTCTAACGATGGGTGTTCCATGCGTTCCTACCTAAAATGTGGTCAACGAACATGAGAAATCTTTTCGTTTGCTATCTCAAACAGTGATGCAGGATATTCGAGAAATGCACGAACGCCAGATATAAAAAAGGGAGCTTTGACCAGATTTGAAGCAATTTCTTCCACAAATACAAGATCTATGGTACACGAAATGCGTATTTTTCAATCAGTGGTATGGCGTTATCTACACAATAGATACAAACACCCCAACAAGTGCAAAAGTACCTACTTTGTGAAGATCCGATGAGTGTAATTTGTTTTGCAAATATAACACAGAGACTATTATTTCTGCGAGACAATCGTTGTACTTAGTGTGGGAAAAGACGATCAACGATTTCCTGTATGATACTCAACGATTAGTATTATTTAATAATGAGGCAACATTCAGTAAAGTAGGCATTGCTTACACTCGCAATCAACAAGTTTGAGCTAACATTAATCACCATAACATTACCCCTCATAAGGTACAGAGATTTTAATGAACGTTTGATCAGCTATGCTTGATGATTACTTAATAGTCCCTTACATCATGCTAGATTTTTCATCGACTCCATGTATCGTATTTCCTTGGAAGTGTTTTCTAGTTTATTGCAGATTGTTAGGTTTCTCATACATATAGATACATGTAGTTAAATCACAATGAAACCCCAGCTCATTTTTCATCACGATCCGTGAATTCTAGAATATAAACTATACTTTATTAGTGATTGGACGTTAGCGGACTTGTGGCTTGACCTCCTCGCTCTCCGGACTTCAAACTCACTGTTCTCTTTCTCATGAGATCGTTAATGTACGAGATGGCTATGAACTCAGCTGAAGATCTCGTGGTGAGAATAGTTGAATTAACATGACTTTTCGCGAGGGGGTGACAGCTGTTCCTTCACTGTGATATCAATTATTAATGACATAACAGATTGGCGTTTTGAATAATATCTGGGAATTTTTCATTATATCATAAATTTGATTGTTCAACTAATGATATCCTTCATTCACTTTTTCAACACTGTTATAAATTCAGGTTGGATTTCCAATTCCTCTTTTACGCCTCTTAAAGTTGAGAATGCAAACCTGTATTCTTATATAATTATTCTATTCGTTATGAGTACTACAAATCTCTTAGTTTGTAAAAATAATTTAAATTTCTCTGTATATCATCTATTATGCTTAAACATAAATCATTTGGCCAAAACTATGAGAGAAAAGAAAAACTTAATTCAAACCTCTTAGAAGTTGAAACTTGAAAAGTTAAGAGAAACTTGTCTATACAGGTTATAAGGTATAGTTACAATCTCTGTACCTCTGTATAGTTCTCTGTATGAATCTCTGTATAGTTACAATACTCTGTCACTATTATTCGAGAAACACTATCACACTTGATTGGTAGTTATCATTGATATACTTTTGCATTCATCATGTTGACCATCTTATAATTGTATTTCTTTTCTCAATCTCGCTTGCAAAGAAAGATATTCTAATATTTCTAAAAAAAAAAAAATAGGCACCTGTTTGCTTTTAATCTTTCTTCTTTTTTTAACTATCGATTCAGAAGGACAGATCTTTTTGAGAAAGGTATCTTCGTTCTAATTCTTTCTTTTTATTTATGGAGTTAGAAAAGGACCTCTAATTTTTAGTCTTGAACACTCATCTGTGATCCTTCTTTTGTCCCCCCTTTTCAATTCGTCACATAACCTTTTATTTAGTATCGTGCTTCACACCACTCTTTCTAAATGGATAAAAAATTTTGAGACTACAACCCTAGAGATTTGTCAAGTTTAGTTTTTTAAAATAATTTTATAACAATAGTCTCCTAACTAACTCATCAAATTGAGGATAGAGTGAGATAGAGTAATGAAATTTCTTGAGTTTTGAAAATTATTTAATGCCGTGACATATTTTTGTATAAAATTATTGGCAATTTCAAATTAAAGTAAGTTGTTCTGTTTCTTAAGAATAAATTAGTCATTTTTTATACCTGTATGTCAAATATATCCACATTTCTTTAAATTTATTTATTTCTTGAAATAATATAACTAATGTTTTATTTTTGGATAATATGATAATAATTGTTAAATATTATAAATTATTTACATTTGAGAGCATTTAATATTCTATAATATTAATTTCCAGTAAACATACGTTCAAGGATGTAATGGCAAAATTTTCAGAAAATAATTGTTTCTATTTAATTTTTATATCGAAAAATGTTATAATATTTAGATAATAAGTTTTGAAAAAGTCAAGATAGAAACTTTCTAATTTCACTGATCAGAAACAATTCATTGATAATTTTACTAATTTGAAAATAATTATAAAATTGATTCTTTAATTATAATTTCTTTAAAGAATATTTTCGAAAGATATAATATTTAAGACTACAAAGTATTTATATAACTATACCACAAAAATTGTCTTGAAAGTTTCAAAGATTTACCTACAGTTTACTGATATAACTATAACTTTTTTCCTACGCTTATACATTTAAAAGAAAAATTAGGATAAATCTGTTAATATTTAAGCAGTTTTAGAAAATTTAAATGTTAAAAATACGTTTTGGGAAAATTATTTGCGCCAAATTAGATATATTTTATTAAGTACTTTGAAAATTCTTATAAAATTTCATGTGTATTTTTAAACGGGCAATTAAATCCTAAAAATAAACTTCATTTAAATCTGAAACTGATAAATGTTTTAATAAAAAATGAATCTATTGTACATTATCGATATTTTGATCGATTGTGGGGCTATGTTTTCAGAAAATAAGGTGATAATCCTAGATAGTTTCCTCTGTTAATAAATCTTATTTTCTTGAAAAAAATATTCATTAATGAGATTAAACTATTTAGAATAATCAACATTCTTGTTCTAAATGTATATTTTGTGAAAGTATACTATTACATTTATCATCAAAGCAAATGATAATTATATTTAAAGTAAATTATATATTGCAACTAAATTTTGGGCAGATTATTTTTTAATATTTAAAAAGTCAGGAATTTACTTAAATTTCAACCATTTAGTAAAAAGCTTAACCAAATCAAAACGGAATCTTAATACTTCATTTCATTTGAAAATATTTAAAGCAAGATAAACATGGAAAATTTTTACAATTTTATTTCTACAAATTAAGAAATAAAATTTTAGAAGTAGAAACTATTTTCTGATGAAAGCAGTACTATAAATGAAATATTTCTATCCAATGCTAATAAAAATCCTGTACAAGGGTTAAATATTAGTTGTAGCATACATTCATGCTTTAGTTTCTTGCTCTCAGTTTAGTAATTTTTTTCAATTCTATGCACACAAAATCTTAATTTGTTTTAGACAAAAGTGAACAAACAATCTCAGTATATAATGTACACACAATTAGCAATTCAAAACAGTTGAAGCAGATGCACCGTGACTTAAAATAGGAATGGTTGGAAAAATTTGGAAAAAGTTAAATATATGCAAGAAATTATTTATAGATGACTCGCAAATCGTCTGTAAGTATTTCGAGAATCCTTTATTTAACTCTTTATTTTATTACATTTGTTTTTTCTTGTTTGATTATAAACACATTCAACGGTTCTTAATGAATTCAAATAGGACTTGACCGCTTAAAATAAATGCGCGAGTTGTGATATTTACATATTACCCCAATTATAAATTTGTGGACATATATTTTCTTTTCTATCATTTTTTATGGAAATTTAGGTCACGTAATGGTCGTACTTTGCTGATTAATGATAATTTTCTCTTTGGAGAAACTCTAACTACAATTCATAAACAGATATATATATATATATATATATATATATATATATATATATATATATATATATATATATATATATATATATGTATATATATTATACATATATATATATATGTATATATATATATATATATATATATATATATATATATATATATATATATATATATATATATATATATATATATATATATATATATATATATACATATATATATATATATATATATATATATATATATATATATATATATATATATATATATATATATATATATATATAGATAGATAGATAGATAGATAGATAGATAGATAGATAGATAGATTTAAGTGTGTGTTGAATTGTAAAAATGATAAGAAAAGCCTATGCATATCAGAAATGAATAAAGTTTCTAAAATAATATAATATTTTGGGGGTAAAATTATCACTTTTATTGAAATACTTATTTAAAAATTATGTTGGTTGTAGTTTGTTGAATAAATTCATAATTGAAACAGTTTTAAGCACACCTGAATGATTTTAAGATTATTTCATAATAGAAAAATTAAAAAAATAAAAATTTATTTTTAAAGAATTATTTATATATTGAAATAAGGAATTTTTCAGACAAATTTAAACAAAATTTTATTTAAAGATGACATTTTTTTCAAATAAGAAATTGATTTATATTTTAACATCATATTATTCCTTCTACAACATTCATAATTACTTAATTAGTTAAATATTTTAAGAATATTTACAGTCTCTGGGAAAAGCACTGCTTGATGAAATATTATGAGTAGTGAATATTAAATATTTCTCTGTCAAATTTAAGAAATATTACATAAAATTAGAAAAATTTTTTTGAAATAAAATATAAATTACGAGAGGGCTTCAAGCAAAAAATATAAATAAAATTTTTAGTTTGTGGATTGATCAATTATATAATGTTATATTACCATAAATCTTTGCATTTTTATATTATACTCTGATAATCAATTCCAAACAGTTAATATTTATGAAATATTTTATATTAATTTTTAACTACAAATTTTTTTAATACTTTAAACTACTGATTTTAGATCAGTTTTGAAAGAACACTTTTGTTGTTGTTGTTGTCTTGTGTCAGCTAGGCTGGCATCATGGATGGGTTTTCCAACTGAGCTATAATTTGGTGTGGAGTCCGACTTCCTCAGTACACACATGCCTTAGGAACCCGTTTCTAGGGTAGGCAACCATTCACAACCCATTCATACAAGGAAAGGACAAAGGCAGGTTAGATAGAAAGGGAAAGTATATCCATGCCCGAACTTGGTTTCGAACCCAGGAACTCCCTATCCGCAGTTAGGCACTCTGACCACTAGACAGGGTGGGCGGCCAGAACACTTTTGTACTTATTATGTAAGGAAAAATAGGTAATTAATTTTTTTGTTATTTTTTTTCTCCAAATCATTTTTAACTTAACAGTAGTATTAGTTGTTGTAATACTATTTGTATTATATATGTAGTAATTTATATATACAAATTTTATTTTTATATGCATATACATACATATGAATTTATGTGTTATATGTATTCAAAATCAATAAATATATTTTTATAAAAATTATAAATAATGCTTTTTTACTGTCTTTAGCATGTATTATATTTCGTAGACATTTCTCGAAGCTCTTTAAAAAACTTTCAAAACTAAGAAGAATTTAAAAATTTTACACTAAAGAAATCGCTATTGTACGACTGAAATGGAAGTTTTGTCTTGAGGCATTTTTTACAATCTGAGTAGACACTGTGCCAGACAAACTCTAGGGAGACATCTATACTTAAGAAAAACATGAAACTTTCTTTTAGGTTTACTATTTATTTTAAGGTTTTCTCTATTTATTGAATCGTAAATATTTTTTTATAATCTAAAGATAAGTAAGTTTACGAAAATCATAATTTATATAAATAAGCATTAAACATAGAATGTTTCTTCGAATAAATTGAATCACTGCAAAAAATATAAATAATAATAATAAAAAAATAAGATAAGAAAATTGCTTTGAATAATTTCTTATCTTTTTTTCTTCATAAAAAATTTCTTAAAAAATCTTAAGGGTTTTCAACAACATAACAATAAAAATATATTTATTATATCTTGATATTGTATGCAGAAATATTTTCTAAACATTATAAGCAGATGATCTGGCAGAAATACATTTTCTTAGTTTTTGATATTTAAGATGTCTTATTACTTATTTTAAGTAAATTTAACTTTTAAAGCACATAATATGATTAGCATTTGAAAAAATATTCATGGAATGCAGTTAGTATACTGCCGCACGCATCTATATAAATGTAATGATTATAAATATATTTTCTTATTTCAGCATCTAGAATATTATAGGATGTAAATTATCATAATATACATACTCCTAAACAGATGTGCTCAAGCTCACGCACATGCACACCCCTTAAGATTAAACTTAGTTGAAACAAACAATTTCTATACAGATCCACATAAACAGATTACATTTGTTTCGAGTAATCTATACTACATTAATTTTCTTCACAGCAGACCAACGAAATTAATAGCAACATATAGATTATAACAGTATGTTCATTGTTATAAAATTTACCTCACCATGCATTCCATAAAACCAATGATTCATTTTTGCTTATACTGAAGTTAAAAGTAATATTTAAATTTCTCAGAAACGAAATATATTTTCCAATATACTTTTGATCGGGTTTATGGTTGAAAATATTTTCTCCTAATATGTTTAAATCAACGAATTAAAAAAAGCAAAAAGCAGATTCTAGTCATTCTACTTGTCATGCTAATCAGATATGCTATTCCATGTTTTGTAAATTACTTTTTCATGGTTCCGTTGTCTAGGAGGATATATTTTATGTGAAGTACATCACGTTTTTTTAATTGTTGCATTTCAAAAGAATTCATCTTGTTATTTGAATTTAAAAAGTACGCAGATAGGAAAATAGTATACACATAACAATGTACACCTATACATGCAAAATCAATCTAATGGAGAAATAATAAATTTAACAACGCTATTTCATTTTATATTGTATTATTCGTAAAATAATATTTTTGAAATCAATAATTGTTCGTTTGTTCTCCACAGTCTATAATTTTCATTTAGAGAAATGCTTTAATTTTTTTAAATTATGATATATTATAAAATTCTTTAAGAATTTCGTTTTCGTTTTTAAGTCCCCTAATTATCTCACAGAAAAATTTTAAAACAGTTTTTAATTAAATATTTATTCACAATCTATTCACATTGTTTTTCTTAGCTATATCATGATTGTCAACAATGCTTGCAATATTTGAATTTCAGTCAATTATTATGAAAAATAGTTTTTTCAGTTTTCTGAAACTTATCAGTTTTTAAATCGTATTTGTGTCAAAAATTTTTGCTACTCAATAACTTATATTTAGCTATAATATCTAGCCATATTTAAGAAATAAATAAGAGAAATTGTGATAACTTGAAAACACTGCAATTTTTTGCAGCAGAAGACAATCAATTTGATTATATTATCTGCTAAAAAAGTGAAATCAATGTTACACGTATATATTTGCATACCTATCTGTAAAATGACTGATTATTAATTTTGCATATTTTCTTACTTTAATTATGAAGTGTTACTCGTGATACTTAAATATTACCATGAATATCAATCGCTATGAAGTAACTCTATCCGGAAAGCAAATGTACAGTAAATATGTTTAGTTTATTGTCACATAACTGACATTTTTTGCACACGAGGGCAAAGTAGACTCGGATTTACAGTTTAAAGTATATTCCGAACTATTACAAACATTCATGTAAAAGGTGGGATTCGAATTGTTGAACCAAAAGATAGAGAGCTAACCATTAAGCTAACAAATGCACAATAAATATTTAAAGAGAGATTATAACAGCTTGCCGCTGTTTTACTGTCTAAAATGTGGTATTCAATGTAAGCTTAATTTAAAAGTCATAAGAGATTTGTGCAACGCAATTTATCTATTTCATTCAAGTTATGACTCACTACTTTCGTTTTATATTTTTTTAGTATTATCCTTTTAACCACATGAAACAAGCATTTATAAAAACGGGAAAAGGTTTACGTTTATGCATAGTAAAATAATGTTATGAATATAAGTTGTTTAATTAAAAAAAAAACAGCAACACATAGATTTAAGCTGAAAAAATTTTTAATAACAATGACTACTACACAAAATTATAGCAACTTTTTAAATTAAATTAAAAGCATGAAGAATTTTTAACGGTGATTTAAATACATAATTATCTTAATTTACGAAATAAACTCATTCATCTCTTTTGAGGTGTGTCAGATCTGATAGATATTAATCTTGATCGAGAATTCAAGATTTACTCATCTCGTATATAAATCGAATTCATATTTTGTACTTATTTTCTTACATCAACTAGGCCAACATTCCTTGATCTAAAAGTCAAAATTTACTCATTTCGAGCATAAGTCGAATACGTACTCTATTTTTTTACACCAATTATGCCAACATTCCTTCAACTACTGCACAAAAGAAATCAATTCTTGTCTGACCCATATTCATATAAATACATAATCCCATTTATTTCGCAAGTCAGCTGCCATTACGGCTTTCAATAATATTTTGATGTCTGTTTCCTAACGTCCTATAGCTATTGTAAAGCATTTTAACATTCACTCAATAAATGTTTTCCGGAAGGAGCTTTAAAAAAAGGAGTAAAAATATCCTAAGGAAAAGAACTCGGAAAACTCCCAAACATTTATTCCGATAGACATGCATGTAGATGCAAGAATACAGATAATTCTAGACAGCATATCCAGCAAAAACAATGCAGATATTGATTTTCTTAAATCAATATTATTTAATTTACAATGCTCACGTAGTTAGAAGATAATTCTTATTATTATTTCTGTGTGTGTGTATATATATATATATATATATATATATATATATATATATATATATATATATATATGAGAAGTAAATAAACCAAATCTCCCCAATCACCAGAGATATCAATGCTCAAATTAAATTTTTAACTCAAGTACTATTAAGTTGAAAAATTAAAGTGGTGTAACTATCATGTCATCTAGACTGAACTAAATATCGAATAAACATATGTATTTGGTCTAAATATGTGATAAAGTTTAATGAAGATTTTTTAACTCAAAGCAGCAATTTACATATTATATTATAGTTCTCTCATTCATGTTTTAAGCAATCATGATAAGTACTTTTATTTTTAGCATATATTTCAATTCAAAAATTATAATTGGTACAGCATGAAATGATTTTTCTTTTTAAATGTAAACATGGACATATTTTAATTATTTTTAATAGAAATGAAAAAAAATACTTTTTTCTACAATAATTTTTTATATTTAACATAAAATCTCAACAAGAATATAGAACATTTAGAAGATTCGTAGAATATAGAAGATTTATATTTCAATAATGCAATTAGTAAGAGTTCTTTTCTGAGTTTTTATGTTGAAAAAACTTTTGAAACTCACAACTAGATAATTTTTTTACCGTTATCACATTTCCTTCGTTACCTACATAAGGAAGTAGTTAGATAATGGTAAAAAATAATCTAAATTATTTCATTATACCATTCTATAACTACTCTAGGTACATTTCATTATTTTAAAAGATTTTAATATTATCATTATTATGTGCTTTCAATGAAGTCTGAATATACAAGTTTCAACAATAAACACATACTTCTTTGGATTTTATTGGATACCATGGCCATTATAATGCTTTTGTAAAATTTAAAACAAGAATACTTGTATATTTAAGTTAAACTTATATGGTTTTATAAAAGAGAAATAAAAATATTTCATACCCTGTAATATTATTTATAATTAAAAGCATTATTTTCCATTTATTTATACCCTTTGCATTAAATTATTTTATAGAAAACGAGATGAAAAATTACATTTAATTATTTTGTTCTATTAACACTGGGGCAATGAACAATAGCTGAATAACAAACGGATATTTCTAATCAAGTATAAGTTAATATTTTAATTTCGATTTAAAAAAATCATTGTCATTATTGTGTTAGCTTTTATCCCAATACATGTTTTTTATTTTAGCTATTTCTCATAATTGATCGCATCAGTTTTGAATATTTAAAAAAAGAAATTGATTTATTCTGATTAAACATAACAAAGAATAAAAGATAGAATATTCCCATATTGTAGATACACTGAAATACTACAAAAGAAATTAAATTAGCTTACTTTTGCAGGGAAACTAATTCACTTTTAACAGAATCTGCTTTTACAACATAAATAATTAAAAAAAAATTAAAAGAAAAGTTTTCATCTGAAGATCATTAATCCTTAAAATCAAGGTTAATGTAAAAATAATTAAAATTAATATTTTACAATTAATTCAACTTACAATTTAATTCATGTTCCATCATTTAATATTTGTTTTTTCTACGAATTACATAAATTTTTGCCTAAAGGAATTTATGAAAATTGTATTGCTGATTATATCTTTAATTTAAATACTTTCTTCTTTTATAGACATATGTATGATGCTTCAAAAATTAAAGATATATATAACGAAATGATTTTAAGATGATACTTTGTTTTTATTTGTCACATTACCATGATAGTGACAAATAATTAAAAACTTAATCAAAAGAATTTCCATAAAAGATTTTTTATAGGTATTTACTCATCACATACTTATTTAACAAATACATTGATTTATATTTTCCAAAAAGAGAAAGAATCTGGCAAACAAAGATAAGAATAAGCAAATCCCCCAAATTTTCTGAGATATCTTGAATATAACAATTCAATACTAATATTGTTTTAAAACTTTTAGTATTCGAATGTATGTAATATTCTAGTATTCGAATGTATGTAGACTTATATCGTAGTACAATTATGTCATGTTTCTTTAAAAGGATGAAAACAATGTGGTTATTTTTTCTATATTTCTATAATGCTCTTATGTTTAAAAGTTAAGTTCCTATAAAATCTTCTTGCTCTCCATTCTTGTAGTGACACAAATTAGCCTCAGATGCGCTTTGTTTGTTAAAACGCACTGCTGGAAAAAGCTAATATACAACATGCAGTTAATACATATTACATCTAACAGTACAATTGCTGCTTCTACTAATCCCCATAACCATTTGGTTCCCCATAATCTAACCGAGCATCTAAAAGAGGAGCGTGTCAGAATCAGTAAAGAAACTCTTAATACTAAATGATGGTGGCCACCGCATCATTTCTAAAATTGTAACAGGTGATGTATATACCGTTTTTTGACGTTCCAACACGTCAAGAAAGCAAAGTATGGGTCTTTGAAGATGATCCCACGCCGACAATGGTGAAAAAACAACGCGCACTGAAAAAAGTGATGTATGCTGTTTTCTTCAGAAGTACGGGATTGGTCAAAGCTATCAAGTTGGAAGGACATAAGACAGTATTAGCAAACTGGTATACCACTAAATGTCTTCCAGAAATTCTACAAGAACTGAAAGTTAGGGGACTAATGCTTCACCATGACAATGCATCTTCACATACAGCCGGATTAACAGTTGAGTTTCTTAAACAAAAACAAATTAAAGTGATCGAACATCCGTCGTATTCACCTGATCTAGCTATGTGCGACTTTTGATTATTCTTTAATCTAAAAAAGAACTTATGTGGACGTCATTTTTATTCAGAAGAAGAGATTGATGCGGCTATAAATGCAGTTTTTCATCTATTCGAAGAAATGAATGGCTTGAGGTATTTAATCTGTGGAAATATCATCTACTAAAGTGCATTGATGCTGGAGGAGACTACTTTGAACACACCTAAAATTTTGTAAGTATAACTTCAAAAACCTAGTGGTATCTCAAAAATTTCAGAGTGACCCTCGTATTTGATGGCATTGTGAAAAAGTACACTGAATTTTATATTTTAATAACCTCGAGTTCTCTTTGATGTGTCGCATATACTATTAGAATGTTTTCTACTTTTTTGAGGATGATTCACATATATAATTGTAGTAACTTATTTAACGCTCTGTGAGTATAATTCACATGTATAATTGTAATATTTTAGGTATGAAGACTCTATAATTTATCCTCTTGATGCCAGTTTTTCTCTTTTTTAATTATAAAATATACTGTGACCATTTTAATTTGCAAAGATTATATTTTATGGTAAAGATGGGGAATTATTTTAGTCAGATAAATCCCTGTATTATGTGATTTTACAATTATCAATGGAAGATTTTATCTTTTTTACTTTTTAATTTTATTCCTTTTTATTTATATCCTATTATTTTTTACATTTGTTTAGATTTTTTAGGTTTTATATTCATAAAACCTAAATGAAAGTTGATTTTTCCCAAATATTTTAATGGTATTTATGGTATTTTTAAAATTGTGTAATTTTAAATAGTCAATATTAGAATTATTTTTCAGTATTTATAGGCATTTCTTTTAAAATCTGCAGTTACATAAATTTTAAAGTTATTGAAAAGCATGGCAGCTTTTGTCAATATATTTTTGTTGTATTTTAGGACTCAAATATTTCATTGACTAAATAACAACTATCATTCTAAGGGATAATATCAAAAAAAATAGATTTAATTTTAAAGATTTTTGAGTATTCAATTTTAAGAATAATTTCTTTAATTTTTGGTGGAACAATTTTTTTTGATTGATTTGAATATTTTCTTGAAATATGATCTAATTTTCAATTTAAGTTTTAACAAAAAAAAATATCAGCATTTTCAATGTTCGCAGTTTTTTATTTATTAATATCTGACTCAAAAGTAGAAAAGCAATGATGGAATATTAAAATATGGACTGGATTCCCTTAACATCGGTTAAACAGCAAAGTATAAAAATTATTATTTCTCTTGCTGCATACGCGTGAAAAAAATCAGTAATATAAGATTAAGAAACACATATCTTTATGTTTACATAAAACTACTGAAACTTTAATTTCCTGATTTTTGCAATAAATTTCATTGCCGCTAACAATATCACGCCATAAACAAGCAGTTTATAGTTAATATATCCAGTATGTAATCATATGAGAATAAATAACCGAAATAACATCATATAATGAAGAAAAATAATAGCTTATTAAGTTTCATGAGAAAAACGAAATAATACTTATTGCATAGATATTTGATAAGATATGTATTTTTTGAAATGTAAGAAATTTCATTTTTAAACATTAATAAGAAATTACTGAGATGCATATGCAACGTAAGAATTGAAATTTAGAATTTTTTTATAGATGATGTAAGTTCATTTTCATTTTTAATACTGAAATTGGTATGATTTAAATGTTGAAAACTACAGCTGAGAACCACATGGTCTTTCTTGTTATCGTTAATACATGAAAAAACAAAATGGATTGTAATGAAAATTTCCCTTTTTCAAAACATTAAGAGTAACTGCATTGTTAAAGTTAATAATTGCATAAATTTTCTAAAATATAATTAAATTAGCTTAAGTTACTTTCATTTGAAGAGATATTGACTAGAAATTTACAGATAAGTATACTAAGTTTAATAATCAGAGCTTCTCATACAAAAACAGAAGATATTTCGTAACCAAACATTAATCCTAATGCTATTTAATTTTCATTAGCATTGGATAACATATTGTGAATCACATATTATGATATATAAGAGTCACACATAAAATATTAACATATTATGAGTCACAAGATTTTGCATTATATTTCAAAGATGTAAAAGTATTTGAAGTCTCTGTCTCTACTACATACATATATATATATATATATATATATATATATATATATATATATATATATATATATATATATATATATATATATATATATATATATATATAATAATAATAATTTCACTTCAAGAAATATTAATGATCTAATGTATAAAATAAAATGCATTAAAATCCTTGAATTGGCTTAATTTGTGTGTTTAAAATCTACCTTAATTTATTACATAAAAGATTTTTAAAATTATAAGTATGATCAACTGTTTAAATGAAATTTAAAATTATTCAGGGAAAATATATTTAAAGCTATTATTCATAAAATTTACTATATACAGGATAATTTCTTAAAAATTTATAAAGTATAATAATTATATATTGTAATTATATATTGTAATTATACATATGAATATTGACTCCTCATAGCGGATATCCTAAGTGTCTAAAGTTTCTGCAAGGAATTTTAACACCCGTTACTTATGATTCGAGAGTAAATTTCATAAATTGTTGAATACATTCACATTTAGAAAGAAATGATTCTCTGAAAAACCCTGTAGCACACCCTTCTACAGAAGTTTAAGCAGAAACAAAAAGAGCAACATTCTTCACCAATTGTTTAACAATGACTGTGATTGAACTAGGAATTTTCTACTTTGAATTTTAGGCAGCCTAATTATTTTCTGATTCTGATTTTCACTGTTTGATTTTTAGGCAGAAGTGATTCTAAAATACATGTGCACTGTAGGTATGAGATGTACTGTCGTAGTGTAAAACGACAAAACCAAACCATGAGAAAACACATGTGTATATTCTTATTGTCACTTTAAATTTAAGAGTTTCCTCTTTCCTTTCAAACTATGCTGTTACAAAATAAAGGAAAGGATGTAATAAAAGTTGATACAATGAGACAAGTGTAATAAAAGCATATTTATTTCCTTTTAGAATAGATGGGTGATCTTGAGAAAATTTCAAGAGCGTTTGTATTTTATGATATCTTTTATATATAAATCTGCCCAGTCGGGATTGAGGGGGAGAGATTTCTGACCTATCCCATAGAAGTATAGGAGGTACTATAGAACTTTAGAGAACCAATTGTGTAAAGAGGAGAATTATTAAGAATTAAAAACTGCATCTAAAAAAGGAGAAGACTCAGAGAAAAGAGGTCTGGGATTGGAGATTGGATCCTCAACTGAGCAGAAAGGGCTTAAGAGGTAAACGGAGTACAACTGACCTGTCCAGTAGGAATCCTTCTCGACTTTTCTCAATAGAGTTAAAGATGTCCAACAAATTCTGATGAGAGAAAGCAGAGAAAAAGGGGAAAGCTCATGAGGAATGAGTAAGACAAGAGATATGCTGAGCAGTAAGTCAAGTGAGATGTGGAAATATCAACGGATGGAAATGCAAAGCGAAGATGCTGAGTAGAGGACGGGAAGTGGATGAGAAAAGACAATCGTCGGCAAACGGATACCAGCGAAGCCATCGACGATAGGAGACATTTTAATACTACTTCTGTTGTTATTGTTGTTGCTTATCCCCGACTGGCGTGACAGTACCATCACACCAGCCCCATGAATCCAAAAATAGTCAGTCTCTCAAGCACCACCTCCGGTCTCAACTCCAAGTCTCCTCTCTCACACCCAATGCACTTAAAAATATGAGATGGGGAGGCCTGAGCCACTCGAAATTTGGGACAGAGAGGGTAGACCTTGGTACCAGAGACGTGTCTCTGAACAAGCAGGTGGCCACTTCGTAGTCTTGTCAGAGCCGTTTGGCTGCATCTCTTGTGTTTACTGCATCCCTAGTGCGGAACCAGGATGTTAACATGTGTACCATTCGTGGGTAGGAATGGTATCCCTAAAAGTAGCATTGATAGCCATCCTAACTCTAGAGGTCAGCTCTGAGGACGACAGGCAGTCTCCAATGATGGTATTCTGTAGACTTCCATCCTTGGCTAACTGATCCGCAACTTCGTTCCCATACACATTAACATGAGATGGCACCCACTGGAAGACTATGGTACTGGCTTTCAAAAATGTACTATTTTAGTTGTTGTTATGTCACCATGCCGCCACGACTGGGCCAGATGTTTTATGGAGCTTCGGCTATCACTGAGGATCCAGATATCAGAGATTATACCCTCAGTACTACTTCTACTTCTAAAAGGGGTGAGTCCGATCGCTCATTTCAATTCCCATCTGGTCAAAGTTAGTTATGGTGTATTATTGTGTAAATGTCACAGAAGAAATTTAGGTTAGAATATAATCAATTATTTAATTGAGAATGATTTAATTGTAAAGTAAAAATTCTCTTGTTATTAAGTTGCTAAAATAAATTATTAAGTTATATTATATTTGTTTTTAATCATTATCTCTGTCATTCAGTTATTAAAAATGAATCTGGGTTTCCTCGGAATTTTTCTAAAATTAGCGAGTTTCACCACATAATAATAAGTTGTACTTTTAATAGTTGATTGGAAAAAAAATTTTTGATTACTTATAAAATTTAATTATGTAATTAAATTTTTTTTAAATTCAATGTTTAGAATTAATAATTTGGAAATTTAATTTTTAGAGTTAAGTAATTCAGTTTTTGAATTTATTTACAAAAGAAATTGTAAAAGATTTTGGTTTCATTAATGAAATATCTTTTTCGAAATAATATATCTGCTAATTACTTTAAAAATTTCTTATTTTTTTATGTTTCATGAATATTCAAATTATTTTTGGGTTTGTAAAATAGTTTATTTTCATAATTTATTTCGAAAGTTTAAGATAAAATCTCAGGATTATCATAAAAATAAATATTCTATCCAAATTGTTAAATTGTTGTTTCATATTCCCAAGTTCAATTTGCTATAAATTAAAATTAAAATTCATAAAAAATTTGAAAAATATTCAAAATATTTTATTTATTTTTTATTTTACTAATTTAATTAGGGAAGAAAAAATTTAGCAGTTACATGAATCTTAAAAAAAATTTTAGCACAATTTTCAACAATCATTATCATGTAAAAACTATCTGGGAAATAAACTCGTCTTCTAAAAAAATAAATGCTTCTTTCTTTAAATTTTTTTAATTTATTATAAGTTGTTAAGTTGATGCCAAATCAATAGCTGAAGCGTTTTATTGAAGTTTAAGTGATGAGAAAAATTACTATGTTCTTCTGGTACATAACAGATGGAAAGTGAGTGTTTTTGCAGCATCATGTCAAGCACAACTCAGACATTAAAAATAATGACGCCATCTGGAAGATTAATGCGGAACAATAAATTCTCACACTTTCTGACTTTAAAAAAGTTTATCTAATTTCTTTAGTGGTTAAATTTTCTTTAATGGTTTTATTTTATTTTGAACTTTGAATATGATTTGAATGTAACATTTAATTTATGATGAATATATTTTCTTTAATTACATAAATACAAAATAAAATTTAAAATAAAATTTTTTAAATAAAATAACTACTGGGAATTATCTTGTAAAGTTTCAGTTAAAAAACATCCGCATTTCTAAAGGCTATTAAAGAATATTTTATAGTAAATAAAGATATTAACATTTAGTATCACGTGCAATTGTGTCTTCTATAGATATTTTTAACATTTT
The DNA here is from genome assembly GCA_037975125.1 of Latrodectus hesperus. Lineage (NCBI taxonomy): Eukaryota > Metazoa > Arthropoda > Arachnida > Araneae > Theridiidae > Latrodectus > Latrodectus hesperus. Next base: position 22,022,418 of record CM075856.1, read on the forward strand.
TTTAACTTACTTTTGGAAATAATTTTCAAGCAAAATTTTATCGAGTTTTAAAGATTAATTGTTTGAAAAACTTTATTTAATTTAATTTAATTTTCATGATATAGTTTGAATCTGTGATTTTTTATATATATAATAACAACTAAATAATATATTAAGAAAATTTTTATAAAAAATTATCATATAAAAATGATGGAATTTTTATGATTCAGATATTTAAAGATTTTAAATCGTGAAAAGAATTCCTCATAATCAGGGACATTAAAATGTGCTTTATTTTGTGATAATATTTCTGTGGGTTTTAACATTAACAATATCGATTAAAATATACATAAATTATCTGAATATTATTAAATGCATAGGTTGAGAGTTAATTTTGTGTTAAGTTTTTTTATATTATTTTTTATCATGTATTGTTTTACTAATGAGCAAAATAATTTACAGAAACTGAAGATTTAAAACCTAACTTGGTAAATTTATTTCAAACTTTTATTAAGAATTATATTTATTAAAGAGAATTGCAGTTTATATTTATTTCAAGTAGCATGCATTTATTTGCAGCACATGACTCTTAAACTTCACTTTTCTACGATATATGCCAAATTATTCTCAATTATAAAAAAAGTATGTTTGATATACAGATTTGTTTATAATTATTTGGAGTAGTAATTGTATTTGACAGAATGTATTCTCAAAATTCTGTATATATTTGAACGATGTAAAATATGACATTATGTCTAATTAAAAACGCGGATACCTTAAAATATTTTTCAATGAAAATGTTATTATTCATTACAAAATTTTAAGATTAAAATAATTTAATTACTGTTTTTATAAAATGAGCTATAATTTTTCGTAAAAAATTTTAATAACAAATATTTATATTTTGTTTAATCAAATTTATTGTAATTAAAATATTTTACTCAATATTTAAATTGATATTATGAAACTTAGAAAATAAATTATAATATTTTTAATATACAGAATGTAAAAATGTCTTTACAGTTTTAATCTTGATACTACTTTGCAATAACTTTTTGAAATAATATTAAGTTCAGGTCTCTCTAAATCAAATTTAGTGAAACGTGATAATATTACAAAGTAAAGAACATCGTTTCAGTAGAAGGGAAAATGTTTTGCATTTTAATATTGAATAACTACACTTTAAATATAAAAACGCACTTTATAATCCCAAAATTCGAAAGTTGTTCTGTGTGACAATGCTATCATATAATAAATGCAATTCAGTAAATGTATTTTGAATTTATAATAAAGAGTACTTTTTTATGATAAATAAAATCATATAGAACACAATGAAAACACAGTATTTAAATCTAATAATATGGTATTTTAAACTTCTTATTACAATTTAATATATATTTGAGAAAACTTATAAGAAGATAATGATACATGTTTTATGTGACAGAACACATACCATTATTGCAATTCTATAATTTATAACTTCGGCAATCAGGAGCAAAAATATTCTGTAAATATTTAAAAATTATAAAATATATACAATTAGAAGCATATATTTTATAATTTTTTGTTAGAAATTAATGAAATATTGGTTCATTTTTCTAAATCTTTTATATTTTCCTTTTCAAAACCATAATAAAAACTTCTTAATTGAATATTTATTGTTTTTAAATTTTTAAATATTAAAGAATTATAAAATATATTTACATATACATGTGAATATATTAAATACAATTATTAAAAATTCATAAACTATGATTTGATGTTTCTTAAAATTGCAAGATTTTTTTGAAATTTTTAGTGAATATTTTTCTTTTTTTTTAAATACTTAATAAACTTTTGGAACAAAAAACATTTCAAAATAACTACTTAAATATTTTTTTCAATGTTGTTTATTTAAGAATCGTGAATTTTAATAAAAGTATTTCTTAAATCATAATTTTTTAAATTAAAAAAATATATTCTAATTTACATCATCTATTTAATCAAGAAATGCGATTTTTTGCATTTCAAAAACATAAAATAACTATAAATGTTTAGGACTTTCTTGAATAAATTTTATCTTATTATTCTCAATCATATATTTCAAGTCTCACAGGTAACACATTAACACAGGTCTCACACATTAAAGCTAAATTTTATTATGTTCATTCGATTTTTCTGAAACCCACTATGTTTTAAATCAAGAAATAATAATCATTTTTTATTTAAATTAAATATGAGTACTTAACTCATTAAGATATCCTTTCTGTCTCTAAGCAAAAATTAATTTGAATTAAAAATCTAAGTTTCATTACTACTGTCAAAAATATTTTCTTAATTATAGTACGGTTTTTTCGATGATTTATAACATAATATTGAAACTCACTCCTAATAAAACTATAATTAGAATGATAGATATGTAAGAAAAGTACACAGAGTGTGAATAATTTTTTAGGGCTTTTGAGATAAGTAGTATGTAGTTTTATGCATTAAAAAGCTTAATTTATAAAGTTATGAATGCCGGAAATTTTATGATCATTAATATGTTTTATAGCTTATAATTCTATAAATTCAAAATTAAAATATAGTTAAAAGGTTACTAACATAGATAAGAATCAATAATATTTTTAGAGTGACAAAAACGTTTTTAGAGAAACTCAACGTTTTTAGTGAGTATAGTAAAGCTGGTTTAAACAACAATTATAATTTATTCACTTATATAGAAGCTAACACCTATGCAGAAATATTGTTTGAAACCAAAAATATTTTTACTTTATAAAAATTATTTTTATTGTGTAGTTTAGAAGAAATGAGATAGACTTGATATGAAGATATATTGTAGAAGCTCATCGAAGGTATGCTAGGTAGACAATAAGTAAGATATATATATATATATATATATATATATATAGTATATATATATATATATATATATGCATATTAAAGTTAAGGATTGAACATAAAAAAAACGTAGGACATAGATTATCATTATGGAATACGTGTTGCCACGGATAAAATCCTGAATGTAACATTTGTCAGATTATCAAATCTAAGTAAATGGCTAAATAGATTGATTCAATTTTTCATTTTCATTTGCTGCAAACTACTGATGAATAAATCTACTGAGAGAATCAGGAATCAAATATTCATACTCTTTGTATATTACTTACACGATGAAAGGTCAACTTTTATTATATGTAAATAGATTTATCCTCCGAAACTATTATACCAAACTGAAAATAAAAATTAAGGAATAGTCATTAAAAACGATTAAATGCCTTCTATATTCATTCTCATATATGTTGTTATTAATCAGTTTCAAACTGAAATGAATGAGCATGCTTATTATCTGCCAATAAGTGAAATGGTGTAACTTCATTTCCTGCAGGGAAATAGATCGCAATTAACAGTGATTATATGAGTGCATTCATATGCATAGTGAAAGGCGATGCACGAGAAATGTCTCATTAGTCGAAGTGACATTTACAGCCTTTTAAGATGTCAGAAGATATATCCTTCATTCAATTGAATTTTTAACTGCATCGAACCAGTTCTTCAAAAACTTTAAGAATTTAAACTTTTGAAACACTGTTAATTATTGAATTTATGATGATGTATATGTGGATTTAATTCCTATAAATTATCCATTTTATACAAGTTCATCTGAGCATCATAAAAACTACTTCGATTGTGTGATTTTTTAATTAATAAAATGTTATTTATTTTAATTTTTCAAATATTGTTAAAGTTTTACATAAACTTGATAATTTTAAATTTAAATTATATATATTAAATTTCAGGAAACTTAAACTTTTACTAGAAATTATTTCTATTTACTTTTATCAATAGAAATTTAGTTAATTGAAAGCTGTTACAATAATTTCAATTAATTTTTAAAACGACTTAGATCATTGATTAAAAATCTTTAAATAAAAATAATTATATCTTTTTAAAAAATGTTATTTGTATTATATAGTTTATGAATCAAAATATTTTTTTAATTTAGATGTAATAAATTACTTTTGCCAATTTAAGAGCAAAGACTTATCAAAATGATGGTTATTGGAATTTATAATTCCTGTGAATTATTAAAAAATAATAAATACATAACATAAAAAATCTTTAATGTACTGATATCTTAAAAATAAAAAAGTGGCATTTTTAGATAAATAAATCAGAATATGGTAAATTTATAAAGTTAACTATTTATCTATACTCTTATATTAGCAAGATTGTGTTTAGTAGAAAGAAACATAAACAAGAAATTTGCTATTATCATGATTTAATATCTAAAAAGTAAATAAGTTTTTATTGTAAAAGAGTGACAAAATTAACCATGAATATTAGTAGTAAATTTGTACAAAACTGCGTATGGAAAGATGTGGAAGAAATTTTATCTCCTGCGTATATTCGGCTGTAGTGATGAAGAAAATTCATAGTTTCCATTTCTTGCTTTTCTGTAGAGAAATTTTGCTTAGTATAAGAGATTCAAACCCACATGTAAAAAATCTGTTTTGTGTCCAACATCTCAAACTACTAAAATTTCATATTCTGAATTTTACAGTAGAAGACGACACATTTTAAACGAAACTTAGTCTCTACTGTATCAATAGACTTACTTCATACATGGATGATTTTTGAATTTACTTAACTTTGCAAAAAAACTGAATCCATGATCATAAAAAATCCTATGATCTCAAATAAATTAAAAAGTATAAAGAATTTTCCATACGGTAACTGTATAAAACATTAAATTTTAACAGCAGGCCTTTTTTTCTAATCGCCTTTGTTTCTAATTTTTTCCAACTTTTTTGTTAAAAGTCTACAGTGAAATTAGTAAGCACTAAACTGTATTGTTTTAGTATCTTATCTGTAAGAATCAGTGAATACACTGGCAAAATCATAAAAGTAAGATTAAGAACAAAATACAGAAAAAAAGAAAAAAGCTGAAAATACACTTGACTGATTAAAATTAAGTGCACATATGATCGATAAAGACCGTCAATCAAATAAATTATAAAAAAGCAAAAATTTTCTTATAATTATAGTTTTAAAGGAATTTTGCTTAATCTATGTCTTTTATTAAATTTAATATAAGATTTTATATTCATCAGTTTTCTGAAAGAAATTTATAAATTATTTTCATTATTAAAATATTGAATGAATTTTCTATTATATTTTTCCTTCATACTGATAAATTTATTGTTATAAAAGATTTAAATTTGCTCAGTAAAATATAATTCACTAGAGTTTAAAAATATTTATTTAATAGTTAGAATAAGAATTTTTATAAGAAAGACAAATATATTTTTCAAATAATAGAAAAATTACGCAGGAAAACGAAAACAACATTCATTCTTTTGCTCATATCATGGGGTTATTTATATTTTATTTTATAAAATAACTCTAATTAACTACAGTAATAAAAATGATATAAATAAATATACAGGTTAAATTAGGCAATGAAATAAAAATTAAATTCTAATATACTTTTAAATATACTACAAAAAATGTCATGTGTTGTGAAAATATATAAATTTGAAATATTTTGAAATTCAATCTAATTATTTAAAAAATCTTATTGGCTAATTATCGTTGTTATTACATTTAACATTTTAAATCACAAAAATTATATATGTATTATTATTAAATTCGCAAACTGCGAGTAAGAAAACTGACTCGGTGTTTCCCATTTAAAAATATCTTAATCCTTAAGCCTCAAGAATAAAATAAAATGTCTATGAACATAATTTTTAGGATAATTTAAGGAGCTATGCATTACAGTTTATAACATTAAAAGGAGAAATATATTTTCGCTAAGGCTGGAGAATCATGAAATATATCTTGGATGAATATAAGCAGATGCGTTTTTATTACTTGATATCTTAGAGACAAAACAAATCTTTTTTGTTATTTAAAGTGTGAGAAAAAATAATTATTAATAACCATATCCTCTTTACAAAAAAACAAAAAGTATATGGCAGATTTTGAACAAATATTATTTTTCTTGTTCTACTGCACTTCCTTAAAGATATGATTACATAGTTTAAAATATCATTATATTTATTTTATAAAAGTACAAAAATGGATAAATAAATGTTACTACTAATGCTGAATCAATTGACTTAGATAAATATTTAACACAATTTAAAGTGAAATAATTTATATAGTAATAATAAATTTTTTATTTTAGAAGCTCTGAAAATTTTTTTATTAATGAAATTAGATCTACATAGCGTATTGATCCACACAGATATGCTAGGAGCATGTATAGAGCCAATTTTCCCTTTCAATTGAAAATGCCCGTTGTATAATCTAAACAGAAATTAAATATCGACAAATAAATAATAACTTTTTAAAATAGAAAAGTAATATGCAAAATTCATTTTATGTAGTTTTGCTATACATTTTTATTTGCGGAAAACAAATCTCTTAACTCTCAAGAACAGTGATTGGTCATACCTCTCGTTTCAATTTCACACATTTAGGAAAAAAATGAGAGTGATTCAACTTCTTAACTTGTCTTCATGCGTAGCACTAGGTTCACAATTATACAATATTGTTAAGTGATCAAAAACTATATAGCAGTATGGATAAGCCTGAAAGTCGTGATATATCCATAAATTGTATGAAAGAGCATACCGGTTTCCATTGGTAAGACTGTTCTCTTTTGATTTGAAAGTACTACGTTATATTACAGCTATTGCTGAATATTGGAAAATAGATGTTGGATTCAATTTTTGCTAAGCAATTTTATGTACGTATGACAGGTTGTCTATTAGAAATGGTTTAACTTACTTTAATGTGACACAAGACATTTTTGAAGAATTTTAATGGATGGCCTTATGAAATGAATTTCAAAAAGTATTTTAACACAACTCTCTGCTCTCTATTTATGTATGGAGCTATATTAAATTCAGGCTTCATACAATTGAATTTAAAGTTTTGACTGATATGATTACTAATAAAAACTCATTGACTGATGGAAAGTACGTAAATATGAATAAATACACGGTGTCGAGAAAACTGTACAAACTTTACGATATTATACTTGTGATTTATAGTTTCTTTTCTGAAAATCTTTTAGCATCATGATGAAAGATTAATTGTAATTAAAAATAAAAAACGATTGTTCTACATTATATTTATAGTGCGTGTTGTATGAAATTTTCAGACATACGTTTATATATAGATTCACGCAATATACGGATACAATACAAGATTGAATGACGGCACTACTTTTCCAAACTATACCATTGTTTTTACTGTCCAAAAATATACAGAATTTACAAATTATAAAATTCTACACTGTCCTTCGTATTCTTCGACATCCGGCAACTTTATTAGCCAGCAACTTTTAAATAATTCCTTTTTAGTTTTTCATTAACTTGTATTCAAATAAATCTTTCATTTATAGAGAAGATACAAACAATTATTAAATACGTAAAAACAAAGTTTCTTTAATGTAAAATAAAAAAAGATGTAAAAATTTATTCATTTTTGAATATTTTTTGTTTCTTTGAACAATGTTACTTTAATTATAACTATTAAGATAGGAATCTAACAATTTTAAAGAAAATATTATGAGCATTTTGAGAAATATAACAAACATTTATTACAGAGATACGAATCTAAGTAATAAATCGTTTATATTAAGGCAACTTTAAAAATTGAGCAAAACGTTTCTAAAATTCTTGTCTCAGAACTTTTTTCAAATTATAAAGAACTCTCTAATATTATAAAACACAAAAACATTAACTTAAAAAAATGCATAATTTATAAATAAAATATTCCTTTGGAATATGTTATATAAATTTTTATAAAAGTGTAAATAAAATGCTAATTGATTCACAATAATCAAAAAGGCGTTTTACGAAACATTACAGTAATCCTCTGTTTATGGAAGATATAAAAAGAATAAATACTTTTATTTTCATAACTTCATAAAAGTCTATATTATTATGAAAATTTCTAAAGCAATAAATGTTTCTAAGAACATTTTAAATATTTTTTCATATTTAAATTATTTAGGATGTTTTATTCTTAGAATTTGAGTAGATCGTGACCATGTAGAAGGTCACTTTTTAATTTTATTATAAAAATTATTTAAAGGTAGGATCATATTTCAAACTATTAAAAAAATTAGTTTCATGCTCAAATATATAACTCCATTTTTATATGATAAACCACATGAAATTCTTTTAAAAATTGGCTCCTTACCAAATCGGAAAATTTATCTTGAAGATTAATCTTGGGAAATAGTCATTTATAAGCAAATTATCTTATGATTACTTTTGCTTTAAATAAGCTCCGAAAATTGGAGTTTTCCATCTTTCAGTTCAAATAATTTGATAACTTTTATGGAATTGCAAAGCCTTTAGAAGTTATAAGCATATACCTTAAAATTCATTTCCTAGTGAAAAGTATCTTTTAAAACTTAGCTTATTAAGATTTTAATTTCTTTTACTTTGAAAATAGTGCTTCTATTTTCTCGAATTCAACGAGTTTTATGGATAAATAATTTATTTTTAAACGTAGACATAAAAATATATTTTAAATATACTTAAAGTGTATATATATATGTATATACATATAATGAAGATCAAAAATAAAATTTTTCATCGGAGCTAAAAGTAAAAATTTAGTTTTATGCTTCATCTAATACTTTTTATATGTAAGAAAGTTTAATGGTAGAATTTTGAATGCATTCATTTGAATAAACTTTTTATCAGATATTTTAAATGTATAAAATAGAAAATTATTTATGTAATTAATTTCATTGCCATTTTTTAAACATTTTGATTCTGTAAAAATTTTTAAATAAATCTGCTGGAATATTTAGAATGTTTCCTTAAGATTACATTAGCATAGGTATATAGGAATACGTGCTTATTACATACTTATTAAAAATACGTGAACAAACTATTAGCTTAAAAACTAGTAAATTAACAAACTATTAAGCTCAAAGTCCATTTATTTATAATCCATTTACTGAGTCATGGATAAATGGATTATTTATAATCCATTTATCCAAGGCTCAAAGTCCATTTATTTTACGTTTTAATAATTTGCTAAATTCCACCTAAAATAAATTGATTCATAAACATAATTTTATTTAACAGATATCTAATCAAAAACGCATACATATTTACCGATTTAAAAATTCCTTATTTTAATTACTTTTATATAAAAGTTATTAAACATAACTTAAGTTAAGGAAGTAGTATAACCAATTTATGTAACAATGTTGCAAATTATCGCTGCTTCATTTCCTGGAAAAAATTATAATTTAGTCAGGAATTAGTTGTAATCTGGTGATTTGGTGTGCATTACTCGCTTGGCGATGGGGTGAGACAGAATAAAATTCAACTCATTTCCTGTCTTTTGGCATATTTCCTTTAATTCTTATTTAAAAATATTTTCAAAAATTTACCAATTTTTTTATACGATTATTTTTTTTATCCAATGGCGGGTACATTAGGGTGACTGAATTCTATGCCACAACAAAGCCAGAAATTGCTACTCATTTATCGTTACCCAGCGAGCACATGTGAACCAAGTCACGGAGGCGAGTAGCGTTACCCACACCATACCACCACAAACCCGTTTTTAGAGCGGGCCACATTAATACAACATCACAGAAGAAAGGACAGAGAGAACAGAGAAGGAAAGTAACATCCATGCTCGAACCGGGATTCGAACCCGGGACCAACAGCTCAGGAGTCAGGAACGCTAACCACTCAGCCAATTGGTCGGCTTATACGATTATTGTATTATTTATTTATTATTTGTCATTAAGATAATGGATTTAAGATCGCCGCAAAATTTTAATCTTGATTTCTTATATGGTTGCTATCATTTCGAATGAATCAATTTGGCCCCATTAGGGTTTTGAAAAATCACCATTACTTATGTGATCCTCAACTTGGTGGAAAAATAAATGCCAAATTTCGCTGTTCTGACCATAATGCTAACTTTTACCATAATCTATTGCTTCCTAGATTCTTCTTCAATAATTTTTATTTATATTCATATTATTTGTGAAAGTGTAATAAATAAATTGTTAAAAAATTTTCAAAATGTAAAATAATTTGAATTTAAAGCTCATTACTAGATAGAACGCAATGTTTTATTGAATTTTTAGAGCTCCAGCATACAAACAGACATGATTTTGTAATAATAATAATTATAATATTCCTTGATGAAACTAATGCATTTATTAAAATTACCTTTTTCTATATTTTCTTTGTAATAGTTATAAATTACTTTATTTTATTTATTTAGTTGTTTTCCTCTATATAATAGTTTAGTTTACATTAAAAATTTATTTTGAAGTAATTTTAAAGTAAGTTTTATACAATTAAAATCTTATTTTAATTTAATATATTATTCAGAATGACATGAATATTATTTGTAATGTTTGACCACTTATCACAAACAGAATATCACAGGATTAACACTTTAACTGATTTAATTAACGATATGTTTGCATGAAAAATGGTAACCATATAACAAAACTTTTATATAATTAAATTATCTTGAATGCTAACAATAAAGATTGAGAAGAGTTAAAAGAATTTCATTTAAGTTATTTTAGAAAAACCAATCTTCTTCAAGTGAAAATATAATTTTGTTATTTTATAGAATTTAGCATTTCATGTATTAGAACAACATATTATGTTTACAAAATACATTGTATTTTCCATGTAAAGATATAGCAATAATATTTCAAATTAAATAATACTATAATAATAAATAATATTTCTAATAATAATAATATACAGAATATATAATATTTCAGAACACACATAATTGTAATAATCAATCAAATTCAATTTTTGATTTCAATCACAGCAGGAGTATGAATCCTTTATATCTTATTTATTGTGTGATGAAAATGTGTGAAAACATTTTGGGTTTAGTATTTAGGAATGGAAAGTAGACTATAATTGATATTTAAATGGTAAAAAATAAATATTAAATTTATAAAATTCCTAAAAATTTGAGTTTCAAAATTTTTTTAAAATATTACATCTTTATAATCTAATAATTTTATTTACTCATAAATGTCTTTTCAATATTGAATTTTCATTAGCTAATTATAAATTTTTAAAAATATTAATAGCACATTTTTAAAAATATTCGCATAGTTATTCTTAAATTCCATAACTGAAAATAAATCTTCTATTAAAATTTTTGATTAAAATAATCATTTAAGCAATTCAAGAAACTAGTTTATTGGAACTACATTACAGTTAACAGGATTTCTTTTATTTCAAAATAGACTGCACTTTAGTTTAGTAAATTTAACAATAGGGGGGAAATGAAAAATTTCCTTCTATTCTCAAAAAATAAAGACATTATTGAAATTCCGGAATTTATTGCGTTCATATATTTCAAAAGGAGGAAAGTTTGGTCATTATTAATACTGTTTTATGTTTCTTTTGTAATCTTACGTTTAAGGCGATCATTCTTATAAATGTTCGTGGAAACATTTATCTTAACATATTTTCTGGTTTACTGAAAACGAATAGGTGTAAATTCCTTTACGTATATGTCAGATGCATTTTGTAGAATTATTTAAGCATCATTGAGCTATAATACAATGGACTTTATGATTTTATCAGCATTTATTTATATTCCAAAAGACTCGTGTCATTCTTTTCAATGCATGTTTTTGACGCTTATATTTCTTTTTTATTATATAACTTGCTGGAAAAATTGAAAACTTTTTTTTACTTAACATCCAACCACTAATACACTTTTAACTATGAATTTTCTATATTTCCTTATTTTTCATTGAAGTTTTGTTAGAAACAATACTTTTGACTGATTGTCAAAGCTATTCTTAAATGTTTGACTGATGTATAATTTTTTAATCTTCAGTAGTTCTATTAATCAACGAGTATTTTATAAAATAAATCACGTCTAATATTAATGCGAATTCAAGTTCTATCATCAATGAATTAACTTCAAACTTCAAATTTAAAATTTTAAGAATTATTTTGAAAATTATAATTTTAGAACGCATTTTTTACAGTATTTATTTATTACAAATGCCCAGAAATTTGGTTATGATGCCATTATTTCTCCAGCTTTCCAATATTTCTGAACTCTATAGTTTAAAAACACAAGTGCAGAGCACGAGCCGAGATGAGTAGCATCAAAAATTTGATGTTTTCTACACAGAGTACATAAGAGAGAGTCACAAAATACAAACCTATACAAATATAATGGAAAGGAGTCAAGGCTCGTAGTAAGGCGGAAGAGATCTACAACTGAGCTTCTTGGGAAATCAGGGATGGACTGTGTATCCTTAAGCAGCAAGGCCCATGGCTTACTAGCAGAGTAAATCAATGCTTTCTGCCTTAACTTGGAGGCATATCTTCTTTTTATCAGGTGTTTCGCTGAATGAAAAGCCAGGCGTTTCAAAGTTCTCTGGAGGACCCTTGCACACTTTTTGGCCAAAAAGTCGGCATCCTCGTTCCCAGGAATTCCGCAGTGAGCTGGGATTCACTGGAAAATAACAGAGATTGATGTTGATAGCTCTGTGGACTGCACTCCAGAAAACGGGTATTATCTGTTTAAGAGATTGGAGAGCAGACTGGGAGTTTGACAAAACAATCGCTCTGCAGAATGACGAGGGGAGAATAACCAGTTTTTGTTACAGTATCACCTACATTATTTTTTATGACATATATAAATTAATTTTCTACTGTTTATCATTATTTATTAAATTTCAAATGATAAAAAAGGCTGAATCTACTATCAATTTGTTTAAAAGAAAAGATTATTCTATTAATTTACAAAACATTAAAAAAGAAACCTTTGTCGAAACTGCTTAGAAATGACTTAAATTAATTTTGCTTTTCACATTAGTTTTCTTACTGCTTTAAGAATATTGAATTTAATATTCGAAATTGCTACAATGTAAGAAAACATATTTGTTTATTATAAGTATTACTTTGGTATAAATAATAAATTAATATTAAATTAAAATATGAAACAAAAACTATTCTATTTTATGAAATCACGAGAGCATAAATAAATAATTAAGAAATTTAATTTTTTGTTTTTTTTCCAATGTTTTACTTTTTTAATAATTTATAACAATTTAAATAAAGTGTTTTGCAGAAATTTACCATTAAGTGACTTATATTTTGAAAGGAAATAATTTTCTGATTCAAAGGACTGTAAAAATAATGGAAATTAATAATTAAAAAATACATAATAGAAAAATGTTAATTACGATAAATGTAACCGCAAATTGAAATTCTGTGAATCTCAGAACTTGTTGATTATTGGGAATATTATACATTTTAAATAGTATTGTATCCACGTTGATGCAATGAAACAACGGAAATTGAAATATATATATATTCTATGATTTGATTATAATAAAGTAACAAAATCACTGATTTTTGTTAAAAAAAGAAAAATAAGCTTTTCAAGGAAAAATCATTTTATCTGCTTTAATATAATTTTGAATTATATGTTATTAAATACATACAGAACTTTGAATGAAATTTAAATAAATATTTTAGCAATGGCAAAAATAATATTTATTCATTTGTAAAATAAACTTTTAGGAAAATCAGATAGATTTTCTATATTCTGATTTATTGAATAACATAATTCACAAGTCTAAACAAATTCCTATAATCCCCATTCAATAAACGTGAAACAAGTAAAAAAATTCGATATTTCAAATGATTATTTATAAAATTATTTCGCTCTCTATATGTAAGATATCAGATCATAAATATTTAGTTAATATGAAAACTTATCATTAATAATTTCTTTTGAATGATCAAATCAAAGAAATATTTTGCCATGAGCATATATTTAATCCTTTTGCCTGGTATAAATACGTTAAATCATATACAAGAGGATGTAGAAAAGAAAAACATTGGCACCTAACAGTAATCATAAAGTCAAAGCAAAATTTTGCTTTATAGACATAAACAGCGTGATAAATAAAACAAAAGGATGAGATTGGTTTCCCATGCCAATGAAAAGACACAACATTAAGTTTCTTAAATCAATAAATATTATTACTACAAATTGATTTTCCCTATTGAATTTTGCACATAGTAAATTAAGCACGTTATATTTATTTAAATACTGGAAGATTTTTAACGTAAGTGTAATATTTTTGTGTCGATTAAGTAAAACAATGTACGTTGTGTACCTTGAGAATAAAATTATATTAACAAAAACGCTTAAAATAAAAAAAGTTGCACATTAATTTCATGATACCGTCAAAATAAAATGAAATAAAACATTTCCGAATAATTTTCATCAGATAAGAAAAAAATGGAAATGCCTTAATTATTACGAAACCAAAATATAAACACGTATTAAATTTCGTCTTTTAAATTATCTTGAGTTGGAATGCAAAATAAATGGTAAATAAATAAGTCACCTTGAATTGTTTTACTATGTCAGTGAAAAATAAATATTACATTAAAAGTTTGCATGAATAATTGATTAATTGTTATTGACTTTTTATGCAGGTAAGAAGTTTGTAAAAGAAAATTAAGAAACTATTTTATGTATTTTTGGTATCTTAGTATTGCATGTAATTTTTTATTGATTTCCGGTTTAATAAAATGTTATGTGAAAAATATTGTACGCATAACCATTTTAATAATAATTGTTACAAGATGAAAAGAAATAGTAAATGAGAGTCATCTTAAGCTCAATACTCTGTATCTTTTATCACTTGTTAGTTTAAGATGAAAACTGAAATGTTATTTAAGCAATTTTAATCTTTATAATTTTCGTATTTATAATACATATTAGGCAATATTTTAGCGAATTGCTTTTCCATGGGAATATATCAAATTTATAACAAAAGAATGTCAAAAGTATATGACTTTCAATTTTATGATGTATTGATTACGGACATGACTTAAAGGTATTCATTAATACTTTTAATTAAAGATAATAATAAATAACATAGAACATTAAACAAATTAAAATTATACATGTATTAAATAGCTCATAATTACGTTTGATGTAAGAAAAATAGTCAACATCATTTAAAAACAGTTTATACCGTTAAATAATAGCATATAATTTATATATGATATAACTCGTGTTTTGATTCAAAATATTTTTGTAAGATTATAATCTTATAATATTTATGTACATGCGAAATATGAAAAGGAAAGTTAAATTATTTTATGGCAAATTAGTTTCAATATGCAATGAAAAATTCTGAAAAACTTGCTATATCGACATGTTCTTAGAATTTTTCCATTCATATTTGGTAAATAATAGTGTTTTAAAATTTGTGTTTTGTGGCAACTTGTTACTGATATTTGTATTTTAAAATTTAGAATTGAAATTAAATTACTGGAAAGTTAATTCCTTAAAAGTACTTTATGAAGGAGCTTTTTTATTGATTTCCTATCATTAACACATTAACAAACAATGAATGTAAGTTAAATTCTTTTATGCTATTCAATGAAAGCAATAAAAGAAGCTAAATAAAAATTAAGTGAATTTGTTTCGTATTATAACTGATAGATAAAATTATCTTTTATTTTTATTTAAAAAATCTTCTAATGTGTTTTTACTATCTCATTTTGAATTATTTACTATAGCAGTCATTACAATTACAAAAATTTTATAAAAATATTCACTTAAGAGTTTCTTTAAACTTGCAGTCGTGAAATATCCTTTTTATTATTAAAAACATACTTAAATTTTGAGAATAAAACCAATATTTAGAAATATAGAGCTACAGCAGGTGTAAAAAAGTCAAGTGAAAGTTAATTCTTAAAATATTTGCTGAAAATTCATAAAGCTCAGTTTAAACCTGTTGAATTCTAATTTTATATGAAATTAAGAAGATTCTTAAATAATACTTAAGAGTACAAAATTTTTAAACTTCAATTAAAATACTTTATCTAAAGCACTTTAATGACCTAAAAAAATTTTTTATACAACGGCGGGCACTTGGGGAATTAACCCTTCGCCACGACCAGGCCGAAAACTGCTGCTCATTTGTCGTTACCCAGCGGGCACCTCTGAACCAAGTCATGGAGGTGAGTAGCATTACCAGCGCCATACCACCACAAACCCCTTTATAGAGTGGGCCATATTCATACATCATCTCAGAAAAAAGGACAGAGAAACAAAGAGAAAAAGTAAATCCATGCCCGAACCGGCATTTGAATCCCTAACCCGCAGCTCAGGATTCAGAAGCGCTAATTACATACATAATGGAGTGATTACATTTTATTTCAATTAATTATCACTTTTAATATAAGTAATATCTTATTCAAGATATTCACTCGACTCCATTAATCCGTCATTTGAGGGAGTATAAATTATCTCAATTAAGAAATTCAATTTAAAGCAGCACTGAATTTGTAATTATCAATTTAGGAAATTTAATACATTCTGTAATTGACTCATTTAATTAAATTTTCCATACAACTATGCAATAAAGCTTAGTTTCTGAACCGAATAAAATAGTTATATCAAATAAATTTTTATATTTAATTTCACTTATAATACTTATTATCTTATAATATTACCTATGTAATTACAAAAACATTCGATTATTTAATATATATAGCTTAGCAAACACACACACATTTTTCACATAGACCTCAAGCAACGAAAAGAATCAAACTAGTTATTTTTATGACTAAAAAGAATTCTTTTTAAAAAACAAAAAAATTAAGATAAGTCAACTTTTTAAGTAATTATTTTTAGCATGAAAACTAGTATGAGTAAACATTTTATAAAACTATCAATAAAACTTTAAATAATAAAAATTAATAATAAATTTAAAAATTGTTTATTTTATATTATTCAATTTCCATTATTATATTTTTTTCAGTACTTAACAAAATTATTCTATTTAATCAATTACATTTAATTTCTGAATGAAAAAAGCCTTTATTAATTGATATAATGTTTGAAACTTATACCGAACTATTATTGATTTATAACAGAAAAATGTAATATACAAAAATACTAATTTTATTTAGTTTTTTTACCTAAATTTATTTGCTTTTGGCTGCTACATGGGCTGTTAAGATCATAAAACTATTTCCCTTGTTCTCTCAATATTGCTTTTCATAAAAGAAAGTCATTTTCTTGTCACTGTAAATTTCAGAGTAAGCTGTTACTGTGAAAATGATTGAGAGTTTTATTTTATTTCTTTAAATGAATTAATATTTCATTAATTCATTTAATGAATTTATTAAAAACCAATAATAATATTAAAAATTTATTATTTTATAAAAAACTAATTAATATGGATTACACACATTGTAAAAATCTTTTCTTGTAAATTATTTTTAAAAGATAATGATTATTTAGTTAATATATATATATATATATATATATATATATATATATATATATATATATATATATATATATATATATATATATATATATATATATATATATATATATATATATATATATATACATAAATTTAGACTATTATGTTATTTACTTAAAAGTCAAGAAAAAACATGAAAAATTTTGCAATGTTTAAGTTTAAAACTACTAAACTTTTGCGATAAAATAACTCTTGATACATTTATTCAAGTTTTAAAGTGAAATTCAAATATTTTAACTATTCTATTAAAATTTTAATTCATTTTAAAGTAATGGAGATTCACTCTTAACACTTCTAATTGCATTTATTTGAAAATGTATATAATCATAAATATATTTTATTTACAATATATCATCAATAATATATCTAAAGCATATTAAATGTGGTGGAGTGTTTACGAAATTTTAAAAATCTTGGATTTCAGAAGTAAAATATTTGTGTACATGGAATTACTCAAACACTAAATAGAAATTTATTCAAAAATTTAAAATGTTCTAGTGATGCAAGTCTCGTGTAAAATGTTTAGTAATTTTGCATTTAAAATGATACGTTCATTCAGTTTTAAATAATATTTCAAAGCTTATATGGTAATTATTTTAAGAATAAACTGTTTTTCATAAGAAATATGCAGAAGTATGTATACAATGAATTTAAAATTCTAGTTATTTAAAATATTTAAATGTTGAATTAGTAACTCAAGTACTTGCTTGTGTGCATAATTTTTAAAAAAAATCTCTAATGTTAATAACATTTCTAACAGCATAATGAATACAAATATTGCATTGAGATATAAAGAGAGATTTAATTATATATCATATAATTGTTTTCTGTTACGATTTTTCATGGATTTTGAAAAATATAACTACTAGGATTACTGAAAAATATTAGGGACTACGGAAAAAATGGTGGTGCTTACCGGAGCCTAATCCTGACTGTGGTAACACCTCTACCATCAACAGAATGTGGACTGGGCTCATGAGGGCTATGAAAATCATGCCCGACGGATCTAGAACATACGCAGAATGCAAGCACTGCACAGGAGTTCCACTAGATCCGAGGCATCTCTTCAATTGCATCTCTTTTGCCTCGATCCTCTTCAGCATCGACTCTAAATGCTGTCATGACACCCTCTATACCGAAAAAGCTGAAGATGTGGCCAGGGCAGTGCTCCATGCCTTTGATCCCATATGACTTGTCTTTTTTTATTTCTTTTCTTTTTCTTTTGTTTGCACTTGTCACAAGACAACAACAACAACATTGAATCCAAATATTCTGTAAGCATTTAATGTAAAAATGCTGTTTTGAAATTCACTTCGAATTTTTAAAAAAATATGTGTGTGTGATTTGAAATTTGCGGTATGTATATATTTTGGTAAATTTAAACCTAGAAATTTATAAATGTTATTTTTTTAATTTTGATTTTTAATAAAATAAAAATTGCCTTTGTATAGAACATGCACGTGAATCAGTTAAAGAATATCAAAATTATAAAGTATTTTCTGTAAAGAAATATCAAATCAAAAAATGTGACTGAAATAGAATTTAATGGAAAAATATTTAACTCTTCAACGATTGTATCAAGAAATGTAATAAATAAAATTTAGAATTTATACCTCCTGTGTTTGACGGATTATTAATCAAAATGTCAAAAAAATATCAACACAATCATCAGATAGCTTAATTCGATCTCATGCTTAAACGACACATATGTAAGAAAGTAAGAGACAACTCATAAAAATTTTAAAATAGATTATTTCAAAACCAATCACTTACTTTAAAAATATGTGATTTTATTTGGAAAAACTAAGTCATATCTTTGGTTACATAAATCAAATTTAATATTGTGGAATATAATTTTTAAAATATAGTTGGAAATTGTTTATGAACGCATGCACAAGGGGAGAAATTTGTTAATTTTTCAATATGTCTGCCACTATTCACAGGTTCTAGTTTTTTAGTATTTTTTTCGTAATAGTACTGTTTTAACTACAATGAACAAATACTCAAACCTAAATATTTTAAATAGTTGTCATATACACTGCTGGCCACCCAAATTGGCAGACCAAGAAAGACAAGAGACACCACAACAAAATTTAAGACTTAGTTAAATGTTTAGAACAAGTATCAAATGGTTAAATGTTTAGACTTTGTGAAGTGTGGTTCCTACCAAAATCAGTAGCCACAGTAGTCCCCATTGTTGGAGATCACCGCTGCTACACGACTAGGCATTGATTTAAAGAGACTTTGGGTGTGTTCTTGGAGTACAGCAAAACTAGCAGCTTCCACGCGTTACCAAAGTTGATCTGGTGCAACAACTATGGATGTAATCTGGGTCAATCGTTGAGCAACCATGAATTATCTGCGAAAGATCCGGACAGCGAGCAGACCAGGGAAGCAATTCAATCTTTTCATTAACGAAGAATCTTGGTACGATGCATGCCACGTGTAGGCCGCGCATTATCCTATTGAAATATGGCTGTGGGTAAGCCCCGAAAGTCAGGAAGGACAACTGGCTCCAACACCTCGGAGATGTAACTCTGGCTGTTTAAAGTACTGGCAATGCGAACTAAAGGAGTGTGAGAATGATAGCCAATAACGCACAATACCATAATACCCAATGCAGGACCAGTGGGGTGGTGCATATCGCAACAGCAACATCTTTTGTTCATCCACGGTGTCTCTAGACTCGAATGCGACTATTGCGGTGTTGCAGACAGAAGCGTGACACTTCAGTAAAGACAATTTCATTCCATTCTGTCGTCCATATATTTCTTTCATCCTACCACTAACAGCGAAGACGTCTGTAGTTATGGGCCAAAGGTAGAACGAAGCAATGGACATCTCTGCTGTAATCTCTGTGAGTTGAATGGTACGCGCAGACACTGGATGATGCCTTACAGACTGAATGTGCTGTGTTATGGTTCGTGATGAGGCAGAGCAATCCGTCACTGCCATGCGCCCAATTTGCCTATCAACACGTGAAATGGTGCACTGAGGTGGATTCAATCGAACATGTGTCGGTCCATCGTACCCACATGCATCTAACGATCACATAACCGCATTACAATTGTTTCGTCTAACAAAACTGCCGATTACCCTGAAATATAATCCGCAGTCTGGGTAGGCCACTATATATCCACTGTCAAACACGGATACTTGATCAAAAAAATGATCGCTGTTGTCTACGAGGCATAATTGATCGTTTTTTGTGAAAAAACTGCAAGAAAAAAACACAATTGACGAATTTGAAATCTCCAAGCCTTAAATAGCGCTTTGAAGGGACGCTACAGGCGCATGTGATGTGCGTCAGCGCAGAAATTTTAATCATTTGCATATCTCACCTCCGCTGATGCGTTTTGTAAATTTCATGTTATTTTCAGGCTTCCTTAAGGGTGTTGCCTTTATGGTGTCCAGCAGTGTACAATACTATTATGTATAATTCGATCAAAATTTATTGTTTCATTGAGATTTTTGAAGATATATTATTATTTTAAACACGCTTAAATTCAATATTATTGCTTAACTTCAGTATTATTGTACATTTTGTCATTGAAAATATCTAGTGACATAATTATATTAAAGCACAATTATATTTGATGGAAAAATAAAAATGTATTTAAATATAGCTAAAAATCGATTATATTTTTAATGGTTGCTGTGATAATTATAGATTTAAGGTGCGAATATTTATCAGAAGCGAATATTGAGTATATAAATAATATCCTCATAGAAGTAATTTATTATGATACAATTTATATCCTTAATATTCACTTCTGATAAATTTGCTAGATTATTATATTTTTCAAAACTTATATTAATTGAGCAAATCTAAGCTGCATCAATTACATCAGAGGCACATTGAAAGTTTTTCACAATTATGCATACAGAAATCTTATATCAAGATTTTAGAGAGTTTTCATTCTAAGTACTTATATTTATGAAGAGTTAATACAAAGAAATATATTACTCTATCATTTCCAAATTATTTCCATACTTTATTTTATTTAATCATTTATTTTTTCATTAAAAGGAACACCACAGAAATATCTAAAATCTTCATATTTCGTTAAGTTTTATATAGTTTCTTAAAAATTTAAATTTGATTTTAATTAATAGATAATCATTTGGCTGAGAAAAAGGAAAGAATATTTCATTTATACAAAACGAAAAAACGAGTCAATTCCAATTTTCTTCGTAATAAGAACTGAAGATTATTTATTCACTTTTCGTGCCACTGCATGGAAAATAATGAAATGTACACTTTGCCTTTGAGTTTAATTCGATTAAATTTTTCATTTTGAATTTACTCGCTAAAGAGCTGAGTTTCTCATATTTCTCTCATTATTTCCCTGAGAGGAAATATAAAAAAAGGAATTTCGTTGCAACCTCAGATGATTAAAAGTAGCTTAGGTTCTAAAATTTCAGACATGCTGCACAATAAATAAATGTTTGGTAGTATATTTATACATTATTTTTATACCCTTTATTCAATTTATTTGTTATAATATATATATTTCTATGAAGCTAGTCCAAGCTAGAAAATAAAATGCTCTTTTTATGGTTTCTACAAATTACTTTTTTTCAACATACGTGAGAAATTCATATTTAGAAACCAGCAGGTATCTTTTGTCGTGGAATCCAAGAAAAAGTAGATATTGTATTCGTAGTTACTAACAAGCATGCATGTGACTTCTTTGTTCAAATATATCACATAATTTTGCTCAGTTACAATTATCTTTAGTTCAATTTACACAAATAAATTAAAAAAATAAAGTGTGTAAGGTAAAATATATATATTTTAAATTTTTTAGAGATACTTAATTAAGGATACATAACAGCTGTCAGGGTATAGCACTATTATATTCAAGCTTCTGTTTTTGTAAAGAAAATTGCATGTTGATTGTATAAAGTGAAAAAAAAATGTTTTAGGCAGTTAAATGTGAGAGACAAATTTGTAATATGTAAACTCTATTAACTTAAAGAGCTTATTACATTAAAATAATATTGATTTCTTTTTCTAATTGTTTCTATAGCATAGCTTTGGTATGAGAACTAATAAAGAACGCCAAAATATTTTAGAATAAATAATTAAAATCAGAATGTCACTTTGTATAGTATTTTATTTAGTTAAATACATATTTTTTCCCTAGTGTATTACAAAATTTTCAGTTTCTTTTTATTTATAACCTTTCCTAATCCTCTTTGTTGTATAAATGAGAGAAAATGTGAAAGAATCAGTTTTTGGGCAAACTTCATTCCTTATTAGTTTTTATAATTCAGATACGAATGATAAAAATAGTTTATCTTTTACAGGTAACTTAACAAACTTTGCAAAGAAGCAGTTTTAGATCTGCACTTATTCTGATTATTATAATAAATCTTATAAATCACAGTTTATGGATATTTTCTTAAACAGAACATCTTTGCAAAATGTTTATCATTTGTTGAAAATTTAAATATAATTTCAACTAGATTAAATGCTCAAGTAAATAAAAAGTTATCTAGATTGATGCACAAATAACAATACATGTGTTTTAAATTATTTATTTATTTTTTATTTTGATTAAAAAATTTTTTTCTTACAATTTATTTGTCCCAAAATTGCATAAATGTAATCATTGTCTAGATGTTGTTCCCATTAATACAAATTATTTTTAATCCTTTGTAATCTAAGGAACAAAAGAAAGATTAGGACAATTATTTCTAGAAAAAAGTTCAACCAGTATTGTTTTATTCATTTGTAAATGAGTAACATTAAAATGGATTATTTTTAAATGATGACTTTACAAATTAAGAATTTTGTAGTTAACAGTTTACTTTAATATCTTAATTACTTTCAAAAATCTGTCAAATCCGCACACAAATTTTTCTTCAATATAATGAGTTTTTAAAATTTTCTTCACTTTTATTTGGTTTATATGGAAATTTAATTAATGACATTTATGCTTGAATAAAAATAAATAAATATGAGAAATAGTATATAGTTATTTAAATTTTGATCCTTTTATCGCATTAGATTTTTTAAATTTGTTTGAGCAATTTCCATTTTTAAAAAAATTACATATCTGTTTCCTATAACTATTATAAACAATATTTTCTAATAATCATTAGTATATTTAAACTAAATTATAATTTTATGGTGTCATTTCAAGTATAAATAAGTATTTGAAAATTGGAGAGCAAACCCTTACCAATAATTATAAATACTTAAATATTTGAGAGCATATTCTTAACACAACATGTTTATTAAAATTAAAAAAAAAATTAATGCATTCTCTATATACACATAGTATTTTGTTTTTCTTTCATATTCATGGTAAATATCACTCTTCTTGGTAAATATCAAAAATTCGTATTTAAAAGAGAGATATTATATTTAAATGAAATAAAATATTTATCAATCCAAAAATTGTATTTTAAATAAATATTTTTTATTAAGTTTATTTTTGTGCTGAAAATTAATTTCAGGGAGGAATATGCTACTTTTACTTTTACTGGAATCTTAATTATCCTTTATTTTATAGATAGAGAAATAATTTTTCCATTAAATTATTGTGATAAATGCCTTAAGAATAAAACCTACTCATATAATATGCAATTTAATTGATTATTCATATAATAAATTAAATTTCCTTTTGTTAATGAGTAAAATTTTTAAGTTAACAGAAAATTTAATATTTAAATCAGAAATTTATTTTCCTCACATATTTGATGAAATTAGATTATAATTACGTTTTCCCCATTTTGAATATTCCTGTACCCGTATATTTTATAGAAATAGCATCTAAGAAATTTAGCAATTTTTGTTTTATTATATAATAAAATAAATGAAAAAACAAACAACCCCGTACAACCAGTTCAATTATCTTTTGTATTATGGAATTTTTAAATAAAAATAATATATGAAAGTTAATAAATTTTATTCCAATAAAGTGATTTGAAAAACTGATTCAACGTATATAAACTAATAAAACTGATAAGATAATTTTAAAACTGAGTAAATTCGTTTAAATATTTGTATAAGAATTTGATATTTAATTATAAAAAAAATAGATTTCTATAATGTACTGTGTATAGAACTATGACAAATAATAAGTACAAAAAGGAATAATAGAAAATAATCAATATGCACAAAATGTTTTACTTTGAATTTTTACCCTTATTTACCATTTTAGTTAACACTTTTTTTAAAATTATCTCTTCTAAAATAAAATCAAAATACCTGATAGAATGTGAAATTTTACAGTAATTTTTCTACACTTTAGTAAGTTATTATAGAAATTAACTTATTAATAATTATCAATTCTATAGATTTTACTTGTTTTAAATATAAAAAAAAGAATAAAATTTAAATGTGTTAATTATTCAATTACCAAATTATTCAATTTTTCTGAGCAATTATTAATAGAGCGTTATTTAAACGAAACAGAAAATTATAAATCAAATCTGTAGAAATATTTCTTGTATTAAAATTCATAATTTTCATTTGAAATTTCTAATTTATTTGTATGACCACGTTATTTCCTATTATTTCTCATAATAAAATAAAAATAACATTTAATATTTCTTTTCTTTGTATTATTTTGATTTAAGCAATATTTAATCAAATATGTTAGAAATTTAAAGTGCAAACCAGATTTTTAAAATTTCAATCAATAAATTATAAAATAGTGTTCTTATTTCTTATGATGGACAAAACCTATTATTATAATAAGCAAAAAAACATTTATTGGAGTTATGGCCATCTATGGTGTCATTTAATTCGAGCCCAATGATTATTTAACGAATTTAGAAATTACTTGTTTTAAGCATAGCCAAAATAATTTTTTTGTTAAATTAGAATAGAATTATTGACGCATTAATCAATATTTAAAATAATACAATAAATATATAAAATATGGTACAGCTCAAAAAATATGATAAGATTTTGCTTAATTTAGCTAAAACCTGAATAAAGTTAATATAATAAAAAAGCTTCTTCAACAGACAATATATGCCTTTCAGAATATTGATGTTCTCAGAGCTATCTTACGAAACATCATTAGAAGAGCAATTTATCATTCAAATCAGGTCATTATTACGAGTTGTTATGCATAGAGTAGCAGCAAAAGCACATCTTGTATAAAGACTATAGTCAGAGAGAGAATAGGTAATCAACAGAAGAAACTACAGTAAAAAGAAGAGAATGCATTAATGCAAGTAAATGTATTTTATATTGACTGATAATAGCTGCTTTATAAAATAACTACATTAAAAGTTATGTATTTTACTGATTAAACAAGGAAAAATAATTTTTCTAAGCACTGGAAAATGTTTTACTGATATTTCTATTTAATATTAATTGTATGTTTAATGTATAATTTTTTATTAAAACGTATTAATCATTATACTATTAAAAGGCTAACTTTTCTATCCTCTTAAATTCAAATATTATAGAATAAATTATTAGAAATAAGTAATAAATGCAAATTTAGATTTCCTATCAAAAACGAATTTGAATTCATTTTATGATAATACTTTAATTAATTGATACATTTTACAAAACAATGAGTTATTGAGCGAGAAAGTGTAGCATCTTTTTCTAATCGATGTTTGAATTTTTATTTACATTTCTTATTATTATTCTTTTGAAAATCATGAGTTTGTTTATTTGTAATGTTGTATATTTAAGAACTATGAAATTAAGTATTCATACTTAAATGAAAGTCTTCTTTTATATGCATTTCAGAAACGGAATAATTTATGAAATCGTTAAAAGTTAGATACTAAGAGAAAAATGCTAATTTAAATACATTATACTCTCGCAAAACGTATTTTCTTTAGAGCAGTTGTAAATTTTTTAAATTTATGTATTTTAAATATGTATAGCAATAAGATGTGATATTAGTTTCACTGAATAAATTGGAATAAAACATGTTAAATGATCTAGTGTAAAAGGCATAAAATCCTTTTAGGAGTTAAATTGCTTTTTGTGGGCTGAATAGCTCTTCATTTCGAGTTAGCGAATATTCATTTTAAAATGGGAGGAAATATAAAAAAATAAGAATATGTCATAAAATAAAAAGCAGACTAAAAATGTTAAGAAAGGAATGACTGTTTTCAAAAGACTCCAAAAGGTAGTGCAATAACTAAATAAAAATTGATTGTTCATAAGGTCATCCAAAGAAAAAAGCCCAATAAAGATATTTTTTTGCATCTTTCTTTTTATAGGAGATTTGCCTTCAAAAACTGGATGAAATTTTTTGTCTGTTTAGTATTTTGTATTTTAGTCTGGCCAATTAAGGGGCAAAAGGCGGAAGTTGACTTAAATCTGTAAGATTAAGAATTATTTATAAAGTTATGATTTAAAATAACTTCAAATCTAAGGACGTAAGTAGAACAAAGCTCCAAATAAAAGAGAGAGTGAGAAATAAAAACAGAGACATTTTCTCTTTCTAAGAGACTTAAGAAAAAAGTGATACTCCATAAGAGTTTTCACCTCAGGTGAAACTCGATAGAAGATCTTATTTTCGAAGCCAAAATTTCCGAAAGACTACCTGTATGAGCGTATTACGTTTACGTATTACGTATTACATTTTTTCTAGTTCACATTTTACTTATAACTCTCTGCTATGTAAAACAATACATTTAGAATAATCAATTTATCTTATAAAAATCGAAAATGAAACGCATACACTATTGATAAAGCATTTCAAAATCAAATAGTAAAATCGATTGTGATTTAAGATCTAATTTTAAATGCCATTCATAAAATATTTGAAGTGCATTTAGTATATTTCAATGTAAGATAATTTCCTACAATGAACTCTTCGAAAATCTGATTTCCATGCATACTTTTGACAAAACTTATAAATATTTATTTTATCTTATATTTACAATTTATTGTTCGGATTTCCAATCAAATATTTTTTCATGGGAAGGGATCATTGTTTCTTTTCGAGATTTTCATCCTATATTCATTATTTCCTTCAAAAAATATTTTTAAGTATGACAATATTTCTAGTTTTGTAATTTAAAACGAAAACTTTTGAAAAATTGCTCAAATATATTAATTATAATTATTTATCTAATAATTTAAATGGTTCATTAAAGTTTGTTCTAAATGAATCCAAAAAAACAATCATTAGAAAGAAATATGTAAGTAAACTGAAATGTCATAAAAGCAAATTTTATATTAATTAAAGATTAATAACTACTTTGGAGTCATTGTATGATGTTCATTTACTTAAAATATTAACTTTTGATTGCAGTCAATGGGAAATTTATTTCAAATGTAAATTTATTTTCGAATTACTTCCTTTGATACGAATGAAATATCCATTTCCAAAAGAATTCAAATAATAACTAAATAATTATTTATTTTTGAATATATTTTTAAGAAAAAATGATAACAATTACATATTTTTTTCACAGATTCTTAGAACTATTGGTAAAGTAAAATGCTACCACACACACACACAAATTAGAGGTTTTTAAAATTTAAATAACAAATATAAAAGATTACATGTTATTTTATACTGGACATAAAATATTCAAATCTCTCATTAATTTTTTTTTTAAAAAATTAAAAAATAATTGATAGAAGTTTTTGTGTTTCACCATAAAATTACAAGATTGATGTTGGCTGAATTGATAAATTCTTTTAATTGTAAATTCAGTGATAATAATTAATAGAGTTTTGGTGAAAATTCTATGAAAATGTAAAATCCTTTCACCTTTATAGATTTGAATTTAAAATTATATCTATTTCTGAGTATATTAAGAAATTCTAGTCCACTGGGACTCACTTGATATTAATTACTAAAAAGCTATATTTATGTGGAAAATATTATTTTAAAGGAATGAGGGGATGATTGTGTAAATTATAAAAATATAAATGTTTAATTGAAAAAAAATCAAATGAGTTTTATTGCTTTGCAAAATTTTTACCGAATTTTTAGGATTACTACAGTATTTCATCCAAATAGTCTCAGTCTAAGAAAAAGTTAATAAGGATATAAAAGGAAATAACTTAAGCCTTAAATGAAAAAACAATATTTGTGATTATAAACTGAAATACTTATTTTTCACAATATTGAAAAATTCACTATTATAAAATATTAAAAATATAAACTTTTGATTATAAGAATACCTGAAATGTGTGTGTGTGTGTGAGGAAAAAAGAAATGTAAATTATTTAATTAATATTTTCTCTTTCTTTTGGCTTGCAAAAATTTAATGAAATTAGATAACTATTTTACAAATAATTTTCATTGAAATAACAACATGAAAAAACCTACTTAAAATTACATGATTGGATATTAAAAAATGCTTACCCGCTTGAGAATATATTAAAGTAATAATTTGGTATAGTAATTAAAATAAAAATGATATAATTAGCATAATGATAAAATAATAATATAAAAATTAAAATAATAATTTTAATATATTCACATTTGCAAAATCACTCTAAAGACTCGGATGTTCAACGGAAAATCCAATACTTTTGATGCTCGTATCATTTCTGAATGAATTATTATAAAAAAATTTCATCAATTGCCTTAGCTCGAAAAAAAGACAGAGTTTCTTAAAATTTCAGACAAGTATGTTTTAAATGAAAAAAAAATAGCAGAAAATTATATCTTTTTATTTTTGAAAGAAAATGAAAATACATGAAGGAAAATAATTAAATTCTAATTTATTGAAACCGACAGAATATAATTTGCAATAAGTTATAATCTTTTTGATATTTATGTTTTGAAGAAATGTTTAAAGTAGGAAATTTGAATTTTAAGTAGTACATTCTTTGGGGTTTAAAATTTATTTTAATAAAAATGACTTCAGTGATTCAAAGAAAATTATTCTCCTGTAATTTTAATAAATTCTTATCCAGTATATTAAAATGCTGAATACTATTTTTATACATTTTATATCATTTGTTATTTACTAGTAGTCCTGTGTTACGATTTTAAAAAGATGGCTATACCATAATTTAAACTAGCGAGAAATAAATTATATAACTCTTATATTATTTTATAGTTTTATAATTTACATGCTGATATTGATTAAGAATAGAAAAAATGAATTAAATAATTGCTTATTATCTACAGTACCTAAAAAATAAAGAAAACTCCTTATTCCCTTAACATTTGAATATTTAATGCTTAACTGTTTAGTTTTAACATTAATAATAAAAATAAGTCTAATATTTTTATATTACTAAATGGTTTATTTCGGAATATGTACTTAATTAATAAATGGAAATTTAGGATTCAGTTTACGAAACATACACTTTGTATTGATTTCAATGACAAGCATTAACATTTTAAAGCATGAAAATTTTATTTATATGTTTTAATTCAATAAATAATCTTGTTATAAGAAAAATTTATATATAAACAAATATTTAAAACTTTATAAACATTTCAGCTCAAAATCTCACGAGCAATATATTACATCGTGATTTCGAAAGTTTTTGTGAAATTACATGTAAGAATAAAAAAGAATTTTATTTATAAAGGCAGAATCGTATAAAAATTGAATAGGAATATTACTATATAGAACATCGATGATGTTAAGAGATGGTATTTATAATCTAAGCATTGCAGTCAATTAAATTGAAATTTTCTAGTATTTTTAAAAAAATTTACTTTTTAAAATAATACAATTTAATTTTTTTTAAATATATTTGTGAGTGTTAAAATTAATATTTATTTAAATTGAAACTATTTATTGTATATACTTAATCGAAGAAATTGATCGAGTTGGTAGTTGAAAAGTTTGAGCTCCTGTCTTTTGTTCAAAAATTCGTAAGTTCGAATCCCACACTGGGCTTTGATGTTTTTAGTGTTTCGGAATTTTCAAGGAGTCCATCAGAAATATACTTTGGCATTCAAGCAAGTTTTGTCAATAAATGATAAATATTTAGTTTGTAAACTGTAATTAAAATCTTTGTAGTATTTTTAATAATTTCTAAAAATATAAACATTTTGCAACGCAGTATTTGCGCAAATGCTTACGACAGTAGTTGCGAATATTTTCTTTTCAGTTATGATGGTTATTGTACGGGAATGTAATGGAATTGTACTTTTGTTGTTGTTGTCTTGTGACAGCTAGGCTGGCAACATGGAGTGCGCAGCTCCACTTTTCTAAGTGAACCGTAATTTGGTGTGGAGTCCGACTTCCACAGTACACACATGCCATAGGTACCCGTTTATAGGGTAGGCAACCATTCACCACCCATTCATACAAGGAAAGGACAAAGACAGGATAGGTAGAGAGGGAAAAAGTACATTCATGTCCGAACGTGGATTCGAACCCAGGACTTCTCTATCCGCAGTCAAGCACACTGACTACGAGACAGGGTGGGTGGCAGAATTTTACTTTTACGTTTTATGTACAGAATTTTAAATGTTCAATTAAATATTTAATATATAAATGTATAAATTTGAGATATTGAATGGCATAGAAACACCTTAAATTTCTTTCATTGTCTTAAGAAAAAGCATACATTTTATTAACAACAATAATTTTATCTTTTTTCATATGAATTAAAAACATTTATGTTAAAAACTTTGTTACATTTCTTATTGAGTCAATATGAAAGTCTTAGAATATTTTTCCTTTTATAAGCATATGCCGAAAATTCATAAACAATGGCATAACAGTCATTGTTCTTTTTTTTTTGAAAAAATATTACTACATTTTATTGATGAAAGATATTATAAAATTTGAGTTACGTATCTAAAACATCAAAAGAATGAAATGGGAAATAAAAATTTGCTTTTGACAGTACATTTATTTTTTAACATTAATATAAATTTTAATCACTCAAAAAAAGTGTTTTTCCATTTTAATTTCGATTTTGGAATAAAATATTTTTGATAGTTAAAAATTTTCAATATTTCATTTTTTACCAACATTTGAATAATAATTTATATTGACAATTGTTGAATTTCTGACTAGTCAGTGCTTTTTATGAGGTCTAAAATTTTAGTCATTATTAAATTTACAAAAAATTGATGCTTATATTCCGACAGAAGTATTCGATAATAAATGAGAGAGAATGAATTTATATACAACCTTCACACCTGACAAGATTTTTCCTTTATTTCAATTAAATAAAAAGTAAATCTCAAATTTTAAGGTACCAAATATTACGACGTCAAGAAATAAGTTGTCCTGTATATATAACAATGTTATTGTCAAGTAAAAATATAAGATTCTCATAATATAAATAATTTAATTTTATTGATCATAAGTGTTTTTTAATATTCAATATTGTTACGATTTTCTTCGTAATAATATGG
Source organism: Latrodectus hesperus (assembly GCA_037975125.1). NCBI lineage: Eukaryota > Metazoa > Arthropoda > Arachnida > Araneae > Theridiidae > Latrodectus > Latrodectus hesperus. The sequence goes on from CM075856.1 coordinate 22,054,035, forward strand.
CTGTATGATGCACAAACTAAGAAGATATTATATTAGAAAAGATTTCTTGTAAACAAGCAATTTATTCTCAATTCTCTCAAACGTGTTACGAATACTTCAGCTTGAGGCTTTTATAAGCGATCTATCTCATAACAAGACAGCTGTTTCACAACTAGACAATTGTTTCACGACAAGACAGCTGTTTCACAACTAGACAGTTGTTTCACGACAAGACAGCTGTTTCATAACAAGACAGCTGTTTCACAACAAGACAGCCATCTCATAAAAAGGCAGCTACCTCATAATAAACCAGCTATCTCATATACAGCTTCTATAATACAGACACTGAACAAATCAACTTTCAGAGTATGAGAGACAATGAAATCAGAAATAGAGAATGAACCTTGCTTCACTCTAGACCAAATTTAGATTAACTGATTTCTTGGTTGAGGCTGAAATACGCATACCATTTTGGTAGAGACCTTGGAAGATTCCAAAAGTGAACTCAGTTCTTATTGTTACTGTCGTCTTGAAACTTTGAAAATGTTGACTTCTGTTTTGTCACTAAAAATGTCATAAAGCAGATATTGATATCAGTTTTATTTTACTGCTTTGAAAATCTCTATTTTACCAGAAAAGAGTTGTTCAAACAAAAATTTTAAAAATTAAACGACAATAGCACATTAAAGTATATAAATCATAAATAAAAAACATTCATATCAGTATTTAAACAACTTAGATTTGTCGTAGCAATATTATTAATCATATTTAAAATATAAAATTAAATGAAGGCAAAAAATTTTGAAATAGTGAGTAATTTCAAAGACAAGTCTTAAGCAAACCTTGATTGTGTTACTTCATTCATCAACAGAAATTTCATAATGTACAATGTTAAATGTATTATCTCAAAGGAGTAAAAAGAATATATATTTACTTAAAGATAAGTTAAACCTTAATTTAATATGAAATTTATTTTCCATATAAACTAAAAATTTATTAGATTCTGAAATAAAATATCTTGACCAATCAGAATAAGAACAACTTGTGTGTGTGATTATGAAGGCAAAACAGCATAATAGTTATATTATATACACAGATTTGATTATGACTTTATTCTTATATTTCATATGTCTATGATTCTAAGATTTTCAAAAATTTAAATCAGAAATAGGTTTGTAATTGTCTTATTTGATTAAGTTAAAAATAAACTCCGTTCCTAAAATTTATTTCAATGAAGTCAAAGACAAATTCAACCAAGATAAATGTTATTTCCAATGTATAAGAAGGAAAAATTACACATTTAATTTAAATAAAAATGTAAAAAAATCTTACAAATTTAACTAATTAAAAATACATCTACAATGAAATCCAAAATTTAATTTAGATACATATTTTTTACGAATAATTTTAAATTAGAATTGATACCAATTCCCAACCAAAATGCACTTTTGATGAATGAACAAGGATTGACAAAAATTTACGTTTTATAATAATCCGAACTAAATTTCAGCTGAAAAAAAAGATTTTTCATAAAAAAATCTTTTGAAATTTGTTTTTTTTACACAGTTGAAAAATCCTTTTATATTTTATATTTTTGCTTAAGATTCTAAAACATAATTATATTCTTGAAAAAAGAAAAATGCCCAATTCTTTTTTATTTAAAAATCAGGTGAATTTATAAAGTTATGGTATATTTTCATGAATAACCTAATGTTCAAATTTAAAAATTAAAAATTAAATTTGACATTAAAAATGCCTTCAATTAATTCATTTTGCTTAAAAATGTGTCTTGTGAATAATTCTAATGATTTTCGAAATGATTAATCAAATAAATTAAAGAAAATTATAAATGTTTCACAAATAAAACAGTGTAAGAAAACAATTAAAAACTTATTTTTTACTATATATTAACGATGAAAAATATTAACTTATATTTGAAACATTTAAATAAATCTCTGCCATTTTTTATGAAAAATTATTTTCAATAACTCTAATATTGTTTCATATCATTAAGATCTGTTCTTTTTACTTTTAGAAAGTATGACGTATAATATGGCTATGCAGTTATAATGACTATTATTTACAAAAAAATATTCTAATATAGAATAAATAAAAATAAAAGAACTCAAATCCCTCCATAACGGGATATTTTAGATATAGATAATAGATTGGAAAAATCAATTACCCAAAATAATATTTATGTAAGAAGATTAAAATAATAAACAATTTTTAGAAAATTATTTCAGTAGGTTATTCAGAAGAAAGTTAGGTTAGTCAGATCCAATAAAAGAGTTATTTCACAAAGAAGGAAATAAAACTTTGAAGTAGAAATTGGCTTACCAATGACTAATTTTCTTTTCCTTAGTTCACTTTTTTTCAATCAAAATATTTCTGGAGGTTGGAGAAAATCAATAATATCCTATAATAAATAATGAAAAACTAAATTAAGAAATTTTTGCAGTCAGTCTTTTTTGTCAACTCCAGTATTTATAACCTCTTTCTCTACTTACAGTTTTTACACTTTTATATGTCTGTAGAAAAAATAGCAAAATCTTTTTGTAGTATTAAATTCTAAAAATATTCATTGTTCTAAAGAAAAATAACTATGTTTGTTATTAATAAAGCCTGTGTTTTGGTACCTTAAAATTCAAATATCATATTTCTAGAATTCTTTTAAAAGAAGAAATGTGTGGAATAAAATAAATCCTCTCTTTGTGAGTATGATTTTCATTAAGGTTAATATCTAAAAACATCATAAATTATTAAATATTACTGTACAATATTTAATAAATCTTTACCCAAAAAATCATAATATTTAATAAATACGTATTTATACAAAACATGATAAATATTATGAAAATATTTTGTTCAAGACTTGGATCTAGAATAAACACTAAATATTTAAATAATCTATATAAAATCGTGTGTACACTTTCAATTATGAATTCAATTTATGCTAAGAATAAGTTTCTCTTATTTTATGAATATTGTGGGAATGAGACAACGACAAGGATAACAATATAAGTGATACTTTGTCAAAGTTTAAGGATAACTATTAAATCATTGAAAAAAATGGAATAAAATTTATCAGTTAAAATTTTTCATAATCTAATTACCTTGCTTGATTGTAATGACAAATTTCTTTCCAGAAATTTATATAAAGTGTTTAATATAAATAATACCTATCATCTAAAAAAATTGTTGAAAGGTATTCGTACTCATAATGTTATGCAATTAAATTTAATTTATGCAATGTGCATGATCTTATGTAATTTATAATATAATTTTATTTAAAATTTTTTAGTACCAAAATATGTTAGTTTTTATTCTAGACCATTTAAGTAAATATAGTTTCAGAGAGTAAACAAAAAAGTTAGTTTTATTTATCACAATTATTATAATATTTACTCCAGAAGTTTTAAGATTTATCTGTAGAATCCATTAAAGTTATTTTCTAATATGGCGCGTGATGAGGAACCTTTACACCTATTCTGAAATTTACATCAAGTCTAACTTTTATTGAAAAGAACTGAATATTTTCTGTCAATTATAATAATTGAATATTTTCTATCAATTTCAATTTATAAAACTAAAAATATTGATGATTCCGAGTGAGCAAATATGCTTTTTAATTAATTATTTAGGTTATAAATAATTAAAATCGTTATTTAGAACATGTAAGCGCAGCTATAACTGTTATAATTTTAATAAAATTTTGAAAATTAAAACTTCGCTATAAGTAGCACTAAAGTACATTACAAAAGCAGAATGCCTTTGGAAGATTTTTTTTAAATTAATATTTAATATATATTAAAACATGTACATATACATACATAAAAGGACTACTTACGTGGTTAAAAATGTATGAGTTTCGATCGGAAAAAATATAATCGAAGAAGTATGTAAATTTTTCTTCAAACTAACAGAGTTTTGACTGGAAAACTATTTCGTTTAGTTATTGTAGAATATATTTATATAAAATTATATATTATTTTATAATAATTATATTACAATATTATTTTGTAGTAATTTTTCAGTCTTTGTTGAATAAATAATTATATCTCATGATTTCATGACTACATTTTAACTGAGCATGTTATAATTAATAACTTATATTACACTTTTTCTTTTTTAAAATCCCGTAATATATATATATATATATATATATATATATATATATATATATATATATATATATATATATAAATTTTGGAATCATATATATACAGCAATTATTGGAATCAAAAATTATAATTATATATTATTAAATTCATTTCTAAATTTAGTCAATAAAAAACTACTATCATTTAACGATGGGCATATGCAAAATTTAGAAACTAGGTCAAAGAAAAATTATAGTCTTCGTTTAAAAAGAAAACTTTAATTCTTAATTTTATTTAAAGGCTAATTTAATTATTTAAATTGTATATAGTTCTCTGAACTTATGAATAACTCCTTCGATTATTTTTCAAAAATGATTATTAAAAATTCTAAAAAATATATGCATTTGAAATTCTGTTGATTGATTATTCTCAACATAAAATAGAATAGATATTATTGGTAACTTAAGAATTTATATGCATCGTTTGTTATTTTTAAATATTAATAATTAATAATTTTTGAATAATTAATTAAATAATTAATTATTAAAATTAAAAAAGTAGTGCTTAAGAAATTTGTATTAAAATGGGATTTCTACTTTGAATTTATTTACATTTATTCTAATAATTTTTACTATAAAAGTTTTATCATTTTCAGTTACTGATAGACTTAAGCGAAAAATCACCGTCTGTGAATTATTTTTCAAAATGCTTGGTACTAACATATTTGTGGTTTTAGATATTAGAAAACGAATTCAATTTATTTTAAGCTAAAATCATAAATTTATAGTTAGTAAAAATCGTTAATTGCAACTTCATAATCAACTTTGCCAGATTTTAATAGTGTATTTGAAGAAAAGAAAGCATTATTATATCAAATGTATTAAAAAATGGAGAAAAAATATTTTTGTGAAGTTGATGTGAAGATATACATTGTTGACTAAAGTAAATGAAATTCATAGAAAATTTCAGAAATTAATCAAAATAAAAGAAGTGTTTGAAAAATAATAGAGAAAGCAAATGTAGAACATATTTAAATTGATAAATTAAAAAAAATTAACTCCTGTTTTGGAATGTTCTGTTTTCAAATTATGATGATCAAATATGAAATTTATTTTATCCGAAAATGTTTTAATATGATAAAATAGCAATAACATATTTCAAATATTCATAATCTTTTAAATATTAAGTGAAACTTTGCTTTAAAATTTTTTAAAAATAATCCGTAAAAAAATTAATTTTTAATCAACTTCCTGTGTGTATAAACACAATCAGAGATATTAATATTTTAAAATAAATATTTATATTTTATCTATCAAGAATGTAAAAATATACCAAATACATTTCTGCGAGATAAAAATATTTTTGCAAATTTTAAAATGATATTAGCCAGCAAATTTCAATTACAAAAGCCTGTTTTTCAAGATATGTATATATATATATATATATATATATATATATATATATATATATATATATATATATATATATATATATATATATATATATATATATATATATATATATATATATATATATATATATATATATATATATATATATATATATATAAACTCGATGAATTGTGTGCAATTAAGAAATTCTAAAATTGTGTTCACTCATTCACATATGCTATATTTACGTGAGTCGGAAAATGATTAAATATAGACATATTATAGAAAAGGACCTTTAACATGAAATATGTATTCATGAAGTATTTACAAAAGATCCGATATTTATTTTCCTAAATCCAAAACTCGATAGTATCACAAAACTATGGGGCTTCTTAGAAAATTGGTTCATATTCTTTAAAAAATTATTAACTATTGTTATAACGTTTTTAATAAATATTTAAAAATGTTATTTTTTCACATGATGAAAATTTATGTAAGAAGATGAATTCAAAGGGATTTAAAAATTAAAGGAATTTTCTGAATCAGCACATATTTCCAAACTTCAAAACAGAATTCAATTCTTCTATTTTTGAATTGAAAACAAAGTTCACATTTTCACTATATTGTTGATTATTTCACTGTTAAGGAAAATCAATGATAAAAATGATTTAAAATTGATTTTTTAAAATGAAAAACACCTTTGTCTAAATTTTTTAGCATCAGAATAAATACGCAATAAAATTAAAAAAGATATTCATTCAGCATTTTGATTTGAATGAGAAATATAATATACGAGTGTCATTTTTAAATTTTAGAGATACATCTAAATTTTTAAGAGTTATGCAATTTTAAAAATGGTCAAATCTGCCTTCACTATTTACACTTCTGTAGATGAAGTTTTTGATGGCTAAATATCTTAAGGTATTCAATTTTTGGAATCGGTGAAAAAGATATTTAAAGTCTTATCATTTTTTTGTAATGAGAGATATGCTAAATCTCGCTTAGTTCTTTTTTATAAAGAAAATGGTTAAATTAGCACACAACTAGATCAGATGAATAATGTGAATATTTTATTAATCTCAAGTATTTCAGTTGAGAAACTCTTCCGTTATTTTTTCTGAATCAGAAGAAACGATGTAATGTTGGAATATCAAACCTATAAAATTTAATTCTTGAAAAAATGTTTGCAAGACATATGATAATGTACTAGTTAGCAGTACCCGTCTTCGTTCGTCCATCGTTATGACATTGACGATTTTTTTGGATTCATACTCTGAAAATTCTTTCTTATTTTTTATGACAGTAATATTTTCAGTATTATAGACGAGGCATAATCTTCGATGACACTAGTTATGCTCTCTTGATGTGTTTGAATGTAAGTAACTGATAAGTGCCTTTCATCACCAGTAACGATTTTTGAAATATTATGGTAAGCACTAACTTTTAAGTAAGTTAATGTTTCTTTTTACTGCTTTTTTGTGCCGCCCAACTTGTATAGTGGTCAGTGTGCCTGACTGCGGATAAGGAGGTCTTGGGTTCGAATCCCCGTTCGCGCATGGATGTACTTTCTCTCTATCTATCCTGTCTTTGTCCCTTCCTTGTATGAATGAGGTGTGAATGGTTGCCTACCCAATAAACGGGTTCCTATGGCATGTGTGTACTGAAGAATTCGGACTACACACCAAATATGGTTCAGTTGGAAAAGTGGAGCAACGCACCCCATATTGCCAGCTTAGCTGGCACACAACAACAACAACAAAAACTGCTTTTTTGTTAATAATTCTATATGAATAATTTTATATATTTTAAGTAAATTTAATGTTATATTTCTAATGTATCATTTGGTAGGTGCAGCAGTTATGATCAATCAACATTGCTTTTATTGCAGACACATTATCTGTGATTGCAGTGGAAATAACTCTTCAGTGTATTGTGTATCGTAAAGAGAATTGCGATCTCTGTGAAATTCGGTAAATCGCCTGAATATAATAGTGTGAGATATACTTTTGTTTTCCAAATTTTAGTTTTAGAAATTAATCCCTATCTTTTTGATGTACTCCAATTTTTAAGGTGGAATTTCAAAATTAAGACTATAGGAAGTTCTGATCCATTATTGATGTCTCATCAATTAATTTTCTATTTTATATAAAATACCGTTTTTTGATATCACTTCTGTCTACACAAATCTATATGCAGAGCAAATAATTAACTGATTTCATGAAACAGAAATATAATTGGTTTTTTTAATCAATTTGATCTCATTCCTTTGTCTTTAAACGCGAATACGAACTTTTGCTTACATTTTTCTTTTCTTTTCATGGTAAACGATAACTTGTTATTCATTTTAAGAGAAAGTGTACATAAAATACACAAAAGTTTTATTACTTATTTACTGGAAACAGAAAGCTTTTTTAAGAATAAAAACACTATTGAAAGATGACTATCTTTTGAATCAAGCTATTTTCGTAGATTAAGGTCATTGTCATTGAGTAAAATATGAATTATATTTCAATTTATTTCTAATTGAAGTTCACATGATGTGGTATTTCGAGCATTTAGAAGCAAAATTATTAATAAACCATATGTATTTTTTGTGTCATCATAATGAAATCAATTTACTATTTAAATATTCTATTCATATGTTTGACTGTAATATTTTACAAGTCCACATACAAATTTGAAGACAGATATTTATATATTTTAAGTTATATTTATGTAACAACGAATAGTTACTTCAATGCATGCTTAGCTGGTAGCGGAGTGTTTAGTGCTCTTGTCTTCCGTTTAACAATTTGCAGGTTCGTATCACATCTTGGGCATAGGTGTTTTTCATGGTTAGGAATCCATTGTAAATCATAGATTAAAGTCTAATTACATCTCATGTGCAAAAAGAGTCTGCTTAGCAACAAACACAACTACTTCAAAGAGTAGCTTACATGAAAAATTTTAATCATTGATTTTTAATTGGATAATTTTCACTCTTTTAAGAAATAAATTTTGGTCCTTTTTATCAAAGAAGTAATTATAATCTATAATACGCGTAATTTAAGTATGTTTTCCATTTATTAAACGAATAAAATCTTAAAATATCTTTATTAAAACACAGTTTTGGTAAATGTAAATAGTATTTTATTAATATAAATAAATAATATAAACCCTTGGTGTAGAATATAAATGCTTTATATAGAATATGATTTTTGATTAGAAATGATATGTACTTAAAAATTTAATTTTTATTTCAGATAGAATTAAAGTTGTTTTTTATTTGAGATATTATAAAACATTAAAGGTTTCTTAAGAATTTATTAAGTAGAAAACATATTTTTTTCTAAATTATCCTAAACTGGCTGATTGGAAAAAAATTCAAAATGATACCGAAGCACTCATAAAAAATTAATGACAAACGTAACTCGTTTAAAATACTTTTGTTTAATCATGCATGCAGGTTTCTAACATTTGAGGGACAGCATATTTGTTGAAACTCACCATAAAAAATGACACTAACAGTAAAGTTCATATTTATATAAATGATAAAAATGAACGTATGCAAAAATACCAATTTTTTATAGGAAATATAGATTTATATGAGTGAGAGAAAAATATGCTTTGGTAATTATGCGTGTAATTTTTGTTAATTTTCAGCTTTTGGTAGCGGATTCGTTGAAAATTGTCAATGAAGCCCATCAATGTCCGGGAAAAGTTATTTGCCCTATTTATTAGGGGGATGGTCAGTCGAATGGATGGAAATATAGATGTCACAGGCTAAAGCTTCTAGACGTCATAATGTGTCTCACAGTTGGTATGCCGTCTTTGAAATTAATATCAAATTGAAGATTTCGTATTCAAAAGACATGTTAAAATGTAACAACACATTCAGAAGACCACTTTATAGCCCTTTCGTCCCGAAGGTAAAAAAGCATTTCTGTGCCACAACTTTTAGCAGAACAATTTGTAGTGCCAGGGGTTTTCCCATCTAATATGATGCGAAAACATCTTTACCATACAGATCTTTATGCAAGACGATCAGTTGTATGTCTTATTACCGGCACGTTTATCTTTGTCAAGATAACACTTTTCCTGGACCAAACAGTGATGAGTTTCAATACTTTTTACGGACGAATCTAGAATCCTACAGGAAAATGATTCTGTGCTTATCAGAAGGAAACAAAGACTCAGATACCATCAATCCAACACTGTGGAAAGACACGATTACCGGGATGGTGGAATAATGGACAGGGATCTTACCTAGTGATCCCACTGATCTGCATGTGTTACAGGGAAGAACTGTGACTGGTGTGAGATATCGGGATGAGATCCTTGACCCAAATGTCTTCCAATTTGCCGGAGCAATTTCACATAATTTCATTCTGATGGATGATAACACATCTCAAAGATCTGTAAAATACTGCCTTGAGAAAAACATCTAGAAAGTCGTGGTCTTTTCTACTGACATTAATCCTAAGGAACATCTGTGTGAATGGTTTGGTAGACAGGTTTCTGCTTGAAGTCCTTTTCAAGGTCAGTAGGAGAGCTGAAAAAGATTACTTTTTATCTGGTTTTCATTTGCGAATTTGGTTATCGACAACTTAAATTGACACCAAGGAAAGTCGATACAACCAGTGCATTTAGGCTTGTAGTGGGGATATTCCTTATTAAAACTCTTTTTGTTATTTTTCTGTAATATTTTATGACATAAAACTATGATTGTTCTTTTTTCTTAAAATGAACTCTTCCGGTGAGATTACTTTTTTCGTTGAAAATCATTTACGTATTTTTTTATGTAAACTGTGTGCTACAATCAGTAAATACCTATTCTGTGCACACACGTCATCAAATTTAGTGTTTCTACATTTATTAAATTACAAATTAAGTTTATAAATCTAATTGTTCCTTAACTTTTGGAGGGGAGTGTGTTTTACATTGCTTATGAAGCTGTCACAGCTTATGTAGCTGAACTAAAATAGGATTGAAAATATAATAAAATAAAAATAACTTTGAAAACGTAATAAAATAAAATTAATAAAAATGTATTTGAAACATTATAAAATATAATTACCTACATAATTATAATTTTTTTCCAACGGCGAGCTCTTAGGCGTAAACTGCGTGCTACAACCAGTAAATACCTATTCTGTGCACACACGTCATCAAATTTAGTGATTCTACATTTATTAAATTACAAATTAAGTTTATAAATCTAATTGTTCCTTAACTTTTGGATGGGAGTGTATTTTACATTGCTTATGAAGCTGTCACAGCTTATGTAGCTGAACTAAAAGTGGATTAAAAATGTAATAAAATAAAAAATAATTTTGAAAACGTACTAAAATAAAATTATTAAAAATGTATTTGAAACATTATAAAATAAAATTACCTATATAATTATAATTTTTTTCCAACGGCGGGCTCTTAGGTGAAGAACCCTATGCTACAACAAGGCCAGAAACGTCTTCTCATTTGCCATTACCTAGCCTGCACCTGTGAACCAAGTCACGGAGGCGAGTCGCGTTTCCCGCGCCATACAACCACAAACCCGTTTATAGAGTGGGCCACATTCATACGTCATCACAGAAGAAAGGACAGAGAAATACAGAGAGAACAGAGAAAGAAAGTAACATCCATGCCCGAACCGGGATTACAACCCGGGACTCACAGCTCAGGATTCAGGAGCGCTAACCACTCAGCCATCCGGTCAGCAAATAATTATAAAATTACTCTTTTTTGCATAATTTTATTTTATAAAGCAAATTACTTTGAATTATGTTGAATGATGTCACCAAGTGACGATACTAACTGTCAAGAATAATGCATTTAAGGTGTGTGTCTGTAAAATGCAAAAAAACATATGCAATGATTAAAAAGTTGAGAGTATGATCGGGAATGTTTTTTACCTATAAGGTTCAATAAGTCTAAACAAACTATTTCACATTATTTTGGCATAATATGTGATACATTTAATATTTTCTCAACAAGGAAACATGTGTAAAAGTAAGTATATAATGCACTGAACAATTATCTTTTTTACAGAACCTCTAACAGCTATAAAATCAGAGAGAATGTAAGTTTATCCTTAATATTTAAGAACATTTGTTTCCTCTTTAAACAAAGATAATATTTTGACTAGTAATGCATAAATATCAAAATTTTGCTTAGTCAAGCGCAAAAACATACCTTACAAAAGCAGTCTAAATATATTAAATTAGTTGAAAATGCAGTTTGTTTCCAATGCAACACATGCATAAAATACTCTCATGATAAAAGTAATTATACCTCAAATGTCATTTTTTAGACGTGTATTATCATGCATTTTGATGAGACATCGTTTCTAGAGTTATCATAAAGAATTTCAAATAAATCAACAATTACTTCTTAAAATAATTGAAATAAAATTACATTAATTTGCAAGAAAAGTTTACTTTATATGGGGCAAACTTATTCAAAGGCCGTATATACTATTATCTCAAACGTATGATAACTATCATTCTAACTATCTATCATGAAATATGTTAGGAATTATATCTATAGTCCTTTTTTCTTATTTTCCGTTATAATCTCTACTACTAATTTACCTATTATAAATTATGATATTTTATGCATTATATATTACGTAACCCAAGATAATATTTTGCGCAAAAGTGAAGAACTACTTTTTCTCAGTCATGCTAAGATTACTCAAACTTGTAATGTCAGACATTCAAAGAGAAGCTTACAAAATTTGTGTTAAAACATTACAATTATTCTAGAAATTTTTTTTCAGGGTCTGCTTTAAAAATACATTTAGAACCAGATATTGCCGCCCAACTTGTCTGGTGGTCAGCGGTGCGTTCGGGCATGGATGCACTTTCTCTCTCTATTTATCCTGTCTTTATCCTTTCCTTGTATGAATTGGTTGTGAATGGTTGCCTACCCTATAAACGGGTACCTATAGCATGTCTGTACAGAGGAAGTCGGACTCCACACCAAATATGGTTCAGTTGGAAAAGTGGAGCAGCGCACCCTATAATGCCAGCTTAGCACACTACAAAAACAACAACTGAACAAGGTATTGACCTTCATTATTGTTAAAGATGAGTAATAAAAGTCATTATGTAAATTAGAAAGACAAATGTGTAGAGTTTTGCACGTCATCTGCTTTAAATATGAATGTACACTCTAGCTTATGAAATATACACATTAGCCTATGCAAATATATATACTAGCCTATGCAAATATGTTTACTAGCCTATGCAAATATGTTTACTAGCCTATGAAATAGAAACTCAAGATCAGTATTTTATTGTATAACTTTTTGTACAGATAACAGCTTTTATTCATTTTGGGTATAAAATCTACAAGCTTCTGGAGTGTGAGCTCACCTGATTGATCAGGGCATCGTTTTCCCTATCGAAAGGTAGTGAGTACGAATCTCGGCTTAACAAAAGATTCTTCCTATGATCAAGTGAAATGATACCTCTTGCGGTGGCAGGTCACACATTAAGAAGTCTTCTGCTCGATCCCTGCATTTAAATAACGAAGACTCAACTCTGCAGCTTCCACTATCTGGAAAAACCCCATTCGGGTATATGTATGGGGAAGTATGCTATTGCAACAACAACAATAACATGCATCTACAGAACATTTACATTAAGATAATATAATGTATTGACTACATTGCTTTTAGTTCTTGTTAATAGATGAAGTTTATTAAAATTCAATTGATGTATTTGATTTTGAAATGTAGTTAAGCTAACTCAAGTAATTGGATGAATAACTCACATGTCACTGCAGCACTTCACATATCTGAAACTGATAGTATATAAAGACCTAATATTCAAATTGAGCATGTGACTAAATTTCTAAATATTTGTGTATGTACTACATATTTAAAGTAAACATTACAGGAAGCAATAAAAACATTTGATTTAAAGTTCTTTTCAACATTTTTCTATGATTATTAATATTGAAATCTACATTGCTGATTTAGAAAGTGAAATATAGTATTATTTATTCAAAAAGTGATTTCTATGCCTTACAAAATAACCGGAGAAAATTTTTATAGTGAATTTATCTTCACCATAAATAACATATTTGTTACTTTAATGTATCGTTATCAGTTAATCAAGATGTTAAAATTTATGATTATCAGTAAAAGTTACGCAGGAAATATTTTTCTTACAAAAGAAGTTAACTACAAAGCACCTAAACTATATCCCTTGTATATAACAAATTAAATTGTTTTTCCTTTGAGTCCAGTTATGAATATTTCATATTTTAGTTGGAATGAACATTGTTTTATTATGCATACATTTTCGGGCTAGGAAAAATAATTTTAAGAATTCTCAAAGCTTACGTGTAATTTTATATACAAGTATTCCATCTGATTTTCCTAAGATTTTGAAACTTGAGTTCTTCATCCATATTTATGAAGCATGTTATTTCTAAATAAATTTGATATGAATAAAAGTTTTCACATGCATAAAAGAATAAGCAGTTATGAAAGAAGCAAATTATTAGTGATTATATTAATAAACATAAAATGTATAAAACAATTTACTTATTTTCTTTTACATTAATGAAATATGTTAAGAGTTTTCTAAATAATTTATTCTTATAATTTGCAATTTTTTCTACTCATATCTTTCCCTGTTGTCTACACATAAAACTCTTTTTAACCAATTTTAATAACATCATTATAATTAAAGCAATGAAATTAAAATGATTAAAATAGCATTCAAAATATGTATTATTTATTATTTTATTATCTTGAATTGTTTGTAAGTCGCATTATTGAAAAATTGAAAAAATAAAAGGAAAATATTGTTATAAAAATTAATACAAAAGATTAATTTTTGAAAATTCATGACGACAAATCTAGTATAATATGTACACTATTATTCAACCAAGAGCATTTTTTTCAATATGAGAGTATAAAATCTTAATTTTTTTTATTGTTATGAATAATCAAAATTTTTAAATGTGTTTTGTTCATATATCTATCAATAATTTTTTAATAAAAAATGAATTTAAAATAAAATAATCTGAGAACATCACTTTTTTAAGTTATATTTTTTTATATTTTTGTTATTACAATAACTTTTAAACTTAAAAATTTCAATGTTTCGGATTTGTTCTTATTAAATTTAAAAAGTTTCAAAATTACCGTCAATCCCTTAAATTTTTTGAAATTGTTTCTCATACATTAATTATGCAAGACTTTAGAATATCCTAAAAATTCAGTTTCTTTATAGGTAAACATATTATTAATTTGTCTTATCTTCCACAGGAAAACTCATGTATGAAATCGCATGAACGCACAAGATAAACTAACTCACTCATTTTAATTACTAAAACATATATTTATTTAACTTCTAATTATTATTTGATTAAAAAGTCTAATTGTTGTTAAAATAATAGTTAATGTTGTGAAGTTGAGTGACATGGAGAAGGCAGAAGAGTAGTATATCTGCGATGATTCATGCTATTTTATTAAAAATGTCTGATCCTTTACTGAAAATCTATTGGAAGTCATTGATAAACTAATTAAAAATTGAAAATTACATCAATAGTTTCCATGTTTAGTTAATTTGTCAATAGTTAAAAAGTTATAATTTTTGTTCGCTAAGTATTTTATTAACATTTAAATATTACTTAATTTAGTTTTACAAATAATTAACTATGTATGATCAGAAAAATATTATTTGAAAAGAAAGCGTAGTCACAGTGTAAGAGAATTAGAGATCATTTTATCACAAAGACTGAGAAAACTGTAAAGAAGTGTTTTATACATTACAATTGAAATAAAGAAATATTTTCGGCATAGAAATTCGTGTCGTAATTTGTTAGAAGTTTACTTAAAATCGATATTTTATTGTATACTAATTGGGAAACAAACTTTTAATACAGAATTGTAATTATTTTACTTTTTCACGACTTATCTATAAGCGAATGTTCTCTTATAAATATAGTAATATTACAGATAAAACAACGATAACTTTATATTTATGGAAAATAAAAATTCTAAAATTTTATTGCGTACATATTTCAAGAAAAATTATTTATAACTTTTAAAATTATATTCCTAGCATAATTGCGCTTAGAATTTTCTACATTTATGTCTAGAGGGTTTGAATTATAGCGCCATAAAATTGATAAGATGTTTACATTAACATAATTTAGTTTTCTAATTTAAGTATATTTCTTAGAATGTAATATCTATGAATAATATTCAGTAAAATATTTGATATTTTGGGAAAAATATCACTTAAATTTATTGTCTGGTTATTTTCTTCATTTAAATAGTTTGAATAAAGAATTTGATTTAAAGAATAACTGTTTGAAAATGTTGGATATTTTATCCTTTCAATCATAACAATACGATTGAAATGTTACATGCCCTATAATTTCGAGCTATTATTTGAATAAGAAATGGGTAAAATGTTTTGAATTCATTAAATTGTTACAGAATAACGTATAATATGGTTATGAAGTTTTTATGATATTTAGGAAATAAAAACGGAACTATCAGTGGAATAATAACATATAATTCTGGTAAATTGAACTGTAATATTCGAAAATAAAAAATACATAAAAAATCCTTACTTTCTTCATAAATAGATTTTAAAATGTTTTACCCCTATATCTTAATATCTTTAAAATATTCAGTTTTGAAAAAATATTAGACAGTAAAACATCAAACCAGAATAAATAATTTGATTTTAGTTTTGCTAATATATCTCAATGACAGTTTTTGGCATGTGAGCCATAATGAGGACAAAACCTACAGTTTAAATGGGAATTACCAGCAAGGTTATTAATATTCAAAATAGAATGAGGCTCATAAATTGCTATCTCGAAAGCTAGTGTTAAATAGTATAATACTATAGCGGGAAGAAGAAATTACATTTTTGTTTAGTTTTGTTTCACATTGTAGCCTATAATGAGAACTTCAGTTAAGTTTGTCATATGATGCATTGCTTATATTTTACCTATTCAATAAATACGAACATTCATATGTTTGCTCCTATTACATGTACGTATTAAGCGAAAATTTATACATATAAACTTTATTTCAGAGAAATATATTTATAGAACAAAATATTATGTTATGTTTCCGAAATTTATTATGAAAATATAAAGTAAGATATGCAATTTTTAAATTATTATCAGACAAATCAACTGTTGAATGCAAATTATTAAATGATATTTAAACTAGTTCTCATATTTACACTGGTTTTAATCATTTTATATTAATCAGCATTACCAGCGAGGGTTTAATATAATAAAAATAAAGTGATTTTTACTAGGAGTGCTTCATTTTTATTTAAAGAAAATAATAATGTTAACACATATAAGAAAAATAACATTTACATTGGAACAATGAAATAACATTTATTTATCAAATGTATACAAATAAATTTTCTTAAAATATGGTTACAATTTTTAGTACAAATAGCCTTTTATAGATAAATTATTACTGTATGTTTTATGTTGAATCAATGTACGCAAACAATAAAAACATGCTACTAGGCATGTATCAAGAATTATAATAAAAGTTCACATCTATGAATAATTCCTTGTTCAGCTGTTTTGAATTAATTTATTGTTATCTATTTTTGAACTTTCTTAAGATAGCAAAAATATGTAGAAATAATGTAAAAACCTCAATATTAGTTCTTTACCCCGTGAAACAAAATACAGCTACTTGAATCATTCATATAATTATTATAATAGTTTAAATACAAAAATCAAAGAATATTATGTGTTGAAATTTTCAAATTTTAATAAAGTGCTTTATTGAAATTTTGATTTTAAATTTGAAAAAGAATTTTAGAAAATCCTTAATTCTATAAAATTATTCTAACAAATATTTTTATGGAATATAAAGATAGCAAACCATTTGAAAATATTTTGATACATGTTTATATTAAAAAGTCTTTTTGGATTGAAATAAAAATTGTTCTTACAAAGATATTTCCAAATTGAATTGAAATAATGAGTTAATACTCTAGTGCGCAAAACGTAAAAGACGTTTTTTACTCACGAATAAACTGAGAGACTTGAAATTCAAAAAGAAGAGACCGCATTTTGTATTTAAATAATAACGAAAGCATAGTTGTGCAAAAATGAATGCAATACCTACAGTATGGAATCAAACAAAAATACTTTATTGATTTCATACTATTCTTACATGTAATTACCAGTACAAGAGGAAGAAAAGACAATGTTCCTTAATATTGGTATTCCTTAATATTCCTCCAGGTATCATACAGCAATTTTTCAATTGCTGTATGATACCTGGAGGAAGTAATTGCGCCACTAAACGCTCCTGAAAGTATCCCTTACATATTTTATGGAATATAAATCCGGGAATCCATTCAAAGAATATCTTTCAAAAAATCAAGTCTTCTCCAAGTTTCCCTCGAAATAGAGGCATATGGAGAAGGATCACCTTCTTAAAATAATGATCTCCGATTACAGAAACTCTGTAGAAAATGGGGGACACTATACAAACATTCAGCATAATGCCTCCCCAGAGAACAACTCTAAGACTACCATGACAATCTCTTTAGACGATGCTACTAGGATAAAAATATGTGTCGATCACTTTCTTCAAAACCTGACGTTGATAACTGCTTGTGGCAATGAAACGATTTTCTTGCGTAAGGAAAACGTTGATGAACTGTGTAATTTTTGTACTTCTTGCAACACTTTAAGCGGCGGCCTTGGTGAACAATTTTCAAACGCATGCAGAGTCCAAGACAGACAGCGAACAAGACACTTTTATGAAGGCATCTGGATACAATGAACCCTAATAATTGTTGCGCCATTACGATTCACAATAGCTGAGCAGTAGTGTTTGTTGACTGGTTTCAGGCTTTTTTGTCTGTAGGACGATATGTTTATCATCCATTTTGGTTTGGAAAGCTTTCAAAGTATATGCAATAGCACATTTCTTCAACTACACTGGTCAAATTACCTTCCTTTAGCTTTCTAATTTTATCACAAGATGTGTGAAGTCATTCAGGTGGAATTTTCCTAGCCATATTTCATAAAAGGCACTGGCACTTACAGTGAATTTTTTAATTGCATCTCCATGTTTCCATTTATGCAATATTGAGCTGAGAAAAATTAGCGTTCTAAATGCATGTTACTGATTCTATAATAAAATATATCCACTTTTATATCTTGTTTCATTGTTTTAATTATTAAATATTTAATTCAAATTCTTATACATTACATACATACATATATATATATATATACATATATACATACATACATACATACATACATATATATATATACATATATACATACATACATACATACATACATATATATATATATATATATATATATATATATATATATATATATATATATATATATATATATATATATATATATATATATATATATATATATATATATATATATATATATATATATATATATATATATATCTGTGTATAAAAAATTAAAAATATTTCATTTTTCATATCGCTCCATCGCTACTTCTTTTTGGGGTAGAAATTTAATGTAAATTTAATCAGATAAGTTAAATTTTTCTGATTGACTTTTCATCACACATTCTAGAAAAATCAATATTAGACGAAATATACGAGAATATAAGCAAAATATATTAGGGCAATTTCATATTTATGCTAATGCTTATTAAAAGAAAGAAACATTTGCTAATATGGAGTTTTAGAGAATATAACGAATGCATTCAACTAAAATTGATTTCTGAATCGTTAAGCTCAAAATTAACTACTATAAGTCAAAAGTCGTAAAACACTAAAACTTACGCGTCACATCATTGTGAATATTTATTTTATGGTGCTCCAAAGCGTTATTTTTACGTGCTCCAAAGCGTGAAAGTGATCGGCTTTTCTATGTTTGTCCTTCTAACAAAATCTTTATTCTCTTTGCAGAAAATTAAACGATCCGAAAAAATTTTTTGAAGTGCTTCAAATTAGAAATTCAAAATAACTGATGCGGATAACGCACGAGATTAAATAACTTGTTGAAAAAAATCTTAGTAGAAGAAAAAAATTACCTATAAGTTCATTTAGGGTTAATGGAATTGTGTATTTGCAAATGCTTTGGTGTTTTTTTCAGCACATTCAGAGCTTCGATTTTTTCTTTTATTCTGGTTTATTGTAAGTTAAATATTGAGTTAAGTGTTAAAGTAAATGTAGAACATTTGTTTATATTGCGATCATTTATAATATTACAGTATGGTATATTTTTTTCAAAATTTTTCTTTACTTAAGGGTCATTGAGTACTTAAATTAGCACTAGGAAAGTTTAACAAAATTGAAGTTTTCTGCGTGCACATTGGCTAAAAAAAGTTTTACTACTATTCTTTTTCATTCTTTATTTATTTTTATTTGAGTTAGAAATTTTAAATATTTTTGATATTTTAGAATCTCATATGCGGCAGAGGTTAAAAGCCCATTTTATAAAACATCCAAAAAATTGAAACTGTACTTCTAAGAGTATTAATACTACACTAACATCTTTAAAACTTGTAACATTTAAAACAAATCAAGGAAGGAAAAAATATATTTTAATGAAAACTTAATGTTACAAATATTATTAAAGAAAGGAAATAATTGGGAACAAAATAGAGTAAATGTGTTTTCTAAATAACCTCTGCAGTTTTTACCCAACTTATACCCAATAGGACACATAATATCTGTGGTTAAAATAGATAATAAAATAGGGTTCACATGTTAAATTTTTTGCAATGAAAATTTTAATAAACAGTCCAAAATTAGAATCATATTTCAAACACGTTTTGCTACAAAAATATTCTTTATTAATAATGAAAAATCATTGTGAATGTTTATGGTAAGTTACACTGGGTCATATAAGGATTCTAATGTGTACACAGATATAATCAAAATTAATACTTTAATGGAAAAAATAAAGAAATTATACTATAAATTTGATATTAATGTGAGAATGATATATGAGCATATCCCCAATTGTTAAGTGTTATTGCTGAATGATTTATCTCATTATTGGCATAATATAGTTGAGGAGTATTCTGATTGACTGTTAAGCATAAAAATATGATAAAAATATTGAGGAAAATAGCTAAGCATTAAAATGCACTCAGTTTCGAAACTGTCCGTCTCTGATTTCCTATTCGATAAGAAACTCCTTTACTAGAATTCAATTGTAATAGCAACTCTCAAATTGTTATCGGCAATTAATGCCTGATTGCACACTATGTTGCATATGCGACTTTTACTATCTAGTGAAATGTTTAGGCTTGATACCCACAATAATTAGCAATGAACCCTATTCCATACCATGTCAAGTATGATTTACATGCTTACTTTATAAGCAAGCTAAGCAAATTGATTAGCTGAAAAAAGTGATCTTGAGTACAATGTAAATGTGCATTCTTTTGGTAGCAAAATATAATTCATTTCTCAAGAAATTCAGATTGGGATTGAAATCAAAACTGGAATAAATTTTTGCGCACAATACAAAAACTCACTTTTCACCTAAAATACATTTTTTATAATAAAATGAATACCACAGTTAGTCTAGAAATGTGATTTACTACTAAACGGAACCATTTATTTGTATATACATTGGGCATTTTTTAAGATATTTAGGAAATTTTCAAATCGTCCAAACCACGAAAAGGAGAACAACAAACTCTCATTAACTTCAATCGTTGTCGTGTTTTCCATGTATAAAAACAATTGGATAATATACAAGTGCCTTCCCAGATTATCTGTGCTCAATGTGTCAAATATATGATCTGTTCGCATTGTAAATTTGGCAAAAGGCTGTGGGTAACGCGGGTAATAATATCATTGAGTAAAAAAGCATTAAAATTTATCTATTTGAGATCAATTTAAAAAAAAATATATTTATTCTTTTAAGATTCTAATATATGTACAATACCAATCACTAAAATTTCCAAAGTAAAAAGATTTATATTGCCACCTAAAATTCGCTTTCATTCAATATATTTCTGTGGTAGTGATAGAGTATGAGTTTTTTGTTCTGGGGTTTTGAGTTCTAAGCCACATATTCTCCCGTGTGTGGTTGCTAGTCCACCATCGGTCGCCTCTCCAGATGGTGGATAGGGGAATGCTTCCCAGATATGGGTGGTACCGGAGAAATGAAATACATGGGGCGTACCAAAACTAGCATGCAGCGTCTGTCTCAGAGGGAGCGGCTTCTACAGCGTCTGTTCTCCATGTAAGGAGCGGCTGGATTTTGGGGGCTAAGTCATACTTCAACCTCCGGTGCCCCAGACCTTCGGGTCCTTGAAGATGCTCACTTACTCTTCACCAATTTTTTAGACATTTTAGATAACTTTTCGTTTTATGGGGGTTGTCTAGCAAGGCTAGACAACCTGAGATAAGTAACAACAACAAAAACCACATATTCTAGAACTAGAGCTGGGACGCCGAACTGGCTGCCGAATGGTTAGCACTCTTACCTTCGGTTCAACAGTTCGTGGGTTCGAATTCCACCTTGGGCATGGATGTTTGTAGTGGTTCGGAATCCAGGTTAAAACTGTAGGCATCGGTCTAATTAGCCCTCGTGTGCAAAAAATGACCATTGAGCGACATACAAAACCAAAACCAAACCTAGAGCTGGGACTTTGAGAATTTAATGGAATTCTTATGTACAATCTTCCAGAGTAATCCTTTCAGTACAGTATTATAGGGCGTGTAGTTAGGCATGTTGATGTTCGTTTTTTAGCCAAACGCAGCGTCAGTAATTAAGAAAATTGCATTTATTGTTGATCGCTTATTTATTCCACAAAAATCAACTCGACAATAAGTATACAAATTATATATATGTGTATTCTGTAAAGATATCAACTACAATACTTGGAAAACATTAATTATACTTGATGCTGATAATACTTTGAACATTAAACTCTTTTATAAAGAAATTGGAACTAAGTTTATAATAAGATCATTAGGATTATAATAAAATATGGCAAACGAAAACTTGGAATTTGACATATAATAATGAATGCAAATTATTGTGTGTGGTCTTTGAAAATGTTTGAGAGTAATCTTTTATCCAATAAAGTTTAATTTCAGTGAAGAAAATAATTAATAATTTACATAATACTAATCCTCAAGTTAGGAATTATCATTCGATTTATTAAATCTTGGTAGTTTATGTGGTTAGTTCATATTTAAATAATGGATGGGAATCAGGTAATTAGAAGAATTAAAATTTGATCTTTGATTTGGTTGAAGATTTGAGAGGATTATACAATTAAAGACCTATTGTCATTAAAATGAATAATTAGCAATCTAAAGCAAACTAATCTGCTTAGTAAAACAAGATTCAAGATGAGCTGTATCATAATGAAAGGAAAATATATGGTTCTATCCCTATTCCCAAATTGTTTTCCTCAAACTTTTGTCTTATTTTTTTCTCGTATAACATACAAAACAATATTTTATGTTTTATAAATATATTTGTGGTGATTTTTGTTATCAAATGAGAAGGATAATCTCTTTTGTACATTAAATTGGGTAGCTTTATTAAATGTAAATAAAAATTCAGAATATAAAATTCATATATTTATATAAACTGACCAAAGAATATTGAAATTTGAATTCCGCAGTAGAAGATTTTTAAAGCTAGAAGCTTAAAAGAATTTGAAAAGTCTGATAGCAAAGAATATTTTTAGAAATGGTGGCATGTAAAGAGGATGCATTCTTACGTAATTATCTAAGGAAAAGAAAAAAGATTTGTAGTTTTTACCTAAACAATGCCCATTAATTTTTGTTGACTGGTGATGCACTTTCTGTTAATTGTCCCATAAATATTTTCAGCATTTGTTTTTTACTGTATCGTGCCTTTTAGCAGTATCAGTATATATTTTATAATCTTAATCATACTTAAATGTTTAATAAATGTAATACTTAATAATTACCCACTTTTATAATTTAATTGTTTAGTAAATTTAATATAAATTTTCGCTTTTGAAAATTTAAATATATATAACCTTTCAGAAATTTTGTAGTTAAAATTAATAATTGCTATTTTTTCTAATATCTCAAAAAGTTAACTATTACAATTTAATAAGTTTCAGAAGAAAACGGGATTTTATCTCAAACACTACAGCATTAACATCTCAAAACTTTAATTTAAAAATTAATTTATATAAGCAGTGTCTATATAAGTATTCCATACTAATCTGAAATATCTATACAATTTTAATGGAAATACTAATTATTATTAATTTATTATTTTTGCAAATTTAAAACTATTTGTATGATTATTTTTATGGAAAATAAAATGAATGAATTAAAAACTATCTTTTCATTCATGAATGCTATTTACTTTGAAAGTAAAATGTTAATAATTGGCAGTTTGAACGTAAAGCTTGATCTGCACATTTGTAAATAAATAGACTTGGCTTCAATAGGAAGATTATCATTTAAATTAGTCTTTCACGACGGATAAAGTAAAATCTCAGTGTGCTTCAAAGGATTTCTTAAAAAAAAACATGAATCATGGTTGATTTTTTAGAAAACTGCGTTTTGTTTTGTTTAGCACATAATCCTGTTTCTAAACCTTTTTTTCTCAAATGCTACTTTGTATACTTTGGTTTGTAAGCTTATTAAACCCTAGGTGCTTTCACAGCAAAATGTTAAAATTAAATTTTCACTTGTTTCTTTGATTTCATAATAATGTTTGTGATTTATAGTGAGTCACAGCTATTTTTTTTTGAAATTTGCAGAAGAAACTATTTTTTAGTATTTAATTCAAAGCAAAACAATTTCTTTTACAAAATTATAAATTATTTTATATATAGTGTAAATAATAATTCTTTATCAACGATAAAATATAGAATACAAAGTTTGATAAAACTAATCTTGAATAATCTAAGACAATACTTTAATAGTTATTCGTACTTTCAATGCATATTTTAATCTTCAAAATTATATATACAATCATAACAATAATATTTGAGCCAAAGTAAAGATAAAGCTGTAAAAATAAATGTAGAATCCAAAAAACAAAGAAAACATATAATGTAAGAAAAATTATAAACAAAATAATTTATTCTAGCAAAGATAATTACAAATTTAATTTTAGAATAACCTTAGTTTTTTAATTTAATATTTTATTTAATCTTTTTAAATTAATTGCGCTAATACATTGTCGCAAAAACAAGTAATTTTAAAGTATTTATTTACGTTAAAATATTTTCATAACTATAATTTAAAAATGGAATGGAATTTAAGTAATTTGTATTTTAAATTGGCTTATATATTTGTTTTCCTGTTGGTTTTCATGAAGGGCATTAGATCAGAGCAGTAGCAATAAAAATATTCACAGTGAAAGGCAAATTTGAAATTTAATGAATAATTTTAATGGAAATATATGAGCTATAATATGTTTTCCATTTTCAAAATGTGAAAATTTATGTAAATTTTAAGATTTATGTTAAATAAATGATTTCTTACTAATTTTTGATATTTTTACTGATTTTTTATAATGAAATGTTTAAAGTAAATCCCACTGATAAATTAACATATTCATTTTTAAAATCTTTTCTGTTGATGCAAACAAGTGTAGCGTCAACAAAAGTATGAACAGTTAGTGCTTTTTTGCTATCAGTTTCATAAATTTAATTATCATATAGATAATTCTTCAGAACCAGGCAAATAAAAAAAAAAACCATGTACATTCATTTTTTCGCAAAATATTCGATTTATTTTCTTTTTAAAGTTGCTTAAACTATTTTGAATTGCTAAGTTATGTTATTTGGTTCGTTGAAGTCTGAAATGATGAAAAACACTTTTTTTATTTATTAAGAAAATAAAAGATAAATAAAGAGAGAATGTGGAAAACAGCATGTAAATTGCAGTTTGAAAACTGAAAAAAATAGTAATGGCTTTGGAGAATGGTTTTTGATAGCTGAATGTGTAAGAATAAAATTTCCATGCTCACTGACTTTTGATGGCTAATTTATTCTAGAATATTTAAGGTTTCTACAGAGTCTTGAATATTTATATATGTATTTTGCAAATAAACTGGAAAATAAATGGTATGGAAACATAAAAAGAGCATCTTAGAATTTCAAATTCTTTCTTAATACTGCACCAAACGTAGTCTATACGCAAAATTAAATTGTAAAGTATATTTGAATTTAGTAAGAGAATTAAAGCTGAATCACACGTATGCAAATTGCGTATTCTCCATTTGTTTTTTATGTATTGATAAATTTGAGAAGCATAAAATAACCATATTGAAAGATTAATTTTTAAAATATTATGTTATGATTGCTTTAAACACACAAATTAATATTTTGAAACAATAAGAATGCTAAATATTGATGCAAATTTGTTCATAGAATAGTATTAATTTATTATAAAAGAAACAAATTTTTAAAGACTGATGTTCGCCAATCCTTGAGATTTCTTTAAAATCTCTTTTTAATATTTCATGATTAATATTTTGATTGTCCATTATATGGTATTCATTCTTGATGATCTATTATTTACAGAATTCAGTGTCCAGAACAACTGAGACAGTATAAGCTAAAATTTGTTTCAAATACGTAGAAATGAGGACAAATGCACAAAAGTTCAAGAAAAACATTATATTATACTTAAATGTAGTACATCCAAAACTAGATTATGGAATTTAAGATTATTACTTTTTAAATCTTAAAAATTGTATTTTTATTTACATTTTACCATAAATGCTTGTTAAAATTCCTCCGTGTGATTGAAATTTTATGAGATTTACTGGTGCAAGGTCCAATAATGGACATTTCTGCACCGTACTATTTTCTAAATTAAAAATTCTGTGTTAAATGACTAGTCTAATGTATAAGATGCAATGCATTAAAAATCCAAGAAAAGCCTATGTAAAAAGATTAAGAGGGATAGAAAAATCTTAAATAAAGTTCACGAAACCAATTGCACGTAAAAAAGTGCACAAATTTCTATGTGATTTAATCACAATCAAGTCTGATAAAATCACATATGTGGTATTAAAAACAATATGCGTAAATCATTGAAATTGGGATAGAATATTAAAATATGCTTTACTATATATGGTACATTACATATGACATAAATTGGAGCACTCTGAGACAAGAATAAGTGCTTGTGTGTAAATCTAGAATGTCCGATGCGAAAGCATGTGAGTTTTACATCAACTCTTCGTATGGGAGCAACTGGGAATGGAACAATATTGGAAGATTTACAGTATAATTTGTAATTTGTCTAGAAATCCCAAATTTTCTGCCATGGGAGGAAATAAAATCTTTGACAATTTGCTTAATGTCAAAGAATGTTAATGTTTTACGTAAAATGTCAGAGGCATTTTTAGTAGCATTGTCTGCAAGCTCATTTCCAGCTATGCCACCATAACTTGGAACCCAACAAAACAAGATGTCAAATCCTTTATTCTTCAATATATTTAAAATATATAATATTTCAACAATGATTGGATGCCATTTATCATTAAATTAGCCTAACTGCATGACCACACGCATGCTATATGTATAAATACATTATTTTTGATAAATAAATTATATCTGATTAATTACAGGAATAGTTGTGCCTGATATCTTAATTTATAGATCAGACTAAGACCCAATTTTTCTTCAAAATGGATATGATTACTTTTATGTATGTTGTTGTTACAAAGTGTACTCATTTTCATTACACTAAGCTGCAAGATTATTGACAGCAGTTTGTAATTGCTGCTGTTCTCTCACCAGTCTTATATTGAACCTTGGGTAGAAATTTGGATCGTCAACATATAATGTTTCATAGACTGATGGTTGCAATACAGGAAGAATGTTAATGATAAAAATATTAAAAACAGTAAAACTTAAGTCACTTCCTCGAGGAACCACCTCGGATTGGATAAATGGATTAGATTAAACAGATCCTATACGGACATTAAAAATACGAGAACTTAAAAAATATTCTGAATAAAAATGGGTAAATTTCCTCTGAAATTAAAATTATGTAAAGTATGAAGAATTCCATAACGCCATGTCTTATCATAGGCTTTTTCTATATCAAAAAAAGATAGACAGCAAATGATGTCTCCGTACAAAGCCATTCCTAATTTGTGTTTCTAGGTATGCCACATTGTCATGAGTGGATCGACCTTTCTGGAACCTACTTTGATAAAGTGATATGTACTGATTGTCTTCAAGTACATAAAAAAGACGGGCAAGGTTTTTGCAAGGCAACTTGTGAGAGCAGTTGGACGATAGTTTTAAAGATTAGTTGGATCTTTTTCCCTGGCTTCAGTATTGGAATATCAATTGTTTTGCTCCAGAGACTGGGATAGATATGTTCATTCCATATTCTGTTGAATAGAACAGGAAGTTTATTAAAGATTCATGGCTAAGATGACAAAGCATATTACACGAGATACCATCTGGTCCCAGACTAGTATTTTTAGTTTAGGATAGTGTGTTTTCTGCAGTTCCAGCAAAGAGAAATTGAAAATATATTTATGTATGGCTTTATCATGAAACTTTATAGGTTTCTTTTCAGCTTGCTCTTTGGTTCTAAGGAATTTAGGATCATAAGAGACTGGACTAGATAACCTTGCAAAAGTTTCCCCTAAAAGATAAGCAATATCCTACTGAGAAGAACATGTCACCGTTAATGTGTGTAACATTGGTGTAAAGAAATCCCGATATAAAACCACCGGCTGCTTTAACTTTTTTCCACAACTCTTTGGTGCATGTTGATAATGTGATGGAAGGATTGATGGCAAGCAAATAGCTTAATCTAATGAATGAAAAGTTCTTGATGGTTGGTGGAAATAAGTTATTTCTGTAATGTTTAGAAGGCAGATATTGTTATTAGAAATAAACTTTTCAGTTATATGATCATTAATATTCGTATTCATTACTCCATAGGGTTTTATGACCATTAAAATCACCAAGAAAAATAAAGGGTGTAGGTAATTGATCCAGTAAATTGCTCAAATCGCTTTCATGGATGACAGCATTTGGAGGTAAGTAAAGGATACAAATAGTGATGGCAGATGTTGAATGTACACATACTGCAACAGCATGTAATGACGTGATAAGGAATTGTACAGAATGATAAGGGATGTTACAAGACACAAAAATGCATACACTTCCAGTGACTATATCGTATTTAACATCTTTCATCCCACAGGTATAACCACGCAATTTTATGCAGTACTCAAGCTTCAAGAATGCTTCTTGGATAATAAAACACATTGGATTATACAGGCTAATAATCGTGTTAATATCTTCTATATGAGCGCACAATCCTTCACAACTCCAAGCAACAAAGGCATATCATTAGACTCAACTGAATGCTCCGGAATTGGAGCCAGCCATCTGGGATTCAGATGAATCTTCACTTAGGATTGTTTCATCATCTGAACGATCTACTTTTATTACACCTGTTTTAGAGGAAATTAAGGTTGTTTTACTCTTTAAAGATGATTTATGGACCCCTTTTCTTGCATTCTTTAATTTTCGGGATATTGGAGACTTAGATTTTGCGAAAGACAGTGGAGAAATTCCTTTCGAAATAGGTAAAACATAGGTATTAGAAGTATTTGAGGTTACGTTTGTGGAAAACTTAAGAAATTTGCATGGTACTACAAGATTTCATGATTTTTGTGACCACTTGTGAACAGCTAATAACTTGATCTGAGGGGTATGTGATGATTTTGTTCTCCTAAGATAAGTTTTGTTTTATTTTCACAGTAATTATTTCTTTTTATAATATCCAGGTAGAGCATGACCAGGTAGGGTAAGAGGAATGTTTACCCCTGCAAATAACGCATTTTTCTTTTAATTGACATGAGCTGCTGCCATGTCCGACAGAAGCACATCGAAAACAAGTCAAAGTATCCTTCAAGTAGTTTTTACTTGCCAAATCACTGACATTTAAAGCTAGTAAAAGATTTGGAATGTAGGGTCGAACACTACAATTTCGATAACCAGCTTTGATAGATTGAGGTAACATAGGAGCTATAAATGGGAGTATGAGATGCTTAGTTTTTATAATTGTGCATTCTCTCCTGATTGTATTGCGCTGCACATGTACTTTTTGGTCAACACGATTATCCAAAATTTTCTTCTCTGAAACATTAAATATATCATCTGCTGAAACTACTCCCCGCGTAGAATTTAATCTACTATGAGGAGATACTATAACATTAATATTACCGAGACATTTCAGTTTTAGAAGGGTTTTGACCCGTTCAACTGATGAAACTTCGACCAAGAGATCACCAGATTTCACCTTGCTGACATTTCCAACTGTACCAATAAGACTCTTATTAATTAAGAAAGGGGAAACATTATAAAAATTCCCCTCGGTTATTATAATAATAAAATATTTCTGATCATGTAACATTTGTAGCTCCGTAGGGAGTAAAGAATTAGAAGTACATTCCATGAAAAAAAGTTGATTATTTCAAGGCCAGACCGCACCACCCACTACCGAGTCCAACAAGGGGATGCAATATAACTGAACCAGTGCTAGCCAGACAATATACGCTTTCAATGTATCTCTGAAGTTTCCTCCACCCTTATCGAGTCACACAGCAGATATATGATCTCTTGATCCATGGAAGCCGATTGATGCACTAAGGACCACAACATGCCTCCCGTTTACCTGAAACAAAGGCCAAAGTAATGTGTTGGTCTATGGGAGCATCAATTTCCAGGATTTTTCTTTTCAGGGACATGGGTCTCCAAACACGTCAAACACGATGGTAATTTAGTTCCCAAGAGAAGCTAATATAAACAGGGCGGTGATAGCTATTCACGGGGATCTCTCATTCTTTTACGAGGCAACCATTATGAGGGAGAAGAGAAAGAAAAAGCAGAAGGGGAGAGGAGAGAAGAAAAGAAAGAAAAGGGCAGTTCACTAGGGTTACCTCGGGATTGTGACACCCATGTTTACCTAAAAAAGGTAACTCCCCTGAGGGGAAAATTCCTCCATAAAGGTCCTAAAGCAAACACAGTGAAAATATGTTGTAGGTAGAAAAACTTTTGGATTAAAAAAGAATGTTATTCAAAGAATAAAATATTTGTTAAATATGTAGGCAATTAAAATTAATCAACTTCAAAAGATGATTAACTATTTTTTATTAAACCCACCTTCATAGGTACACAGTAATTAACTTAAACATTACGTCTCATTTATATTAATTAAAAAATAATTCTATCAATTGAAGTGTCCATTGCCAGTCTGCATATGTAAACATTTAAGTCCTAACATTCAATCATTATAGATATCGTGGTATTTCAGAAAGAAAATGAGGCCGACTTGGAAGCCGAATTGTCTGGGTTCTGGCCTTTCCATGAATAGCTCGTTGGCTACTGGCAAGCTTAGGTGTTTTTAGTTGTTTGGCATTCACTTTAAACTGTAGGTTCTAGTCTAAGTTTAGGCTTCGTATGCACAGAATAGGACAGTTGAGATCACAAATAAACTATCAATTTAAAAAATGAGTATGGATTAAAATATTCATCAATTTTATTTTCTAATTTCTTTGACTTATACTATTTTCTTGATTCTAATTTATAAGAAAAGTGAAACATGAAACAGAAAACAACGAACTAACTGTTTAAATTTTGCTTTAAATTACAGATATTGATTTCATAAGATGTTTTATAAGCAAGTAACACTTTTCGTCCTTTTATGCGTTAAATGGTCACACGAATGAATCTTCTTGTACGAAATTCTTGAGAGCTTTCTGGAGTTAATGATAATCACTGAAACTTTCACTGAAACAAAGATACAAAGTTATGTCGAATAGATGAATTAGATTATTAAGTAAAATTTCTGAAACCAAAACAAGAAATAGAATATAAGTAATATTATTTGTGTGTGAATATCAGAGGATTATAATTAATTTAATACAATTATATAAAAAGGAATTTTTTTGAAGTTTTTTGAATACAAAAAGGGAAAGTATTTGATTATCGGTATATAAGCTTAGAATTAAAAAAATAAAAAATAAATAAATTAAGTAAATATAGTTGATTTACCTTAAATTAGGAATTAATAGAGAATTTCGATTACTGATCTGATTCCGCTAATCCTTTTCGGTTTAATTCTGGAAAAAAAACGTTTTGTTTCCCTTTTTTGTAATTCTATAGTGGTATACAGTATTTTAGAAGAGTTTGAACAATATTCCATAATCATTATTAGGCGAAATAAAACGTAAAAATTATAAAGTATATAGTTTTACATTTTATTTCGTCTAATAATGATCAAATGGTTTGGATGGGTTTTGGATCAAATGGAAGGGTTTTAAAATTTACATTGGTTTGTTGGTGACAGATAACTTGATTAGTATTTACTATTTTAAATTATAATTTATTTAATATCATGATTAAAAACTATTGACTGTGACACTCATTTAATTAATAACATTCATTCTTTATTCCTTATTTATTCAATTGTTTCTTCATTAAACTATTGTAAGTTTCTCGTTCGATCTCACCAATTATGGACGATCATGGTATGATGAAAACTTGTATCAGAAAATATTTGTCTCACCAAATTTTTCCTTCAAATTTTCAAGCATTTTATTTTCTAGTTCTAGTTTTATTATCGTTTATTTTTTCATAATTATTCTTGTTTTCCAAAAAGTTTGTATCTTAGAAGTGGGAAATATTATCTTAATGCCATAAATTGTGATTTTTTACTACTTATTATTGGATTTTTAATCGTTCTTGTTCCTTAAGTTGAGATGTTTTGCTTTCATTTTTGGTAAAATGTAGATGAACTAATAATTAGGTTGATATATTAATATAAAATATTAATATTTATTATTTTCTGTAATTTTGTATCTAAAGTTTTTAGTTGCCTATTTTAGTTTATAAGAAATAAACTTGAAAGTTGTAAGAGCTAAAGAAATTAACTTATAAAGTAAATGCTTAGCCAGCAATAAATTGATTTAAAAATTTAAATAACTATTTTTTAAGAAAATTATTTCGTATTTTAACAAGGGAATATTAAAAACAGAAAAAAATTAACTTAGATGTTCTTTATCATTGAAGTATAATAATCATTTAAATTTAAGAATATTTTATTGATGGTAATAATTATTTAAATTTAAGTGATTTACTGTTATACATTTGGAAAGCTGCAAAGTTGGTATTTGTTTCTTGTATTAATACATATAAAAATTAATTGTAACATTTTCCTTCGGATTGTTTGAACCGTTGCTGTGTGGAAAGAGAAAAAATGGCACGTCAGCTAAAACCTTACTCCAAAGTTTGTGAAATAGTACGTTTCTTGTGGATAAAGTATTTAACGATTACGGTGATTCATCGTAAAATATCGTCAGTGTATGTCAGCCACGTGCAATATCACATCCAACCCTTGAGAAATGGAGCCAACGCTTCGAAGATGCGTTCTCAGACTTAACCGATGCGGAAAGGCAAGGAAGGTCAACAATGGGCAGCACATCAAACTTGATTGAGCTGATAGAAGGCACACACAGAAGGCATTCACTTCGCAATTTTGGATGAGATGTCTTGAAACAT
This sequence comes from Latrodectus hesperus, assembly GCA_037975125.1. Lineage (NCBI taxonomy): Eukaryota > Metazoa > Arthropoda > Arachnida > Araneae > Theridiidae > Latrodectus > Latrodectus hesperus. The sequence continues at coordinate 22,087,028 of CM075856.1, forward strand.
CTACCGTACAGACCCGATCTGACACCCTGCGACTGTCACGTGTTCGGCCAGCCTAAAGAATACAGGCGCAGATACTGTTCTAAGCTGGTTCAGGGACCAAAGAGTGATTTTCTATCGTCTGGGCATCGAGCGATTAGTGCCACCTTCTGACAAATATCTGCAGAGACTGGTAAATATTGTAGAGAAATAGTGTGTTATATGTGTTTCGTATTGTATAATAGCGCAGTTCTCAGTAAAATGTTTTCTGACTTACATAGTTCGAGTGTAATTTCCTTAATTGCTTCTATATTAGTATTGTATTATTTTAATATGATTATAATAAAGTAATTGACAGAAAAGTTTGATAAAACATCTTCTCAAACCCATAGTTAAAACTGAAGAAATTAAATATTATTTGCACTTTCATAAAGTTTCCAATGATAAAATCAATTTGGAAATCTGATTATTTGCATCAGATTATTTTTCATAGAATTTAAAATCTGCGAATTCTTTTTAAAATATTCACATAATAAATATGTTAAGTAAAATCTTGACTCGTATATGTATAAAACTTAGATCAATGAGTCTCTTATAAGAAGCTTAAAAGATAAGTACCGATATGTTTTTCCCTTAGAAGGAATAAGAATGATCAATAATTCACATATACTATCTTCGTAAAAGGAGGAAAATAATGGGATTTAAATAAAATATTACTTTAGCTTCCCACTTATTTTAAATAAAAGATAACTCAAATATTTCTCTTACGATCCTCTTTGAAAATCTAAGGCTGATTAATAACATTTGTGAAAAATTCATAGTCTATATAAAGATCCGTTTCTTCAAATTATAGAAGAAATAAAATTGGAACACATTTTGTATGAATGCTTAAAATCAAATGCATGCATTTTATTAAGACTAATATATATGTAACTCTGAATTTAACCGCATATGTTATGTTAAGCTTAATGAAAGTGAGAGTTAAAAAGCAAGTAAAGATAAGGCTATGATTTTTCATTAAAATTGGAAATGATTCATAAAAATTTATATATAAATATTTTACAGTGCCTTCAAATAATTAATAACTAAGATTACAATCTATGAAATGAAAAGCAGTGCGAAATTTGATAACTGATTTGCATTACAATTAGCACAATTATGGATATTTTCCTCCATCTCTTTTGTATTCATGAACATATAATTAGATTATAAGTCCTTTCTGGGCTGACACTCCTGCTCAACCTTGGTACTTCCAAAGACATTCTGGAACCGCCACAACATTTAAGGGCTCCAAAGTACATCAGACGACACTGTCTCGACTTTCTACTGGCCACTTGAAGTTTATGATCTTTGAGGACGGTGAAAAACTGTACTTAACATGCCCAAAGTGCGACAATGCTCCGTTTTGCCCGCAACATATCTTGAAGTGCTTGGGGTTTTCTCGTGTTGAGGCTGTGAAAAGTCCACATCTGCTTTTGGACTTTTTGGCTGTCTTTGATGTCATGGATCTGGTCTAGTGGAACTAGACCAGATGGGGATTAGTCCTACCACCACCCACCATAATTCCTTTCCCATATTTTAAAGAATATAAATGCTTATTTAGTTTTTTCATTAGAAATTTGTCTAATTTTACACACTAAGTGACCATTATTATAATGATACTATATTTCGGCCAGGATTTTTTCTTTAATATATTAAACTATATATGACATTTTATAAAGTAAATAAAGAATTTTAATAGCTTATATATATATATATATATATATATATATATATATATATATATATATATATATATATATATATATATATATATATATATATATATATATATATATATATATATATATATATATATATATATATATATATATATAATTGCTTTTGCAACGCAACCTAAAATCTTGATTTAAAGATTTAAATAATACTATTTCATTCTAGAAGATAAGATAAAATGCTAAAAAATATAAGGATGAGAAAGGAAGAAAGTTTCAGTGATATAATCATATTTTCTCACGTAAACTGTGTGTTTAGGTGTTTAGAAATTAATTTTTAAATATTTCTTAAGAAATATAAAAAGGATTAGATTAATCTTATTTAATTAAAAAAAGCTATTTCGATTGCACATTACTTCCTTAATCTCTCAGATTTTCTTTTAAAAATATAAGAACATGCCTAACACCTGCTTAAATAAACAACGTAAAAAAATTTACTGACTCGATAGTTCATTGAGGGCAAAGTCTATAATATTTATGCCTATTGTGGTGAGTAAGGGCACTGCTGTGCGAAGTATATGTTAGATGGTCAGCCTAATCCGAAACTTATAGTGTCTAGTTACGAAGCATGCTTTATACTCAGTTTTATTGACCCACTGAAGAGGTAAAAGGCTAAGTAGATGTTGCCGAGTTCGTTCGAACTGGGCAACATCTACTTAGCTCATGCTTTGGACTTGTGCTGGCAACAGGAAGCGTTATATCTAACCCACTAGGCTTCAAAAGAAAAACGTATTTGTGTCAAATTATTCAGTAATTAGTAATTCCGAAATATAAAGTTTAATATATTTATATATTTATGATGCTGTATTTTTATTATGATGCTTTATATATTTATGATGCTCTATAATTTAAAATGTATTTCACAATATTTTTCTTTTTATACTACTTATTACAAATATTTTCAAATCAAATTTAATTTTCATAAATATGCTTTAAAGATATAAATAATTTCATAAATTAATAATTCTTATACTAGAAATATAAATTTATTAATAGAGGTCTAGAAACAGTAAAATTTAATTCAGAGGTATACACTAAAGTTTATTTTATAAGTTATGAACTATTTCTTATATCTAATGAAATCTTCTCGATCATATATTTTTCCTTGCTTTTAAATTTATTGTATTAATTTATTGCAATTTATGTTTAAATTTATTGTATTATATATGTTTAAATCTAGTAACTTATATAATTTTACAAACTGAATGAGAGAAAAATTTATAGACTTTTCCTAGGTTAGGAAATTAAAAATTGTAAAGGAATTTGTTATACATAAGATGCTTGTAATTATCACTTTATTCTTAAATTCAGTTATTTGTAAGGGGCCAGCCATTATGTGAATCTATTTGAGGAATCCATAAAGTGTAATAAATAGTTATCAATCATTAATTTAAGAAAGATAACTTTTAGAAGTATAATTTAGTGACTACTTAGTTTATATAAGACTGATTTCTGCTTTTATATTATTCCGATACCAAGTTTTTCATCTATGATACATAATAACATCATTCTTCAGCGAAGTAAAATAAAAATCCCTTTCAGATATATATAAAGGAATTTAATTTAATATAGTTTAATTTAAGATTATAGAGAGGACAGATTTATGAGTGATTCAAAAAAACACGTAGAAATCAATAGTTTGATTTGTGAGTCTGCATATGTTAAGATCAAATTTGCATTTTATTTAGCTTGTTTTTTCCATAATTTATTTATTTTATTAGTTGCGATATATTTAAAATTATTTACCTTCGTTATCTTCAACCATATGTATCTGGTATTTTCATCATCTGTATCATGTATTGATTTATACATTCTCTTAATGAAATAATGACATAGATAATTTATTCAACTCATTCTTCAGTTAATGAATTTACTTTAATTTTTAGAAGTGTAATAATTTATTTTTAATAAAAGAATTTAATTTGTTTGTTAATGAACTAAAGACTTAATCAGCTTTAATAAATCATTTTCCCACTATGAATGATTATCATTTGCTTCAGTCACATTAAAATTTCTGGAAAAGAAAGTATATAAATGAAATTTTAAAAAAAATGAAAATACTTTTTTCGATAAGATTGATATATTATTCAAAATATATAATTTATCGCTTAAATTCTTTTTCATATTCAGAACAAGACTCGCCATTATTGATATTTCCTCATTCATATTTTACATTTTTACTTCGAGAGTCGATGATCATATTTGAAATTCAGCTAAGAGCTATTTATCTTAATATTCTTCGTGATTTTGTTCATGTAAACCAAAATATATTTCTCAATTTAAAAGCTGTAAAAGGTGTTTTATAGCTTTATTTAGGCAATATTGAGCGATTTATACTGCACCGGATCTTACAGTTTTATTTTTTATTTATGTTCTAGCAGCTACGCGCCATTTATTTCAACTTATTTTTGACATTTACACACTTTCTCTACTTATTAAAATGCACAGAGAAAAGTGAAACATCATTTATTATTTTTTATTTAAGCTTTTAACTATTAAATAAGATTCGGAAATGTTTTAAAATACTATTTATTATATTACATATAAAAATATCACTTTTTATCAAATATTTTACACTTTTGTATAAACAATAATATTGCATTTTCAAACTTTATATTTTCCTCAGTTTTATAAGGAAATTAAAAAAAAACTTCTAAATTTATTATTAGTGAACTAGAAATTAAATGTTATGAATATGAATCAAATATATTAAAAATTTAACAACAGTTAAATTTATTTTAGCTCTAATTTTCTTATGTGACATTTTATCAATAAATCATAAACCTAAAAAGACTTGTATTTAATTTAAAACAAGTCTTTTTAAAATTATTTGTACAACTATATATATGTAATCGTAAAGGTTATAAAATGTTAGCTAGAGAAATTCTGACAATTCTTTTATAAACTGTTTTGCTTTGAATAACTTCATTTATTGACTCAATGAACAATTTACGTGAAATTAACCATTCAAAAATTTCAATTCATCAAGGAAATTAAATAAGGCAAATAATATTATTAATATACTTTTTAACTCGTAGGTACTTTTGAATTTATGTCTTCTGAATTTTCTTTAAAATATGGATCTATATGTGATCCACACATTCAATTATTATCCACATTTAATACTTTCAATCTACATTTGTATATTTAATATTGCTATATTGTATTGCTATATTTCTATGTTATATAATTACATAAAAAACTTTAAATAAAAAAATTATGTAAAAAATAAATTATATTTTGAATTTACCAGTTAAATCTCAATCGTGAAAAAACAATAAATTACTTAAAAGCTTTTATGAAATATTGCTTAATATTTATGTGTTCATGCATTATTTTATCACTTTGTTTTAAATAATTAGAATGCTTCTGAATAATAAAATTAATCCACACAATTTTTTATCAATTCTATTCAAAAAATGACTATTTCTATTAGAATGTAGTAAGTTTTATTTTCATGTTGAATATTTGCCATAATTTTTTATCATGACATTTGCTAATTTCATTTTGTTAAAAATTGTGGGCAGAAAATTATAGAAAAGCAGCAATAGTAAATTTTAATTTCATCATAAAAACTTACAAAAAAATTTTATAGCATTTTCTTGTCAATATAATGGATTAAAAAATATTTAACTTTTTAAAAACTTAAATTCAATTTATTCCTTTAGTTAAGAATGAAAAATTATTACAGAATAGAAAAAAAATCACGCATGATGAAAAATAAAAATATAGGATATAACATTACTACTATAAAATTTCAGTTCATTTTTTTTAAATAAAGTAATATTTTAAAATAATGTAATACTTTAAGAAATCTATATTCATAGAATGGCTGATTTAAAAAGTAATTCTAAAGTTTATTTTAAAATGTTCATTTGACATTTAGGAAAAATTACTCTTTATTGTATATAATTAATATTCTTGAAATAAATTTTAATAAAATAATTTTAAAATTTTTCGATTTTAGCATGTTTTGAATAATTTGTAAAATTCGCTATTATCATGTTGTAAAAATGTTATGTAAGTTCACTCGATTTTTCTCGCAATTTTTAGTACAAACAATAATTAACAACTGAATCAAGTTTTAAAACATAAATTCATATTATATCCCTATTTTAGTTACTTTAAAAAAGAATTTTTTGATTAAAAATTTCAGATATTTATGAAGCTTACTGTTTCTTTTCGCTAATGTAAAAGACAATTTCTGTAAATAAAGCATTCGTCACAGAAAAACAAACCTTATGTAAAACGATTGGATTCACTAAAGTTATTTGCAACTACATAGCAAATAACTTAAAATTTATATGCAATTTGTAAGGAACTTTAATGAGCTCTATTCTTGTTTCATACGTGAGAAACTTCAAAAAACATCTAAGAATATACCTTAATAGATAGGAATTTTTCAAAACGCAAAGCGAATTTGTCAACTTGCCTTACATTTTGAAATATATTTAGTATTAAGTACGATTAATACCAATCAAAATTAAAAAAATATCATGAATTTAAAAAGTACAATTGTTGGTTTTACACATACGAAAAACAAATTTTTTTGTTATTAGGGTATAAAAGCAATCAATTACATTTTGTATTCAGTTACACAATAAATTGGTTTATATATCCTTAAGCATGCACTTCTCTTAATTTTAATTATTTAAGTTACCTTTAACATAATGATATGATAAAATCAATTCCAACACAAATCAAAGCATACACATTATACTTTTCATATTTCTTAAATGAATAAAACATGAAGCATATATATGTGTAGTTTTGTGTGTGCATATGCTGATATCTAAAATTATAAGCAATGTTTGTTTTAAATAAAAGCATTCAGAGTTTTATTTTAAAAGTTGGTATTTTATAAAAAAATTTAAATTTATGTACCTAATGCTTGTTTTCTAAAAAGAAATTTGAAGGTAAGTAGTGTAAGTTTATCTAAACTAATGAATTTATTTGTAAAATTCCAATTTTTTAGGTGAAACACCCGTAATCACAAGTTTAATTGAAATGACTTCTCAAAAACATTTAAGCGAGAAATTGTGATGGAGACCAGTTGGAAGACAAGGTGTCATATCTCAAACAATGGTTACCCATTGTTTGCTATTGTTGCTTTTTGTAGGTTTCAGATCATGGCAATGATTTCAGACCACAAGGATTATAAATACTGATAGAACAAAGACTGTATAAATTCTCTTAAAAATAAAATTTTCAGTTGATCAATCAGTAGCTTTAAATGCTCATTGCAAAAATTAGTCATATTTAGAAATGAAGAGCCTCACTTATCTGGTATCTCAAACCCTCGATACAAAATATGTATAAATAGCTGGGTAAAAGGGAATTTCAGCATGTGAATAATTATGCGGATTTTCTCACACAGTTTCACAAGAAAGCAATATAATTAGCAAAATGTGAATTTCATAAATCATAGATATAAAAATTTTAAATTCACACAACTTTACGAAATATTCCAGGAAAAACCACCTTCCAAATCCCTTTTAATAATTCCATAATCCTTAAAATCAACACTTTTTGAAGAAAGGAAATTTTTGCATAATTGTGTGTTGGTCATTAGACACATTAATGATATGAGAGCACGTAATATAGCATTTATAAATGATAAGACAGCCATTTTACTTAATTTAAGGAGTAATAAAGACAAAAGAACAGAAATGTATTATATAATGCATTCTAGTTTGATCAATAAATACTAATCAAGTTCCAATTTTTTATTTTGCTGAATTTAAAAATGATTACATTTTTAACTCGTGAAAAACAAAGATTACTTGAGCATTCAATTATAATTCATATGATTATTATAAGAAAATAAAATTATCTCTCAAAAAGTGTACTCAAAAATAGTTATACTCAAAAAGTATTTATGATTTTTTATACGAGTATGATATGGCATAAACGAGAATAATGACCAAATTATATTATCATTATAAAAGTATTTTCCATTATAGTTAATGTAAGTATTTTAAAAATTATCCGGCCATCCATGGAAAATTACTTTTATTCCAACTATTAACAAACTAAAATTTTCAAAAGAACATCTGTAAGCCATTAATATATCCATATTTATTTCTTTTAGCTTTAAAAAAGCTTTTCATAACATACTATAGGTGAAAAGATTTAAAATTACTTTTGTAAATTTTCTTATTGAAACCCATCTTATAATTTGATCGTTATAGCATAGAATTGAATTTTCTTTGACATCAATTGAGCTTCAATTTTTTGACACTTGTATATGAATATATATATATATATATATATATATATATATATATATATATATATATATATATATATATATATATATATATATATATATACATTCTTCTTCTTCTTCTTCGAGTTGGGTTTGTATGTCATTGAGCACCTCTGCTTTTATCAGCATTTTGTACTGTTAACTCCAAACCCAATGTTTCTTAGTTCCATTTGCTCGGATCACCCACTTTATTAATAAAGTCTGATAACCCTTTAATGGAATCTAGGTGTAACTCTCTAGTATGGATGATGCCTAAAGAGGTTAATCTAGGGAGGGCAAGAGCCTCGCATTCATAAATGATATGCTTGGCCGTTTCCTCTTGCATATGACATTTCCTGCAGATAGGATCTTGCTGAAACAGTCCCATTTTATGGAGATGTTTTCTGAAATAGTAGTGCCCAGTTATGAAGCCTACGATTAAACGTATCTTCTGCCTAGAGCATCTAAGAATTTCATAGGAAATCCTCGCTGATGACCTACAGATCATACCTTTAGCGTGGGTTTGACCAGGAGATTTGAGCCAAGCTTCATACATCTTCTGTTTTTCCCATCTGCGAACATTGGTTTTTGCGGTCTTCAAATTGATCCCACAAAAGGTTCTGGACCAATGGGAACAAAAGACGATCCTTGTTTAGCAAGCTCATCAGCCTTTTCATTGCCTTCGATACCTTTATGCCCTGGCACCCATACAAGGATCACCCTGTTTCTAGTTGCCAGTTCTGTAAGAAGGTTTCTACACTCCAGAATCATTTTAGATTTGATTTCGAAGGAATTAAGCGCTTTTAAAGCGGCTTGACTGTCACTGAAAATGAGAATCCGCTTATCGTAGTAGCCCTTCTTCATATTCAGTCGCAGACAGTGGATAATGGCCAAAACTTCTGCCTGGAAGACCGAAGCGTATCGCCCAAGGCTTACAGACAAGCTGATTCTTGGTGACACGCCACAAACTCCCAGACCTGAGAGGCTGTTCTTCAGTGATCCATCTGTGTACCAGATTAGATCTCCTGTTTTAGTTCCAAACATGTTGTTATCCCATTCCTCTCTAGTTGGAAAAACTACATCAAATGTCTTGTCAAACATGTATGTTTTTTCCATGATGTCAGATGGCATCAGAAAAGTAGGGTCTTGAAATTTCCTGGTGATGCCCTTGTGCCCTTTGGCAACAGGCTGGTCATACCAGTGGTTTTGCAGCTTCATTCTATATGCATTCAATCTTGCAACGCTGCATATGAAGATGTCCAAGGGAGTCAGATCCAACACAACCTCCAATGCTCTGGTTGGCGTGGTGGAGATTGCTCCTGTGATGCAGAGACAGGCTAGTCTTTGTAGACTCCTCAATCTGTCAATCACAGTCTTCTGTTCCACCTTATGCCACCAGATCACACAGGCATATGTGAAAATGGGCCTGACAAAAGCTGTGTACATCCATAACATCAGTTTTGGATGTAAACCCCAGTTCTTACCAAGCATTCGCCTGCAAATCACAATGCTTTTCTTTGCTCGGTTGATCCTATCATCAATGTGCTTATTCCAGGTGAGTTTCTGGTCTAAATAGATGCCCAGATACTTCACCTCTGAAGCCACATTGATTTCAACATCAAAAAGTCTTGGTATGAAAAAACCTTTCCGTTTCTTTTTGCGTGTAAAAGGTACGAGGTAGGTTTTCTGAGGATTAACCATCAGGTCCCTATCCATGCACCATTGACCTACATAACTTAGAGCATCCTGCATGAGATGACAAGTTATGTCAAAATCTTTACCAAGGATAAGGATGACAATGTCATCAGCATATCCCTGCGTATAATAACCCTTATCATTTAGATGTTTTATAAGGCTATTTACAACTAGGTTCCAAAGTAATGGTGACAGAACACCTCCTTGAGGACAACCTCTAGTAGTCTTTTTTTCAAATGATTCACCGAAGATGTTCATTTGTATATATCTATCCGAAATTAAGGCCTCAATCCAAGTACACAGGGTTTGATTAATCCCTGCCCCTCTAAGTGCATTGAGGATGGATGGATGGGAAGTATTATCAAAAGCACCCTGGATGTCGAGGAAAGTTGCCAAGGCAATATCCTTTTGATCCAGAGTGGCTTCAATCTTGGAAACTAGCTGATGTAGAGCAGTCTCTGTAGATTTACCAGGTTGATAGGCAAATTGAAGAGCATGCAAGGGACTATTTCTACCCAAGTAATCTCTAATATGCCGATCAATGATTTTCTCCATAATTTTAAGAAAGAATGAAGAAAGACTGATTGGTCTGTATGACTTGGCCTGGTCATAAGTGTCCTTGCCAGGTTTTGGAATGAAGACTATCCTAGTCTTTTGCCATGTCTTTGGTATATATCCCAGGGCCAAACTAGTTCTATACATTCTAGTTAGCATTGGTATGACAACCTTTTCTGCCTTCTGGATCATGATGGGCATAACTCCATCAGGCCCAGGGCATTTAAGAGGTTTAAAGGCGAAAATTGCCCATTTAACAATGTTGTAGTTTATGATATTTTTAGCAATGGTCCATTGATTGCTATTGACTCTTTGCAAAGAGCCAATGCAATGTTCCCCTTCGTTGCTATATATATCTCTAGCTCCCGGGAAGTGAGTCCTGGTCATAATTTCCATAACCCCTTTTCCGGAAGCAGCAAAATTACCCTCCTCGTCTTTTAGGGTACCAACCAAAATAGGTTCATCCCTTTTAAGGAGTTTCTGGAGTCTAGCTCCTTCAGAAATAGAATCTATCTCGTCACAGAACTTTCTCCAGGAGTTAATCTTGCTTTTTCTAACAAGTTTGTTATAATTAGTGAGGGCCCTTTTATAGTTCTCCCATTCACCATTTTTCTTAGCTTTGTTAAAAGTTTTCTAACATTTGCTCTTTCGGCAGCTAGAGAGTCATTCCACCAAGGGCATTGGAGTTTAGCTCTTCTAGTGCGAATGGGGCAATTGTTATGATAAGAATCTAGAATACTTCTCTGTAGGAGATCTGCTGTAACTTCTAGATCGTAGTTGTCTCTAATAGGTCTGTTACCGAGCTCAATCAACCCAGTCAGTTCTTCTTGGAATTTCTTCCAGTCCGTCCTAACCGGGTCTCTGAATATGCGATCCAGACACACATTAGAGTGAATTTCAAAATGGATGTTTTGATGATCTGAACCAGAAGGTCGATCATCTACTTTCCAGTATTTGATATTTTTACTAATCAGCGTTGTCGCTATAGTAATGTCAATTACTTCTGATCGATTGGAAGTAATAAAAGTTGGTTTGTTGCCAACATTTAGAATATCTAACCTGTAGTTTAGAATAAATTCCAAAAGGTACTCACCTCTTTTATTTGTGTCCGTACTTCCCCAGACAACATGATGAGCATTACAGTCTAGTCCTAGGACTACCTGTAAGTTGTTATTACTGCAAAAGTTCATGAGCTTGTGCAGAGAATGGTCAGGTGGAGCCTTCTCTTCATAGGGCAGGTATCCAGAGCCAAAAACAATTTCCCTGTTCCTACCCTCTATGTTGAGTCTGACTTTCACAGCTGTCAGGTCCCTAAGAATAAATTCAGAGAGGGGAAGAACCTCAATGTTTTTATGTAAGAGTATACAAGTTCTAGCGTTACCATTAGTACAATAGATAAGCTTACCTTTAGTTCCTTTGAGACCACTGATTCTTCCCCTAACCAACCAGGGTTCTTGAATCAGGGCCAGGTGTATATCCCCAGCAAGAAACTTCTTACTGAGGTTAGTAGTACCACTTCTACTGTGGTGTAGGTTGGCTTGAACTACCTTCACCCCCATCAGCAGGAGCAGGTTTATCAAGTACTTTAGCCTGCACATGGTGAAGTCCAATATAAAACCTATATCCCCTTACACGAAGAGTGGCAGCATCTAATTCAGGCACACTAAGAACGATGGTCCGCCCAGATGGGTCGTTCTTAATGTTAAGAATGTTCCACTCCAATGGAGTGACCCCACCGTTCTGAGCCTCGATTTTTCTCAGGAGCTCTTTAGGTTCCAGTTCATTACAGATTTTTGGCAGTTTTGCAATTATCTTAGTGGTTCTGACAAGTTTCCTTGCCTCACCCACCAAGAGTTTATGTTCTTGCCAAGGGCTTATATCATTGACATTTTGTTCCAGCCACTTTGAGCTCTCCAGATCTGCACAATTGATAATAAGAGCCCCGTTTTCAAGTTTACAGGATAGGAAGGTTGGGGCAAAGCCCTCCTCATTCCTTCCTATTTTCCTGGTTATCAAGAGTTCCAGGTCATAGGCCTGTTTCTCTGTTAACCGTTTTTCCGGATGACCTTCTAAGAGCACGGCCATCTTGATCGCCGTGAGAGCCGCCCTGTAAGTAAATCCCTCAGGTCCTTCTCTCTTGGCAGCCTTTCCAACCTTGCCCTGGTTCATCCGATTGGCAGGACGCTTCTCGCCTTTGGTTGCCTTGGGTTTTTCAACCCAAGTCCCCTCAGCGATTTTGCGCTCCTTCACCAGCCTCTTTTTCTGTGCACCAGATATTCTCTTTTTAAGCTTGATTCTGGTCAGAGAGTCAGTCATGCTAGAGATAGCTTCCTGACTCTCACCAGAAGAAGATGGTTTGGAGGTCATTTCTACCTCCTGTGAAGGTTTCATTGCTACCCCTTCATTAGATTGTCTCTGAGTTACCTTGTCTTTTTCAGAAAGGTCTGCCTCAGAAGTTTCTCCTGCAAAAGCAGAAATGTTTGTTATTTTCAATGTCTTTTCAGCCATATAATAACAGTAAATAATCTCAGGTAATATGACAGTCCACCCAGCATTGCCTGAGATACTGGGCAAGGCAAATTACTCTAGAAGTTCGCCAGGCAACTAGAGGCTCCGTTAAGACACCAATACCGCGGTGCCAATTAGCCCTAGGCACGGAACGCATAACACCAGGGTTTACGGGAGCTGGTTCGCGACCTCTTATTCAATATTCGAGGCTATCCTGTTATTTCTACAGGACTTTCGGCGATCCACCGCCTGCCGACGCGCCTGGTGGCTAGCTCAAGCCCCAGAGGGGTACGCATACCCCCTGGTTCCAGGTATAATATACATTGCTTATACATATGAAATTTAATTTTCTGCTGATGCAATTCAATTCAATGACCTGAAGATCGAATAATAAAATAGTCAAATAACAATTCATACCTACCGAAGTTACTCTTTATTCTATCAAAATGTATCAAGAAAAGTTTCATAAACGATAAATATACACATATTTACTATTATCAGAAATATGAACAAAAAAGAAAATTTTTAATATGTATTATTACTTGATGAGTAAACATCATAGGTCGTTTTGTTATATTTCCTCTCCCAAAAATATTATTTTAATACAGAAAATAATCTAAGCTGATGAAAACTTCGTACACATTTTTTATAACCTCATTTCATTTAAAAAATATTACGTAAAATATATTATGATTATATTTTCATTTAATTGTTGCAAAAGATTGTTTTTCTAGAAAAATCCTCTAATATAGGAAAAATATTTATCTATAATTCATAAATAACCAATAATTGGCTTACAAATGTATTTCAAAGTGCATTATAGAATTGTTATACTTGTATTAACGATGGTGTTACAGAGAATTGAATTTTTTCAGAAAATATATCTAATACTTATTTTTGATACAGAATGATAATTTTATTAGAAATAAATTATTATTTGAAAGATATACATACATAAACATGAAAATATCATATCATTTACGGCAATTTTCGAATTTCTTTAATAATGAATAATCCATGAATACGCTTAAATTTAACATGCTACAACTTTTCCTGGTTAAGTATTTTAGAAACAAGTTTAATGGATCTCGTATCATTTAAAGTTTTATTTAATATAGGCAGTTGAATAAAACTTTAATTCAGCTTTAAAAATTTGTTTCTTTTATTTTGATTCAGTTAATAATTAATAAGTGGAAGGAAAAATTTAAAATATTTATCGCAAAATTACAATCGAAAGCAATTTTAATTTACCAATTCTTTTTCGCAATTATAATAGTGTAAATGATAAACATTTATTTAAAGTTTTAAAAAAATCTGGGGAAAAATTACATTGAATATTCTTTAATAGTAGAATGTTTCGTATATGTATTTATAAGTATTATGTATATAATGAATAAATGTTCAATTGTTGTTAATTCTCTTGATACCTAATGAATACTTCATGTTTTGGTAAATAGCTATCAAAAACTTTTAAATTAAGCTTCCAATTGTATGTGAGTGAAAAGGCCATTGAAATATCAATTAAGATTAAATGCAATTATTATTTCTTGGAATTTTTAGCTTTTCAAAGAAATTCTCATGACAATAATCTTTAATAAAGATAACCTAAATAAAAAAAATATATTGATTTTTATCATTAAAATACAAATTTCTACATTCATATATTAAAATTTTTAACACTATGAGTATTTGTTAAAAATTAAATTAAAATACACATTTACTGCTAGAGTCTGTTGAAGTCTTGAAAAAAAGATTGTTTAATATTTAATATCTTAAGAGATACCTATTTGTTTTTTTTTTGATAATTTAAATATTATTTATAATTGATAAATTTTGAATATATACTATCAAATTTTACATTAAATTATTTTAAAATCTAAATTTAGTATGATCTGTATCATTTACTTATCTATTAACGTAGTCATAGTTAAATTTTAAAAGTAATAACTATTGCTTTTTAGATTCAAAATAATTTTTGATTGTATCGGATTATGTATTCTTTAATTCACGATGCATATTGCATAGTTTTTTTTCATTATATAGTTATAACTTGAGGTCCATTGTCTATTTTAGTTTGATATCAGCTCCATAACTAATAAAATATTTAGTTATTGAAAAAATTCATGATACATATTGTCAAATTTTCAATATAATATTATTTTGTTCCCAAACTAATTTTATTAAATCTTCTTAAATGCAACATGCATATTAATAAGAAACTGAAATAATTCTTATCTAGCTTACAAAATAAAGACATATAGATTTTAGCAAATTTTAGATAAATTAATCAAGATTAGATAAATTTAGATAAAATTTTAGATAAATTTAGCAAAATTTAGATAAATTAATCATAATAACAATGGTAAACTGCTATCATTTTATTGATTTTTGCAAAATGTTTAAGAAAAAGTAATAGGAGTAGAATAAAAACAGATTTTAGATTACTAATAACATATCGCAATTACCACAGTAGCAAACAAAGTTTTCTTTTTTAATGTCAATTTCGTTTTTTTTCCTAAATTGGTCAATTCCAGATTCTTAACAAAAATAATTAAAAAATGGTATATATTATTCTGAATTTGTTTTTGGCATGCCATATAAATGCCAAACAAATAAAAAAATAAATTTAAAAAAGTCAAACAAATGTTGTACTAATAAACGGAAACAGAAAAGGTTATCAAGAATTTCGGATGAACACTTTAAATTAACTCTGTAATAGTACAGTGATAATGTTTACTATTTTAACAATTTTGGGAATAATGCAAACTTATAATGGAGTATTGTATTCTTTAACAATATGTCTTTTTGAAACTTAAGAATTTTTAGAATTATGCTCTGCATAGACATTACTATTAAATTAAATAATGCAAGCTTAAACATTTGTTGCTCCTATTTCATTAAGAAAAACAATCAAGTCTGAATCTACCAATAAATTCTTTTATGAAAACATATTTACTTATTTGAAGGTAGTTTTAAAGAAGTAAAGGAAATATTTCTTACGCGTTATTATATATTTTGCTCTTTACCAATCTTTCAGTAAAGTAATATTCAAAAATGCAATATGACAGAAAATGCAGAAAAAATATCAATCGATTTGTAAAGCTTTTTGCTATTTTAAAGTGATATATTTTAAATTCTGACATATAGTTTGAGAATTTAATAAAACATTTTTAATAAAAGATTTTCTGCATTTCAGGTAACTTCTTACAAGGGAAAACACTTTCACTTTGAAAGTATTTGTGAATTGTAAAGTTTATCCATTTATTTCTTTTTGTTCCTTTATATTCATTTCTTATAATAATATAAATATTTGTTTGTCAAGGAATAGGCATTAAATTAAAATGTATGGTTTTGTTCTTAAGAAAGAAAAACGCCAGTAATTGTGCTATTTTTATAACGAATAAAACTGAAATAATTTTTCTCACAATTTTAAAAGTCTTAACAAAATAAAAAAATTTTAAATAAACTATTTTTTATTATTTGTAAATTTTTAACATGCTAAAATGTTTCCCAGTTGATATTGCTTTATGAAAGATTTACTGGGAATGCTGTGACTATTTGCATCGATCACATTCGGTGCGAAGAGAAGAAAGTATATATTTATGCACATAAACATAAATATAAAACACATTATTATTATTATTTTAAATGACTATTTATGCAAAAAAATCCCTGTAAAATTTTAGAAAAATATTTAAAAGGAACAGGTTATAGAATTTCTGATATTCTAATTGTTCCTTAAAAAATTCAACTCAGTATGAAGGATTGGCTTACCTCATAGAAAGTTCCTTCCCCTAACTTTTCAGCTTTTACGAAAGTGGTAAAACAATAGTGTAATATGCAATTCTATAACATACAATTAAGACCAATGGAGGACATTCATCAGTTTTCCCACTTAATAAAATTCCATCACTCTCACCCTTTCAAATTCTTAATCACAATGTCTTCGTAATAAACGGTTGCCGATTCATTTGCTTTGTGTTTTTTCTTTGATGGCTCTGGCACGTCATGCTGTCCATCATCATCTTCTGTCACGAGCAAAGCGTTGTTCTTTATTTCCAACGGCTGAGGCTGTTCTTGCAACATGCTGGTATAATTGAACGAGTATACAAAAAAGTGGAAATCCTGATAGCCAGGCGTAATACATGAAATTTGAAATATCTTGATAATAAAGAAGTATTTCAAATAATTCCATTCTTCTTGACAAAATCAAAATAATTTGAATTCTATGTCTTTAACTATTTTAAATATTCTAATTGATTTGAAATGATGAAATATATTTTTATTATGTTAGATTTTTTTGTAAGAGAAGATGAGATAGTATGAATAAAAAGGAGATTCAACAGTAAAATTGGACTTCGTGAGCAAACGTTTGCTGTTGTTTCCAATGTTCTGCTGCTAGAAATTCCACCTTTCAATATTACAATGAACAGAAGTAATGATAAATTTATATAGTTGAGCATCCAATAGGCTTGTCAACTTTGCCCCAAAATCGGGTCTTAGCAGTGTAGAGGAAGGAACCAAACAGAGAAGATTCCATATCTGTTCTGCATTCACAGAGGTGTCATTTCACATGGAGAACACTGAGACCACGACACATTTCCTGTACCCTAGCGACCATTAGTGAATACGATAGATTTTCAGTTAGGTCGTAGTTCAATCTCATTATCTACCGATAATGAGGAAGATGCCCTTTCTAAATAGATCACCGTAGCTTATAGAAATAATTCTTGAAATACACTTTTTTTTTAGTTATGTAAGAAAGTTAAGCATGTAAATAAAATGGAAGAAGAGTTAAAAATTGTGTGTTGTACAATCCAAAAAAATATATATTATTGGAATGGAGAAAAATATGACAAACTTGATAATGTTTATCTACAAGATTATCTTTGCGTAAAAAATGTACAGAAACTTCCCACTAAAATATCAAAAAGACAAAAAGTTATTATTGACAGAGTTTAGTATTTATGCTTAGGAAATAACTTGAAGAAGAAATATGAAATTTGTACATTTTACGAATTCCAAGGATTATTTATTTTAGTAAAATAGTTTTAATCCTGTTAAAATTTAGTTTGGTGAAAGTGAGTGGACGACTGTCATGCAATTTTAAATAAGTTGCTGCATTTCAGTAATCGTATAAGTGTGATATATATCCAAAGATTTATAATGGTGTGAAAATTTTATTGCCTTCAGTTAATGATGAGACGTGAATTTAAAGGTAATACCTATAGTAATTACAATGTGATATCAGTTTTCAATAACATTTGGTTATGAATACTCAAGTGATTTACAATGTTGGTTCAATTCACCTTATATTAACAACCTAGTTAAAATATATAACGATTAAAAAATAATTTGTAACTTCATAAATCTATACATTCTTCAAGAATTTAGTGCAATCAATTCAAACATATAAAGGGATAGAATTGAGGAACTTTAAGAAATTAAAATAGTATTTGTATTATGAATTTGTCATTTGGGTAAAAAAATGATTAATCGAATTAAAAATTGATACGTTTTTTTTATGTTCTTCAAATAGTGATATTTGCTTTAATAGTTTAAATTACAATGTACCAACTTGTAAAATAAGAGTTTTATTTAATGAATGTATGAATGATTTGTTATTATAAAGTTGGCCATTAGAATGTGTCATTCTTAGTATGCATAATAATATTAATAAATTTGATACATTGTGCTTATTTTAATAGAAATGCTTAGAGAATATTTGTGTGCAATGCCTGATAATAAAAGTATATATGTATGTAGGATTGTATGTGAATGTCTAATCATTGAGCCTGGAGTTATGATCCATATTTATTCCAATCCATAACTATAAAAATCAAGCTAAATTTGGTTAATAGTATTAACGTTTTATGAATACCTTTTTACTTTGTTTGGGCCAATACTTTGAGTTTAATACATAGTATAATATTTAAAAAGTCTCAGATACTGTACAGTGAATGAAATTATTTGTATTATCTATCATCAGAGTTAAAATTGCTTAATTTTATTCAGGAATTTCTGTAAAATACTTTATTTTGCCGAAAAGATTACGTACTTGTTTTATTGAAATCTGGAACTCTTTCATTTTTGTATTAATTTTATATTCGGAAGATTAAAACAAAAAATAATTAAATAAATATTTGTAAATTTATTAATCTATAACAAAGCAATTTAAAATATGTCAGAGACATATATAATTTTAATGTTTATAATTCTTTATTTCCTAAATTTATATATATATATATATATATATATATATATATATATATATATATATATATATATATATATATATATATATATGTATGTATGTATATATATGTGTATATATAAAGTAATTTGCCTTATTAAAACCTTCTTTTTAATTAATAGGAATAGAAACATAAAAATGTATGAAATCCCAGGAGAAATGATACCTTAGAGGTCCCAGCTTAAAATATTCTGCATAATAGACTATTAATAAACTATTTTGTAAGGCATTTCATTTACAATTTACGATTAACAATTTCAAAAATCACATATGAAATGATAACGTTGCAAATATCAAATATTGATGAAAAGTTAAAAGTATTACTTATGTTTAATTACTGAATATATTGGCTTAGTTACCGTTAGAAAACATAACGAATGATAAACCGAATAAACTTTGTTTTTGCTTAAGTTTACTTACAAACGAAAATTCTAATTAGAAACAGAGCACGCATACATCAAAAGATTAAAATAATTTTATATGCAAAGGTTTTAAAATCAGTAGCTCAAATAGTTTTAAATATTCATAAATAAGTTTCAGAATAAATTTTAATCAGAACTTTGAGTACATTTGTATATTTTTAATTCCATGTATAAGCTTCTTTTTTCCAAAAAATGAGGAAAATGCAATCGCCATTTATAAATTAAATTAATAGATTTTCTTGGTACTTCAAATAAATAAATTGTAAAAAGTTTTGTTAATAATTTATATATATATATATATATATATATATATATATATATATATATATATATATATATATATATATATATATATATATATATATATATATATATATATATATATATATATATATATATATATATATATATATATATATATATACAATAAATATTTTAAACAAATGTTAGTGATAAAAATTAATCCGGAAAATAGGAAAATAAATTAATTTGATTTTTAGATAAAACATTATGTTATATTTAGATATATATTTGAAACAATAATAAGAAAACAATTTTTTTCAATGAAAGTCCTTAAATGAATTTAATACATTATAACATTACAGGCTGCTAATTTAATCTAAATTTACAATAAAAGTCGTAATATAATTACAATTTGTCAAAAAATATCTTTTTCAATTTACTTGGATCCTATAAAACTTTCATATTGCAGCTAAGAATATATTATATAAAATGACTTTTAAAACCACTTCAAGTTGCTGCTAACATTTTGAAAAATATTTTATTCATACAAATTTATTTATAATCTACGAATATTTTTTCCTTTTCTTTCAAATTTAAAAAAATCATAAAAAGTGAAATAAATTATTTCAAACGCAATGAATTGTTAAATTAAATTATGAAAATCAATTGCTTATCTTATTTAGAATATATTTGTATGACTAAAATTTATTTTGCTATTTGAATGTTTTTTGACGCAAAATATTGTAATAATATTTATTATTACAATATTTTGTTATAATAAATATTCGTTATAACGATGCTTCATTCTCTTAAATTATAATATTCAATTATTTTGCATTTTGTTTTAAAATATATGCTTGTGAATATTCTTATTAATGGTTACCATAATACAGAGAGTAACACAAGATATATATTAAAATTACTCTAAAGCTGAGATATTAAATTCCGAAGATAATAAATACATTATTTATATAAATATTTTTAAGAATGATTCATAAATTTAAGTGTAAAATAAGTGTTACAAGCAAGAAATTTTTTTAAGGAGAAATTATACTATATACTTTCGTCTTAATATATGTGTATGTAGTTTGTCTTGAGGTATGTATTGAGTTTAATCATTAAGCCCTAAATGTTGGAAATATTTATTCTTTAAAACATTCAATTCTTGCTCCATAAATTATTTTGATTTCCAAATCAGTATTGCATTTACCTAGTTGAAGCGTATTTACTCTTTACTATAACAGTATTCGTATATGTTCGATACGAGTATTTCATTTAGCCGCAAGTATTTAAGAAGTTTATAAAATTTGCAGTAAAACTTCGCACCGTTTTATTACTTAAGTTAAATTTATAATTTCTTCAAAAATTTATTTATAAAAATTTACTAAAGAAAGGCTTTTCAAGAGGAAAGATTTTATTTGGATCATATCAATATAACGTACTATTATTGTGTGTTATTATTTACAATATATGGGTTACTTTTAAAAATTATTTGATAACATGTTCGGTAGCTAGATATTTTAAATTGAAAATCAAAACATATAAAAATTCTACAAATGAAACTTCTCAGACACAAAAGGAAAGCTATATAAAATATCAAACCTTATGGCAAAGATATTTATTAACTAGTGAAGGTTTATAATTTTAATTTGTAATGAAGAATAGTGCGCAAAAAAAGATATTAAATTTTTTTACATTTGCTCTCCTTTCAAGACTTGAGCAGAAATTAAATAGAAATATATAAGCCCATTAAAGAAAATTACGATTTTTTTGATTTGACGAAACACTGAATAAAATTTTTAATTATCGCAATTTATAAGTCAGCTATTAAACTTGAAAAAATGTTTTATAATTGAAGAATTATCTCACATATTCTCAAAAAACATAAAAACTCATAGAAGATTAATCTGAAAATAGCTTTTAAGCTCTTGTGCTTTTATTCGCTTCAAATCGGCAAGAAATAAGGAGAAAAACATTTCAAAATGAATTTTGAGGCCAATTTTAGTTAAAAATCTTTCTATGATAATTTTTGCAATATAACATATATTATAAATAGCTAATATCTTATAAATGATTATTCATAGATAATGACAAAACATTGCATTAAGCAAAATTATAAAAGCAGTTAACATACCAAATATGATTTTATTCAAAAAATAAATCAACCGATTGAAAAAATATAAATAATAGGTTTTTATTTCTTATAAAAGTAATCATGTTTTCATATCCTTCTCATTTTAATTGATTCATATTGCATAGTGGTATTAAAAGAGTTAGAAAAACTATTAACATTATACTTAATTCAAAGCAAACACATAAACGCATTGATTTCATTCTCATACATATTTTTTATTTATATATTTTTAATTATATCCGAAATTATTGAATAAGCACTTCCTTTGCAATAAAATAAATGTAAAAGTGGATAAAACTAATTTTCATAAAAAATAAAGTTTTTTTGTATGAAACTGAATCTATTAATTAGCAAATTTTTAAAAAATTTATGTTTAAACTGCAAGAATATTGATAATACAAGTCAGTCAACAGGCTTTAAGCATTTTATGTAACAATATTTATTATTATCAGTAGTTATTTATTTAGTTTATTATTTAAATATGAAAGCATATAATGAGTCAACGTAACAAAAGAGGTAATTATTATAACATTTTATGAGATGTATATTAATTTATAAATAAGATAATTAGTTTAGCAAAACATGTTTTGTTTGTATTAAATTTTTTCTGATTGTTAAGTGCTGAAAACACTTTACATTTTCAACAAAAAACTTTTTAATATTTTTTATTAAAATTAACGTTTAACTCTGAACTTTTTATTTAGATTATGCTAATTTTTTATTTGGTAATAATTTTAATGAAATATTGTGCATACTTCTAAGCAAATTTTTAAAATGCCTTTTTTCCATTCTTTTTTGTAAATTTGGTGTTTTGTTAAGTAAGCATATACGCAATTTTTTGAATGTATTAATTTTATTGGAGCAATTCCTTTGTATCTCCAATGAATAAACAAGCGTCACTAAACAAAGATTTTTTTAAATTAAAAATTCAATTAACTCTGTCTATTGTCCCTTTTTTTACCATATACACACACATAAACATGCAAGCCATGCACATTGATTGCAAAATTAATTGTTCTTATATTTAAATGCAAAATATTGTATATTCAGTAAATAATCAGAAATTTTACTAAGAAAAATAAATTTAAAAAATACTGAACTTTGTATTTTATTTTATATATTTAATATTTTATTCTATTTCTATGTGCACATTTTGAAAATTATATTATTATACTAACAAACGATAAAGTAATCGTTTCAAAATCAAATGTAAAAGAGAATTTCCGACAAAAATTTAAAAAAAAAATCTTTGTTTTATCTGTCAGCATTTTAAAAATATTATTCATTACCGAAAATTATTTAAACCAAACAAATCAAACAGAAACAAACAATCTACATTGTATTTATAAAATTTCATTTGATATTTGTATTTGCAAATTTTTTACAGTAATATACATGTTACTTAAAGTTTTAAGTCTTGTTATCATAACATTTAAATTTTAAATAAATTATCAGAATATGACTTGATTAGTTATGGATATTTTTATTCTCTTATACCTTCAAGAATTTCTTTATTAAAAGTTTTTGTGTCTTTATTAGATTATTATTTTCTTTTGAATCACTTAATAATATTAGTATGTTAATAAATCTATTTGCCGTTTGAGAGATTTACCTGTTGCTGCAAATATTTTTCTACTAATTTTTTTCAATTGCTAACGTATTACGAAAGTTTTAAATTTTTAATATTGAATAATTTTATGATATTTTACGCCAACATTTCTTAAATTTTAAGTTTAAAAAAAATAATTTACTTTATTTAATTCAAATGAAACAGTTTTCTTAATATTTTAAATAATTTGAAATATTATGAGAGAAAATTTTCAGAATTATGTTTGTTTTACTATCATGAAAAATTAATTACAAAAATATGTATCAAGATTTATTTGGAGAGTCAATAATTCTTATTTTTGTACATAATACAATAATACATATATTCTTGAAAAATGATGGTGTTAATAGTATAGTTATCAGACAAAATTATTTAAACTTGAAGTGAGAATTAATATGGAATCCATCTTCAAAAAATTTGACTAGTTTAAAAGAGATATTACTTTCAAGTTGCATCAAGAAATATGATGTTTGATATTATTATTTCTTGGCAGAAACTCAAACATGTGATTCAATTTTCCGGCCGTGAGATTCCTAGGGAATCAAATTTCTCATTATACTTACATTATTTTTGAACTTGTAAAAAAGCAACAAGAGATATCTTTGTGTCAAATGTTCAATCCATCTAGTTTTTTTTATTTCCAATCCAAGTGTAGATTGTATCAGATAATTTTTCTACTTTTTATCTCCATTTCTTGTTCATTTGCAATTCTATGAAATTTTTAAGGTTAATGATTTCAGATTCATTTTAAGAAAAATTTATTTTTGCGTTAGTTTATATCCTTCTGTCTTGGAATGGAAGAGGTTTAAAGATGAAAAGATATGAAATTTATAAAAAGTAATTTATTTATAATAATGATATAAAAATCAAATTTTCATTGCTTATAAGAACATAAATTTTTGATAGAAAGTCAAGATATCGTGATTGGATTTTAAATTTAACTTTAGTCAGATTCTTTAATTTTTATAATAAAATTAAGAAATATTTAGTATAAAATAAAAAAAAGATCATTAACTTCTCGACATAAGAAACATAAACGTTTTGTGTTATAAGAAAATCAACAATATATTTTTCTATAAAATTATGCATTTTTCTATAGAAAGTAACCTTAATATATAAAACTTTATTTTTGTAAACGAGCAGGGTAATATACATTCAATATAATTTTAAGACTCCTGATTATGCTCAAGTATATGAAGATACAATGAAGGTAAATTCTAATAGTTAAATTAGTAATTTTTGCATATAATTATTCTTAGAAATATATGAAGACATTATATCAATGGAAAAAAGGAATTATTTATTTATATTAAATGTTGAAAATTTAGGTATGAAAAAAAGGAATTCTTAAAAGCTGAATATTAATCAATCAGGAGTATTAATAAAGCTGAATATTAATAACTTCAGGAGTAATGCTTTATTTCTATGACTATCCTAATGAAAAATTTTAAAATATCATTTCTGAATTTTTGCAGCCTAAGAAGCAGTTTCTTATTTCCTTCTTCAAGAAATACAAAATTACAGCTATTTTTGTTAGAATATGTAACCTTAAATGTGACGGCTACTAAATGTATTGGAATTCATAGCTTCTTTCTTAAAGATTTGGATTCGAGAAAACAAAACCTGCATGTTAATGACAAAAAAGCGTGTATTGGTATATGATGAAAAAATTATCATTCACCCGCTACCACAGTACATTACATTTCCATTACTTTTTTAAGATATTTTTGATGAAGATACTCATTTGCAAATAAGGTTGGTTGCACGTTTTCTTTACTTCATTCATGATGATAGGCTTAAAAAACTGGGTTGAGGAACATTAATGTTGTATGCAAGTTATTTGGAATTAATACTTTTTACACTCAAATTCTTAACTACTTTTAGTTATGACACCAGAAGTGGTTGGGAATGTAGAATTTTAATTGAAAAATTGTTGTAAAATAGTTATATCTTTTTCAAATCAGAAGTTTTTAATTGAAAGAGGGACACATTTTTTTGAAGATTGTATAAAAGATGAAGAGAAAATGATATGTATTCTGAATCTGCATACGTATCTGCTGATGATTTTGAAAGGGAATATAAAACCATTATAAAAAGAGAAAGATATTATGCACAATACTATAGCGTTCAATGCAACTATTTTTTGATATTCATTGCTTTTAATTCATGATAATACCAGGCCTGTTCGATTTCCTTAATGTTAAGATCAGATTCGGTACTAAAATAATATGTTGCATAGTAGGGTACTTAACTGTTTTTTATTGTTAAAAAGTTACATTTTTTAAATTTATTGTAGGCCAGTAAAAATAATGGTTAAGTAATTGCTAAAATGCTAATTACACATTTCAAATATGAAAAACACATTTATCAGTTAATTTTATTAAAAAATAAAATATTTTTCTGAATTTTCCATGAGACTAAAATTGTAATACAAATTAAGTAATAATAAATATAATAATACATTAAAAGTTTTCATCTCAAGAAAATATTCCATACGACTTCAATATTTTATAATTCCCATTAACCTAGAAACAATTAATCAATGAACTAAATATGAATAATTTATTTATCAACGTTTCTTAGCATGTACAGGAAAATAGACATTAATGATTAAATAGTTTCTTCTAGCAGTTAATTAACAAGAATACAAAATTATTGTGCTTTTTACTTTTAAATGACTTTATTTTATTAATTAAGAGATATTTTTAGAATCTTTTATAATCTATACCAAAATTGATTAGCTTATTAAACTGATTAAAGCAAAAGCCGTTTGAGTGTAATGCTCATCTGATATAAGATTGTTATTATAATAAGATGATAATAAATTTCAAACCCTTGTAGTCTCTCCTTTATCCATCATAATATTATTTAATTGAAATGGAAATATTTAAATCAAAAGTATTTGCCTGGCTAAGATGATTCTTGGAATATTGATATCGAAACTTCTACTTGAAAAATTGTTGTAAAATAGTTATATCTTTTTCAAATCAGAAGTTTTTAATTAATTGTTTATAGAATTGTCCGTAATATATATTCCTGATATAAATCCCTACATAAAACATAAAATTTTGATTTGATAGTAGATTAAATATCCAAAGCGAAAGTTAATAAATTATTTAAAGAATTACGTAAGATGAGTATTTATCGATGCATCCATTAACTTTTATTTCAATTTTTCATGTATTAATCCATGCATTATCTCGTTTATTCATAATAATGAGATATTATGCAATTTAGCGAAAAAATATATTAATTAGATAGACTAGGCAATGTTTGTCTTAGTGATATGAAGATTCTTATAACACCAATATTGAGACTTCGAACGGATAAATCATAATAAAAGGGTGAGTTTGCATTCAGATTAGATGATTTCAATTTAAATGTTTATAGAGTAATTCTTAATATGAGAATTTCTTATTCAAATAAGATGATGATTTTTATTTCATTGCTTATAAGAGAGTTTTTGTTATGTACCAGATATAAGTTCCTATAACTATCATGAATATTTGATATGAGATTACAGTAGAAAACAAAAGTGTGAACGAGATTTAATAAATGATAAAAAAGTATATATGATGAATACTTATCTATGAATACATAACTATTATTTTAAACTTTTATGTAATTTTCCAGTTACACAATACTTTGATCAGATAAATAACACATATTTTTAAAACAATTTGTTACGTACACCACGATAAATAATAAAAATATAGTTTAGGTTTCAAAATAGGCTTTACATAATAATGATAACAGCAAGCATAATTTAATTCATAATAAATAATCATATTAAAATAAAGTAGAAATTGTAATTTTCTTCTCAGTGAATAAGTTCTATTGTCATGTATATATTTCATTTAATTTTGTTAAGCATTTACAAATCATGATATCTTCTCTCGGATCATTATCATAAAAATGTTATGCTGAATTCTCTTAATTTTGAATTGTTATAATCATTCTTGGAATGAAACCAACATCCGATAGTTCTAAAAATTATTTATTATAATGTCTTCAATAACACATCACTAAACAAGAAATTAAAAATATATTCAATAAAAATACTAAAGAAACAATACAAAGTTTAAATGACAAAACATAGTCTTTTTTTACGTTAAAATTTGATTAATAATTCATTAAAAACTTAATTTTTCCAATAAGTTGCAGTTCGACTTCCTGTTTAATGCTCTCAATGCCTTTCAATTTCAACTGAATTTAATGTCTCTCTGGGAGTTTGATGAAATAATTTTGCTACATTTATAATATTTTTATACATTAAAATATTGAACCCTGAATTCAAATTGTAATTTTTGCATTTAAAATTTATATTGTACTTTATATAATTGATAGAATTAAGAAAATACTTAGTTTCATAAAATATCATAATATGATACAACATTGTAATATGGTATTGAAAAAATTGTAATTTATTTATAAAAAAGCGGATTTATAGTTTTTTTATTTTCCTATAACGTTTCTTAACAAAATTATTTTATTTTTTGGTAAATTGTACTCTAGGGTTTGAGAAAATTCATAAATGTGAAGTGTGTCAAAGTGCAGACAAATGAAATAAATCCATTTTATAACGAAAAACGTTAATGATAAAATTAGAACTTGCATACATTCCATGAAATATGACGAGAAGTGAAAGCTACAAAACAAAAGTGGAAACTCCCTTTTTTTAAAGTATAAGTTATAGTGGAAGTTGTAGTAGTTTTTTATTTACACAAATGATCACTTTCATATAGGTAGCGCTGCGACAATGTATGATCACTACAGAGTATCCCCCCAGTGAACAAGGTGAACGACAAGAATAATGCACATATATATATATATATATATATATATATATATATATATATAAACTATAATAATAAAAGTGATATGCTATTATAATACAACAGTAGTAAAAGTAATATTCTGATACAAGGACAATAAAATATGTAAGGAAGAATTATTATTACAAAAAGAACTGTTGAAACTATGTACAAAATAATTACATAATTAATATATAATATTACATAACAGTATTTAATCTGTTTGGAAAATGCACATGACGACCACTCCGAGTTATAGTTTTAGGGATTTTACAAGATTTTTCATTTTTATCAGGTCGATAGTTAGTTGTTTTTGATGTTTGAATAAGTGGCATTTTAGGTGAATCTGGTAATTCTGATAATACATGGGCAGGTTTCAAACGATCTATAGAAACTGTTTTAATCGTATCATTCATTTGAATAACAAAATTTTTATCTGTTCTAGAAATTACAGGGTATGGACCAGTACAAGGAGGTGAGAGAGGTGGTTTCACACTATCAACACGTAAAAATACAAGTTTGCAGTTTGTAAATACAAGTTTGTGAACAAGTTTGCAGTGAGGGGTGAACATAAACAGATTTATTGCATTGCCTAGATGTAGAAATGGGATTAAGAGATTGCATGATTGATTTAAGTTTTGACACATATGTTGCTGTTGGTGTGTATAGTTCATTCTGAGAATTAAGAATATCAGATGGTAATCTGAGGTTTGTTCCATATACTAGCTCTGCACAAGTTGTATTTATATCAGATTTTATTGCACAACGAATTCCTAATAAAACTATAGAAAGTGTATCTGTCCATTTAGTTTGATTATGGGCCATAATGGAGCTTTTTAAATGTCTGTGAAAACGCTCTACCAATCCATTGGATTGGGGATGATATGAGGTTGAGCGAATGCGAATAGTGCCTAAAATTTCTGTTAAATGTCTAAATAAATGCGATTCAAAATTTCTACCTTGATCAGTTGTTATTGTAAGAGGACATCCAAATCGTGCAATCCAATTAGGAATCAGTGCTCTACAAGTTGTTTCAGCTGTAATATCGGTTGTTGGGATAACTTCAGGCCATCTGGTAAAACGGTCAATTACTGTTATGCAATAATTATAATCATCAGATGGGGGAAGAGGTCCTATAAAATCGACATGAATATGTGCAAATCGAGCATCTGGCATAGAAAAAGTACCAATTGGAGATTTAGTATGTCTTTGAACTTTTGAACGCTGGCAGTTTTGACAAGATTGAACAGATTTTTTTATAAATGAATTCATGTTGGGCCAAAAGTAACGTTTTGTAATTAATTTTCTAGTTGCTCGAATGCCTGAATGGGAAAAATTATGTACATTTTCAAAAATGTTTGAGCGAAAAGATTTTGGAATGTACGGACAGGGTTGATATGTGGAAACATCACAATACAGAGTTACATCTTCTAAAGAAAAATATTGTTTTTCAATTTTGTAATTAGAATTTTGAGAATTCAGAAGTTTTTCAAGTTCAGAATTATTTAATTGTGAGAGAGAGATATCGTGAAAATTCAAAATTTTATTTGAGACTGCTTCAATTTCTATACGAGATAATGCGTCAGCTACAATGTTCTCTGATCCCTTGACATACCTTATATCTGTAGAAAACTGGGAAATGAAGTCTAAATGTCTCAGTTGGCGAGGTGAACATTTATCAAGCTTTTGCTTAAAAGCATCAATTAGGGGTGTTTGATCAGTGTAGATCGAAAATTCCCTGCCTTCTAGCATATGCCGAAACTTTTTGATGGAGGAATAAATAGCTAAAAGTTCTCTATCATAAGCAGACCAGTGTGTTTGACATTTAGAAAGTTTCGTTGAAAAGAAAGCAATGGGTTCCCAGGTCCCATTTGAAAGTAGATTCAAGGAACTACCAATAGCAAATAAAGAAGCGTCTGTCCAAAGTCTTAAACAAGCACCAGGAATTGGATGTTTTAGAAGGGTAGCTTCAGAAAGAGCTTTCTTAGCATCTAAAAATGCCTTTTCAGCTTCCTCGGACCACTGGAGAGGATTTTCAGGCCTTTTTGTTGGCCGTGAAGACTTCTTTTTATTAATATGTCCGTCAAGAAATTTAGTTAATGGAAATAAAATATGAGCAACTTTTGGAATAAATCAACGATAAAAATGGAATAGACCTAAAAATCTACTAAGTTGAGTAAGAGTATCAGGTCTTGGGAAATTTTGTATAGCACTAACTCGATCAGGAATTGGAGATAAGCCTTCTTCGGAAACTTTAAATCCCAAGAACTCTAAGGTAGGAACTCCAAATATACACTTTGAAAATTTTATGGTTAGTCCATAATGATTTAATCTAGTGAACAGAGCATGAAGATGTTCCAAATGCTCTTCTTTGTTTCTAGAAGCAACTAAAATGTCATCTATGAAGGCATAAACACCATTTAAGCCTCTAATAACTTCATTAATAAACCTTTGAAATGTGCTGGATGCATTGCACAAGCCAAACTGCATTCGAGTGCTCTCGAAGAGTCCGAAAGGTGTACAAATAGCAGTTTTATGAACATCCTCGGAAGCAATCGGAATTTGATGGAATGCTTTAACTAAGTCAACGTGAGAGAATATTTTGGTTCCATGAAGTTCACTAGTAAAATCTAAAATGCTTGGAATTGGATACTTGTCCTTTTTGGTTTGAGCATTAAGGGCTCTATAATCACCAACAGGACGCCAATCATCACTGTTTTTCTTAGGAACCATATGCAATGGAGAAGCATAATTGCTAGTTGATGGGCGTATATGGCCTAAGTCTAGCATATGTTGAAATTCCATTTTGGCAATTTTGAGACGGTCCGGAGCTAACCGACGAGGTTTAGCAAAAACAGGTGGAC
Organism: Latrodectus hesperus; assembly: GCA_037975125.1. NCBI lineage: Eukaryota > Metazoa > Arthropoda > Arachnida > Araneae > Theridiidae > Latrodectus > Latrodectus hesperus. The sequence goes on from CM075856.1 coordinate 22,118,123, forward strand.
CTACAGTTTCTATATGGTGAACAACATTGTGCTTTACAGTTTGGTCTGAGCAAATAGGTTTGCAAATATTAGGAAAATTACTTAAAAGTTTATCAAAATCATTTGCAATATTGATAGTTTTAACAGAAAATATATTAGTACCATTAACAATACCATGAGAATTTAATTTAGTACACATATCAAACAATTTACCATTTCTTAAATCAGGTTTTAAATTAAAATGATGCAAAAAATCAGCACCTAATATTGCTTGAGAAACATTGCATATAAAAAATGGAAAAACAAATCTTTTTCTAAGACCTAAATTTACAGACATGAGTTTTTGACCATAAACTTGTATTGGAGTACCATTTGCAGCATTAAAAACGTGCACAGGTTTCATGTTACGTTCATTTTTGGTACCTGGAAGCAAGGAACAATCGCTGCCCGTGTCAACTAAGAACATGATATTAGTTCTTTTATCGCGGACAAACAGGCGACGAGAGTAGGAAGGCTTGGCATATGTCGCCTCTAAGCAAGCCGGTTTTCGTTTCCCGGGAAAGAACATGGTGTCTGGCATTTATTGGCTTTTTCCTAGTATTTATGATGATACCAACAAATAGTAGAACGCGATGCACCAGGACTGGATTTCCGTCGATTGTATCTGTTGCGAGAGGTACTTCGTGACTTTCGAAGAGCTACAATTTCCCTGCGGAGGCTCTTGAGCTCAGCTAACAAGGTAGAATTAGAGGATAATTCAGCAGAATCACTAGAAATCGATGTGCTACAGACTTGAATAGGCGTAATTTCTAAAATTCTATCTGCAACTTCAGCAGCTTTATGAGGAGTTAGAGGTTGAATAGATGTTAATATTAACTGAATATTGTTAGGTAGTTGTTGCAAGAATAGTTCTAGAAGTAAATTTTCACTTACATTATGCGATTCTGCACGCCGTTGCATCACTCTCAAAAGTTCCGATGGTTTCCGATCTCCTAACTGTTCACCAGCAAGCAGTCGTCTAATTTCTTGAGTGCTTGATTCACCACAACGAGAAATCAATGATTCTTTAAGATTCTTGTATGGATCTGATTTGTCCGGATTTAAAATCACATCACGTACCAGCATCGCTGTATCGGGTGGTAAGTTGGCAACACAATAGTTATATTTGGTTTTGCTTTCCGTTATTGGTTTTGGCGATGCTAGTTCAAATGTGGATTCCATCATTGTAAACCATAGTTGAGGATACGTGGTGATAAAGTTAGGAATTTTTACGGCAGAGATATTGCCATCCATCTTGAAATCGAAATCCAAAGTTTATCACAAAAAACGAAATTATATCACAAAAGTTCAGAAGGTTGAATAATTCTAGTCCAATTGTCACCAATGAAGTGTGTCAAAGTGCAGACAAATGAAATAAATCCATTTTATAGCAAAAAACTTTAATGATAAAATTAGAACTTGCATACATTCCATGAAATATGACGAGAAGCGAAAGCTACAAAACAAAAGTGGAAACTCCCTTTTTTTAAAGTATAAGTTATAGTGAAAGATGTAGTAGTTTTTTATTTACACAAATGATCACTTTCATATAGGTAGCGCTGCGACAATGTATGATCACTACAAATGCTTTTTTGACACTAATAAATTTTCCCAATAATAAATTTCTCTTTTGACAATTTAAGCAAATTTTTTTCTTATGCACTTATGATACAACTTATGACAGTTTCAATATTCTTATAGATTAAATGAAATTCATAAAAATAAGTATATATCTGTAGAAAGCTTTATATAATTTGTTTTTAAGTAAGTAACATAATAATAACACGATAACTCTCAAAATTTAAGAGACAAAAACATAGTTTCGTTAGATATTAAAGCATTGGAGCTTTTATCTTCAAGTTGTTGCATTTTATAAATGTTAGTTCCTTCTGTATAATTTGAAAATAATATATTTTAATTTTCTAGAGATTCATGTGGTCATATTTAAAAATATCACACTTTTTTCTATTATTTTCATTATTTTTATTAAGATGTTTATAAAAGTTAAACAAATTCCCTCATATTGCTGAAGCCTTCGTTGAAACTTCTTCTGAATATTAATTGAAATCTGGTATGCTTGAAAATATATTAAATTTAGAAATTAGTACTTACTGTAAATATTGATTTGCGCTAGTTATTCAGTTTTGATATGGGACTATGTCAGAAACATCTTTATTCAGTGAGAACCACTAAATGACCGTTAACCAAAGATTATGTTACAATTTTAGACAATAGATCTTAAAATATGGAATTTGAAACTAGAGATACAAATAAATAATAACTAAAATTCTATTTCCTTATATACTACATCATTAAGAAGATAATTTATGAGAACTGGGATGAAGAAATTGATGTAACATGACTACTGCATTTTTCTCTCTAATATATGTTTAACTTGTGAATATAATGCAATTTAAAATATATATATATATAAATACAATTCGCACGCTCCTTAAAATTACCAGAAAAATCTTAAATAAAAGAGCAAGTAAATTGTTATGGTAAATGAAATACAGGCTTGTCTTTTATATATTGAAGCGCATATACATGGAATACACATAAGTATGATGGATTCATTTGTACCAAAATTTTAAAGAATACAAATATGTGAAGAAAATAATAATAAAAGCCAGATAAAATTGATAATTTTCTCTTTTCAGGTTTTTTGCATTAATTTTATTTATGTACTTAGTTTAAAATTTTTTAATAATTTTTAATTTATCTTTTATTAAATAAAATATTCAATTTACTTGTAAATTATTCACTTTTCTGTTATTTTAATTGTTTCTATGTTTTCATTGTTATTTGTTTTATACTAATATCACAACTGTTAAAATATTATATTAGTATTGGCCCATAAAAAATTGCTAACTATATTTAAAAGAAAGCAAATTTGAAATGATTTGTAATTCCCTAAAATATTTTGAATTGATTTAAAAAACTATCACTAATTTGCACCATAAGTTTATAATTATATGTTACTTGTTCTCGTTTTTGTTAATTTTCCAAAGCCATAAAAATAAATATTTTATAAAGAGTAAATAAATATTGAAGCAAAATGAATAAATTCTGGTAAATTTTGCTTTTAATTAATTCTCAAAATTATAGTATGGACTCATAATTATTTCATAATCCAATATTTAAGCAAGCAATAAAATTTATTAATTTTTAAGTTATTTAATAAAAAGGCAAAATATTTTTTGAGAATTAGAAAATATTTTGCTTTAAATAAATTTCTTATGTAAAAACATACACTTACATTATTCCCAAAAAAATATTTATATATTGTTAAGATTAATTACTTTATGTATTGCGTGATTTAATACATGAATCCTGAGATTTAAAAAGTCATGAAATGCAATTTATATATAACCAATTTAATGAGTACTTTCTTGTATTTGAAATGCATGCAAGAATAAGTTTAAACACCTGGAATTAATAAATCTGATTTTGAAAATCTAATTTTACTTTTTAAATTATAAACTAGCTTGATTCTTTTATTAAGAGCATGAGAAAATAGGACTTTATCCCATAATTTTGTTTGATTTTATATGCTTTACTGATTACAGTTAGGCATAAAATTGATAAAAAATAATAGCATTTAATGGATTTGAATATGCAATTATTGATTAAAGAAATATTTCTCTTTATTTAGTGTGATAGTTACTTATTATGTATCACATATTTAATAAGAACTCAAAAGTATTTATGTTTGAATGTCGAAATACACATTAAATAAATAATGAATAATTATATGATTTCTTGCAGTTTTATTAAAGTGAATACATTCATGAAATTTTATTATTTTATATATTAAAGACTGTTTTTCGTAAATAACATTAAAAGTACAAAAATAACAGTTTATTTCATAAATTACACATATTTATTATGAAAACTAAAGTTAATAGATAACACTTATCAAATAAGGAACTTCTATTATCTTTTGTGTTCATGATCAACTGCTACATATAATAGAGCAATAAATAAGAGAATCTAAAAGGCTCTTACAATGTATTTTCTAAGAACAGTTTAAGAAATAATATCTCCTTGACAATGCATAAAAGCAGTCAGATTGCTAGGAATAATTGCCGTCAGATTAAATGGAAAAATGAACTAAAACCGAGAGACGAAATTAGAGAGCAACGAAAAAAGTTTTCGGAAATTTCCAAAGCAAATGTAATTTACTTGTTTTATGTAAATCAGGACCTGACATTAATGACATTTGCCTCTCCATAATGCGTCATTAGCAACTTTCCCAAAAATGTTTCCTTGAAACAAAGTAGTTCATTACTTTCAAAGACTTACTTTGTAACAAGATTTGAGCTAGAAAATACATGAAACGAAAACAGTGTAAAAATGTCATTCAGCTTAGAAATAGCAGAAATATATTATTATAAGAATTTTTTTGCATTTTTTATACACAACATTTAATACCGAATTTTACTTTTATTATTTACATTTAATTTCATCTTATATTGTTTTGTAGAACTTCCATTTCAGTCATTCAAGCGATTTAAAAGGCGGTTATATTACCAAAACTTAATTCTGCAGAATGAATATGGTTTGGTTTGCTTATCGCTCAACGGTCACTTTTTGCACACGAGGGCTAATTAGACCGGGACCTACGGTTTAAAGTGGATTCCGAACCACTACAAACATCCATGCCCAAGGTGGGATTCGAACCCACGAACTGTTGAACCGAAGGCAAGAGCGCTAACCATTCGGCTGCCAGCTCGGTGCAGAATGAATATGATAAAATAATAAAATAATATATATATATATATATATTATATTATTATATATATATATATATATATATATATATATATATATATATATATATATATATATATATATATATATATATATATATATATATATAATAGGCTGGAGAGAAAGTTCTGTTGTATTTTAAAGAAAATATTTGAATTCATTTATAAAAATACATGTTTAATATTATACAATTATATATGCTCCATTATTTGTTACAACCTATTGTCATCTTTCAGGTAACCTGTGAACTTCTGTTATGTAGAAGCTCTCGTCCTTGCAGTTAAAATAGTCAGCAACTGCCTTAGAAACACTTTCAAAGGACTTGCATTTTTTTCCTGTTAGATAATTTTGCAAACTGGTTACTGGAGATGATCTGAAGAGGTAATAATCAGCGGGTGCAATGTCAGGTGAATACGGTGGCTGACTAAGAATACGGGGACTTCCCATCCTAACGCATTCAATTTTTGTTGTGTCACCATTTCAGTATGCGGTCGAGCATTATCGTGGTGGAACACTATTCCTTTTCTACACGTTAATGCAGGCCTTTTTCATTTGATAGCTGCATTCAATTTATCCAGCTGAATGCAGTACAGATTTGCGTTAATGGTTGTTCCCGGTTTCAGCAACTCGTAGTACACTGGACCTTTCCTGTCCCACCACAAACAAAGCAGTACTTTTCGTTGATGGATACTTGGTTTTGGAATTGATGATGATGTTCCTGGTTTGCAGTAAGATTTTTTTCTCTTAATATATTCTCGTAAAGAATCCGTTTTTCTCTCTCATCTCCAGTAACCAGCTTATCCGAAAACGGCTCCACATTGTGTCTAATCAGATGTGATGAAAAAATTTGACAAATATTTTCCTGTTAATTCATGTGGAACACAAACCCAAGAGATTTAATGTGATCTCAAATAGTTATATGATGAATTCCAAATTCTTCTGCAATTTCTCAACTTGCTAAATGTGGATTATTTTCCAACATGGATCTCAAAACATCATTACCTATCTTGGATGGTCGTCCACATGGATCACTTTCTTGGAGGCTCAGATCTCTGGAATGAAATTTTCTAAACCATCTTTGACAAGTACGAACATTTACAATATCTTTTCCAAGTACCGCACATAAATTTTTACGTGCAACTGATGCGTTGCTTCCTTTTTGGAATTCATACAAAATGCAGTGTCGTAAATGCACTTCGTCTACTGATGTTTTTCACTTTAAATATCAAAAGTGTATGATGAACGGTAAAAAAGGACTCCTTTTATATTTTACAGGAGTTGAAAAAACAAAAAAAAAATAAATCCGAATGAGTCACTATCTAGATGTTTTTTTATTCACAAGAAAAATCACCAGCCTATTTAAAATAAGACAGAGCTTTCCATCCAACCTATTCTATAAATAGATAGGTATAGAATATACATTATAATTTCTTGTCATTTAAAATTAATTATAAATTTCTAAATTTATTTTCAATGTAGCTAAAGAGAGGTGTTATAAAGTTATTTTCTTAATACATTTGTCACACTGCTGAATAAAATACAAAGTAATATCGAAAGTGTATTTTTAAGCAATTACAAAAAAGAGAGAGGCAAATTTGAAATACTGCTTAATTTTGATACCGTGTATCTGGAATTTTACTACTTTTAAAGGGAAGGTTAAAAACAGCCAAAATGATTATTTTACCTGATTTAATATGAAATTATCAGTTTTAAGAGAAACTCAATTTTTAAGACAGCATTATGTTGAGACTTGTAATTATTTCCTCATAAAATAATTGATATTTAAACATGAAAAATGAAGGATTCTTAATGCTGATATAGTATTTTGAATATCATAATTTTTATGACGTAATTTCATTAATCCCTATCAATATCGTAATTAAAACATTTTTTCAAATATTTTTCATGCAAAATAAGGTAAGAAAAGGACTAATAAATAAGTACTTCAAATTCTTATTATTTAATAATTATTTCAGTTATAAAACAAATAGTTCATTGAAAGTATTAATTCTTTTCTTTATATATAAAAAGAAACTAAAAATATTCAACCGCTAAAATTGTCAATTGATTTCCTACCAGGAATATAATGTCAATGAAATAAATAACTGTTTGAATCCTTGAATGACATTCTCATCGTTAAGTTCAATGAAACGATGAATAAGTCCTTCATGTGTCAGATGTTTATTAAATCATCATTTGTTAAGCAAGCAATATTTGAAGCTTCGATGACTAGACAGGAATAATACACATTAGATATTTTACTATTTTCCCTTCATCTCAAATTTCCTTCGCTTTACTTATATGCATGTCAGTTCAGTATAATATTTATCAATTTCTTTTTGATACATGCAAAAAATATAACATGTCAAAAAACGATTGCTAAAGCATACTTCTAGCAATTGTTTTTGATGACTAGAAAGGAATAATACACATTAGATGTTTTATTATTTTCCCTTCCTCTCAAATTTCCTTTGCTTTGCTTATACACGTTAGTTCAGTATATTTATCAATTTCTTTTTGATACATGCAAAAAATATAAAATGTCAAAAAAGAATTGCTAAAGCACACTTCAAACTCAATATTATTCTCATATAATAAGAAATATATTGTCAAATATTGTAAAAGTAATTATCATAAAACAGTAATCATCAATTTACGAAGCGTAACTCGGAGAAAAAATTATTATAATTTTGTAAAACATTTTAATGTTTTCTTTTTATATAAGTGAGACAAAATATCAGGGTTTTAATGTTAAGAATGTCATTATGTTTTAGAGATGAAGAAGTTAATCATACATTTTTATTTCAGAAATAATTATTTATATAAAAAAAGTTTATTTACTTTTCCAAAATGTTTTATTTTACTTCAAAAAACTTTATGAAATATCCACCTGAAAATTATAATAATTAATTGGTAGATTTGCTTATTTTAAGGTAAAGATATTTTATATATTTTTATAAATTATTTCTTTCAAAAATGTTTTTTTTGAATAAACTAGTTAGATCATAATTTTGAAATGGCTATAATGAGGATAATAATTTGGATAGTTAAATGAAACTGAAAAAAAAATATTTTAGTAGAGAAACATGTATGGCGTAAAAACATTCAACGTTTTATCCAAAAATAATTATCTTTCTTTTCTCGCTATAGATGTTGTTTATAATATCAATATATTCAATTCTTATAATACTTTTCTTTTGTATGCTCTTGCTCTTTTTATTTATAGCACTTTTAGAGCACTCTTAGTTTACTAAAAGCTTAGAACTTAATAAGTTTTGTAATGTCTTGGTAGCTGTGCCTGTGTAGTACTATATTTCCAAAAGTATAATTGAAATAAATGTACTTGACTATTTAGCATTTTTTTCTAGCAAAAACCACTTTACTGAATATTATTAGTCATAATTTCATGAAAGACTTTAAATATGTTTCTAAAAATGTAAATCTTTAGATGTGGAGATTTAAATTATAAATATAAATTTTATTAATTGTTGCGTTTTCTGCACTTTAAATTCCAATTTATTTTATGAAATAATTTTTTTAAATGACTTGTCATAAACTGTTTTTAAACCAACAACTAATATCATTTATATGATAGAATTTTTCTTTAGTTAAAAATCTATAATCTAACATGAATTTAATGAACTCAATGTTGTATATGATTGTTACTCAATGGAGTAATAGAATAGGAAGAGTACTGTTCAAATGTTTCCTATCAATTTTTTAATGTTGTAAAAAGAAAAATTAATTCAGAATTAATATTGGAATATATACAATTTTAACTTGTCAAAATGTTTCTTTGACATTCTTGATTTATGTCAATTTTTCGAGAATTTCATTAAATTTTATAATAATGAAAAAATGTTAAGGAGAAAATGGATGAGTTAATTTTTATCCTTTTTAAGAAGAAATTTTATTTTGTTCCTTTTTGAGTATATACCCTTTTATGTTTCTATATGCTTATAGATATACACACATATTTAATTTAATAATAATTTTTAAGGTCTATAATAATATTGATTTTATATATTATGGTCTATAATAATACAAATTTTGAGAAATATACGCATCAACGACAGCTAATTTAATCTCAAAATTTCCTATTAGAAGTTTTTAAGTTTTCAGGATGCGTATGAGTATGAAAATTTTGTGTTTGATGATGAGAAAAGGCTTTATTTACTCTTGGATGCCAGTTAACCTAAAACTCAGTTTTAAAAGAAATAAATACAAACATTTAAATCTCTCTTGTAACGTTCATATTATATTTATTTTGCAGTACCCACAACATGGTTTCTCTTCAGGTGACACACACATTTAAATACATCACATACATAAAAATTTATTTTATAACTGTATATATGTCTATATATATATCAATTCATAGTCATTGAATATAAAGTTTTTTAGATAACTTTGAGAACACCTTTTGTGAAATAATTCGGTTTAATTTATTCAGCTAAGTTTCCATTTATCATTTCTATTAATTAATTTTATAATAACATTGTGGAAATCAACTAGATCAAAAACATTTTGTATGAATTAAAATCATTTCATATATATCTTCACATCCTTATAGATAAAGAAATGCGTCCTCAAATCAAAATTTAAATATGTAATTAGCACTTGAATACAAAACATATTGTTAACTGAATTAACTACGTATCAATATCAATTATTAAAAAAAGTTGTCTGTGAGTAAAATGTTTATAACTATTCTCTGTTGATGCATATTAGTTAATTAAGGAACTATTGTTGGTTAAAAAATTTCCTCCCGGAATAAAATTCAAATTGTATAGACTATAAATGCTTTACATTTTTTCATATGTAAAAATACTTTTTCTAGATTATTAAAATCTTTAGAACAAGCATTTTTTTTCCCTCCATGATTCATTTTCTTCCTCCTCTGTATTGTGAAGTAATAAAAAGATTGGAATAGTTATTCTGATTTAGGATAAGAGTAAAGGCATTTTCATTAAAAAGATTAAAATTAAAATTTAAAAAAAAATTTAGGTATGAATGGATATTTTTAGTAAGAATACGTTATATCTAAACAATAAATGCACTAACTATTATTTGAAAGGCTAAAAATTGAACTAAAAAAAATCCATTATAAATCAAATGTTTTGTATGTTTAAGTCACACTGTTATTGTTCTTGTAACATCACAATTAAAAATATGAATTTTACTGCATTTTAAAATACAAATTGCGTATTGTTTTTTACTTATCTTTCCTTTAAAATTTGAGAAACTGTAAAAATTAACATTTTTTTCCAAATGTATAATAGCTATGATTAAAATATTCATTGGTTCATATTTTCAGCATTTTACATTGTGAGATGTTGTGATAAAGTAAGAAATTATATACTAGCGAATGAACACAGAATGCATTGCGTGGGTTACTTTTAAATATTTTTCAATAATAGCCTTTTTAAAAATAACTTTGGATTTGCTGTTATGAATTGATTTATGAGCAGTAATAGTTTTGTAAAAAATATTCTTTTTTGTGTATTCTGTATAAACTTTAAAATGTAATTTGATATTAATTCCTAATTTAAAAATAATTTTTTAATTTTTATAATGCGGAGTAAATAGACTAGTTGAGTACATTATGACAGCTAATTATGCCATGAGGACGTTTTTAAAAACTGGATTATGTACTCTGAATTCTCTATAAGATGATATGCAACCCCCAAAAATAAGGTGAATAAATTCTTTTTAATAAAATTTCATATAATATGATCAACGGTAAATTAAGTTTGAAAATCCTAAGTTAAATAACTTCATTTTACCATCGCAGTTTATTGTAATGAAAAAATTTGATGCCCTAATCATTAATTTTTAAATTTAATTACTAAAAATTTACTATCACTGTTATCATTATCAGCATTAATTTCTTAAAAAATATTTGTTATTTTATATAACTAAAATACAAATATCAACAACATAAAAATCAATAAAAAATTTTAATATTTTGTATAGAATATCCTAAAGACAAATAATAGTTATTTCTTTAAGATTCTTTTTAAATTAAAAAACTTTTTAATGTACTACTTTTTACCTTATATTAAATAATCTTCCTTTTAATTAACCAAATTGAACAAAATTTTGATATTGTAACAGAATTAGCAATTATTTTGATAATATATGTATTCTTAATGTTATATTTTAATTTTAATATTAAAACTAAAAATAATTAATTTATAAAAAGAATGGAATCATAAAAAATATTTATAATACTAAAACCATTAAACTTATAAAAAATTTTATTGAGAAATTTAATTGAAAATCTTTTTATCTTTTGTATAATCAATTTAAATTAATCTTTTATTTTAACAATTTATTCCTTTCGAGAAACATGTGATATTTCTTTTATTAATTATTGAAATATCCTGAAATTAATTATATGTTTTCAATTTTAGATGTAATCAATGATTACCAAGAAACAAAATAACATTTTCATTTTCATTTTCATTGTGTGTCAGGCATTGAATATTTCACAAAGAAAAAATAAATTAATTTAATTAAAATTTCTAATGAAACATGAATTGTTATTTTCGACTTTTTTATGATAATGTGTTCAAATATTATACTGAAAATGACTTTTAAAAAGAAATTATTTTTACAAAAAATACAAAAAAGCTAAAATAAAATTTTCCCAACAGTTAGATATTTAATATTTTTTACAGTTAGGAAACATTTGAATATTTATATAATAATATGCATAATCATATATTTTATAACTTAAATTTGCCGACCAACTTGTCTAGTGCCAGCGAACCCAGGACCTCCTTATCCGTTGTCATACGGATAAGGAGGTCCTGGGATCGAATCCCGGTTCGAGTATGGACGTACTTTCTCTCTCTATGTATCCTGTATTTGTCCTTTCATTGTATGAATGAAGAGTGAATGGTTGCCTACCCTATAAATGGGTACCTATGGCATGTGTGTAGAGCAAAGTCGTACTTTCACCTTCATGGTGCTCTGATTAAAACGAAAGATGCTCCCAATCTACTTAATTCGCATAGCATAATGAGCTTGGCTTGTCAAAGTGTCATTAGTAAACAACAACAACAACATAACTTAAATTTAATTTTACTATACATTAACGTTCATAACTCAAACTTCCACATTTTTTGCTTTGATTAGATTAATCTATGTAATAATTCCTTGAAATGAATATTTTATATAATATGTTTATTTTACAATACGTATGCAGGCAGTAGGATAAAATCAGCATTATAGAATCAGGTGTTGAGCTTCCTCCACCGTCTTTAAACAGTTCGATTCAAGACTACAGATAACGAGATTGCAAGTAACAAAATTAAACGCCGAGCAATTACTCATTATCTGTACACTTTAAATGAAAGATATGTAACTAAAATCTTAGCTGCTTGTCAATTGTTAAATATATATGATTCTATATATTTGATACGAGTAAGTGTGGAAAGTTATTTATATAGAAAAATCAATTAGAGATACTAAAATGTGATTTAACATAGGAAAAAAAAAACAGTTTTGCCCTACTTATTGTAATAAAGCAATAGAATATTATGAGCAATCTAAATGTTAAAAAACCTCTATTATATTGTTATGTTGAAAGAGCTAATTGATTGTTAACAGGTAGGTTACAATCTTTTAAGGTATTTTGCAATATTTTATTTCGGAATGTTCGAATTATGTGGCATAATAATTTATGCTATAGTATATATCAATGAGTTTTGCTGCAAAAAATAGAGGCCGTAATGTTGCACAATTTTGTTTTGTTAATATTAGCAGTCAAGCAAATATTTACTTTGTTTGCAATGTTCTTATTGCTAATTATTAAAAAAATGAATTCAAAAAGCTAAGAATAATGCTTGAATACTACACTGGCCTCCAAAAGTTAGATAACGACATTTGTTTTGAAGCTCACCATAAAAAATGAAGTTCACAGTAAAATGTATAATTTATATAAATAATGAAAATGAAGTGTTGTAATATTATGAAAAAATGTCAGATACAACATTTTTTGAGAGAAAAAAAACAGTTATGTATGAGTGTGAGAGAAAAATGTACAAGCATAATGGTTTCATAATTACGCATTTAACTTTTGTTAATTTTTAACTATTGTGAACAGATTCATTGACAATAGTCAGTGGAGTTCCGCAATGTTTGAAAAAAGCCATTAAACTGGTAGATGATGAGATGGATGGAAATTTGGATGTCACAAGCTGAAGTGACTTGGCTCCTTAATGTGTCTTGCTATGTAGTTTAGAAACTTTGGAATCAATATCAAACCGAAGCTTCAATGTCGTGAAGACGTGTTCCAAGTCTATAACACCAGCAATAACATCTGCATAAAGCCACTTTGTAGCTCTTTCGGCCAGAAAGAGAAGAAGCATTTCTGTGACCCAACTTGGTGCAAACATTTTTGTAGCTTCAGGGAAATGAATATCCATTAATGAGGTGGAAAGTCATCTTCACCAAGCAAATCTTTAGAAATGCAACCAGTTATGTGTGTCCCCATCACCAAATGACAGAGAAGGAGCTGCTTATTTTAGACAAAATAACATGCTTCCTGGATTAGACAGCGAGGGGCTTCTTTACTTTCTACAGATGAGACAGATCATACGGGAGATCAAGCCGAGATGTTTTCTGAACAAAGTACTAGATATCATCAATCCAGCACTGTGGAAAGACACAGTTAACACGGTGGTATAACTAGATATCACTCGGTGGTTCGTAAATCTACATATGTTTCAGGGTGGAACTATGACTGCTGTGAGATATCGGGATGATATCCTTACTACATATATTCCCACATACCTATGCAAACGGCAATGATTTTATTCTGATGGGTGATAACGCATGATCTCATTGATAAGTTGTTGACAAATATCTTGACGATCTTGGTTGGAGAGAATGAAATGGTCAGCTTGATCTCCTGATCTAAATCCCATAGTGCATCTGTGAGACTATCTTGGCAGACAAGATGCTTCTTTAACTTCTCCTTCAAGGTCTGTAGGAAATCTGGAAAACAATTTACTCCATGTTTGGCATGTTACTTCCCATTTCGGCAACCGATAACTAAATTGACTGCGTAGGTAATAGATGTGGCCATTTCATTCAAGCTAGGGGTAGATATATATCTTATATTAAAGCTCTTACTGTTATGCTTCAATGTAATTTTACCACATAAAAAATTTTGATTATTCTTTCTTCCAAGAATGAACTTTTTCAGCGAGATTGCTCTTTTGTTGTAAATCATTTATGCGTCTTTCTAATGTAAACGTCTATGTTAAAGTAAATATATGCATCTTTTGTGTACATGCTTTGTTGTATATTCAGCAGCAATTAATTAACATTGAATTAGATTTTGGTTATTAATATTTTTAAAATTTTTCATGGTTTAAAAAATAATAGAGCAAAAGGAGTATTTCTGCATAAATAGTTAATCGATTACTATGTACAAAGAATTAATTAAAACCATTTATATATTAGATATGGTTGAATTGAACTCAAATCCCAATTTAATTGATGTAAATAAGGATTTTGTTCCAAATTAAAAAACATTTGCTATGTAAGTAAATATTATCACTATAAACAAATTATACACACTTAACCTTTACATTCAAAATGTATTATTTTTGATTACTTTATAACAAAACATACAAAGATATTTTCAACATTTCTTATATCATTCCCAAAAATCTTTCCGTGCAATATTTCAAAATTTTTTATAATTTTATTTCTTTAACATGAAATTAATTATCAACAAGAGATAGAGAAAATTACATGAAAAATTATATTTTAATAATTTTTAATATCTTTAAAAAACCATGTGAGATATTCTTAAAACTGTCTCAGTTGAATTATTTATAAATGACACTTTATTGGATTCAAATAGTTTATAAAATGTAAAATCAATGGCCATGATACACATGGCATGCAATATTTGTTGGAATAGTTTTATAACTATCGCGAAAAATGTGAGCTTGGGTTGCAATCATAATTAAGATTATTTATTTCATTTAGTCGATTAAGTAATTTCTTTTAAGTCGATTAATTAATTAATAAAGATATACTTTAATTTAAGCTCTGTAAAACAATTACATATTAAGATGTAATCATTTATTCTATATAATATGTATTTAGTACAGAAATAAAAAGGCAAAATCTGATAGTAAATTTATAAACTTTACTAAGTATGTGCAATCGTAATACACATGGTTCAGTTTTATATTCATTACGGTTTTTCAGTTTAGCGTTTTAAAATGAACCATCATAATATGAAGCATTTTTGTTTTTTAATTTTTTATTACACTTTTCCTACTCCTCACTTTTACTGACACAATTCCATTTCAAGAAATGATAATTAACTTCATAATTTAAATAACAAAAAATGTTTCAGGAAATAATTTAAGTACTAGGAACAAAATAACAGTACATTTTCTAAATTTAATTTTAAATTACAAAAAACATCATCATAATGGAGATGTAAAACTAAAGAATAAAAAGATATTTTCTATATTAAGTATGCATACCAGCTCATAAAAATTTCTGATGAAACCTTTTCTTCATTTTAAAAATTCCCTACGAATTTTTATGTCTCCTTTTCTGTTATGAAACGTTCTAGTGATTAAAAATTTTACAGCAAAAAAAGGCAATTTGTGAACATAAAACTGGATTTAGATAATTTGTATATTTAATTTACTTTTATCAATGTGTTTTATAAGCATGCAGTTAAAACAAAGGGAATTATAAAATTAAATAAATAATAAGATTGCATTCCATAATCTAGAATGGGAAATGAAAAAAAACGTAAATTTATAATTGTAAATTTTTTTAATATTTTCTATTGAGAACTTTTTATTACGAAATCC
The DNA here is from genome assembly GCA_037975125.1 of Latrodectus hesperus. Taxonomy (NCBI): domain Eukaryota; kingdom Metazoa; phylum Arthropoda; class Arachnida; order Araneae; family Theridiidae; genus Latrodectus; species Latrodectus hesperus. The sequence goes on from CM075856.1 coordinate 22,133,773, forward strand.
ATTTTTAAATAATTTTGAATATTTGTTCACTTACTTATGATTTCAGGTATCATTTGCTTAAAATAATTTTATACAAGTAAATGAAATTTCAACATATAATACATAAAGTTTTTATTACTGAGAAATTATTTCTGATTCATTTTTTTGAGTATATCTTAAGTAAAATATGTTACATAGCTAATAATGTATATTTTAAATTTCAATTACTGTTTAAAGTATTAATTTTCCACGATGCTTTCCTAGATTAAATAAAAACAAGAATTTTTGTCAGAAATATTATATCGTGCAAAAGGTACAGAACATTGTTGCACATGATTTATCAAATAACACTTTTATCTGATGCTAAATTTGAAGAAGTTTTGTGAATTGAAAGGAATTAATGTAGCAGTGAATTTTTCAAAACTTTTCATATAAAATAAAAATAAAAGTAATTAGAAAAACTGAGATTATTTTTTTATAAAATATGCTTTTTACAAATATCAAAAATTATGAATAATTACCATGTAATTTTACAAAAATAAGAAACTCTCATTATCTTTAATAAAATAATACAAAGGGACTTCTGTAAATGTATTTAACATTTTTGTTAATTTAATCACATTTGATGGAATACGCGGGAACCGTACGAATGATATTATATAACTTTATTATTAGAAAGATGCATTTAAAATCTATTTGTCAAAAGGATTATGTACAGTAACTCCTCTCTTATAACAACATAAGTTTTAAAAATATTGCTTTATTTCAATTTTCTAGTATATCTAAGCAAATACTAACTTTCTCAAATTAATAATTTAATTCACTCTTAAGAGAATTATTTTAAAAAGAGTGCAAATTTTGACCAATAACATATGCAAAATAACGAAAAATGTATGAGAAGAAAGAAGCTAAAAATGAAATAAATTTTTGAAAATATTATTTGGAAAAGAATAATTATTTAATTAAAAACTTTAAGGGAAGTATTTAATTAAAAATAAGTTTTTAATTAAACTTACAAATTAGTGCTGACTGCTGTCAAATTATAATTCAATTATTGCTTTACTTATTTAATAAATTGAAAGCAAACTAATGTGTTTTCTTAATACGTAAGATATAATAAACTGTTTTTAAAATGTTTTTCCGGATTTCATTTATCTTGTCATTATATAATTACATTAAATTTTAATGTTAAGTCCGAAAAATAAAAGTAACAAAAAATTGGCATATTCAACATTAATTAAATTAGTGAAGCATTAAAAATATAACTTTCACAATGTAAACTTAAAGAAATTTTTTCTTCGCTTGAAAATTCAGCAAGTATTATCGATTAAAAACAGAAATTTGAGATGGACATAAAGAAAAAGATAAAATTTTCTTCCTAGATTCTCTAAAACATTAATTTACTGTTTTTTTAGATTTTTAAAAAGTTGATTGCATTATTCTATAGAATTAATAAAGTTCAAATGTTGATTAGTCTTAACGACTTTTAATTTCATAGTTTTTAACACCCGAAAGTATACTTTTAATGTGTAAACAATTTATAATTTTAGAAAGGAAATTTTATACAATTTATTAAATCAACTATAAATGAATGAATTTACTCTTTTATATTTGTTGTAAATAGTGAAATTAAATGATATTTATTTATAAACTAAAAGTCTCGGCTGTGATATATAAATTAAATTTTCCTCTGTTGTAAATAAAAGTTATAGACTTGAAAAAAAGAATTTTAACTTAAATAATGTATAAATCATAGTAGAATATAATATAAGATATTATTTTACTGGAGAGTTAATTAAATTCTTTGGTATGTTAAAACCTTTAAATATTTCTCTAGGTTTTATTATTTTTCCTGCCTGGTTGTTATTGTCGTGTGCCAGCTAGGCTAGCATTATGTGGTGCGCTGCTCCACTTTTCCAACTGAACCATATTTAGGTGTGTAGTCCGACTTCCTCAGTACACACATGCTATAGATACCCGTTTATAGGGTAGGCAACCATTCACAACCCAATCATACAAGGAAAGGACAAAGGCAGGAAAGATAGAGAGAGAAAAAGTACATCCATGCCCGAACCGGGATTCGAACATAGGACCTCCCTATCCGCAGTCAGACACGCTGACCACAAGACAAGTTGGGCGGCTTCTGCCTCGTTTTCAAAGCATTTAGAAAACATGCCAAAAATTTTAAATTCTAGGTTGTTGTCACAAAATCTCTTCAAATAAAATCTATTTAAATAATACGATACTCAACTAATACTCAGCAAATGTTAAATAATTAAGGACATTTTTCAAAGAGTTGCTTAGTATAAAATAAAATATTAGCTTGATAATTTAACTATGTCACAAGATTCTAAGATATATCGTGGTAAAATCTAGCAAGTATTTCTTTTAACGTGTACTTTAATTGTTTTTCTGTTTGCATATTAATAACAAAGGGCTGATTTGACAGTTAATTTGATGTTTGATAACTAATCTCTGATACCTATCTTTAAACTTTATATAGTTTAATGAAAATAAATTGATAACAGAATTTGTCATGAACATCAAATGCTTCTTGCAATCTAATTTGGATCAGTTTGTTCAGTTTAGAATAAAATAAAGTTTAGTCTAGTAAATCCTTAGAGATAATGTGACTGATAAATCAAAAATTGGAACATCTATATATTGGTTAGTTTGGTGAACATTCTACTTTTATCTACTTCATTATTTGCTTATTGCCAATTTTCACATCTCACACAAAAGTTTCTCTATTGGATGCACAATTAACTTGGTATATAATTTAAATTATTATTCATAGTTATATGAAATGTATAACCATATTTTTTATAATCAAATGAAGAAATATAAATTGAAAAAACTGCCACTATCTTTCTATTTATCAGTATAGTATATTTGTAACTTTGTATGTACATATGGTATACATATGTAATTTTATATGCATTGTTCTTACGTTTAAGAGAAACGTAGATATTTTCCTGAGAACCTCCAACTAGTAGCATGGAGAATATTAAAATGTATTAATTTATATTGAAAAGTTTTAAAAAGGAGAATACATGATAGCAAAAATATAAATAATATATAATATTTAGATATTTACTGATTCTCCTATATCACATAAAATATTTTGTTTTAACCAAGTTTGGGAAAATGAGGTGCTAAAACTATATTTGTATCAACTACTTAGAAAAACTTTCATTTCATGACAATAATGTTTTTAACAAAATATTTCAAATATCACTGGTAGATGAAGGATAATAAAATAAATATCATATAAATAACAGTGTTCAGTGAAAAGTGAATTTTTGGCGTGAAAGTGGTTAAATTCAATTGTATTATGTATGATTGACAAGAATTTTTAGCCTACATGGTATATTAAAAATTTTATAAACTCTTTCTTCTTATTCTGGTGAATGTGCATTCTGCATAGATTCTTAAAATGAGGAATGAAAGCTATAACATTAAAAATGCTATTTAAGTAAGTCATTTTAAATCAGAACCTTACGAATAAAAATTTTTAATTAGCTTAAAAATTCAATTTTTTATTAATATAAAATTTCCATTTTTTTAAAAATCAAGCATTCAGTAGTAGTTTTTTTTTTTACAATGGACCCAAATATTGACAAAGTCGATTTAAAATAATGCTTTGGGCACTCATGTAGAGAAGATATGCAGTAACAAAAAACTCATAGAAATTGATAATGTACAGAAAAATGATATGCAGAACAAAGAGCCACTATAAATTAAAATAATTATCTGTGGATTTCTTACTTTAACTTTAACTGCGCCCTTAACTCAGGCTCTGGTTATTCTTCATTAATAAAAACTTGCTTTATTTCAGTCCATGTTTTATTGAAACTTTTTAACTGCGAATTCAACTGTACGAATAAGTTTGCTTCTATAAAAGAAGAATTGTTCCTATATCAATTAGTTTCCACATCTGTCATTATAATTATACCAAGAATCAGAAGCCCTTATGTAACGCTAAGGCTTATTGCAGTCGATAGTAAGTCACCTTAGTAATTATCTCAACATGTGATTTAAGTAAAAAATTCTCTATATTTACTTTAATTAAAACTTTGATATCAAGGACACTAATGAAAACAAAATGTATGAAATATCACCTTTATTCTCAATTTTACACAATTTTAAATTCTTAATTATTATTATCTTACAATTCTCAAATTTTTTGAGTTTCCTTAATTTAACTATTGCTATTTTATAAAGATACTTCTCAATTTATAGTATTGGAAATGACGTACAAAATTGCTTTATTAAGGATTTCGTAGTATTGCTAATAATAATTTATATACTGAAATAGGCTTTTTGAAATAAAAAGAGCCTTTAAATATTTGAAAGTTTTCAATCAAAAATAATTCCGAGGTATTTTATCTTGTCTCAATTGTAAGTAAATGCTTTTCAATGTCTTTTTCTTTGTTAAATATTTTATGAAGATTTACTATCTTGTAATTTTCTCTTATTATATTGAAATTTGTTGAGTTTCAACTTTTAGGCATTGAAACTGAGACTACCATGTTTCAAAAACATAGGGATGGAGAATTTCGTATGTAAATTTTTATTTTGCTTAAAGTGTTCAAAAGGTAAATATTAAGTTCTTGATTTTCCATTTCCTTCAGATTTTTGATTTTGCCATTATCTGTTAGATGTCTATTTTTATTTTCACGTAATTATTCATATATACGGAGAAATAATTTAGTTAATAATATTTAATACATAGTTATGGATTAAATATCAATAAAAGCAAGTCTTGATTCAAGCAACAAATTGCATTTTTATTCTTGACTATGAAGAATCAGCATATATTTGTACATTTGAAAGGCCAACAACTGATAAATTTTTAATAAGGCCATAGTTATTTATTCTCTCCAAATGCAGTTAATAGTTGCTTTAATAAACTTCATAAAATATAAAAGAATCTCATTTATGAAGGAAAAAAAAGAAATATTATATTATATACCAACTATTTCAAATACAATTTAATAAAAGTACTGTTAGTTTTACAACCAACGATGAAAGTATTTTAAAATACCATTGTTAGCGAATGGAAAACGAGAATAGAATTGAATACATATTTTAAGCTATAAGGATATTATAATCTGAATTCCTAATTCTTGGGATTTTATTGGCTAAGTAATTCTGCATGCAATATTTGCTAGTTATCCAATAATAAGTAATATGTATTCACTGTTTAATAATACTATAATTCGAATTGCTTATACATATTAAATATTACGCAAAAGTACTAGAATATTTTAAAAGTGGCAATTTACTTTTAAATTTTTGAGCATTGTAAATAATTAATCTGGAGAAAACATCATTATTTACTAAGCAAATTTATGAAATTAATGATATAAAATGCTTTTATTGTAAATATTATTATGAAAAAAAGATTTTATATAAACAATAAAAATCATGGTAAAATTTTGGATGTAAAGAAAATTTTAAAATTTTCAACATGACAACTTTAATAAAGATTAGCAAAATGTTTAGATAATAATGTTCAGCTTGAATTCACTAAACAATCAAATGTTTATTATCTCATCTGAATCTAATTCTTAAAATTTAATTTCAAACTAAATAATTTTAATTTCAATGAATTAATTTATCATATAACACAGTTCTAGTACTCTAATATTATATAAACTGTATGTTATAATAATTTATCGGATATAATAATTAGATATTTTGTTTTGAATAAAACATATTTTTATGGTCAAAATTTTTCCAAATATGCTTGCTGCCTGCATGTATCATTATTAATAATAATAGCATAATTTAATGATATATATATATATATATATATATATATATATATATGTAATTATTTATTTATATTTTATATAATATGTATATACATATATATCATTAAATTATGCCTAACATTTATAATATTTATATCAAAAAATCTTTTATATCAAATTTTTTATCAAAAAAATGCTATAAATTTTAAATAAAAGTAATATTTAACAACCAAATGATTCATTAAAATTTGCTACATCATTTTTCCATATATGCTTTTTTATTGTTTAATTAAATGTAAGTTTTATTTATGTATTTAATTCTTAAGAACAGGAGTCAAATTAATAATTCGCACAAATTAAAGTAATATGAACTGCTTTGATATTTCTTCGAGTACAATAGTTGAAAGAAAGTTTTGTCGAAAAGTATTTCTGAGACATTTTATTCAATAATATTAATTGGATAAGGAACTTTCGTGTAAAAGTATTTATTCTTCGTATGTAAAGCTTTATTGGGACTGTCTCATTTGTTTAAAGAATTTATATTTTCCTTTCCAGGAAAATTAATAATGTTTTGGAATTTCAGAAAGTAGTTTAATTTATTCTTTACATTAGATTTAATATTACTAGTTGAATATCACCGAATTCTTTGGTAAGTTTTTGGAAATAATTAGCCAAATTGTGTTCTTTTCATAGAAACTTTGAATAATAAAGTGTTTAAATACGTTATTTTTTAGTGTTTGTCCACAAAGGAAGATATTAAAAGGGAAGATATTAAAATTCAGTAACTTAAAATATATTTAGAACTGATTTTTACAATTCATACTTTTATTTTCTGTTTGAATGTTTATATAAGAAGGAATACTTTTCACTTATTATACAAATGAAAATGATCTTATTGTGTTAATGGTTTCAGAGCTAGTTTTTATAATTTTAAATGTGTTTATATTATATCTGAAATAAAAAAACTATTTCATTTATTTATAACTCTTTTTGAGAAAACCGGATAATTATATTGTAAAAACTGTAAAGAAACATGAAATTTAAACAAAGATTTCTAATATGCGAATTAATAAGGAGTTTTTAGGAAAAGTATTTTTTGCCACAAAGATACTTATAAAGATTTAATCGGTAACAAGTTGTAGTAAAGCTATTCTACTGTTTGAAGCAAAATATATATATAAGAACTTCTAAGTAAAAATTACAGCTATTATAGCTGAATTATTTTCTTTAACGTCATATATTAATAATCAAAACGTTATATGCAAATGAATATGTAATGAAACAGTTTTGAGCAAGAGGTCTTGCTTCGACTTTTATTTTCTATGTACATAATCTTTAAATACCTGAACTGTACATGCAGTACGTCTTTATTACTAAGGAAAAATTTAGAATTTAATATATTTTATTACAAAGATCAGAAAATGCAATTGTGTAGCTTATATGAATCAGAGAAATAATTTTTGAGCTTAAATACATTTTGTAATGTCTGATGATTATTAATTCATTTTTCAGTTTTTTGTAATAAGATTCTAAAAATGAGTTATAACAAGATTCATAATATATATTTCAATGTACAGAAATAAAATTTGTTTTGAATATCTAGTGATTTCTACAGATAATTTCTTACTGATATAAGACAAAAGATACAAATGTTGAAAAGTCACCTTAGACTATTCAGTATGTAATATAGTTTTGCATTTCTTGCATAAGTTATAACTACATAGTTATTGAAACATTTTGGAATGTTATCTTAGATTTGCAATAAGATAAAATTTTTAAGAGAAGAGAGCTAGATAGATTTAAATTTAAATACATAAAGTAATTTACAGAAAGGTATTGTAAAAAAATTAATTCAAATAAGGGATTAAAATTCATTTCCTATATATTTTTAAATGCACTAAATTATAACTATATACATATAATATATACATATAATAAATTACATGATTATGGAAAATGAAACAGAATGAATGTATATAATTAAAGAGTATTAAAATATCAGGGTAGACTAAGTGGATTGATGGTAGTCTACAATGAAGAGAAATGTGTTGCATTCTGGGATAGATAGAGTAAGGTATGATGAAAGGAATCTGGAGGATCGCGACAATATCTGTTTTTGATGTAATAGGCAGAATTGTTTCTTGCAATTTCTATCTATTCCAGAAAAATGTTCAGCATTAAAGCAAGTCAGAGTGTCCGTTGTCAACGAACTTCTAGCAAAAAGACTTAAGCCAATGATAGGATATGATCCGACTGAGAAAGGAAGTTGATTGGTGTATTATATTATAGCGATTTAAACCTACACAAATTCATGCTATTCCGGTTGTGGCAAAGATATTTAGAAAAAGGGATTATATTAGACTATAAAGAATAGAGCAATTACTTATTGACTGCTATCTTCAGGCTACCATTCAATGGTTTCATTTAAAAAGTTTCATTTGAGTCAAGATTAAAGATGTTTTTGTTTACATAGGTTTTTGCATTAATCACAGTGATTTCGCAGCGGTGGTAATGCAAATGCTTTTAAGTTGAGTCACACGTTTGTTTAAGCATTTACATCCATTGCGAAGTAGTTTAATGATGACTTCTTCACAAGATTCAATCCAACAGTGAATATTTTGAGTAATATCGTTCGACAATACAATGTCTTTTTTTATAAAGTACTATATCATAGTAATCCAGTTTATTAGCAGAATGATAAGCAAATAATAAGCTGTGACGTATTTCATACGGTTAAATTATTTCATTTAAAGAGTATTGCAAGCTAATTATCATCTGGGAGAATCAAAACTGCATGATGAAATTCAAACAACACGTATTGCAAAAGGTATTTAAATATTTTTTGCCATATATCTCCTTGGATATTTCAAAAATGGGGAATGTATAAGAGTTAATCAAGATTTTTTAGATAAGTTCCTGCTGGTGTTTTCAGAAAATGTATTATTTCAAACGGTTGTGAAGAATAATCAGTTATATCTCCAAAAAATCCGCAGACACTTTGCAGTCTGTAAGTAGACATTTGTTGAAAGTATTGCCAGAAATTGCCGTGAAAGAAATTATTGACTATACTGTATATTTGCTCCATTTTCAAATGCTTCATTGTAATGAACTTCACTTAGTTTTTGCCCATGTGTTTCTTTTTTTAGTGATTTTAATCACATTTTGTGTATACATTTTAAAAATTTGTATTTTTACTGTCTCATAATATACAAGAAACTTGAATTTGTGTAAATTATAATTGAAACGTACTGTTTGTTTATATTTTAATACTTGCAGTTTATTAGTTGAAGATAAATCCAAGAAAACCTTGTATCCAAAAATAATTTTTCTATGTTAGAAAAAAACCAGTAAGTACGTACAAAGATGATTATTTTTTAAGCAATTGGATTTAGTCATTTAATTAACATACCGACATTTCTCCTATACTGCAAATAACAGATTTGAGACAACAGCTTCAATTTTTCTATTAGTAGTTTGAAGCTTTTATTAGTGAAGTCATTTGCTGACGTATAAACTTTCTCGATTTTATTTAAACATATTATTTACCTCTTTGCGTGAACTCAATCATACATGTTTGTAGTCTCCTTTAACCAACTTTAACACAGAAAGTCAATCATGTGCAAAAAGTAAACTTTATGAAAATTAAAGAAAATAGCATATTAACTAATATAATTTTTTTAAATTTTAGAATAAATCACAATGCATCATACAGGAATTTAATATAATATTTTATAAGATGTTACACACGATTTTATGACAAACTTCTATACTTTGTTTTAGAACACCCTAGGAATGATCCCAACTCATATCAGAAAATGGTTGATTGATTGTAAAATTCAGCTTAATGCGTGTATGAGCTTGATATGAAAGAAGTGATAAAGAATTCTTAAGAGAATTCCAGACATTTTGTTTTACAATACTTGAATACAGTTCAAAATTTATAAAAAAACGTTTTCTGGAGGACAAATGTTCACTTACTTCACAACACTTTTCAATTTTGATGATGTTTTCTACGCTATGCCGACCAACAATTGTTTAAAATTTCATAGGAAACGGTTTTCCCAAGAAATGAACTTTATGAATTTTTCATGTTTGTTTTAGTTACTTTATTCCAAAACTCTCGCTCACATATATTCTATTTGTGTCTCATTTTTACTATAAACCAACTCATTTTTACTATATACCAAAAGTGATGATTTATCTAGTGTACATCTTACATAGTTCTCGCTAGATTTCATTATTGATATATATATATATATATATATATATATATATATATATATATATATATATATATATATATATATATATATATATATATATATATATATATATATATATATATATATATATATATAACATTCTAAATTAATAAAATTAGTAAAATTAAGTTAAAACTCCTTTAAATTATGCTAATAATCTTATATACAAAAATGTTTTACGTGTAATTAGAGATTTTTTAAAATCATTTTCTTATTACTGGAGAAAAGCTATTGGCTATGGAAAGGAAAATATTTTTCTAGTAATAAAATATTTTCAAAAGAAATCACAATAATAAATTATTTTAGACAAGAATAATTAATTATATTTTTAGGGAAAATATTAAAAATAAAAAAAGATTAATGTGCTTTCAGCGTCATATATTTATATTATACTTTCGTGCATATTTTCATAAAGAAAACAAAATATGAGCCTAAAATATTATTATCTAAAAGTATTTTTGGCAGATTTTGAATTTATTTCATGCGCAGAAATGATTTATTTTAAGAACTTTCACAAAATATAAGACTTTTTGAATTTCTTAAGAAATCTTAAATTTTTGTAATAAATATGGAAAATTTTTGTTAGATTATAATTGAAAATAAAAGTATTTTTTACTAATGCTTAAACTCGTTAAAATTAAATAGTGAGGTACATAAATTTTGCAAATTCACTTTTGTTTCAGAAAAATAGTATAGTGCGTAATTTTTTGTATTAAAATAAGAAATAATTCCAAATGGAAAGGCAAAATAAATATCAAATTGAATTTCATTTTAATTTTCATTTAAACGTATTAATGCTTATAATACCAATAGCCTATAATTCCAAATAAAATTTCAAATTTAAAAATGTTGCTAGTAAAAATATGGATAGTAAAAGCCTTAATTGCATATATAGGTTGAAGTTAAAATTATATATTTATTTAAAATTTAAAAATTACGAACTTTTTGGTTTTACTGCTTTCACAAAAAGTGAAAGATGCAAAACAGTTTACTTGAATTTATTACTTTTTCGGATTTTATAGATGTAACAACGATTTATTGAGCTCCAGATCTGTGTATTAAACTAAAAAAAAACAAAATCCCTCTTTTGATCGTTATTATGGAACAGCAAATTCTTTATTCACCTTAAAATTTGCTTACTAAATAACTAACCACTGCTTCGATGAAATGTTATACTAAAAGTTTACATAGTGTTAAATATAGACAGTAGAACTCTCAAGGCAAATGCAGATAAAAATTGAATTTATCAGTGATGTTACACAAGTGCTATAGAAAATTCTTACTACTGATGTTTCAATTCCAAAATGATTCCATGAAGAAAAACTATTTTGTAACCTTCTCTGACGGAAAAACAATGAGATAATAACAGAAAGAAGCTTTAAATAAAATCCTTTAACTAATTCAAGAAATACTTTGCATGCAACTAAAGTTTCTATTAATATGTTGATGTCGCAAATCATCACATTTGACAATATATCATAATATACATCTTGTAAAGTTGGTTTGGGTGACGTGTCATAACAAGCAAGTTAAAACAAATGAAATCGGAGTTGGATATTTGTAAAATTGAAATTAATAGAGACTTCACTTCATAGTAATGTGCTGATTAGCTCCTCTTTTTGGAAACTGTTATCCCCATATTTAAGATATCTAGCCCAGTAATGTGTAAATTTTGAAATAAAATTCCTCTTAAGAATTCTATTTGTTTTGTTGGTCATAAGCCCATTGATGCTATAAGTTTCCTGACATGACATTAATCGAACACTACCAATTGAATTAAAATAGAATTTATATTTGAAATTTGAATGAAAGTATTATTGAAATTTAGTATATTGAAAATGTTCATAGGATCAAAAACAATACTTGCATGATACATGTTACTGGACCATTTGTTCGAAGTCTAATGAGCATATTTAAAGCTTTTATTATATATATATATATATGAAATAAAAAATATTAAGACATTTGTGATCTTTTAAGCTAAAATATGTATTATTAATTTATTATTTCTAATTGACTGCAAATCTAATTAAGAAAATTTTATGTTTAGGAAGACTTAATCATGCAATTTATTTAGTTAGCAAAACAAGAGTAAATAAATAAGTTTTTATGTTTTACAACATTTATGTGAGAAGTATTATGTTTTCAGAGAAGAAAATTACCGCAGAAATTCAGCCAGTTTTATTCTGTCATTCAGTTTAAAGAAAATTTAATCACATTTCTTTAATAACATTTTATTACTTCTCACAAAAATGTCTATGCAGCATATTTTTATTTTTTTAATATCATCAACAATTTTCAGAGTTAAAGTATCACAGAAGTTATATAAAAAAGCATTATAACTTATCAGGATCTTTGTTAGATTGTTAGAAATCATGATACTGGATATATATATATATATATATATATATATATATATATATATATATATATATATATATATATATATATACATATATATCATATAAATTAGGAGCCAATACTATTGATATTTTTGCTTGAAATAGAATGCTTAAAACGATAGCACCGCAAAAGAGACATACTCTTTAGATTATACATTCTGAGAAGGATTTATGTTAAATATATTTTATGTTAATATCAATATTTTAATAAAATATTCATCAACTTCATAAAGGAACTAACAAAAATAAAATAATACATGTAAAAAATAAATATCAATGTTAATATACAATATTTAGGCACAGATGCCATAAAATCCAGGATGGCAAAATGTGAGTTTGGTGATTTTTTGGTGGATATTCTTAGGTATCTGGTAACCTGGATTTTACTACGCCATAGATATGGAGAAGTATAAATATTATGTAGAAAATTTTATTTTGGTGACCTTAGTATTTTACGTCATCACACAGATATAACAATATGTCATCTTGGCAAAATTTCTTCATCGCCCAAAACAATTCAGAATTTGGAATCCTGGATTATACAGCATTAATGCCTTATTTTATAGAGCTACTTTTACTACGCCAATGCAATTTATAAATATTACGTATAAAAAATTACATAAAAACATAAAACGCATTGTAAAATAAATTTAATTCAGTGACAAATACTTCTGAGACTATAGAAAGTATCAAATATTTTGCTCATAAAAAATCATAACATTTCGAATTCAAATAACTCTCGGGAATTATTTTTATCATTTGTTGCTTAGTTTGTATTTTTTAAAAATTAATTGATAAACTGCTGTTCTAAACATTTTATTTCATTTTGAGAATATTTAACTATAATTAAAATTTCTAAATTTCAGCAGAAAGTAAAAATTCGGCTGTTTTTAAGTTTTTCACTGAAACTGCACTGAAACAGTACATTTTCATACATAATCGGGACAAATGCAGAAAAATCAGAAATTCCTGATGAAAGTATATATAATGTTGGCAACTATATGATAGATATAAATATATATATATATATATATATATATATATATATATATATATATATATATATATATATATATATATATATATATATATATATATATATATATATATATATATATATATATATATATATATATATATATGTATGTATACATACATTTATGTATATATATACACATATATAATACATAAAAATGCTCTTTAAATTTTATAGGAAATTATAGTAGGTTTGTATCTGTTATCATTTATATTATTGAATTTCTCATGATATTTTGCAAGATTTGCTCATTTTTATGCATAGAGAAGCTAGAAAATAGAAATTCATAAATAATTTTGCTTTTTGTAAAAACATGAATTTAATGTTTCCTTTTTCTAAATTTTCGAATTATAAAGAATTAAATAATGCGAATAACACTTAATTCTTTATTCCAATTTATTATTAATAAATGTTGCAAACTATGCGAGTTTATAATATACTGTATCTTAAAACAATAAATTAAGTATAAAACATTGGCATTTTCAAATAAATTTATTCCTTTAAAGCAGTACAAATTAAACTTTCATGTATATATATATATGTATACATATATATACATATATATGCATATATATATGTATATATATATATATATACATATATATACATATATATATATATACATACATATATATATATATATATGTGCATATATATATATATGTACATATGGATATACATATATATATGTATATATACATGTATATATATATATACACACATATATATATATATATATATATACATATATATATATATATATATATATATATATATATATATATATATATATATATATATATATATATATATATATATATATATATATATATATATATATATATATATATAAATTAATAATACTATGCATTTTTATTAATAAAATTAATGAAATATCATAAAAAAGTAATACAGTGATAAAAATATTATTAAAATAAGAATATGTTTTACATTTCATATTTTACATAACATACACATGTCTTTTACTTATAGTTTTTTGTTACGTTCATTGAAACTAGAAAATTTCGTTTCTATTATTTAGATATTTACAGAGTATAAAATAAAAAAAATAGTGAAAAAATATTTCAAATTAATTTTTGTTCTAGCAATTGTATTTATAAAAATTAAATTTTTCATCTCAAAGTACATATCATTTTATATTCACATTTTACTTACTAAAATACAATATTACACTTACAAAAGAATTAAGAAATGTAAGACTATTTTATTACCATTTTCATTTTTATTAGAAAACATTTTCTGCCGAATACGCCTCCAGCGTATTGTAAAAATCCATTTCAATCGTTGCTTCAAAATCTGAAAGTTAATTGCCTTTCAAATTTTCTTTTATTTGTAAATGATTGGAAATGAAAACGCATAAAAACGAGAAGTGAAGTGAAATTATAATTTTTTTTTCATTCTTCAAATATCTTTCAAGAATTCAAAAAGATGCAGTTGAATAGAAAACTTACTTAAGGATATAAAATATTCTAACTTTTGCAAATAAATTTAAATTCTTTTGAATTAAAATTAATGATTGGAATTCTAGATTATAGCTTTCATCTGCATTTTTAATGTCAATTAAATTTCCTTTGAAATTGGTTTAACATATGAATTTTTAAAGAAATTCTGTTTTAGAAGATTTTTATGTTGTTATTTAAACGATTTCCTAAAATCAGGAATTTAGTTTTCAAGAAATGTTCAAAAAACCATAAAAATCATACATTTTAAACTTAAAAAGTTATGCAATTTATATAAATTACTTTTTGTAGTATTTATAATTATTACAAACTAATTTTGAATCATTTGTTTGATTATTCACGTGTACATTTTTAAATGTATATTTCTATTATCTTAAAATATTTTCATTCATCAATTTATTATCCTAAATCATACATAAATAACATATCTTGAACTTATCTGATAAGTTTAAGAAAACAAAAATTTAATTTTTTATTTGCTTTTAAGCTTTGTTATATTATTTCATTGTATATAACATTTGTGGACAATTTAGAAAACTTATATACATTTAACATTAATATTAAATCGGAATTATATGTATATTTTAAAATATGAAAACATAATTTTTGTGTTGATTAGTATCAAACATAGGTATTCAAGATGAAATTTGATTTAAAGAGCATTTATTTCTTAAATAAATTTAAATAGAAAACAACAACAACCAAATTTTCCAAATATATTAAAATTATTTGATGCGATTTAATGGCTTCAATTTTTCCCCTTTAATAATTATATAAGTATATAAAAGTATAACATAAAAAGAGTATTCAGGCAGTTATGGTTGAAAATAATACGTTTAAATCTCTTAAATGTATGATCTTTTTATGTTATTAACTTATTCTCTTGTCACTTTTCTCTGAATCGTTTCAAAAGAATATTTATTATTACTGAATTTCTTTTCATTAACTGTAAAGCACATAACAATTTTGTCTATAATGTGTCTTACTATAAATTTCATATTATTACGAATTCTTCTGATGAAATAAAAATTAGTTCAACAGAGCCTTTCACATTACAGGTAATTTATCTGTTGTATATAATTTTATGTTATTCAGTTCATACTGCTAATATGTTTAAACGTTTAACAATTATTAATAAGCAACTTAAACATGCATAACAATTTTAAAGGATACATTACTCTCCTACAACTTAAACATTGTTTTCGCAAATTTTAAATAATTAATCTAATTATTAAGAGTTTACTTGGATAGTTTATCGCAGATCCATGACATATAAATAAATAAAACAAATTTTATAGGTAAATATATAATCTAGATTTTATCTTTGATATCAATTTTGCCGTTTATTTGGAAATTAAGAGTTATCTGAGTACATTTATTTCAAATATTGGTTTTAAAAGTATTATATTACATCATTGAAATGATGGAATCCAATAAACATGATCAGTAGTTTTAAATTTATTAGAATATATATATATATATATATAATATATATATATATATATATATATATATATATATATATATATATATATATATATATATATATATATATATATATATATATATATATATATATATATATATATATATATATATATATATATTAATAAATTTTAACACAAACACTACACACACACATATATATATATATATATATATATATATATATATATATATATATATATATATATGTGTGTGTGTGAGTGTGCGTGTGTATACTTTAACAAAAGCAAAATTCATAGTTGCTTTCAACTACAAAATTAATGTAAATGTTGGAGAATATTTTAAATTTGCCAATCTTTGCATTAAATAGGGTTGCGAAAAATTTATATTTGACTAAAATAACTATCGCATGAATATTATTACTATTACAAACAACAAATCATTTCAAATTCTTATGTTATAAGCAAGCTATCATGAATTTTGATTATTTGTAAATATATATGTGACAATTTTGCATGAAAATTGTTATCCAATTTTGTATTATACAAAATTTAGATTTTTGTTTACTAAATTGTTGAAATGAATTTGTTGACGTGATACTCTAATAATTTGATGCTTTTCATTTATGTTCATGTAAATGTTATTATAACATTTTATTTCACTTCCAAATCTACAAATAAAATTTAAATTTCAGCCGCAAATCAATTTATATAAATTACTTTTCTTGCTTTAGATATTATTAAAGAATATTCGAGGGAATATACATAATATCATCCAGAAATAATATATTTTCAATATCAAAAGAAGATTTCATTTACTCTTAAGCATAAATTATTTATTTATGTTACATTTAATTTGCTGCTTTAAAAAAGTATCATATTCAAAGTTTATGATAAATTTAAAATTATTTCTCGATATAATATTTTATCTCGATAAAATGGCATATATTATCAAATGCTGTTTGG
Source organism: Latrodectus hesperus (assembly GCA_037975125.1). Taxonomy (NCBI): domain Eukaryota; kingdom Metazoa; phylum Arthropoda; class Arachnida; order Araneae; family Theridiidae; genus Latrodectus; species Latrodectus hesperus. Next base: position 22,151,103 of record CM075856.1, read on the forward strand.
AATAAATCTAATAAAATTTCAATGAAAAGTTTCTATGGGTTTCCTTAAGAGATCCTTAAGTTATTACTATATTTTTGCATATGTTATCAATTTACTCTTTTACTAACATTTATTTTTATATTCTTGAGAAAAATGTACCCTAAACTTTATTACTTCTCGTTTGAGTCTAAAATTTTGACATTATCACACAATGGATGAACGATAAAATTACAACTGTTCCGGACCTTAAATTTTTATTACAGACATTTATGGCGTAAAATTATTCACTGCCACGTGATTCAAAAATAACTTCTGTATTAAAGCAACATCTATCACCATTTACTTTGCTTATAGGAATGATTTTTTTGCAGAGAATAGTTTTTATGCTTTAAGAAGATGTTCAGCAATGTTTCTGTTATGCAAGGCAATATTTGTACATAACATATGATGAATTATAATATAGAATATGATGGTATTTTTATTGATATGGAGCAAATTTGAATGATAAATTTTATTGTGTTTAACGATTTTTAAATCACATGATAAGGAACATGTTTTTCCATTTCTTTATCAATCAATGTTTATGTTGAGTTTTATTGTAATGTACTTCACAAATGGGACTCTTATTATCCAATGATCTAATGAGAATATAGTTATGAATAAAAATTCAATGTGATTTCTTTCATTACATTTAATTGATTTCATTTTTCTTGGTACTGTAATGATTTCGACGACTCGAGATAGCACTGCGGAGGCAGCAACACGAGTTTAACAAAAAGAATAGCGGACTGTTCGGCTGGATTCGAAAAGTGATTTAGAACGGCCATGTTGAGAATGGTATGGTGGTATTTCCGTTATAAAAAGTTCCTGAAAAATGATGTTGTGTTTTGTGCAATCACATAGATGATAATGAAAAACTGATTGCTAATATGGTTTGTGACAAATTCACGGTGTAAATTTAATTCAGCGTCAGAAGAGTACATATATAATATTAATAGTTTGGTAATGAAACCTATATTATATATTCTATGATATAATTGTGATTTTCTAACATAATGCATTACTTTTAAAAGCATTATATATGTTAATAATAGTATTTATAACTGTTTTTGTATGATGAGATTTTGCTTTAACTAGTTATTAGAGCAGAAGACCAAATTGAATATCCCTACCAATTGCAAGTAATTGTACACAGCTTTATTTCCATGCTCGTGATCAAAATATTTCAAACTTAACTAATCAACGGGAAAACCATGGCTTGATCAGTTTCATTGGTTAAGAGTTGATAACAGGTTTTGAGTGTGACAGACACCATGAAATTGTAAACTTCAACTGTCAGCCAGGCATTCTGCAGGCTAATTGTGACATTTTTGTTTTGTAATTGACTGGGTTGTCAAAATCAACTGAATCGATCATTGATTTGACATGGAAATATTAAGTTACTAAGAAACAATTTACATATATGTTTAGATTTGGTATAATAATTCAAAGATGGATATTTTATAGGTGAAGTGTATCATGTCATTGGGATACAAAATCATCCAAATGATTCTAAGAAAAATGTGGACGGTTTCAACCAATGATTTGGTAATGAAAACTAGATCTCCCAATACCAACTCCATCGAGGACTCATGTTACGTACTAATATTAATCGGAATAATCGGAAATCAATTCTTGCTTAAGACTGTACACAAATGATAATTTTTCAATTCCGGTCGTCTTTAAACATAGTAAGAGACGAAGACAACTAAAGACTTAGTGAGTCTGCTTCAAATTTAATAGCAGAAATTAACTAGGCAAAAATAAGATATTACATAAGGAAGTGTCCTATGACTTTTGTTACCTTAAGCTTTACATAAAAGTCAGAATGAAATCGTCAATCCCATATCCATTCTTAGATTCAAATAGAATTGTTATATTAATCCACTAACTAAAATTGTATTTATCTAAAGTATACAATAAATTAAAAATACTTTCCATCAATTTTTCAAATAATTGCTGGGAATAAAGGATGCCAAGGATAAAAAGTGAGTCTGAAATTTTAATAAAAAATATTTAATGGTATTCTTAGTACAATAAAAATGAGGGTGAATGTGTAATTTCTTAAAGAATAGATACCTATAAAAGATACAGCTGATTAAGTAATGAATTTTTTAAAATTGAAAAAAATTAATTTCGTAAATACAAGCCCGATTAAAATAATAATTTCTCTTATATATTTATATATATATATATATATATATATATATATATATATATATATATATATATATATATATATATATATATATATATATATATATATATATATATATATATATATATATATATATATATATATATATATATATATATATATATATATATAGAACAATTGAACTGAACTTTCAAAATCAAGAAATCATTATGGATTATATTATCATATTTATGTAATCATAACTAATTTTTTAATTACGTTTACCAGTTTTGCGATAACCTGTGCATTAATATTAATAAAAACTTAATATGTAACCATATGTTCTGCAAATGCATGTCACTTTACTTACTATTATTTTTAAGCTGATTTATGGTCTTTATTGTATTATTTATTTATGGTCTTTATTGTATTATTTAACGTCTTTAATGTTAATTGTAATGATTAAGATATAAATTAAAAACGTTTCATACTTTTAATCTTAAATTTTTAAAAAGTCTATTTATCTGTAAAATAAGTTATATTTCATTTTTTACTGTTTAGTAAAAAATATATTCCTGCAACAATTACTAATGAAAATAAATATGCGTGAATTGCTGGTCATGTGTATTTGCATGTGCACCTGTTACATTTAGTGGATTTCACCTTAAACCATAAAAAGCTATAATTTAAATAATTATCACACACCTGAAATAAAATAAAAGGAATTTATAAGTTTTAACTCTTAACGTATTTTTAAATAGATTTTGATTATTTAAACTATTTCTGAAATTATATTTATATGATTAAATGCATTTTAAATATTTTTAATAATTCATGTTATAAAAGATTAGTTTGCTTGTCTTTTCATCTAAATTTAATTGCTTGGTTCTAGAAAGCCTCTAGAAAAAGATATAAGGCATAAGTTAAAATAAAAAATAAATTTTTCAAGTTATTCAAACCTTTTTATCTTAGAAAGTTATGAATGTGTTATGAACCCAAATGTTTGTAAAATAATATTTTCTCTTGCAAAATAAGTTTCAATTTCTTGAGAATAATTTTTAAAATTATTTATATATATATATATATATATATATATATATATATATATATATATATATATATATATATATATATATATATATATATATATATATATATATATATATATATATATATATATATATATATATATATATATATATATATATATATATATACATATATGTATATACATATATTTGTGTAGTAGTTTGAGAAATCAATTCTTACGTTTTTATTTTTGCATTAACGATTTAAATCTAATTATGACTAAAACATTTCAATAAAGCATTTTACTGTATGTGAAATAAATAAAATAAATATGAAAAATACATTATAAGGTAATTTTAATAATTTTATTAAACAAAATAATTAGTTTTACAGAATGGAATTTGTATTTTATATTTTTGCTTTACAAGTTCGTGATACTGCAAAATATTTGTAATTCTTTAAATTCACTGAATTAATTTCACAGTTATTGAAATATCTCTAAAAATTGTTTCCAGTTGAAAGTATTTTTCACTATGCAACATTTCGAAATATCATAATTATAGAAAATATCAAACTATTATTAGTAATTTTAAGCAATAATATGTTTGATAATTAATGCAAATGAATGCTAATTAAATTAGTCTATAAATTCTGATTTTTTATTAACATCTAATATAAATTTTAAAGATGACATATAAGTTGGTAATTGGAATATATTTATGATATTCTTAAAGAATTAAAATTTGAAAAGTAATTACAAGTTTCACAAATTGATAGGAAAATTTTATTGAATATTTATTCAATTAACAAACTAATGAAGGCAATTATAAGAAACTAATTAGTTAGAATTTTCTGAATGATATTTATAAATAAATTTCTTGTTGAATACTAATTAGAAAATAATTTTATTTGAATACATTTTTAATGTACTTAAAAGATATACGTTGATTTTGAAAAAAAAATTGATGATTTATTATTTTACATATAAGAATTAATTATATAAATATGTAAAAAATATATATTTTCTTTTTGATAGGACATGCTGAATAAAAAATATATCTTTGATTCGTATTTCATCTGATCAAGGAAGTATGTTTTCATTATAATTACGATCTTATTTAACTATAATGAGTTTAGAATAATTAATTCCTGATTCTCACTGTGGGTGAGTATATTCTGTAGAAAGTTTAAGTAAGATTAAAAAAATCTCATAATCATTTGCTTTATGATTTTAAAAGCTTACTTTGGTACATAATTTTACAAGCTTACTTTCATCATCATCAATGGCATGACAGTCCTGTGTGGACCCTGTCCTTCTCAAGGAGGCGACACCAGTCCCTTCTTCTGATTGCGACACCTTTCCTGTTACTGACGTTGATTGACTGGAAGTCTTTCTGGAGGCAGCCACTCCACCTCATTCTTGGTCTTCCTTTTCCTCTGACACCCGAGGGCTTTACCAAAAAGATTTTCTTTGTAGTGCGGGTGTCGTTCATCCTCATAATATGCCTGGCCCATTTCATCCGTTGGATTTTTTGGAATTTCAGGATGTCCGGTTCTCCGAACAGCCGTTATAACTCAGAGTTGGTTCTTCTTCTCCAGGCTCCACTGTCGTAGATGCCACCAAAGATGGAGCGCAAAGTCTTCCTTTCGAAAGTTGCGAGTGTCTTTATGTCGGCCTGGTACAGGGTCCAGGTTTCAGTGGCATAAGTAAAAACTGACCTGATAAGACTTTTGTAAATCAGCAACTTGGTGTTTCGTCTGATGTAATACGATTTCAGAAACTTCCTTAAACCGTAGAACCATCTATTGGCTGCAATTATTCTCTTTCTTAATTCTGGGGAAATGAGACTTTCAGAGTTGATATCTGAGCCTAGGTAGGTGAAAGAGTTCACCTTTTCGAATTTGTACTCTTCAATCTCGATATGCGTGGAGATGTCAGAGTAGGTAATAAATTGCATGTACTTAGTTTTACTCTGATTAATTGAGAGGTTCATTTTTTTAGCCTCTCTTTCCAGATACAGGAACGCTTGCTTGAGGTCCTTAGGAGTTCTTGCTATGATGTCAATATCATCAAATTAGGCAATGATTTTAACAGATTTAGAAAAAATAGCTCCTCTTGTGTTAACCCCTGAATCTCTAACTATTTTCTCCAGAGCTAGGTTGAAGAGGAAGCATGCTAACGCATCGCCCTGCCTGACTTCGTTTTTCATTTCAACAGGTTCGGATAAACTTTCCTGAATCTTGACTCTCATTTTGGTCTCAGTTAATGTGAGGGATATTAGTTTCACGAGTTTTTCAGGAATGTTGAACTCACTCAAAGCGTTGATAAGCAGTTCTCTATTAATGCTATCGTACGCCGTTTTGAAATCAATCAAAAGATGAGGCGTGTTGATTTGGAATTCCTTTGTCTTTTCTAGAATTTGACGTAAATTAAATATTTGCTCAGTTGTGGATCTATCTCTTAGAAATTCACACTGGTAGTCCCCTATAATGTTTTCAGCATAGGCAGATAATCTGTTAAAAAGTATATTTGAAAAAAATCTTATAAGTGGTACACAGGAAACTAACTCCTCTATAGTTGGAGCAATCAAGGATATCTCCTTATTTATGTATGGGACAAATTGTGCTGAGCTTCCACTCCTGAGGGAGTGTTTCAGTCTCCCATACAGATAGGATGATGTGGTGGATGACTTTGGTTACATCTGTTCCAGCATTTTTCAGAAATTCTGAAGGAATGGTGTCTGGGACAGGGGTCTTATGATTTTTTAGCTTTTTAATTCTCTCTCCAACTTCAGCAACCGATGGTGAATCGATCAAATCCCGATTCATAACTGGGTTATGATCAGTAGTACAAGCTTACTTTGGCGTGTAATTTAACTTAGTAAAATTAATCTGTATTAAAATAAAACAGATTATTAAATCAATGGTTTTTAGATACTTTTCCGGGTTTCCTCCCTTGCTATGTATGAATACGCCCCATTATTCATAAAAATGACCCCGGAAGCAACTTATAAGGTGTACACTGAAAAATGCTAATAGCTTTAGGCAGTTAAGCTATCCACTGAATTGTATCAAAGTATTCTGTAGATAATGTTTCTTTTATGATTATGTGTACTTTAATACGAATATATAGATTACTAATCTCAAAGGTGACTTACAATATATCATTTGACGAAACATATTTTATAGTATTTGCATTGCTTATCTTTATTTATGTAAAGTTTTTTCTAATATTTTACTTATTATCAAACTATAATGTAAATGTTTTAAACAATAATTTTAATTATTTTAAATGAAAATAAATTGAGAAGGAGTATGATAGCTAAATTAAAACTACCAACCTAAATAAATATCTTGAGCTTCAATGATATGGGATTATTTATACATATGACTTTTTATATTTAGATTTAGTTCGTTTCTTCTATAAATGTAATTTAATCTTCCATAAAAATATTTGATTAAACAATAAGAAAATTAAAGCGTATTAATATTAAAATTTCGCTACGACTGCAGAAATAAAAATTGCTAACTTTTTGAACATTTAATTGGAATTAAAAGTTGCATTTGGATAAAAGGATTAAAAAGATTAATAAAATAACATTTAATTGAACTTCAGAGGTTGTAAACTACGAGGGAAAATTCAGAAAAATTAGTTTTGTATGTCAATTTATGTGATCTCATTAATTATATAATAATAAGTTATTTTTATAATAATAAATGATTTATTTTATCACATATTATTTAGAATTCATTTTACTTATAATAGATTTTATATGTTAAAAGGCATTTTTTCTCATGAAATAACAAAACATTTTTAGAAGCAATTTTCTATCGAAGAAGAAACAATTTGTGGATATCAAACAATTAGCTTATAGTTATAGAAATTTAATCTCAAATTTGTTTCTTAGTCAAAATTTAATCTTACTTTATTGTGGTTAAATGTATTCATTTGATAATGGTACATAGTAACCATCAACGAAAAACGGCAGTCCTCATAAGATTTTCTGTAAACCAGCGATTTAAAAACAGTTTGACCTCTCGGACCAATAAACTAATTATTTAAAATCTACGGATCACTAAAAGAGTTTTTCATGTGCTAAATATATTTATAAAAATATTGTGATCTAAGAAAACATAAAATGTACCGAGTTAGCAAAATGAAGCTATTAATTGTAACCGAATTATGAAAGCTTTATTAATAAGCCAATATAAAACAGACAAAAACTGTACAAACAAAATCATTAAAAAGTTGTTTAGAAGTATATTAAGCTTTTAACATTATACATGAAATTATATTACATTATACTTGAAATAAAATCCCAATAAAATTATATGTTATCCCAATAGATATCAAATGAAAGAAAATACGCATATGGTTCAAATTTGAGATCATACCTGCCCTAATAAAAATATTAAAAAAAATAAAAATAGAAAAACATTCTTAATAACCCAATAACCCAATTAACATAGTATTCATTAGTATTTTAACAACTATTTAAAAAAGGAGTAAAATTGATTAAAACTAAAACTGTGCATTTCTCAAGTTATGGAAAAAAAGTTGTGTAAAACATTTAATCTTTAAAATACATTTATTTTCTGTTTCATATCAAAGTATCACGTTTTTATTTTATTCTCTTAAAAATATTTATCTGTTTTACATCAATCGTTAGCATGTATCCTAAGGCCTTATTCCTATCATATTTCTTGAATTTGGCTACCATTTATCACATATATTTTAATTTGCAAAAAACTAGCAATGTACAAATTTTAACGTCATAAATAAATTATTGATTTATATATGATAAATATATTTCTGCAGTAATTTCAGTGCTATTAATAAAAGAATGGAACATAAGCAAAATACATAAGCAAAATTGAGGTTTATTGTTATCAATCATCTAATCAGTTTGTTTAAGAGTTGTCAAATAATAAATTATGTGAAATACATCAGTCCAATCATTCCCATTATCATTTCTTGTATACTTTTTCTCTTTGTCAATGTTATTTAGATATTTATTGAACAAACAATTCACTATTAGTAGTTATAGTGTCTTCATATATATCATAGCATTAGCTAATGTAATGAAAATGACTCTCATTAGGAATTACAATTGTACTTTTAAATATATTATATTGTTTATAAAATTCTTACAAAATTTGGCTTATGCTATGTAATCTTTAATGTTGCGTGCAAATTTTTTAGAATAAAATTTCATTAAAATTATTAAATAAATTATTATAATACGTAAATACATTTCAAAATTAAATCCCATTGTAATTTCAAATTTTAGAAAAACTTTATGTACATCTAAAATAAAAGTAAATCATCTTTATGAAAATAAAAATACATTTATTTGTAAGTATTAAAGTTTTCTTTAATTTTAATTAAAATACATTGTTTAAAAAATATTTTTTCAAAAATTTCCAAATGAAGTATTTATAAATTCGTAATTTAAAGACTTCTTTTTCAATTATATTTAGGTAAATAAAAATCTTTTACGAAAGTCTTTTTCAAATGCTCAAGGTTGAATAATTTCCAAGTGTTTCCGAATTTCTGTTCAGATTCTTTAGTTCCGTACTAACTTAATATCGATTTTCTGTACTTCATTTTCTTTTCGCCCTTAAAATTGTCAGTCTAATTAATTTATACTTAGCATGAAATGTACAAATATGAATCAAAATTCTACTACACATAATAATTATAAAATTTTTACTCGTCAAATTCAATCATATGATACTCCAATAAATAAATTTTTGTGACACTGAAAGTTTGGATTTAGGAATATAATTATTCACTTAATACAATAGAAAAAAGCTAGTAGTTGTTTACCAAAAGTATAATGTGTCAAAAAGGAATATAGGAGTGAATCCACACTTGTATGTTCCTTTGCCATTTTTACTATTTCAATATCATTATTCCATAAATTTTCACGACTCCAAATCTAGCAGTTGTGTCCTTTTAATATACAATTTATAAAATTTTTTTCAATGTGCAATGTTTTCAATACCTTCAAAGCATTTTATCATCAAGCATCTATAGAATGCGGTTGACCATCACTAGAAAAACTTGCAATATATTTTCGAGCATCTTCAATGTTATACAGTAAAGAAAGTCTGCAACGCCAGGTAATGCTTATACAATTTTTGCATTCAACATTAAATAACCCTAATTATATGTAGTCATCATAAGACAGTTTCATTACTAAGTATTTAAGAGCTCCTTCTCAGTTCGTATTTAAATTAGCTGTTCATCTCAAATTTCGTTAATAGGACTTGATAATTATCATCCATAAGACTAAACTATAGATATTTTAGAGAAAACTTGGTATTTTTAAAAAAATACTTTACTTATGATTTTGTGCAATGAATTTATGAGTATCGTATTTTTAGTCTATAATATCATCATCATGATGGATGGAAAATTCAGAATGCCCTGACTGTCATTCCACATTTCAAGAATCGAAATAATATTAGTTTCTTCGGAAAACAGTTGAAGGCACATGTTTTAATTCTTATAACATTTTTTCTTACAAACTTTATTTAGATATAGTTTAATCTTATAAATATAGCATTTGTTCTATTCAATTTACAATATTTGTTACTTTTCTAATAAAACGTTTGAAAGTAGTATATTTCTTAACTAGTAAATTACTACTAATGTGTAAGAAGTACATCCTATCAATTAATAGAAGGTTGTGTAAGACCATACAAATATTTTTGCAACCATGTATGACCCAATATGGTACCCACGCGCAGATTCTTGAAATCTACATATCAACAATGTTTTAAGAAAGAGGACTTGTCTACTAAATAATATCTTCAAATTGCAATGCAGCATGGCTCAACATTGATCGAGTCCGTCATTGCTGTAATTTGATTTGATGAAATATATTACTTGTTGAATCCGAGTACATGCGATATACGTGCTCGTTAAATCTGTGGAATCGAAAGTCCTGAGGTCGGTCGTTGAGCAGTTACTGTGGGTGCAATGGTCTGGAGAAATTTACTCCCCTTCAGATCAATGCCAAAATTGAGGGAGTAGATCCTCTGGAGCTGCCATCTATCGGAGAATTTGAAGAGCAAAAGTCGTACTTTAACCTTCATGGTGCTCTGATTAAACGAAAGACGATCCCAATTGACTTAAATTCACTTAGCCAAGGCATAGCGAGCTTGGCTTGTCCAAGTGTCATTAGTAACAACAAAAACTTGTTGAATGGGTAAGTATAAGTAACGCAGACGCAGCAAGTTTGAATTTTGTCCTATCACTCATTTCCACAGGTTTATGTTTGCCATATGTAAGTGGTAATAGGATAAATTTCTGACATAATAATGCGTTTGATGCAGCTATAATTGCTATACTCAAATCAGTTGAGTTTCTGGGTCAATAGCATTATTTTGTCCCCGACGTATGCCACTACTTGTGAACTCATGGCAGCATCGTGCAATCGTTAGTGATCTACATAACACGACGTAGATAGAATCGCATAATTACTTCTTTTTCAATCCAGCTGCTTGATTTGTATATTTATTTACTTGAATCATCAGAGATTAAGACTTTTAGCAATGCTTTAAATTGTTGATACAAAATATTTGCATCGCTGTTTAAAAATTTTTTGACAATCATATTTATTAGAAATCATGATATAATTAAGATGAAAAGAAGTTATCACTATTCATTCATTGGACATTTGTTTTGATCAGTTACATGTCCCATCAAAAGTGCCACTATCTGCAAAATTTGATCATAGTCATTAAGTCTGTAGATACCAATTTAACAAAATTGTTGCATAATATTATACAAGTGCTTAGGCGTGTTACCTTAAGAATTAAAGCCTTGTTAAATTATTAATTTATTGAGTGCAAAAGATAAATTAAGTAAAATTTGAAAAAAATTATACTTATATTAATGAATATTGGGAATAAAATAATTTAAATTAATATTATGTACATATTTAACATCTTTCTAGAAATATAAGAAAAAGGTTAAAAGTATAGTTATATCAATTTAATAAATAAATAAGGGACAAAATATTCATATGAAACATTTATTTAATCCTTAATCCAAATGAATAATATTATCATTACATTTATATTCTAAATTATAAAATTTATGTAATATATTAATTGAATAGGGCACAATTTTTTCAATAGCATTATAAGTTATCCGTTTATTTATAAAACTGGGAATAGCTTTCAGAAAATTAGTTAAAATGTAGCAGTTAAAAGAAACGAAATATTTTAGAAATAAAAGCATTTTTCGATTGATAATATTAAAATAAGCAATTTCTCACAGCTTATGGGAATTAATATAACAAAAATAATTCCTTCACATAAAATCATTACTATGAATTAAATATGCAATTTAAATCCACTTTACTTTCAATTTACAAATTCTGAAAGTCTTCCCTTCAAATAATTGAAGAAAAAGACAAATTAAGAAACAAATACATATTATAATTTATAAAAGAGGAATTTGCATTTTTGAATAATGTATAAATTTTATTTTATTTTTATAAAGAATCCAAAATTTTTCAGGAAAAGATTAATAAAAATAAAAGAAATGTTTCACAAATAATGTTGTAAATACATTTATTCTCATTTATGTTTTGTGAGATTTTCTAATATATGGCTGAAACATCCAATTACTTAACGAGTGAAATTTCTAAATCTTCTTGAAAACAAAATAAATCATTTCCCCAAAGATGATGATAAGCTCTTTTCGCTTAAATTAGCTTAAAATGTATAATATGAGCCATAAAGAGAAGTATTTACTGAGGGAAATAAGAAGCTCTTCTTAATATTGATTTTCATGCATTTCTTTTGCATAGTCATTAAAGAGAAAATTTATCATTTAAACTGTTTAGAATATATTTTACCTGTTAGCAGGAAAATTGCTGAATAAAGCAATTCCCTATTTTTTAGGAATTTTAAAAGTAATAAAATGTAAAAAAAATGTTTCGAAGGGAATGTGAAATGAGCATTATATATATATGAGCATATATATATATATATAAATATATATGAATAATTAAGACTTATTATTGGCATGATTGGTTTGTACGAGGCACGATAAAAATATAATATTACGCTATTTTCTTCAAAAGGTCAAGAAAGATTATATATTTTTGATGCAAATTTGTTTTATGTGACAGGTAATTTTGGTATATGTTTTCTCCAAGTCACAAAGAACATTGTTGGTGAAAGCATCCCCTAGAAATTGTTTTATTACAAACAACATTAGGCTATACAAAGGAAAATACTTTCTTTTTTTTTCGTATTTGGACAAACTTCTTAACCAGTAATATTCGCGAAGTTATTTCTTAATATAATTTTTGGGGTTTCCATAACTATTAACTGAGTAAAAGAATACATAATATTTTGAATGTAATAATATTTATAGAATTTATCCAAATATTGGATAAATTCTGGTATATTACAAAAAGACATTGAAAGTATTATGAATTATTTAATATGAATGAAGTATGATATTAATAATAACTTCTATATGAAGCGCAGCATATCTACTCAGCAGCACAGATATTTATAGCTAATTGTCATAGAACATATACTAGGGAGAACGCATCAAAACGGTAATGAATCTTTTGATGAAATAAAGTGTATAAATTGTAATGCATCAGAATGCATGTTCATGTGTGTTACCTATTACAATTCAAAGCAAATAATCTGAAAATATTTAGGAATTTATAGAAAATTATATTCAATTTTAAATGACACAAAAGTCGGAAGTTACATTAACACTTGCTATCATTTATGAAATAATTATACTTTAAATTTTTATTCATAATTAATCATTAAATATGCAATTAATATAAGCTTTTATAAAGAATTCATTAGTTAATTAAAGGTAGTAAATTTTTAAAAAGGATTCTCACACACATACACAACTATTGAGTTTTAAATAAAAATTTCTCAAATATGTATTTGGTTCTGATCACTGGGTCTATTGTTAAACAAAATATGACTTCAAGTACTATTAATTTGTTCCATGATATTAACAATAAACGCTTATATTGAATAAAATTTGATAAACTTAATTTTTATGTATAAATATATAGTGCTTCTAATATACTAGACATAGAAAATATATGAAAATTGTACTTTTGTTAAATTGCATATAGTTTCATAGTTATGATAAAAACTCATTATCATCAACGAAGCTGATGATCAAAGTAAGGATTTCTTGAGTCCACATTTCAGGTAAGACAATTTTACTTTGTTTATATGTTTCAGTTGCTAAATTTCGATTTTACAATGGTTTACTTTTAATGAAATATATTATTCTATTTTACAAAGTTATTAGAATGGTATACGCATTAAGTACACAGAGGAAAGTATTATGTTTTGAAAAAAATTTGAAGCAACAACTGCAATTTTCTCCATAGTAAATGAAAGTATGCATATAAGCTTTCCTACATTTTCGGTTTGAAAAATTTACAAGAAGGCAGTTGTACGGGAAATCAGCATTGTATATAGTTAGGAAAATATCATGCAAGCGCATATAAAATGTTTTTAGATACTTGTTTTTAAATCAATGGTGTCGTTGTATTTCCAAAGGTTGAAAATTTCTAACACAAACAACTGAAAAACATATTTTAGCAGTTAATTACTAGTGTTATTGAGCAGTCAACAACATTTTTAGCAGTTCTTTTTTTCTCGACTGAAAATAATTTCAAACTTGCCATACCTGTATTTGATCGTCAAGGTTTATAACAACAAAAATATCGATAACGTGTGGTGATAACTATAAGCCAAGTTGAGCAATATACAAATTTTCACTATAGATAATAACTATGTGGAGACTGTAGATAAAAAAGTTAACATTTTAAGAAATCTCAAGAATATTACTATAATGAAACTACAATTTGGTATAGCCAAGTAATGGAAGCAAATCTCGAGTGCTCATAATTTTATTCAACTATAAAATTTATTAAAACAAATTAAATTGTTCTGGCTTGTCTGTGAACATCTATATTGAATACAATTATGTTCTCAGATAAGCCAAAATAGATGAGAATATAAGTTGAAATTTGAATTGTATATATACAAAGTACATGCAGTCTTTTTAATTTTACTGAACATGGTTCATTCTGATATGGACTACCATTCTGTGAACGGAAGTTTCGTTGGCGTTTTCAATGACTTGCAAATTTGATAACATCATTTTGCTTGATATTTTTGATAACATCTTTTGATAACTTGATAATTGGCAATTTGATAACATCAAAACATTGATAGCATTATTATTTTCAAAAGATTTTTTCGGGTTAAAATCGGGGATCCCATTGTAAAACTGATCCATCCAGAAATTTATTTCTCTTTAATGAACGATGATGCACATTGCCTTCGAGAAAGTTCTTCAGAGATTTAGTGATCCGTAGACACCTTAAATTCGACTGTATGTTGTATATACATTTCATAACAGTTAATATCATTATTTTTTAAATTATATACAAGAAGAAAAATGAATGCTTAGTTATTCAGCTCTTGTTTGTAAATTGTATTAGAATATACTGAAAATTATTCAATGAATTAATTGAAATTTCGAATGAATAGTTAAAGTGCATAACAATAATAAATTTAGACAACACATCCATATTTCAAATACCAGAGATGGTAAAGTCGATTAAGATTATTATTTTTGACATACTGAAATCAGTTTTGACTGAAAAAATTCATTGCATTCCTTCATTCAAGTCAGAAATGCTTGTTGTAGTTAAAAAAGAATTCGATTTTTTTGTTTAAAATATTCTGTAAAATAATAAATTTTGTTGAAATATTTTTAGTGATTGTTAAAAATGCCTGTAATAAAAAGGGATTTTTTTATATTCTGCTTATACCTTGAATTAAAAACACTCAATATAACTCAAGTGCTTCTAACTGTTTTATGTTACCTGGAGATGAAAGAAAATTTTTTAACGTATTTAACTGCAATGGCTTGTGGGCTGTTCTTGTTAATTTAAATAGAATATTTATTACAATATTACTACTTAAAACAAATAAGTACTCAAAAATGTTTCGTAAAATTAAAGGATTTTTTGTTTTTGCAGAACAATCAGCAGAAGAAAACGAAAGTGACATGAAGTCATTAATAACCGATGTAGTTTACAAATCTAATTCACATATTCTGGAATTATTTTTATAACAGTACAAAACTAAGGGGTTTTTCTCATCTTAAAAATATGCAGTCAGATTTGATTAAAGTTTTGTCTTACAACATTAATCAAACAAAATATGTTTTATATCATTTTAACAAAAATACATCATTTTTAGAACAAATATAATTTTTAACCATCTAGGAAACATACTGTGATAAATCAATTTATATGATTTTGCTATTCAATTGAATCTGATTTATAATTCTAGATTAGAATGTGCTTTAAAACATATTTAATAACGGAATTTATTATATTGTTTTAATTATAATGTTGCTATTTAATTTATATCACTTGAAACTAATAAGCATCTTTTATTATATTGTTTTTACATATTTGAAAACAATATAATAAATGCTGTTATTTAGGCTTTCTGGTCTTTAAAGATAATATATACTGGTATATATATTATAATTCAATTCACAAATGATTGTAAAAAAGATTTGATGCTATTTCTATATGCGTAAAACATTTGATTACTTTATATAGATAAACAAGAAGAAAGCAAAAAAATATAAATTTTAAGTATGATTGTCTCAATATTAAAATACTCGTTTAAGATAATTTTAAGTTTGTATTCATGGCAAAAGTTGCTTTAATTGTAAATGTATAAATTACATGATGCTTCAGTAATTTAATTGAGAATTTTTGATCATGTATTTAAATACTTCTCTAATATATTCTATAGATTAATTCTAAAATCTTAATCATTATTTTAAGATATTTTAACAATATCTTATATGCTTAGCACATGAAATTGAAGAATAAATTTAATTCTAGAATTATACATATTTATGACATATTCACAAAACAAGACTGTTAAGAAATAAAATTATTTTGTATCTTCATTAATTATTTTTATATTATTAATTTTATGAAAAATTTATAACTTTTATGAAATTTTGAAATGATTTAATTATTAACAATTTTATATATGATTTAAAAATAGTGATATAAGAAAAACTGTAGAAAAACTTTATTCATCATATGTTCTTTTCATCATGATAAATAAAGATGAAATTTTTTGCAATTTATATATGGAAGACAATGAAACTTAAGGATTTTATTGAAAAAATTAGTAAAAAGGATCAGATAATCAAAATATTTAAAACATTTTATAATCTTTGCAAGCTTATCTGCTCATTAGTAATACAATGTGTGGCATTGTTTATTACCAACTTATATCTACTAAAATGTTGATAAAAATTTCAATTTGTATTTTAATAAATCTCTTATTAAGTTCAGATTTGATTTAAGGAATACAATTTAAATTCTTTAAAGTTCAACTGAATAATAGCATGATAAGTTCAACTGAATAATAGCATGATTTATTTATTTTTTATTGGAATGAGATTAGTATTAAATTTCAATAACAAGATGGTATTTATGCATAAAGGAAATATATGTTTAAATTATAGTAATTAAATGTAGTTATTAATTCTACTAATATAATTTACTAATTTTTTGTTGTACATCAAAAATAATTTTCAATGAAGGTCATTAAGGTATTGATTTTAATATGAGATAAAAAAGAGAATTAAAATAAATCACTTAAACGTTTACCATACAGATATTCAGGGTAATTCTTGAACATCGAAAATTTCTGTTTTAAATAACATTATTTTAGTTTATTGTTTTCTAAACTTAGTATATTTATTAAATAATAGCAAAACAGAAAATTATATATAATATTAAGTAAATAAATTTTACTTAATATTTACAAAGTAATTCAGATTATTAATAGAATTTTTTGTATGCTATCATAAAATACTCATTTTAACTAATAATTGGTGTAATCAATAGCGGTGTATTTTAGAAAAGAAAAATCTGTTGTTGACAGTTCATAATACCCCTTATCTCATTAAAATTTTCTCGAATTATAATTAAGCTGTTGTATGTCTAATTTTTTTACATAGAGTAAACTATAATAAATTTAAAACTTAAACTAAATGCCGGAAAATATGCCATGGTAAAGAAAATATGGAATGTTAATAAATATCTCTTTTATACATTTTTAATATTGTTTCTATTGCAGTAATTTAAAATTTAATATGTGAAATGTTAAAAATATCAGTATGTAAGGAAGTTTTTATTACTTTAAAAATCTGTGGTGAGGAAAGAAAGTGAAATAAATTATGTTAGCCTTAGGATGCAATATGAGTAAAAAAAGCAATAATGTTGACTTAGTATTAATGTTTTTAGCTTATAGATTTGTGTTATCAACTGAAAGGAAACGCAAATACAAAATGAAATCGTATAATTTAAAAGGCAATATCTTATTTGGATTAATATAAAAAAGTTTAAAATTAAAATAAACAATGAATATTCTTATAATGTAAGTTGCATCAAGATATAATAACTTGGTTTCATTGAGTAAGTTAAAATAACTGGTTCACTTCAGGTGTTGAGCTCAGTAATTGGACTATATACAAATTTAATAATATTCTATTCTCATATGAAAGCATTGTTATTCACATTTTTGAAATATATTAATTGAAGAAAGCAGATATTTAGTTTATCTGATAAAAGTTGATTCAATGGATAATTAAAAAAGGCTTTATGATTATCATATATGTTTATTTTTTTCTACTGTAATGGACCAATGAAATAGCAGATAAAAACCATACAATATATCACCAATTTATCTATAACTTCATATGTATTTTAATAGGCATTACTTTTTCGTAATTTTGCAATATAATTTATTTTTAAACAATTAGGACAATTTAATTTTGTTTTTATGGTCAATGGTTAACATATATCTGTTAAAAATGTATTTTTATACGTTCAAATTAATTTTATTGAAATATTTTACGGAAAATATTAAATTAATATATTAAATCTCACTACATTTTTAATTTATGCCTTCATGTTAATCAGAATTATTAAATTTTGAATTTTATTGCATAAGATACCAATTATTGTTTTCTTTTTGCAAAATTTTTTACATAAATATTTGCAATTTATTTGCTTATGTCCTCCATTTTGCAACTTTTCAAACATTTTCTTTTTAAAGTTCAATATTCTTGTAACAATTTCTCGGAATGTCCACAAAAATAAAAATAAAAAACTTGTTAAAAAAGTTTTGCAAAATTTTATATAAAATTAACAAATACTTTAATCGAATATTTTTAGCTAAATATGGAATGCTTCACTGTATCATTTATTTGTATAATATCTTTGGAAAAAAACTAATTAACCAATTATTTCAAAATTCTTTATTGATACTGTATATATTTCACTTATGTAATAAAAATTTCTTTTTTGCAAAAATAATTTAATAATTTACCGATCATCATTTAGACGTGACAAATTTACCGTAATTATTCTTGTTTTGATACATGAATATAATTGCGCTACAAGACTTAATTAAAGTTACTTTAAAATGAAGTCTTATTTTGGAATAAAATGAATTTCAATGAATAAGCTTTCTAATAAACAAATGTGGGAACTTTGTATTGTTCATAATATAAATTTCTTATATTTTATTTTAATTTTCACCATCATTTACTGCTTATTTATAAGATTTGCTTCACTAATAATGTAAAATATTTGCTTTACTTTTTCACTTAATTAGCTATTATTTATTATACTTCTGAAATTATGAAGTATTGTAAAATACACCAAATTATACAAAACATATTCAGTATCAAATAGATGCTTCAAAAATAATAAATTTGGTCACATTTTATATTTATTTTGGGAGTAAATGTTGAAAACTAAACAAGCGAACGAGATGCATCTATTATAAACGTTGTGACTCAACAAATAATTTATTTCAATAAATGTAAATTAAAATCAGTAAACAGTTATTTTTCAACGTTTTATTATTACAGGTATTTTGAAAATATATTGCAATTTATGTGTAACTTATATTATTATACTTATTACCATTCAAATATTTACAACTTCAAATATGTAGAAAAAACTGTAAATAGACAAATTATGGCGTATTTAGATAAAAATCAAAACAAATTGCTTAAAAAATCATTTTGTATCATAGATATATTTAAATATAGATTAATATGCAAAATTTAAAACATCGTACATTTGCAAAGTAAAATTCATAAGAATTTTATACAATCATAATTTTAAAAAGTTAACATATATTCTAAATTTTCATATCTAATTAAACAAGCCAGTATTTATCATCGGTTCCTAACTAACGTTTTCATATTTTAATGTATTATAATTTCGTTAAGAAATATATCATTTTCGAATTAAATATTTTATATATAGTTTTAAAATGATACAGTTAAATTTATGGCTAAAGCATCATTATTAGTAGAATTTGATATTTTTTTGTTCTTAAGTAATTTTCACAAAAAAAGGATTCATTTTTCTTTTTAAAATGAATATTTACTTTTACTTTTAGAGTAAAAATATGTGTGTCGTAAAAATAATTTAAAACTTTAAATTGAAAAAAATAACATTAAAACGATGAATAACTTCCTGAACGAACAAGAAAACAGTTTTGTGATATTTTAGCACCTAATTCAATCAAACATATGGTTGAAATATATTAAAAATTTAAAAAATATTATCTGTAAGCTAATAACTTATTTAAAATAAAATAAAAACTAAAATAATTTATTCTTTATATAATAGCGAATTATTTTCTAAATTTTGAAATATTTTTCATAAATAAATAATTTTTTGGCACTTAGAATATATTTCTTAGATTAAAAAAAGAAAAAAAATAGTCGTTTATACATTTATCATTTATAAAACGATTTATAGTGTTAAAAATTGTAAAAATGAAAGCTACAACATGTTTTAAAACTTAGAATTATGGATTTTCTTTTGCAAACTTTGAAAAATATTGTCATATTTTCAACTTAAACTTTGAAGTTAAAAAGAATTCAGAATGACACCTGTCACAGTTTTCAACAATTTTATGTCACTTCGGATTAGTGTTGAGTTCAAACATACTTAAAAAGAAATGACATGTGCCATCCCAAACATACGGATAACACTTAGAATAAAAATGAAAGATTTGCCTTTATTTTGAAGAAAAATATTTAAAATATTTACGTCCTTGTAAAATGAAAGAATATTTTTTCTAAGAATATAAGAACAGAAATTTTAGATACATGAGCGTATTTCTTAGAAGAGATTGATTTAATTTTAAAACTGACAGATGTGAATTGAACACGCATACTGAGAAAAGTTTTGAAAAGTTTTCTTTAACTTTCAAGACAAGAGCAACAAATCATGAATATTGAATTACTTTTTGCTTAGATACCTTGATCTTTTCAAATACAGAAATGGTCCCACCTTTTCAAAATGGTCAGTTATGTGATATATCATATTATAAAAATAATATTTATATTTTTTTTTACCTGTCATCATACATTTTCGCTCATTTTTAATTGTTATCAAAACAGACTATTTATTTGCCCCAGAAGAGTAATTTTCACTGCTAATTAGAGCAATCAATAATGAAGAATATCGGAAATGAGAAATATTGTTGACAGAAGATAACGCACTTGCTGTCATTAAGCTCCAGTGTATAAGTGTAATTAGGAACTGGATATATTGTTGCCTTCTAGTAAAGTGAAATATGTCAGGAAATAAGAACTCAAATTCGGTATGCTCATAAATGAATTTCCTATTAATATTATGAAATAAGTACTAGTTTGGATTTAAAACTTTTTCAAGAAGTAAATTCAGTATGAATATGTCAGATTTTTAAAAATGTGATGTGAATATGTTATATTTTGGAATAGATAGTTTGCTGAATTAATAATATTTTAGCTATTGTACCTACTGAAATATATTTCATTAATTAAGTTATACTGAGAAATTAAAATAAAATAAAATAATTGTTATTTGCATTTGTATATATATAATGTATAAAATAAAAATAAAATAGTTGAATATTTTGCAAAATAATTAAGTTACAAATAATGCATTAATTTTAATTATTATGTAAATTATTCTCATTCAGTTTTAGAGTGTCATATGAAAAACTGCATAAATTTAATTAAAAGAGTGAAATTTCAAAATTACATATTTATGAATGAAGTGTTCTAAACTGCACAGCAGTTATTGAATGCTGAAATGATATATTTTTAATTAATAAACACAGAAAGATCAATGCACATATTTAATATGTATATTAAGATTGTGTTTTATAAACATTTAATAGTCATACATATATAAACGTACGAAAAACTGTTTTTTTCCTGAAAAAAAATTATAGAAATGACATAATTTTTAAAGTACGCTTCAATGCGTTTATGCCTTTTCAACACAAAAATTCATTTTTTAATAAATTAAAGAACATAGCACACAGCGTTATAAGCAAATACATATTTCTGCTTAAAAAAATTAAAGTTTAGTGATTAAATTTTAAGTTTAACTATGATTAATTATGGACCTGGACATAACAATAGTTACTGTAATATTATGTCAATAAAAATTTATAAAATTACCAAAAATTTAAAAACAGAGTTGTCAACTAATTTTTCAGTCAGAATTATTTATTAACATATAAAGATTTTAACAATGCCTTCTTTAATATTTATTTACATTTATAATAGTTCAATTTTATTAACACATTCTAGAACATTCATTTAATATTTTTATAAAATTCCAAAACATTAATATGGAATAGCAGTGGATTGTAAAATGCTTTTATAAATGTTAATTTAAATTCAGAATAAAATTTTTTTCATAGGAAACATCACAAACTTTTTCTAAATCAGCATAAAATATAATATGTTATAACTTTAAGGGTTATGATTTTCTTTATCAGTTTTTTTTTCTTATTTTTATTTCATATAAAAATCTTTAATGTAGCTCAATCATTTTATGAGACAAGAATTCTTTTTATGGCAAAATAAACTTAATTGCTATAACATTATTAATAATTAAGTTTTTTTATTTAAATTTTACCTAACAATTTGTGAATTGATTTATTATTATGCAAAAATTTTTATCACAAGCAAAGAGAAAGTAATTGTATATTTATCAGTGGTATTTAATGATTCGCATCATAGAAAAGACAATCGACCGCAAAATGGAATGATACTAAAGGGAACAATTAAATCTTATCTTAAGGAAATCTGGTAGAACAATTCCATTTCGTAATTATCTTTTCGTTTAAAACGTTAAATTTCTAGCAATTTGAATAAGATTTCCTCACGTAAATGATAATTACTTTCCTCTAATGTAATGGTAATTTTTCCTTAAATAATAAAAAATTATCAAATTAAAATATTAGATAATAGATGAGTCACTTCTTATATTTTTTCTACAGACATTAAGTAAATAATTAGAATAAACAATTAATTAATTAATAAGAGTCCCAAAACCTGAAATGAATGTTTTATAAAGTAAACAGACATTGTTAATAATAATATGCAACAATGTTTACTAGAAATTTGTAAAATTATAAGAAAACCATGGAGAATGTTATAAGGAAAAATCTAAGTGTGCCGTTTAAAAGACAAAACTAAAGTTTTCTCCTATATTTGAAAACACTCTAAAATATCAAAATACCTCACACATTGTTGAGAGTAAATAGCAACAGTATAGCACATATAATTCAAATAAGATAGAAATAAAATTAATCATTCGATTTCTTAGTAAAAATGTAAAAATTTCTCTTTATTTAAAAAATTACATTCAGGGTGACAAATTACATTTTCCTATTATGCTCAGTAGAATTGATGACGATTAAATTTTTTTTATATAATTTACTTTCAGAATGTCTAACAAACATAATTCCTCCACTTTCTATTTATAACAAATGCTTAGAAAATAGGCTATAATACTAATGGTTCTCAAGCTTTCAAACATTTCTGATCTTAAGGATTTAAGAACACAAGTTCACAACAAGAGTTTAGATATACAGCATCAAAATCATGACGGTGTTTGCGCAGATGACGTCAGGGAAAATCATAATAAGTACGCAGGCAAACAATCATGACTTATAGAAAGGCAGAAAAATGTCGCAGATGCATTTTCAGGGAAATATAGGGTCAACTTTGCATCCTCAAGCATTGTGGCCTATTTTTAATTATTATATTATCGATTTTATATTAGTCTATTATTGAGTTATATGAGTAGAGTTGCACAAAGCTCTCTTTTTTTATCATGGAGGCATATCTGTTTTTATAAGGCTGAATGAAATGAGAGGGTTTTAAAAAGCTTCTGAAGGATCTTTGCACCCTCTCTGCAACAAAAGTCGACAATTTTTTCCCAGGAATGTCGCAATGAGTTTATATCTACTGAGTAGAAACAGAGATATTCATTGAGTGCTCCTTGCACTCTATTAAATGGGTATAATATATGTACTGTCTATTTACAAGAGATTTGAAATCAGAAAGTAAATTTGACAAAATAACCACTTTGCAGAATGAAATAGGAAGGATAGACCGTTCTTTAATACAATATAAATACACTTAACTTCACTATCGTAATTTAGGGAATGAAAATCTACTAGAGGACAGCAAGAAAAAATCACATCACACACCGGCTCTCACTCCATTTTCAGCATTGAAGATTGATCCTTATCTGAATAGACGTGTAACGATGTGGCTCTAGGGTATAATTCCTAGAATATTATTCCTCGAATATTATTCATCACAACACAGGATAGTGTCGTATTCTTGAAACAAATTATTAAACTAGAATTTTTAATTGATAATGATAATAGAGTTGATTAGAAACTGAGTAATAAATTTTCATTCATAAAAATCTCTCTCATCAAGAAATGTATAATTGCCTCGATGAAACAATACGAATGTTCAAATAATTCATTAAATGTCTTTAAAACATCTATAAATCACAAATAATTAGGGTATACAGATGTTTTAAAGTTCTTAAAATTATAATCTTTACATTCATAAATGTAAACGTAAATACGCAAATACGCGTAAAATATTATTCAGTATATTAGCAACATCATAAAAATTTATGCAAATGAACCAGATATCTAGATATAATTCCTCATCTAATGCATATATAAATGCTATATTTTTAACGGTATCAATGTGAAAATAATTTGACTTAATATGTCAAGAAATAGTGTTTTTGCAACTGGAAGCAAAGACAAATTCAAATAAAATATTATTGAAAGACAGGTTCTTGAAAAATAATACATAGGTTAACACTGTCTGAAAGTATGATATTTTTTCTAGGTGACAGTATAGTTCAATATTCGATGGGATAACAGGAGAATGAAATGTTTGGAAAAAGTTTGCATAAATGTTTGGAAACTACTAATATAAATAGATATATTAGAGGAATTATCGAAAAAAGACCTTATGCCTTCCTTTGTTAAGTTACCAATACTGTATGTCAGGAGTAACATGCCAATTCAAATGTCACCTAGAAAAGTAAATGTTCATTCCTGTATAGAAAGCCTCCCTTCAACTTAAAATGTATGATTACAAATTTCAATTTTTTATTCATTCTGAATGTAATGCAGAGCATAATCCTTGCACTTCGACAAGTGTAAGTCAATTCAATAATATTTTAATTAAATGATATTTTGAATTTGTGAAATTTGTATAGTTCTATTCATTGACATAGATGATCATACAAGTTATTTTATAAGGTAGCTTTATTTTAAATTAAGTATTCTGTAAAAATGTATGCTTGTTTGAACTTCTACAGAAATATAAAATATTAGTTTTGATGAAGTTTTTTGAAGTTGTTATAAATTTTCAATCTTAACAAATGACAGTGCTTATACAATCACAAAAAATGAATATGAAAACAATGGCATGCAATAACATTTAAACCCAATAACAAATTTAGTTATAGATTTTTAATAGCAATTGTTAATTCAGTCTCAATTTTATTCAATAAAAACTGTCCATTTATTTTTATAATAATGTAACATATATCTTTTGAAAAATTCTACGGAATTAGAAATATAGAAATTAACAAATCTTTTAAAAGTATGAAAATGATCCAAAATAATTTTTAACTATCAAAACCCAAACTAAGGGCGCTGATTTGCAAAATCAATTAACAAATAGATAACTACAATTTATTATTTACATTAAAATTTTTTCTCATGCAAACATTCCGTATGGTATTCATATAGTTGTTAATAATAATCATGTTTTCTGATATCATTTATTTTAATATTCTTTTGTACTTTATGAATCAAGAACTCAATATTTTTTTAAAAAAATGTAAACTGTAATAAGATATTTATAAATTTTATTTTGTAAAAACTTCTTTTACAGTTGTCATTAATTATAATTTTTTATTAAGATTTGAGTCAAAATATTGATTCATAATTAATGAGATGAAGAAATGATGGATATAAATTATTTATTTTTATACTAAATCTCCCTTTCAGTATACTTATTTTTTTAGACTTTAGTTTAATCATACATTTTACTAGGCATTTTAAATAAAAAGAATATGGAAGAAATTCTAAGCACTGTTACAGCTCTGATAATTTACTCAACATTTCAGAAATAAGCATTCTGTGGTGGCAATTTTAGTGGTCGGATGATTAGGGAAAATGTCCCCAGCAGGTCAACAGAGAAATAATGGAGAGAAACATGCCAAATAAGTGCACGTGCTCTCTGCAGAGAAGTGTGGGAAAATCGAAAGCAATTTACTTGTCTCTGTTTAAGTCATGGTCCGCCATTAGTGGCGTTCGTGGAGTTGCTCCGTAATGAGATATTTCCAGACCTTTCAGCAGACAGATTCTCCATAAAAGGCTGCATTTTGTATCCCCGTAAATAATTATTGACTCAAATATTCCGTTTGTTACTCAGCAAGTTCACAAATGGAAAAATTTCTGACATTATGCAATATTTAAAAGAAAAGTAAAATCTTAGAGATATCATTAATTAATAACAAGTTATATAATAAATTGAAAAATCTGAAAAAAAGTTTTTAAGCAATTAATTAAATTAGAAGTTAATTTGTTTATTTGATTAATGAATTTACGACGTTCAATGAAGAACTATATGAATGTAAGTTAATCAATTACCGAATGATTCTGAGTTGAGCTATTCAAAACAAACCACAAAACTTCTATGTGAAGGCATAAAATTGTTCTGAATATTGAATTAAAAATACTTAAGACGCATTTCAATCGTTTTTTGTTTAACTAAGTTCAGATTTTTGTTTTTTCTGAGAAAAAAAATTTTAAATTCGGTACATTAATTCATTTACAACACAATTACATGAATAATTTTGAACTCAAAGATAACTCGAAACGATGAACAGTTCTTAAAGAATCTCTTAAAAACTTTTAAAAGAAACTAAGAACATATTCTTATTGAATAAATGCCTCTTACCTTTAGTGAATACCTTCAAGAAAATACCTAATTTTTATTCTAATTTTCGAAGCTATTATATAATTACTTTTATTTTAGAGAATGTATTTGGTAGTATATGGCTAATTGAATACATTTTCTTTTTGATATTGATAGTTTCTTTTTTTAACTCTTTTTAAATGTTTATATATTATCTAAGGAAATATTTAATAATTGCCAATTATATTATATTATTTATAAGTATTTGCTCAATAAATTAGAGCAAATATTGCATAAGTATTTACTCAATAAATTAGAGCAAATACTTATAAAACCCATTTAAAATTTTTAAGATATATTTTTTTCTTAAATTAACAAATGATTTAACGAACATGATTAGAATATATGATTAACATGCATTTAATACATGTGGAAAATAACTAATAGGGAAAGTATAAGTTGCATATTTCTACTAGTTTGGTTTCACAAATCTTATTTACAGTTCTATTTATTTTATCACAGTTATTGAACATAAATTCACTCTGAAAATACATTGGAAGGTAAATTACTATTCATTTTTATTTATATTAATAAAAATATTAAAATATGTGTTCAAATTTTAATGTTCTGAAAATTTTGTGAATTTAAATAAAAAAGCTTTTTAACAATTTATAACTAAAATTTTGAATATCTTATTATCTCAAAAATTGAATTAATCTGAAAATTAATAAGGATTACCTCAAATTAATAAGTATCAATTAATCTCATAATTAATAAAAACTCTCAATGCAAAAATTAAATTAATTTTAAAATTAATAAGTGTCAATTAACCCCAAAATTAATTAGGATTACCAACGCAAGGTTATTTCGTAATTTAAAAAAAACAACTGAAATCCAACTTGATGACGCATGAAAGCAATAAACGATAAAAGGATGAGAAGGTTTATATAAAAATGTATGAATGCAATTCATATTTATTTATTATTTTACAATATTTTGTTAACTGTTTCTATACAGTAGTAATATAAATTTCCCATCAAATGAAATAATTATATATATTTAATTTCACATTTCAAATGTTAGTTTATTTGATAATCAATACTCCCTATGTTTCTTTTAATAATGTAAAAGAGTGTAGCAATTTGCAAGGAACCATGCTACTCAGAGTTTATAAGAAACATGAGATTTATTACTGATAATTGTAACAAAACCTAAAACCTGCAAATTAGATTGTTACAAAAGCAACAACTATTACAATATATATCAATAAAAATCCTATTAAAAAATAGAAAATCACTCTACAGTCTGGAAAAAAATCATGAGTAGATTATATGAATGATTATAAAAAGCGAGTGAACTAAATATCAAACAAAAATGATAAAAGCGAAATTGAGTTTAAATTTTTAATATTTTGGAATTTCAATCGATCTCTTAATTTTTAAACACAGGAAAGAATATTTTTTTAGAAACTGAGTTTAGGATTTTCAAAATTATTTTTACATTATTTTGTACCAATTAGATGAATTTATTTCAGTCATTTTTTTATCAAAAATTTATTTAAAGAAATGAGAAAGAAAAATTTAAGGAGTTGATTAAATTTTGATGTCATCTAGATCTAGCTTTAAATTTCCGAATATTTAAGTTTTGAAAACCAAATACCAAGATTCGCGAGAACTATAGTAGAAAATATATATATAGATAGATAGAAATATTATCTAGAAACTAATAATGATGTATATGATGAATATGTATGTTAAAATATTATTTATAATTAACTATATACAATTTGTATGAAATAATAATATATCAAAAGTAAACTATTAAAATGAAGATGTAAAGATGCTATATATAAAGATATTGTATGGAATTTCTCATAATGTAACTAAAAACTTAGGTTAAGAAATATAATGAAAAGTCCTATATGAAAAATTCTAATGTAATTTAAAATGGTAGACGAAGAATTATAAACAGTAGATACGTTTTGAGTTTATTCCTAGAAATTTAATACGTTTTATTTCAATATTAATTTCCTATTTCAATTTAATAAAAACTGATATATATATATATATATATATATATATATATATATATATATATATATATATATATATATATATATATATATATATATATATATATATATATATATATGTATATATATATATATATATATATATATATATATATATATATATATATATATATATATATATATATATATATATATATATATATATATATATATATATATATATATATATATATATATATATATATATATATATATATATATCAGAGCTCCATCCATGAAAAAAAGTTTTACGAAGAAACTTTAATTTTTTTAAACAGTCTGTGTTCCTGTTAGCTGAAATTGCTAAAGATTTGATTGCTATAGTAGGAAGTTAAGTAGTTTCCACAATCAAAAAATGGAAGAAAAATGATGTGTCAAATGCATAAATCAATTATCCTCGCTTATATTTTTAAATTTAAAAAGAAATTAGTATTCCCAAGACTTTCAAATTCCAACTAGAAATATCATACATAAAACGTTTATAGAGAATTGAGAAATTTGAACAAACAAAACATATAATATGCTGAAGAAAACTTTAATATTTTCTTGAAATAGTTATTCTTTTATGTACAGAAGACATGAAAGTTAAGTCATTTGTAATATTGTCCACAATTGACAGTTTTGTATAGATATATTTTAATAAAAATAAATAATAAAATGAATAAAATGTATAAAGCATGAACAAAAATATATAAATTTTGAGATATGATATATGAAATTTGAGATAGAAATAAATGAACATTTTAAGTTATTTGCACTTGTAAAGTATATATTGCTTTGTATTGGTAAAGCTATCTATCCATCAATCTATCTATCTATATTAATATTTTATTATTTAAAAAATAATTTGCATTTTGTATTAAAGAAGCTAATATTGTATTCATTCTCCTTACTTTAAGGAAAAAATTCTGTTACAATATCAAAAAGGTCTCAAGTAAATAATGATGATATAAGAATATTTTCATATTATTTTGTGTGCAAAAATACAAAATATAAATACCAGCACACTTAATTGTGGTTTTAACATTTTAAATGCCGTCCAACTTGTATTGTGGTCAGCGTGTCTAACTACGGATAGGGAGGTCCTGGGTTCCAATCCCGGTTCGGGCATGGATGTACTTTCCCTCTCAATCAATCCTGTCTTTCTTCTTTCCTTATATGAATGTGGAGTGAATGGTTGCCTACCCTATAATCGGGTACCTATGGCATGTGTGTACTGAGGAAGTCGGTTCAGTTGGTTATGACACCTAAATATGGTTCAGTTGGAAAAATGGAGCAACGCACCCTATATTGCCAGCCTAGCTAGCACAAGACAACAACAACAAAAGTACAATTCCATAACATTCCCGTACAATAACCATCATAAGTGGAAAGAAAATATTCGCAACTACTGTCGTAAGCATTTGCACAATAACTGCGTATACACGACAACAACAACAACATCATAAATAAATAAAAAAGGTTTCAGTTCATTAAAAGGAAGCTGTATATTCGTTAAATGTATGTATATATATATATATATATATATATATATATATATATATATATATATATATATATATATATATATATATATATATATATATATATATATATATATATATATATATATATGTATATATGTATATATATATGTATATATACACTACTGGCAATTAAAATTTCTACGCCAAGAAGGAAAACAAATAACAGAACGATATTTATTGGACACATACTTTATAGTGGAAAGAACAAGTGATTAGATTTACAGGAAATTAGGAGGTATAGATCTTAGGAATCAGTACCCAGAGCAGCCAACTCTGGCTGCAATAACAGCATTTATCCGCCTAGGCATGGAGTCAACAGAGATTGTATGACATGAACGGGAATCTGAGTCCACGCAGCTTCAACACTATGCCACAGTTCATCGACAGTAGTGGATGGTGAGTGATGGCGTGCCAATCGCTCGGCAACCATTGACCACGCGTTCTCTATTGGTGATAGATCAGGAGAACGGGCTGGCCAGGTTAACAGTCGAACTTGTTCTGTATCAAGGAAGTTCCGAACAGTACGGGCAACATGCGGTCGTGCATTATCCTGATGAAACAAAGCATTAGGGAGGCCTCGAAGATAGAGCAGAGCCACGGGACTTAACATATAGGAAATGTAATGGTTGCTGTTCAAAGTGCCGGTAATGGCAACCAGAGGTGATCGAGCCGTGTATCCAATGGCACCCCAAACCATCACTCCAGCAGATGGGCCAGTATGGCGATCTCCATTGCAAGCTGGCATCGCGCGTTCTCCACGATGCTTCCAAACACGGATACGACCGTCATGGTCCTGTATATAGAACCGAGATTCATCTGTAAAGATGACATGATGCCATTCCCGCGTCCAGGTTCGTCGCTGATCACACCATTGAAGGCGCTCCTGTCTGTGACGCAGCGTCAATGGTAGCCGAAGCCATGGTCGCCGTGCAAACAATCCATGATGCTGGAAATGTCGTCGAACTGTTCGAGTAGAAACTTGTTGCCTTGCAAATAACTCCATTTCTCGACTCAGGTTTCGTGACGTGGCTGTACGATCCCTTGTGACCATGCGGATAAGATGTCTGTCTTCTCTACTGTTAGTGATGGGGGGACGCTGAGATCCTGCATGACGTTCCGTATGATTGTCCTGAACACATCGATTCCATATTCTGCTAACAGTCATGGGGTCTCGACCGACGCGAGCAGCAATATTGTGGTACGATAAACCGCAATCCAGGTAGGCAATAATCCTTCATCGATCAAAGTCAAACACATGCTGATAGGCACTTCTTCTTCTTACCCAAGGCATTACGACAACTTTCTTTGTCGAAAACAACGTTGAAACGGAAATTGAGTATGAGAAAACTGCTGTCAAATTTCTGGTTTTATACACATTGTAGATGTCGCTACTGTCGCCTGCTGTGTATGAATGTGCTGAAAATCTATTCACAGCAATTTCTACCTGTCATGCAAATTTCACGTGTGTGGTGTGCCGCTTTCCTTGTGTAGCAATTTTAATGGCCAGTAGTGTGTGTGTGTGTGTGTGTGTATATATATATATATATATATATATATATATATATATATATATATATATATATATATATATATATATATATATATATATAATATATACGACTACAAGTAGATTTATATAAACTAACTCACGTTGAGCTTTTGTAACAGTGTATGTCGTAGCAAAATGTCTTTTTAATCAGTTTAATCAATAAATTAAATAAATCAGTTTTATAGAGAGCAAAAGCCTTTATAAAGCAGGACTAGAAACAGAGAAATGACTTCTTTATGCTCATTCGGATCTCTTATGTGGCAGGTATATTTTTAATGTAATTTTTTCTACAGACGATAATGGCAGGTGAGATGGCGCTCAAATTGTTAAATATTTCTTAAACGAGTTAATCATTCGAATGTTGTATGCACTTTTTCCTATTTGAACCAATAGAATAAGTTCGGAATATATAAGGGAGAAATAATGTTAATCGCTTGTAGTAATCTGTGACTATACCATTGGTTAAGAAAATTCTTTTCTGGAACTTATTTTCATACCGGAAATCACAAAATTTTATTTGTGTAAAATTTAGTTTGATATATGTTTTACGTATCTACAAACTACCATTAATGACAATATTTCATATCTTGCTAGCTACTTCGTATATTTCTTAAATTTTACAAATTCTGTTAATATAAATTATTTATACGTACATTGCATACATACATTACATACATACATACAAATATATATACATACATAGAAATTATTATTTAAATTAAAATATCTTTCTTTAAACATAAATTAACTTGCACACGTATACATTTTATATTTGTTGAAGAGTTTTAAAAGTGTTAAAGTTAATTATGTAGAATAACAGCATAAAATATTTATAAAGGTAATGTTTATTTCATTAATATCATTAGTCTAGAAACCCGAAGTTTCAAGTAATTTTCTCTGCAATTTACTAAAATTATTGTCTGAAAATCCCTAGATAACAATAGAAAATTGGTCTTGGGTTTCGTCTTTGAAACGATGGTTATTACATCAATGAACAATTTTATGCAAATTAAGTTTAATTTGTAAAGGAGATGTTTGGATCTTTCGTAATTAGAAAACTTAGATTAGTTAATTATTTATGACTCGCATATAAGTATTGGCCAACATAGCAGATGAATTTTTAATGAAGTTAATTTACAGCTATGCTAACATGATATGATTAAAAGCTTCTAAGGTATTTTAACAGCTGAAAAAACATATTACATTCTCTTTGAAAATTTAATTTTTCCTCTTCTCATTATTTCGTCTAGAAAATGTAATCCTGATTATTTAATAGCTATACATTTATGTATCAGAAATAAGTGGGTTTATCTATACCAAGATAAAGATGAAAGAGAATATCTAAATCATGTTTTCTTTAAAATAATATTGAGTAAATATTTATGACTAAAATAATAAATATATAAATTTTTCATTAGAATGAAGCACGTAAACTTTATTGGTATAAAAATAATAGTTTAAGCTTATACAGTATACTGTAATATAAATATTTCAATCTACTGTGAAAGGGTCTTTTAAAGGTTGTATTTCAG
This sequence comes from Latrodectus hesperus, assembly GCA_037975125.1. Classification (NCBI taxonomy): domain Eukaryota; kingdom Metazoa; phylum Arthropoda; class Arachnida; order Araneae; family Theridiidae; genus Latrodectus; species Latrodectus hesperus. The sequence goes on from CM075856.1 coordinate 22,184,375, forward strand.
CATTCTAACTATCGTATTCTTGGTTACAGTGAATTAAAAATGTATGTTTGTAATTTTATAATTTTTTTCTAAATAATTGCTGTGGAATAAAAAATAAAAATATTTTAAAATGCTTAAAAAGCAATTTTAAAAATTTCTATTACAAGTTTTTATTATTATATATGACTAAGCAAGCCTTCTCTTTATATAATTTTAAGATGAATACAATAAACTGCTTTCATAAGAAATTTGTTATGCTGTATTTTGGACATAAATATTTTTTTGAACTTAAAATAAATATTTGCGTATTACACAAAACAACATTTTAATCTGCATCACAATTGTATAGCTTATTAAAAACAATACCATGCTCATTTTTATGCTCATTCATCTTATTAATTAAAGAAGAATATAAGATATAAGAATAAAGAAGAATTTTTTCCCAATAAATAGTTCTATAATAATATTTGTTTAATTTTCAAGCAAAATTCAGAGTGAAATAAAAGAATGCCGTTTTCAAAAATTTCAGAGTGAAAGAAAAAAATGTCATTTAAGCTTTGTTAAGATCTGTTGGATATTTCATCGAAAGAAAAATTATTGGATGATATTTTATTCAAAGGTGCAGTAACATATTGTGTCAATTTATCTTACTATAAATCATTGAGTTAATAAAAATAAATTGCTTTAAAAAATATTATATTTATTGAAAAAAATAAAAAAAATGTTTAAATTATTGTATAAATTACTTCTGCTGATGTTAAAATTCCCAGCTAGCTTTAATGTATTTTCCAACTTGAATTCTAATGGTTACAACGAACAGATATTTGGAACATACGAAAATTTTTGTGCATTTAAATTTACTCTAATTAAAAAGTATATAGTACTTAGATATATATTAAGATATTATAATAATTTCTCTCATTCTCAAGAGTTCATATGGTTAAAATGCTTTATATTTGGATCATATCATTTCTAAAGTACAGAAGCAATGTCACTATTAATATCTTTTGATCTCAGAAATAAAGTGTGTATTAAACTTTTTCTAAATTAATTGAAATTAATTATTAATACTAATTTTTTCAAACTTCTTAAATACTTCTGCTAATAATTATTCTGTTGACACTATATTTTTATAAATTAATAATACAGATATATAAGTTTACTCAAAAAAATTTTCATGAACTGACATACAATCATGCTGAAATTTTTTTATACTTGCAAATAATTTTTAATAATATTTATATTAGTTTTTCTCCGAATTTCTACAAAAACCAAGGTAAAGACTAACAAATGAATCTGAGAACTATGATAATTTGACAACTGTTCAATTGCCAGTAAAACATATATAAGTATTTTCTCGGAAGTTTTCTATGTTATATCTTATTATTACAGTTCAATTTAATCTTAAATTTTTTATAATTACAGAGTTCCTATGTTACAGACGCTCTATACGTGTTATGGAGTTTTTTATATTGATAAAGTCAGATATTTTTAGTTATATAATTCCGAATTTCTTACAAAATTCCATAATTTTAAATTACTTAACAAATGTATGCAGGTATTTAAATGAATTCAAGGTGTATTTTATAATTTAAAGTCTTTGAAGAACTTTATAAGTTATTTTTATACAATTGAATTTACCATGAAAAAGTTTTATTTGGGATATGACAAGATAATACGTTTATATACGATGATTTTGAATTTATATACTCATTCAAATTATCATAAATGCTAATTTACATGATTCTTTTTAGTAATCCCATTTTGTTTATATTTATTTTATACTCTTTTATTTCTCTTTATTACTTTATTACTCTTTTTATTTCTCAAGATTATTTTTGTAGCTGTTTTCATAAGTTTGATATGACTTAAAAATGATATGAGAAGCATAAATTATACTGATTGTCTCAAAGAAGTCTGTATATAATACTATTTAACTAATATATAATACTATTTAAAATAAAACGTCCAGGTAATTCCTCCGATTATTAAGATTCCCTTAATAATAGTTTTAATGACCGGACTATGAAAAAGTATGATTTTCAACGCATCTTTAGAGAATTAATGATGATAAGAATAAATGTGTGTTTCAGTACTAAACATAAAAATGATGACGTTGAATATATCCTATTAAAATTGTTTGTCGCAATAATTATATCTCTCAACAAATAACAAATACAATTGAATAAACATTTATAGAAAATTTAAAAAAAGACGAAAAGATAACATTTTTATTGTTTTTTTAATAATTTCAAAAATTTCAATAATTTATTAGATTCTGAGTACGTCTTCAATGTATATAGCGAATTCAAAAAAACTTTAAAAAAAGTTTACTGATGTAAAATGTTTAAATGGTCATTTACTGTCCATTTTTTAAAAATAAATATCATAATCTGATTAAAATAAAAAAGTAGTGAAAATTTGGTATTACATAAGTTTATTGCTTGACCAAAATTATTAACTTCCTTTAATCTAAAATATCAAGTTATCACTATGGAATATTTTAACAAGTAAAAAAATCAAAGCTGTTTCTTTTTCATTTCGTATTTTTATCAATTAGTTCTAATAGAAGAATCCAGCAGAGAATGTTTATAATTAAACCGAAGTAAACAATATTAATGAGAAAATAATTATCTTTAAATGGAAAACTTCAAATGAAGCGAAGAAGAATAAATGTTTAAGAAAATAAAAAAGAAAACAATAAAGAATCCATTGGTAAAATATAATATTCTTCTATATTCTTAATAAAGTAATAGTAATTGATAAAAATAGTGATTGAGAATAATATATTAATTTCAATTTTAAATATAAGTTTCATAAAATCTCTTGAAAAAAAATTATATAAAACACGCATTGTTAGAATGAATATTTCAAATCAAAATTATTTTGAATATTGCACGAGAGAGGAAATGTATAAAATTATAGAATATTTAAAGAATTATTATTTAAAAATTATTTTTAAAGTTGGTCCCTTTTAAAGGAATCCAGAGTTTCTATTAATATTTTTTATATATGTGAAAGTCATATTTCTAATAATGATTTAAATCATCTGTAATAAATAAGAAAAAAAAGCTCAATTTGAAATTTTAGTATATTGAAAATTACACTATTGAAACACTGACCTTGTACGCTTTTTACTCAAAGTGAAGAAAAAAATATCAATTAATTAATTTTGATGAAATGATGCATAATTATATTGTGTCTAACCTAGTTTTGTTTTAAAAATTTCTCGTAGGCTTTATCTAGTCTTAAGAGAACATAAATGGAACACACTCCCAACTGAATAGATATAACAGCAAATGCATTGATAAATTTGATTGATAAGGTGAGAGAAGATTAAGATATGTTGACAGTTAGTTACAGTGATGTTCTGTGAGTGAAATTACATGAATATCAGAGAACACTGCTGCACTAAATAATTTGATCAAGAGATTTATGGAAAGTTCCCATCAGTTCACGTTAAAACCTTTTGGAACGTTTTATGAACTCAATTATTAACTGAATGATATTTGAATGATCTATGGACAATTCAAATAACCAGGATATGGTTTATGATCCAATTTCAAATACTGAATGAAATAGCTCTCGTATTAGTTTGTACAGAGGACATTCAAAATAACATCAATAATTTCCTCAACACTATTGATACATTTGTTTGTTTTGAATAAATTAAATCGTATTAAGCCTGCAGTCATTAGTAACGTCCTTTATTCATTAAATATCCAGACGTTCTCAATATGAGACTCCAAATAAATATTTTCAATTTATTATTTCTCTCTGATTTATTTTTTAATTTCTTTTGTAACAGTGCATATATTATTTACAATAATATAAAATGATTAGTTTGTTATAGCATAGTTTTAAAGTGGATTAAGTTAGCTAATCATAGTATTTTAAAGCATTTAGGGAAAAAATTTACATATTTTTTTATACTTCAGACATTGAAATATAATTTATTTCGTTGCTAAAATATTTACCTTTAATTTATTTTAATGGAAAACACATACATAAATCGAATGTGTGTAGTTTTTAAATTACACGCACATTTTTTAAATTAAAAAAATTCATAAAAATATTGAATGATATTTTGTAAACATTTTAATCATTCATAACATATAATATTTATTTCCTGATTCTTATTAACATTAAAATTTTGAATTTAATAATCAAAAGTGTTTTAATTATGTATTAAAATAACTTACCTGAGTATGAGAATTGATGTCCACGACAATTCTGTAAACATTTAAATCATATAAAAACTAAGAAGAAAAATTTTTTAATTTAATTACTTCAAGAGAGTGAAAGATGTTGATATTCGAAATGATATTTCATGCAATAAACAATTATAGAAATTCAGCCTTGAAGTAGCAAAGCAGATTGCTAAGCAAACTACTAATATCAAATGAAAAGAAACTTTTCTTTGTTAATATTCAAAAATACGATTTCCGGTAAGAGTATTTTTTGAAAATTTAAAATAAATAATTTTTATTTGTTATATATTATTATATTTAAGTCCATAGCTTGAAATTTAAGGTATGAAATAAAATATTTTTATGTTTTAAGGCACAAATAAAATTTATTCATTTTTCTGATATTAAAATAGTAAGTGTTATAAAATTAATCTTCTTAGTAAGCAGACAAATAGAAAATATTACCTTTAGGGCACAAGGGATATATTTACGTGGAATTCATCAAATTAGGGCCATTTTTGGAGAAGATTGTGTAGAATTCGATCAGAGGAGAATGCGATTTACTTGTCTTTGAATGAAACACAATCAGCCATTAACAGAGTTCGTGAAATTGCTCCCTAATGAGTTATTTATTTTACTAACTTTCATCAAATTACTTCTCTTTGAAAGGTAACTTTTTATAGCCACTAAAATTGTTTATGTTTATGGACTCCTCGATTGAGAATGCACTTAAACTGCCAAACATAAAGAGTTTATAAACAATTTCATTCCAGAAAGTTAGTTATAAAACTAGATACACTTTTAAAAGTTATTACATTGTATATTCCAAATAACTTTAGTATAATTTCTTAGAATATTTTTTTACTGTAAATATCAAATGCAGTTAATGAAGCTCGTACTTTAAAAAATACTTAGAGCATCAAATAGCTGATATTCCAATTTGCATATTATTGTTACTTTACAAATATTATAAATTAAATCATAAGTTACAAGAAAAAAATTATTTCTTATAGGATTATTTAATTACTCAATTTCCTCACATGAATAACTGTCATTATTTTTAAAATGAATTTAAGTAGACCATCTCATTTATTTCTCTATATGGATTATTTTATAGACATTTTTAATTTTTTATTAGAGGTATTTCTAAGCATACAAAATGCTTATACAAATTTTTGATTCATGTTTACCACCATTACTGTTATAACAAGAGATCATTATTCATCCATGGTAAAACTTTATATTATTTAGATACACATAGTTTATATTTTTTAAGTTAAACCGAAATAACAAATTTAGAATAACATGACGTTAGATTTATTGTATAAAATGCTATAAAATACTTGGAAGATATTTTGAATTTTAATTTAATTTTTCCCTGCATATTCCTTAAAATATTGCATTCAAGAAACAATTTTCAGAACAAGACTGTAATTATGGCTAAAAATTACATGAAATTATATTACAGTGTACTGTTGTGCAAATAGGATTTTATTACTTTTTTCAAATCTAAATTTGACTATAAAGTAAATGACAACGCCATTTCTGTGAAACACAAATATATTTTTAAACGCAAATCTTGAGAATAAAAATTAAGAAAATTTTATGGTACAAAACAGACAAATCTCTATTGACGAAAAACTCTACATCCATAGGGTTGGAATTATTTACAATAGAAAACAGTATATAAAAATAATTAATTTATCAAACTTATAGAATCAATTACATGATAATTTTCTCGGTTTCAGTGGAACTATAGACATTGTTTGCATAATACAAATATCGAAAGATATGCAAATTGATCAAAAAATTTAAGAGTTTCATAACACGTTGTTGGTATTTAATTTATTAATTAATTAAAATTAAGCAATTTCGCTTTAATTTTTTATTTTCGGTTTTTCAAGTGCATCTTGCGTTTTGATCTCATCTTTCTATGCATTTTTGTATAAGAGCGTATTTTTATTTTATGCAAAAGTTTATGATATTTTAATCTAAGTACGTAAAGACATTTATTTTAATTTTTAAGGAAGATGTGTTAAATTTTCTTTATTTTTTAAAAATATAGGTTTTAATTCACATAAATGCTTATACATAAATTAAAAATTTTGAAATTTGTTTTCTTAGTTTTTCTATTAATTTTATTACTTCTGAAATTATTAATAATAAAATAAAAAAACTTTTATGTGTTATATATAAAAAAATATGTTTTATGTGTTAAAAATAAAAAAATATTATTTCTGATTTTTTTTCATTTAGCACATTTGTCTTTATCAAGGTTTTAATTAGAAACTTATTTTTTCTGATAACTAGGTTGACTAGGAATTAATTAAAAATACATAAATGTTTTCAAATGAAAATATTCTAGGAACGTAAAAAATAATTTGCAATGTTTTGGCTTCCAGATTTATAAATAAATTCTAATAAAAAATTCATAAAAACAAACCTAAAATAATAACTAGAAGCATGTTGTTGCACAAAATACTATCAGAAAATAATGCATTAAAAGTGTTTGTTAAAATAAAGTTGGAACGTGAAATACATTCTAAAATAGGCAGCTTAAGTTTAGAAAGTTGAATGATCAATTTTGTTTTCATTAAATAATATAAAACAATTACCAAATTTTAACTTGATTTAAAAGTTTAATCACGTTTCGTGAAAGTATTGGGGGAAAATATCAGTTTGAACAAAAGTATTAAGTAATAATTGAAAATAACAAATATATGTTTGTTGTTCATATTATGTTAGAATAAAATGAAAGAGATATAAAGTATACACATTTTAGTCCTTTTTACTCTATGAAATTTTCAGAAAGCTATTTAAAACATCATTTCATTTTATACATACAAAAAAATTATAGAAAAAGTATTATAAATTTTTTGTGAAAATGTTTAATCAACATTTAGAAGACAAACAGGAATTTAGATCATTCCATTTTAAAATTTAAAATCAGAGGAAAAATTGAAAATTTTGAAACGTAAAAAAAAGATAACGAAGATATTCTCTATTAATTGCTTAAAAATAATCCTGCATTGCTAAATATCAAAATCTAGAATAAATTTTATGTCACGGAGTTTTTTTTTTCATCGTTGAGACAATTAGAAATTTCAAGGTGCGATAGTTTGATTTCAATGGGAAATGTGTCAGGTTATAATATTAGAGTTTCTTAAATATTGTAGAAGCGAAATAATGACACGTGGAATACCCTTATTGTGTCTATAATGTTAAGTTTCAACTAGAAAATCATGTTTTGTGATGTGTGTTTTTCCTGAAAAATTTCAAAACTCAAAGTTACAATTCACAGTAAATTTTGTTGGGACATAATGCTAATAGATTAAATTTATTTAGTCAAAAAATAATAATGACTATACATGTAATTCTTATTTGCCTGATTTTTTCAGGTGTAGAAAATTAGTGGGTATCCAATTAATTTGATAATACAAAGAATTAGTGAGTTATCATTCACAGTATTAATAAATATTTGTGTACACTTCTTCTTTAGTAATGTGATGAGAGATCCATGAGTAAAAATCAAATTGCACCTATAAATTCTTAACTAGAATGCGAAGTAGCAATGCTCTCAAAATGTTATTTGATGCAGCAGTTTCCTCGCATGATATTCAAGGATTTTCTTATAGAGTTTCTCGGATAGTGATAACATTTTGATCATTCACAACATTTTCTAATTAACAAGCTCTTGAAGCCGATTTTTTACAAGTAAATATCTTTTTTAGAAATTTCTATTATTCCTAAAAATAGAAGATTCCGCATAATATTTTTTATAAGCTTCTTTCATTATTTGCCTTTGGAGCTGTTATCTCCAAACTTAAGGTTTATTGTGCAACGCTTTTCTTTTTTAAATCCTTCGTTATATTTCTGTCGACAAATAAAAATTATCGTGTAACTTAAACCTAGAAATATGAAATCATCTGTATCGCTTAGAATATTTATAATTGTTCAATTAATAATTTTAAAAGCCGTTACTCTTTCATTGTTTAAGTTTGCGATGTTGTGAAACACAACTTGTGCATATGAAAATAACAAATAAAAATACCTTTCGTTGAAAGAAAATCGCTTTTAGTTGGTATAATTTACTTGAATGGCCAACAACATTAAACACCTATGAAGCAACGAGTCAATGAGGTTATTTTAGTGAAGAGTTGCTGTTAAACTCTTCCAGAACACTTTGGAATTCTTAGAGAAATTTGTGGAAGGGGTAGGCTAGAATGTCCCAAACATGCTCTATTGTATTCATATCCAAAGAACACGTGGGCCATTTTGATCTATGTAGCTTGCGATTGTATATATAAACGTAAAGTTATCTACATTTGCTTCAGCGTAAAAGACTATAATAGGTTTGAGGAACTCTTTCCTATTTTGATGATCGATCAAAGCTCCTTTTGAATGATTTAGAGATCGGTGTACCCATCAATCAAGATGTCAGCATAGACCATCACCCCTCATCTCCAAATTTAACAATTTTGAGGAGGAATGCAAGACTTTTACTAGGACCATGTTTCCCCAGAAGAAAATACACATATTATGAAGATGAAGAGAAAAACAGGACTCGTCAAAGAAAATTATTATATGCTCTGTTGCCCAAACACTGCAGGCGTGATAGTGCATTGCTGCTAACGTGCCACCCAATCAGTGGTCGGCCAACAAACAGCCCAACAGCGTGAAGGCTGTTTCGGACAGTTTATGTCGAAACTATGATGCAAATAACCAAGCGAAGGTATTGTTGAAGAAGAATTATATCCATGTTTTGGTGTCTCCGAGACATTAACTTTAAATGATGGCCTTCATTTGATGACGTTGCACATCTGTTATTTTCTTCTGATGTTCAGCTTGCATTTCCAGTCTCAAAAAATGGTTCCAGACCATGGAAACAACTCTACCATGTTTTTGATTCGGTTTAAAGGCGTGTTGAGACATCGCACTCACCAACACAACGCTCTTACTGAATATCAACTATTCTTTTCAGCTTTGTCTTATATTAAGTTGAAAGATATCTCATTCGCTGTCGCTAAAGTGTTGTCTTCGACGTCAGACTCAAAATTTACATACTGCAAAGTTTGAAATTGAAGAAAATATCTTCTTATATTTTTTGGAAAAAATTCTTATAGCTTTATTTAATGAAGTACTTACAATACCCTTCAATTGCTTTAAGCAACGTATAAATAGTAATGCATATACAAATTAATATGTCCATATGTCTATATGTTAATCAAGCACAGTAATCAATATTTGTTTAGCCTCCGCCCAGATCTCTCCCAATAGTTGACGAGTAGCTCAAAAAATTGATGATTAAGAATGAAGAGAATTAAAAGTAGCTTCTATAGATTTGTCGTAAACACAATTTAAAATAATAAGCCAATTCTTTAGGTAATCCATATTTATATCCTGGCACAAGAGTGGAATCTATCATGTGGAGCTCTCTGTTTTAACTAAAAAACTCATAACTTTTCGTTATTATAATTGATGAAGAAATGATGAAGTAAAGTTAAAAAATTGCTGATAAGTGCCAATTTTTGTGGGTAATGTTATGTGATAAATTAATGTCACGTAACATTTTCTTACTGTTCCGAATGAAATTAATTGACGCTATTGTTTAATAATTATCTACAATTTTCTTAATATTTTATTGTTAATGAGGGGATGGGTTTTATAATATTCAATTATTAATGATTTATAATATGGGATTGAGAGAAATTTATATAAGAAAAACAGTGAAGTATTGTTTTTGACATGAGTTTTCTTAAAAGTATTGAAATACTTACTAAATTTTATATATATATATATATATATATATATATATATATATATATATATATATATATATATATATATATATATATATATATATATATATATATATATATATATATATATATATAATTTCACTTTAATATCTTAATAAATTATATTCCTGATTTTTAAGATATTATGCTATAAATTAAATGAGTTAAAATGTACAATATGCTATTTAATTTCAGAAAATGAGTCTCAATATCTCAATATTTGACTCAATTTTTAAAAATTTGTCCCGAAAAATTGATTGATCATAAAGATATTCCTTTAAAATGTTGTTGATAATGAGCTACATATTTCATGGAAATAATCAATTTCCAAAATAATATACTCATGTAAAATAAATTTCTTAAATCCATTAAAAAATGAAAAATAAATTATTAAAATTGATATTAAATACTTGAATAACGTAATTTATGTGAATTTAAAATGCTTACAATATTGTAATGTATACACAAAAAATATATTATTTAAGTAAATTCCTTATTTTTAAATTTATTTCAAATCATAAATTTTCAGTGAAGAAATGGTGGTATTATTTAAATACATTGATTTAATAACTCAAGAAAAAATTATGGGAAAAAAAGGAGATTACTTTTTGAACGCTTTCATATCATTAACAATCTTTTTTCAATGAACAAATTTTAAGTTTATATTTAATTTCATGTAAGACTTTGATATTCAAAATTTACAACTGATGTGTAATACTTAAAATCTATGCTTTTTTTAAAAAAAACTGAGTAACTTTTAAGCACAAATCAAAGAAATATGACAATTTTTTTTCAAACAGAAGTATGAAATTTAAAAAATACATAAGAAAATCTTACACTAATACATAAAAACTTAAACTAAAAATATTAATATGTGACTATATATGTATATCAAATACTGAAAGAAAGTTCATTAGTAAAAAAATTATAATTTCTTATAACTTTTGTCAGAGAAAACATTTATTATAGCAATAGGGAAAAATAATAATAAATTATTCTTTTCTAGTAAGTTAACCTGTTTTGTAGAAAAAAGATCAATCTTTTTTCTCAGAAAAAAAAATTGAAATTAGAATTGAAAGTGGTTCTTACATTTTGTGTAGTTTGGTATTGATTTCAATTAAACAATTCCTACCCAATTTTATCACTATAATTTGTCATTGTCATAAAATAAATGATCCAGTATGGAAGATTGATGTCGGTTGAACAACTTATATTCAAGGCTAGCGTTCATAAAATAAGTGGCTGATACAGGAAATTGAATTATTTCGACAAAGAAAAGTAGAAAAATAAAACAATAGCTTTGTTAAATGTACAAGAAAAATATTTCACGGTACAAAAATTTTTGTTTTCTGCAGCATAAAAATTAACTTTTTATTATTGGTTTGCATTGAAGTTAAACTTTTTTCACATTTAAAAAAAATGAAAGATTTTTTTAAAAAAATAAAAGATTTTTTTTTAATTTAAAAGTATAATACTTAAAAATAAATGTTTATTATGTAATGTAAAAATTTTGTTGCAAATTATATTTTTAGAAATATGAATCATTTTTGTTATATTACGTTAAACTTACTTGATTATTTCTTACAATTAATCTTATTTTGACTGCGAAAAATTCCTCATTGAAAAAGTTGAAATGTTATCAAGAGCACTTGATTTTTGAATGTATTAATTCCACCAAATATACGTGTTTTAAATTGAAATCAGCATAAATTATTTCATTGTTTTTTACTTTAAAAATTTAAAATTTAACAAATTTCAATTGATCTAGTTAATTTTTTTCTTACGCTGAAAAAGTTCCTTCTTTACTAATTTTTGAAATATATTTATTAAAGAAATACATACACAATCTCGCCAAAAAATTTCTAAAAATGATTTCACTTTAGATAATGAGCTTAGATTTTGAAGCTGGAAAAGAAATACATTTACTATCTTTATTTATTTACGATAATTTTGAAGTGGTTTCTTGTATTCAAACGCACAATTTCAAAGTATTTTATACATAACACAAAATGTTCCATAGTAAAATTTTAAGTTCTATATATTATCAAACAAATGATATTGGAGACTGATAAAACATTCTACTACAAGTATACATTTCGTCTAATAATACTGTACCAAATGGAAGGTTTCCAAAGTTTATATTGTAAATCTGTTTTCAACTATTGTATTATATATAGCCTGAATTTCAAATTTAGCTTCAATGCATTGGCAAGGATTTCTAGCATGTTTAAATGCTACACTAAGACATAAAAATTACAGATATTTTAAGATTTTCTAATTTTGGTAATTCACAATATTTACTTTGCAGCAGTAAACTGATTCATTAAGGCATCGTTCTCATTATCGAAAGGTAGTGAGTTCGAATGTGACAAAAGTATATCCGAAAATCCATTCTCCGGGGCACATTAAAACTGAGCGTCATTGCAATGTCCTCCATGGGAAATGATACCTTTGGGGTGGCAGGCCAAGTAAAGGAAATCTTCTACTTGTTCCTACCTTTAAAATCCCAAAGACTGCAACCAACTGCTTCTATCTAACAGGTAGAGCTTAGCTCAGGGTTAGGGACAGGAATGATTACTTAGAACACATAATACTTTGACTTCCTTAATAAAAGAACAAAATAACAATTGAAGTATTTGTTTATATACATCATAGTTTTCTTCAATTTGAAATGGTTTATGAAATATTTATGTTTAATAAAAGTGAAATTAATTTGCGGCAGAAATTAAATTGAATAATATAAAATGTGAAATTAATTTGCCTTCAATGTTAGTGGACTCAGGTTTCGTTTCTTCTCCTAATTGTAAGTGGACAAAATCTTTTTTCCCTTCAGTTCCCTGCAGAATTAAGAACTACTGGTTTTACACTGACTTTAAAATTATGCAATTTCTCACTGGACATGGGAAATTCAACAGTTATCTACACCGTTTCCACATTAAAAACAGTGAGGTGTGCATGTGCAACTCTGGGAGGGACAACCCTTTTCACATTCTTCTTGAATGCCCATCTGTTTCAGAAGAAAGGAACGAGCTTTGTAAAGACTTAAATAACAGGTGGCCCCCGATTATGGTGGACCTAGTTAAGAAAGATAATTTTGAGAATTTCTTATAAAATTTATCCATGCTGTTATCTAACTCCTTTTTCATCTTTATTTCTCTTTTTTTCTCTCTGCCTTCTTTTATTATTATTTATTTTCATCTCATGATTTATTTGGATTTGTTATGTAGTGCATTTGTTGTACCTTCGGGCCCTGTGTGGTATTCCTTGGTGCACAGGGAGATATTTTTGTTTTTCCAAATAAAAAAAATGTTATTGGATTCAAAATAGAAGAAAATCCTAACATAAATACAGTAACATTTATAAGAATGTATAATGTCAAGAATTTTAGTATTTCAAAGGTTATTGTAACGCTATTCAGGCTTTCAATTTTGAAGAGGTAAATAGACGATTTTGAAGAGGTAAATGTAGATTGATCGCATAATTTTTCCAAGATACTAATATCATCAAAAATATTATATATACAGTCAATTGCTCTAATTCATTTCTTAATTTATAAGTATTCTTAAAATTACATCAAGTAAATTCTTTAGTTTGATCTCTTATTTTAGCATATATTGTGCATATAATTTCTCCCTCAAGATAAATAAACATGAGACAGGTAAATTGATAAATATACAAAAATTATTAAATAATTCAAAATTACAACAATGTATTATTATGTAAGGTAACATGATACAACTTCTAATAGTACATAATATACTTTAAATATTATTATTTTTTAGTTTTTATTTTGCATTTTGTATCTCGATGAGGAAGTCATTAATATGATTTTTCTTCTTTAGTTTGTTTTTGGTACTATCTTATAAAATTTATGGTATTATACTTTTCTAATTTTATTGCTCTAATCAATTTTAATTTGAAATTTTCTTATTTTGAATGCAAAAATATATTACTTAGAGCATATTTAAAAAGAAAAATGTGAATTCGGAATATATTTTTCTCCAAAAAGTAATTAGTAACAATTACACCAAAGTAATGCACACATATTTTAGATGCTATGTACAAAATAATATTGCAATTTTTAATGTAAGCGTAATGATATATATTGTTATATATATTGATTTATATTATTATTATTGTTGTTACCCAATTAGGTCTATTAAATATGTACTTTAGTAAAAGTAATTATTTTTATTGTTTTTTACAAATATTCTTGATTTTTCAAAATTACAAACATACTATTATAATTCAATTTAAGCAGTGAAAGACGGCTAAATGGTTAAGTCTCTAACATTCTCTTCAAACTTTGTAGGTTCAATTCACACATTAATCATCAATGTATAAAAAATGAAATTCACTTCAATCTGTGTCTCTATCAAATCATCAATCGCGTTCAAAATATATTCATCAATACCTTACTAAATGACATAAAAATTTAAAAAGAACAAAAGATTTAATAATATTAGAGAATCATTAACAAAAAAATTAAGGGCAATAAATTTGAAATAATAATCATAAAATTTAATAATTTATGTGTTTTCTAAAGTATTTTTAAATGTAATGAAAATTTTAAAACTATTTTAAGTAAATTAGACTAAAGCAAAAACTCCTTTCCATTCAAACCGTATCAGATATATTGAGCTTTATGACTTAGTTTGATTTATATTAATCAGTATTATATGTATGAGAATATGCTTGCTTTATAACTTGTGTAGATATATTTATTATTATGTTTTGATAAACTCTTCACTGTATTCGAAATTAGATATTCCTATTTCTCATTTTTTATTTTTAAATTTAAAGGAAAAAATCATGTAAAATAAGTTTTGATGTACTTAAGTGTAAAATTATTTTATGATTAAATATGAGGATTTTTGTTGTTGTGTGCCAGCTAGGCTTGCATTATTGGGTGCGCTGCTCCATTTTTCTAACTGAACCATATTTAGTTGTGGAATCCAACTTCCTCAGTACACACATGCCATAGGCACCAGTTTATAGGGTAGGCAACCATTCACAACCCATTCATACAAGGAAAGGACAGTGACAGGAAAGATAGAGAGAGAAAGTACATCCATGCCCGAACCGGGATTCAAACACAGGACCTCCCTATCCTCAGTCAGGCACGCTGACCACTAGACAAGTTGGACGGCAATATGAGGATGAATTTTATTATAACGTGTGAATCATAATTTATGTTTGCTGATTGACAATATATGCACATTAAATCAAGAAAAAATTATCAAAGATCTTTTAATAGTTTTCTTTTGACTTCTAAAGCATAATAATAATAAAAACTATTAAAATTTCGTCTTATAATTTAAGCTACTTCTAAAATTAATTTAGTAGAAATTTTGCTCTTTATAGCAACACAGTAAATTTTGGTAATTTTCTATCTTATTTGCCAAACTTTTGAAATTTTCCTTAGTAACATAGAACTGAAAGACATGTTGGAATGTGTATTAAGTTATGAGGTAATGGTTCTTGAATTTATAAAAAATATTTTCCAGTATTATCTATTACCCTCGAGCAATTTTTAATAATTAATTAATGTCTAGAGGGCAAAATGATTTGTTATTTGATTCGATGAAATCGTCCACTACTTTCGTATTTTCACAGAGGTCTGAAAGAATATAAAAAAAGGCATTAGGTAATCATTGAAAAAAATGACTGTTTCAAATGGTTATAACTAGACAAGAACTCTGGTATTACAAATTTATCAGATAAAAGTTTCTGACTTGTCTTTGAACTATTTTGTCCCCATGAGTCCGTGATATATCAAGTAATGATATTTTTCAGCACTAGAATATTTCCCAGCAAACTGGGATTTTCACTGATTTCGGGGATCAGTTGTTTTTCTCATAAACATCATTAGTCATAACCAGCTGTAGAAATTATAATAAAAACATCCTTCGTCTCTTCCAAATGTGAAGAGAATAGTTTTGTTGTGGTACTTCGCATTTGATGATGCTTCTTAGCCAGAATAGTGTTAGACTTCACATTGCACATATCTGTAAAAATTGGTAATGGAATATTTCCTCATTCAATACACTCACTATGTTTAATTTTTACTAACATTTTCTTCAAAATTTGGTTAATTTTTCTTAAAAAAGCAATTTAGTTCCACAAAATTGTAAATGCGATAATCATAAGCTGTCTTCAGTCAACTTTTTATAACATGTAACTGAATAAAGGGGGCCACCTCTAATGGCAAAAATTGTTTTAAGTCATTTTAATATCCATTTTCCTTAAAGAGTATCGTATTAACTTGTCACATTGAAAACAATTGGAAAAACGTGCATGAAAAAAACATAAACCCAAAATAATAATTTTTTAATTTATTAATATATCCATCTAAAATTTTTACTCCACCCTCTCCACACACACACACACACACACACACACACACACACACACACACACACACACACACACACACACACACACACACACACACACACACATATATATATATATGTGTGTGTGTGTGTATTATTTTGTAAAGGAAGGAACTGACATAATTAGCTTAAAAAAATTACTTCAGGAGTAAATTTAAAGTAATGTACTTAAATGTTAGGATTAACATCAGTTTAAAATTTGAGACAATAAATTGTAGATATATATTTAATGAAAAAATTAATATTTTGAAATTTAAACTGAACTTAACACATCAAGAATAATTCATTTACAAAGAAAATAAAATCACATAATTTCTTACCATTCTAAAATATTTAAAACTTAAAGTTTCAACTATTACTATAAATTAATTCTTACGAAAATCTTATGGTCCAGATATGAAGAACAAAGAGCAGAAACTGTGACGTTATTGATCTCTTTTATCCCAAATAAGTTGTGGAAGTAGGGAATGGACAAAAGATAATTAAATTTATTTGTCTGTCCGTTTGAGACATAGCTTGCATTTGATGGCATCTTGAGGAAGCCCAATCATGAATTAATGTGGAACCTTCTTCGGAAGTGTTAATCCAAAAACGGATAGTTCTGTTATTTCTAGAAATAGTTTTCATTCCTTACATTCAATTTTTAGGGAAGATAAAGTAAGTTTAATATTAAAAGTACTATTCATTTACATAAAAATTTCGATTTTCATATACTTAAACTTTTATAATTTATGAAATAAAACATAATATATATGTATAAAATACTTAGACACCATCTTTAAATAAAATGTTTTCTACTTAAAAAAGCAAATAAAGTCTGAATGACATTATTTTATTTAATCTTTACAAAATCATTATGGTAAGTCCCAAATTTAAAACGTCACATTTTATTTACTTAAGTGTGTACATAATTTACATATTACAAATTTTAAAAATTATTAGCGAAATTTCTTTTTTAAAAAGTATTTAGAAATTGAAAAAGAACTTAATATCTTAGGAAAATTATTTTTTAATTTTCCTAAGATAAACAGATTAAAAGCCATACAGATTAAATAGAAAAATCCGTTTTCTAATTCGGTGAGAATCCAGAAAGAAATTTAGAATTGGGCTCTTGATGTTGATAATTTTCACAAACACATTTATGTGTTATTGTATTGAATTATAATCAAAATTTTGTTTTCTCTAATTTGAAATTTCAAAGTCTTGTCATATTTTTAACAACAAATATCTTTATAACCAAACTTCATCAAATATATTAATATCACATTAGACATTTTGTTATTTTTCATGAACTTTGTTTTTAAATAAATAATTTTGTTAAAAAGTTACAAAATTATTGCAAATTAATAAATACTTCCTTAAGACTAACCTTTGAAGTACAATAAAGATTAAAATGTGTGATACGATAATATGATTATTTTCCTATAATTTTTATAACATATATTTTATAGATCGGTGCAAAATATTTCTAATCCATATAGAGAAATTTCGAATGAATTTCTCTTGTAAATTGTTTAAAATATATTTAAATACATGCCTTTTATATGGTAAATTTAGAAATATTTCAACTAGATCAATTCTTTTAAAATAGAGTATAATGCTGAATTTTGTGTAGGTAACAGAAATATTAGCTTAAAATATCAATTAAGATGATACACTGTGAGAATTATAGAAAAATGATTATAATGACTTTCTTTTATCTGGAATAATTTTTTTATTTTCTCATTTGCTACAAAACGGACTTTATTTTTTATTCGTACTACAGCTTTATTACTCTTGCTTTATTGCTCCTGAGAAAAAAAGTTTTTTATATACTTTATATTTGATCTTGTGTGTGAAACATGAATTAGTTTTGTATTGTACTTTATATATTCTATTTTTTAAAATATAACATGTGAATATCAATAAAAAATAAATGTCAAATTGCAAATTTCTGTTATTAATATCAAATTTTTTCATTAAATTCTCAATCAGACTTCTTTTTATAAACTAAATTATATTTATGAGTTATTATATTAAAGAGTTAATTACTTAAAAACTTGTGTTGAACTGATTAGAGTGTTTATTATTAACTGAAAGTACATAACTTTAAAAAATATGATTCCAGTATTTTTTTAAATATTGTATCTAAATTGGAAACATGTGATATATAAATAACAGAATCTGTAATAATTGTAAAGACAAAATTCATACATTTTGTTAATAAAATAATTTTACATTGATAGTTAATATTGTGTGTTTTATTGAATGCATTTCAAACAAAAGACTAAATTTAACAAAGTTTAATCATCAGTGTTGTAATTGAGCATGGCTGAAACAAAAGTTTCATTACAAGAAGCTCTGTAAAAATAATTGAAGGAATGGAAGGGGTTCATATGTAATTTAAGCTTGATTTCCATTTAAAGTATCTGTAGAAATATGCGAAATATTCAACTTTGGAGTCAATTGCGACACATCTTCGCCACTTTTTTTTAGTTCTTCACTGAAAGCAAGAAGTCCCAACTGCGAATGAGATGCTTCACTTAAAGCTCGAGATCTCAAACAAGCTCTTTGTTGGTCCATTGATAAAGTTCGTGGATCACACTTTTTTTCATGCCACAAATGAAAGATTCCTGGATCAGTAGACCTGATAACTTTCAACTTGCTTCTAACGTACTTGCGGTACAACATCACATCTTCTCCACCCCATCCTACAATGACTTCATCAAAACCTTTGATGTTTAAGAAGTCACTTCTGTATTGGCATGTCATACCATAACCAAAATCACGCCAGAATCCTGTATCACGAGAAATAAGCAGCTGTTCTGATTCCGAGGGTACATCTTTACCTTGCAAGGAATAAACAATTGAAGGGTTGTAAAGGCTGAAGACTATAGGATAATAAACTTTTCTTCCCGGTGATGTATTCAGTCTGCACCTTTCTAAGAATTTAGTTGAAAAAATAATATCGACATCACACATAAAGAGCAGAACATCACCTTTGGTCCAATGTTGAGCACCAACTTGAAGCCCTTTACCACGGGAAAATGTGTCATTTAAAGTTAAAAGCTTAAAATTACGAAATTTCGTGTCCTTCGATATTTTGGTTAATATTTGTTGAACATCATTCAAACCCTCCAATCCAAAATAAACAACTGTCAAGAATACACGTCTGTCATGTTTTATTCCTACTTTAATGAATTTATCCATGAAATTTTGAAATTTGTCTATTCTGCCAGAAAGAGGCAGTATGATATTTATGAGTTGTTTTGAAGTCTTTTCCATTTCATCCGAAACTAGCTGTATTGGAGCAAATGGTCTCATTAACGTAACTGTTCTGTAAGTTCTGGAAACATTTCTTTGCTTAAAATATAATGAATATTGAGTCCCTGTAACTGGATCATTTCGAAATACACCTTCAACAAAATCATCTACTGTATATCTATATTTACCATGTCTGTTTTTATTCATCATTTCTAAGGACTTAACAAAAACCTCCAAGAGATCTTTTCGTCTGTAACCAATGGGTTTTTCAACCACTCGTTTACCTAATCCTAAATCCACTGGATATACACGACTGAAGGTAAAATGAGAGAAAGGCAATACTTCATATTCATTGTTTAGTTGCACACCATTTTTAATTTCTGCTGCTGAGATTTGTTTTTCAATGAATTCTCCGCATTCCTCAATTTCTAAGAGGTTATGTGAACCAACATTCTTGATAGGTATTGGTTGAATTTCATCACTTAACTTTTGATAACTTTCAAGTTTCTTCTTTAACTCAGAGATTTCATTCTCTAACTTTTGTATTTCAATTTTGTGTTTGTCTTCTTTCTTTCTAGTGGCATCATTTTCCTCCTCGTTGTTGGTCAGTTGATACATAGAGCTACCTGTACCTGGGGACATGGGTCCGGAAACAGAACTTTCCACTCGAAGTTCTTGTTCCAGCCTTAGGCTACATCTGCCAATAAAGACAACAGAGACAACTGAGACGGCGAAGAGGATAAGAGCCACTCTACTAGCCAGTCTCATGTTTGAAAATTGTTTAGAGTACGCGGATCCATTTTTAAAAAGCCATTTCATTGGAACAATCGAATATAACATCAAACTTTATTTCCTGAATTTGGAAGTTCCATATGACCTAAGGAATACAAAATCATTACAATTAGATTAAACAAGTTAAAATTTTTAATAATAGTAAAACAAACATGAAAATTCAATTGCAAATTATTTTATTACATAGTGACAATAATCATTAAGATACATTCTTAATATAACTTAAAGTAAAATACTTGTTTTTTCGGAAACATTGTAGCTATTGATTATTAATAATTGAAATATTTCTAATTTTTTACATTGGAATATTTCAAAAAATATGATTTTTTATATTTTATAGAAAGAAAAATGTTCCTATGAATATAATGTTTTATTTAATTATAAGTAGAATTATATCCAAAACATTTGTATTCATAACAATTTTAAAATAAGTTAGATAAATATATTCTGTAAAATCTACGGCAATCTAAATTTAAAGATTATTAATCTGAAATTTAATTTGCATAAAACATTTCTATACCATAATTATATAAATATAAATATATATAATTAGAAAATTTCTGATATGAAATTCACATTAATATTACTGTCCATGTGTAAAATTAATAATTTTAGATCAGGATTTTAAAAGAAGGTAAATGAATTAAATCTTTAAAATTTCATAGGATAAAGGAGTTATTTACATAGAATGGATTTAATAAATAATTATTATTGAACTGGTTATTAAAATTCATTTTCAAAAATTAAATTTAAGTTTTTACAAATTTAATGAATTTTTAATGTTAAAAAGTAAAAAAATTATATTTCTCATATTTTTATACTACGAAAATCCCAATAAATGTAAATATAATAGAAACACAGAATACCAAGTTTGTTTGAGCATTTAAATATAAAAATTTTGATAAAACAAACATTTGCATGCAAACCTTTACAAAGAAAAAATATCTCTTAAGGAAAAATGAGTGTTTTAGAAAAAATATTTCTTAAATTTGAGAAAACACATTTCTTTTTAAATATTTTAAGTCTATTTTCACTTACGGTTTTTATGCATTTAATATTATATTATCTATAACCTTCACTCAATATCCTCAACTGAAAACAAAATTTCAGAAAAATTAGAAATAAATATGTCTTTTATATCATGTGTATGAAAAATGCAGAAATAAGATTCGTATACATTTGTGTGTGTAGGAGTGATACGATTTTCAAATGTTTTTAAGATTTTGATACTTTTTGAACAAAGGAACCATAATTGTATAAAAACACAAATGTGATTCACAATACTTATAATTTGCGCTTGTCGTAATAAATAATATTATCTAAAGAATAGATTTCATTAATATTTCTTTTATAAATACTGTGAATACACTAATCAAGTTTAAATTTTAAATATTTCGCCTGTTTAAATGTAAAGAAAAGGAACTCTTTTTATAATAAGAATTAAAAATAAATACCTTCTTTAATATCTGTAACAATGCATTACAGTCAATGAAGAGTTCGTGTGATTAAAAAGCTGTTAATAGAAAATAATTCTGATGGAATGGGTCATTTAATTCCTGAATAAGAAATGTAATATAGTAAAAACTCAATAAATATTTGAAATCTTAAAGTAAATAAGTTTTAGAATATGAGAAGATATCAATTGAATCTCTTTTTAAAATTTATTTAATCTTTAAATATAAAATAATAATTAAAATTATATGAGAAAAACATATCAAATTTAACAATTATTTTTAATATAGGTAATTATTTGTATTTTTAAAAATTACATGTTGCAAGAGATTTTTTAGAATGTTTGAGCAGCTAAATTTCACTTAACAAGTGGTTTTCGTAACAATAACACTGCATCATATGAGCTCATTTACCATACTTGTTTCTGGAAAAGTGTTGAGGTGCAAGCAATGAATATTAAAAGAGAAAGTCCAAAAGGCTTAGCCTGTCTCATTCAACTCAAAGAAAATCTATGTTTCATGCTTACACAATGTCGATGTATATAATTACAAAACATTACTTTAGTGCTTAAAATTTTTATGAAGGCATAATTTCTTCCCCTCTTGTTTTTGAATTAATAAAAACCATATCATATGTCCAGTGAGAATATCAGTAAAATTAATTACTGCAATATAATTAAGACAAATGATTTGTTTTCAAATTTTACTTAAAATTTAACAAATTTTTACAAGAATTTCTTCTTATAAAAGAAAAAAAAAAGTTTAAAACGATGTCTTTAAATTAATGCCATGCACCAAGTTATTTATTTTCCGAAATGAATTCAAATCAAAACTTTTACACATCAAAGTGCTTATTTTTCCCATGTTAACTTCAGTGATCATAACAATGTTCACAAAATATGTACAACAATATTTTCTACCAAAATTTAGAATTGTAAAATGCCATAATTTAATAACAAGTCAACAGATTAAACTTTCCATCAATAACGTATTTTATATATATATATATATATATATATATATATATATATATATATATATATATATATATATATATATATATATATATATATATATATATATATATATATATATATATATATATATATATATATATATATATATAAATATATATATATATATATATATATATATATATATATATATATATATATATATATATATATATATATATATATATATATATATATATATATATATATATACATATATATATATATATATATTATATATATGAGGATGTTCTAATGGAATGTTTGGAATGTTAAAATAATACATAAAGATATTTTCTAACATCTATCTGTTGTATACACATATCTATAGTAATATCACTCTTGTTAGGAAAATTATTAACCATTCTTAAGTAATTTGTGACTGGTGTAAATTAAAAATGTGAACTAGAATGATTGTTAATTTTACAGAACTGTATCTACAACTAATCTAATTTAGCGGAATAATTGTATTAATATTAAAAATAAATGCAAAAAAAACCAAATATTTATGTAACATAAAGACTAATATATACTCTTATTTGTACAAGATTCTATAATATGCAATCATTAAATGGTGTTACTGGATTTATCCAATCTGACACAAATTTTCAATTTCAGAAAAAAATTTAAATTGATGACGTAAATAAAAAATATATCTATTATAGAAAAGTAATGGCTTTCGACAAACATTGAATGAAATTTACTGAGGTGAATATGTTGAACTAAAATTTATTCATTGTAATATCAAAATATTTAGTTATATTTGTACATTAATGTTAAAGGTGAGACAAAAGTCTTGTATGGAATGTTATTCTCTATTAAATATCAAATATAAACAGTAACCAAGTCAGAAAAAAAACATATCAATATATAATTTATGAAAAATAAAATTAATGAAGGAGATAAAATAAAATCATTATTTTTTACATGTTAAGAATATAATTAGAATGTATATTTTTGAATTTTATTTGTTAATGACAAATATTCAAAATTATTATGTGATGAATTTATTGCAAACTGTAGCTTAAAAACGTATGTTTGTACTTTACTTCCAACCAAACATAAACATCTGCATTTTCAACCAATTGTTTTACAATTGGTTGAAAATGCAGATGTTTATGTTTGGTTATATTTTCAAGTATATTAACACTGTTATTTCGCTTGAATCTCGTAGAGAGATTCAAGCGAAATAACTATTTTTTTCAGGTTATCAGTATTTTTATGGTTTGTGTGCTACAGGGTGTATTTTGCATTTTGTAAGATTTATCAACCAACTAAATTTCATCTGGCATGAAAAAACTCTTACTTAAGAAAATATTACAGCATATATTCCCAAAAATTTATCCGAATTCAGTGAATCTCATTTTTAATGGAGAGAATTTAATCAGTTTCAATAATGATGAATTTCACCAGTTTACCTATGTTTTCAAGTATAGAATTGAAATTTTCAAAAAATTAAACTTTAAATTCCTGAGATTTATTGTATTGGATGGTTAATTACAAAGAAAATGCTAGAAAACAAAATGTTTAAAAATATAAACCCATTAAGATTTTGCATCTGAATGCTTTATTTATGAACTGAAGAAAAAGTCGTAATAAAAATCAATCAAATTCGTATTTAGTAATATAATAACACACACCATCGCAAAATGAACCAATTTTTTCATTTAATGGAATTTAATAGTATAAAATCAAACTATTTAATAAACCTCTTCTTGATTTTTTCATAACATAAATACACTTATTCTTCATAAGATAGATACACGTCTTCTTCATAACATAATATACACCTCTTCTTCCTAACATAAATACATTTATTTTTCAAAACATAAATGCATCTCTTTTCATAGCATAAATATACCGCATTTTTATAACATAAATGCACCTCTCTCTTCTACATATTATAAACACACCTCTTCATAAAATAACTACACCTCTTATTCATAACATAAATACATCTCTCCTTCATAATACATTTAGAAATGTGGGAAAAGAAATGAATTTTTCTATAAAAACCAAATTGACATAGAAAAATGCAAAATATTCTAGGTGAAATTGATAATTATTGATGGTTTGAAAAATCATTATCTAATGAGATATTTCAAATTTAAAACTACTTATTTTTGAGAGTTCTCATAATTTTTGCAAAGCATAAGCAATTTTTCTTGAATTAAAATTTAATTAATATTTACTTACAATATAACACATAACCATATATTTTTTATTTAAATCTTTTATATTTAAAACTTTATGGTAGTGTTTTTGGTGAACCTTTGAACAGAATATTTTGATAAAATGAAAATGCACGTATGGCTTACCTTTAAGCCTGATGCTACAAAAAAGAAAGATATTGCATATTCTCTCTAATATTTACGTAATAAAGTGTGTTAAAAGTCAAACAATTTAAATTTTTAAAAAGTACTGATTGAGAGTAATAAAAAATTCAATAATGAACTTGTTTACAAATCTAGTTTCGAAATATAGATTAAAGAAAACTCTCAGTGAAATAGTCATACGCTTTTTCTCCTTAAATGGAGTTTAATGAGTTAAATTGGGAGCAATAGCATATGTTTGTGTAATTTTTGAAATATGTTTTGACAATCATTCATGCAGAATAAAAGTAAGAAAATAAATTACTGAACATATTCCAGATGTTGAAATTTGGCGGTGAGTTACTTAAATAAAAGAGTTTTCTTCAATATTAAACATGATGAAAAATGCTCCCATTTGGGAAAGAGCCAAATATTGTAGAGAATTTTGATTGTGGTGGCTTAAAGACTAATTTCTTACATCTCCTTATTTGAAGTATGTTTATCTGCTTTAATAGTTTGATATATATTATTAATATGCAACGTAATTTGTTTTAAAAACTTGTAATGGAATTTTTGAAAGGTATTTAATGAAAAAATATCTAAATGGAATGACTATATTTCTTTTAGATTATACTTGCTGGGATATTCTTAAATTAAATTAAAATGCTAGTAGGTCAGTATTTTAAAATAAAATAAACAATTGTTCTATTAAAAAAATGAATGTTTGATTATTCGAGTATTTAGAAAAGTTAATGATGAAAATTAAACTAAATAATCATACGTTAGGTAAATATTTTTTCTGGCAATGTTTGTTCTCCATACATATTTTTGAAATAAATCTATTAAATTAATCCTCATTTATTCGAAAATGTTTTAAGAAACAATATGAAAAGAAAACTTTACTGTGAGGAAAACTTTGTTTTTAAAAAATATGACTTACAAATTTTTTTTATTTAAATTGCTTATAACTTAGGAAACTAATTTCATTTTAAATAAGACTTGTTTGACTGATTTTAATAAATTTTCAAGAAATATGTGCAAGTAAATTTAAATATATATGTATCAATTCATTTAAAATGCAATTTAATTACCTGACTTGCAATTGTAATAGTTATTTTCAACAGATGTGTCATTAGCATAATATTATTTAAAAAATATTGATATCAATTATTAAAATTAAAATTTTATAAAGCAATACAATTTCTCAATTAATTTACTGAAAATAATAAAAAATATTTGAGTTTTAAAATGTTTTTTTAGAAACTTGAGAATTTACTTATGCCTATGCCGTTTGTATTAATTCAGACTATAATTCAGACAAAATCACAGATATGTTTTGGAAATTTATTACTTAAGTTTCATAATATAATATTTGTGGATTATTGAGATCCATTTTGGGTTCCTAGTATAATAAATGGTCTAATAACAATTTTTCTTATGCTTTTACTTACTATTATTTTTACTTATTTTTCTATAGTGATTGTACTTCTATATGTCCTCTTGTGTTGTCTTAATATCATTTACTGTAACTAAAAGCGTTATATGAGTTAATGTTTTTCAGAAAATGCTGTTCTTATCATAAATTTAAGCATGACCATCTTTTCTGCAGATTTTATTCATAAAAATCTGCCTTTTGTTTAATGAATAGTAACTTTTTTTTGCATAAATATGACTTAAGATACACTCATAAGCCATTAATATATATAAAATATTTCAAAAGGTATATTTGATTATTACTAACATAGAAGTTCAAAACAGCAATTTTGACTAATTAATGACAGAATGAAAATTTTTCATATAAATTGGTGAAACATGAAACTTTTTATTTTGGTTACATATGTAAAACAAAAAATTGAATATGCATTAAAATTGATAGAATCTCCTATTTTATGTAGATAAATGCAGAATAATAGCTCAAATTGTATAAAAAAAATGCTCCTTTTTATTAAAATAAATTATTTCTCACACACTAAAGCAACATAAAATTACTCAGGAATATTAATCAAAATTCCATAAAAAGTTAAAAATAATCTATTCTAGTTGCGATGAAAGGTTGCATAAAAAATATCTATGTTTATCAAATTACTTTCGTGTAAGATTAATTACCACCATCATAAAATTATTTTACTTTTTTCCACATGAATTAGACTTAACATTTATGGAGCTTTTCTATTAATATATTCTTCCAGAAATTTTTCTAGCATGAAATGTAATTGCAAAAGATTGAAAAGATAGTTGATAATGTACAAGAGCAGTGAGTTGTTACATTGTCAAATCTTAAAACGTATTAAATTACATACTAATGATACAAGGATACTAAATATACTCTTGTCTGATGTCTGAGATTGATTATGAGTTTAATTAAATTCCTATTAACTCTACAAATTAAAAATTCTTATCAATTATGAATTACATATCATTA
Organism: Latrodectus hesperus; assembly: GCA_037975125.1. NCBI lineage: Eukaryota > Metazoa > Arthropoda > Arachnida > Araneae > Theridiidae > Latrodectus > Latrodectus hesperus. The sequence goes on from CM075856.1 coordinate 22,211,970, forward strand.
AGAAAGTAATTTTCAAAACCATTAATCATCATTATTTTGGATTTATATTAAAAAATACTGTGTTAAATTTATGATGAATAATGTTAGTAAAATATAATTACTTGAGTTAACTTGGATTCAAATATTATTTACAAATTAAATATCAGATAAATTAGTATATTTCCCTTAACATTTTGAAATTGTGGTTTTTTTTCCTTAAATTTTATAAGCCATAATTATTGTATTTATATATATTACGAATGAAAAATTTTATGTTTCATGACTAGTCGTGGCCATATTATTCATAAAATAATCTTATTATTATAAACTTGTTATATTACTCATCGTCATTTTATTTTTCAGTTATGCTTCTAATTTATATATTTTTCTTAAACATATTATCACATATGATGTGTTTATATACATCAAAAAGCATAGGTGAAGATTCAGTGAATGTGATGATTATTGTATTGAAAAGGCAATTTAACTTAGTTTAGCATTTTTGTGTATGGTATTTTCATGCAATTTTCTTCAATAGTGTTTCTTACGTTAATATGAGCTTCCTATTCGAAATTATAGAACATGATTTATCATAGTAGATTTTATGGAAGGAAATACAACTTTGTATGGATAAAAAAATTTTAGTCCTAAGTGAAAATTTACAAAAGTTTTAAAACTTCTAGTGTTACGATATACAGGAGAAATTATAGTACCCATTTCATTTTTAAGGAACGTGCTATTTAAAAAAATATGTCAGATAATTAGAAAACTGAGCAAATAAATCAGTATGAGTGTGTGTGATTATAAATATATATTAAATTATATTCAATCTTAAAAAAATTATATTGCTTAAGTTTTTCAAAAAACAAATTATTTCGATCCTTCAATTCAGAATCCGTTTCTGATACTTTACCTAAATGAAATAGGAAAATTTCAAGAACTTAAAGACAAATTCTATTAAAGTGGATTGTGAAAGAATAATTCAAAAAACGAGGTGAATGGAAATTTTGCGATAAAAAGATCCTAAATAAATTTTTGAGATTCAAAAAGCTTTAAAGCTAAATATATAATATAAATGAAAGTTTTTTATGCATGTTCCACGAAATTACCCACAAATAAAATGATGTTTTGACACCAATGTGTCAAAATATTTTGTTGTCATTTTATTTTTTCACAATGTGTGGAAGAGAATTATTAAGTTATTTTTTCTTTTACATTAATCAACTAATATTTATAAACTTTATAATAATAAATTGCATTATAAAATTGATATGGAAACAAAATATTTCTCGAAACTTGATGCTCGATATTTTTATTTTTAAAATTTACTAGATTTAAATTCACGGTTTAAACCTTTGGTTAGTCTTCCTTCTTGGAATTAAATGACATATTTGCTTACAACTTATTTAGGAAATGACAGTATTTATTTGCTCTAAACGTAAATAATGAAGAATCAAATAAACCACTATAGATTTTATCTATTTTAAATAATATTGCTCTACTTTCCCCTGAGCATGTAGTATTCGCATTACAAAATTAACAAGCAATTATATGGTTGAGAATATATTGAAAAATATTAAGTTTTCAGCTAAATATTCTAGCAAATTTATGCACATTGCTTTGAAATTTGAAAAACATTACATAGTAGAAAATATTTTACTATATATTGAGTAAATTGTTATCTGCTAATAGTTTAAAATGGAACAGTGAAGCAATTTTGCTTTTTAAGTTTCTTGATATAGATATTTGATTAAATGATTAAATTTATTCGCTTACAAAATCAATAATTAAAATAAATAAACTCACGCATTTTCATAAAGTGTTGTTTTAAATCCTATTGCAGAAAAAACCTTTCCTTTTAATAGCTCTACTATTTATTTGTTTCAGAGTGAAAGCATTAACCATTAATATTCATTTTACTAAGTCTTCCAGGTAATAAAATGTAAATGTTTTTACTATTCTGAATATTTTGAGAATACAAAATAAGACTTTTTATGTCCATTTGTTTCTATGCATTTTATTTTATCATACATTTCTTTCTATAAAACGAGGCATAATCAATATATTGAAACTTGCCATCATTCTCTTCCCTCTATTAATTCCTGAAGTTAATAATATATACTTTAATATTATCAAAGTAAAGGAGAATTACTCTCGAACCAGAAGAGCAGTTTGCTTTTTACAAAAGAAAAAAAATACTGAACGACACCAAATAATCCCATTTTTAAACCTAATAATTTCTTAGCTTTGTTTAATTTATTATGTTCATTTTAGACTCCAAAAATAAACTCACTTTTGTGTCATACATATTTCTTTATTAGCACTTAAATATTTTATATTTCTTTTTGAATTTATATTTTATTCTCATGGACTGCTTTCATGATGCAATAAAAATAATATTTGTATTTCTTAAGTAATTTATTATTCCAAATTTGTGTAAATACTTGGTCAATGTAAGTTTTTGTTATAACTTTAAGAATCAATATCCTTTACTGCGCATAATTATTTATGTTTCATTCAAAAATATTGTATCATATTACAATTCATATTTCAAATAAGTTTTATCATCCAATGAAAGTATTTTATTTTAAATATGGATCAGCTTACTTGAGAAAAACCAAATGAAGCAATTAATTATATTGTGTTTCAATGGTAGTTTTTAAGATACTATTGGGATCCCTTTAACATTTTTTCTAATTATCTGTCAATTTTTTTTAAATAGAAAACATATTCCAGTTATATTAGTAGTTCCACTGTTATTAGTATATTAGTAGTTCTCTGGAAAAACTATACTGTGCCCCCTAGCTCGTTTTACTTAATTATGGGAACAAAATACTACGCTACTATTAATGAAGCTACCTGAACAATTTAAAAAGACCAGTTGTATGCTTCCTATTAAAATGTGAGAGAAAAGTGTTTATTTATATTGACTGTGGGAACACGTTTCTCGGATAAACAGTATAAGCTCCTTTACATTTCATTTCAGAAACCAAGTTAAAATTCGAGATTAATTACAGGGTTATTCAGATTTGAATAAAACAATTCTATCAAAAAAAAAAAAAAAAAAAAAAAAAAACGCTCTAATAGAAATGGTGGAATTACGGCTTAGCCATGCATATCTCTCAATGCAAACATTGATTTGCATACCTTCCAAGGAGAAACTTTGAATGATGCGAGATATCAGGAATAAATCACTGAAGTCTATCCATATGCTTATAGTAATAATTTCATTCTTATGTGTTACAATTTTAAATATCATTGATATAGAGTTGTTAGGTTTATGATTTGGATCAAATCAAGCAGTCAGGTAATACTCTAAAACTAAATCCACTATAGTATGTTTTAAAATATTTTTGAGGCTAAAATCTGATGCTCGATTTGTATTTCAGCGTCAGACAATAATATACAATATACAATATAAATCAATGCAATTTGTCAATTGTGGTTAATTATGATACATTCTTTGCTAAGTACAATATTGAATTTTTTCTATCGCAATTAACTATAAATATATAAAATGTAAATTTTTTGTATAAATTGTGGAGAACTGCTTATTTGGAGAAAAGACTTTTCTACCAGTTGCGCTGTATTTTACTCATAGTTTTATGTTTGATTCAATAAAGAACAGTTTATTTGAATTCTTTGAAAAAATGTTGTTATTGTATTCACTTATTTATATAAATAAAGAAAGTTGATGTACCTTCAAACTCCCAAAAAAGAAGAGGACATTTATGCAGAATTTTGCTCTGAATTAAGGTAAAACTTTACAATTCAGAATCTAATAAGAAAGCTGTGTCGAAGTCTTTTTTTCGCATTTAATGTTGATGCTGTTTAGGCCATTTAAAATATTGGGGTAAGAAACTTTGCAGACTTTTTTTCCCGCAGCTGAGGAAATCCAAAACATTGCAAGATCCTGACATGTGTCGAATTCGAAACAGTAAAAATTGAGGCATGGATCACATGTGGGGGTCATCAATTCTCCCAAATCTTTTGATATCAATTTCATTTCATTTGTTTCATTATGTTGTTCACTACTACTTCATAAAAATTTGATTCTTCCCTTGTTTATATGTTTATGAAGAGTAAGTAATAAACACGCTTCTTCTCTCATTTTTAAATTCTTTTTTATGTATCATGTCTAAACCATCGCGTTCCCCTTTCTCTATGGCATAGAGTTTCCCAAAGTGTTTCCTAAAGTGGGTTATGTGTAACCTCAGTGGTACAGTAAGAGTCTAATGGGAGAACAATTGAGGCGAAATTCTACCTCAGGAAAATCACGTGTGTGTATGTCCAAAATGAAAGAAGTTTGAACTCAGACGTGAACTTCAATGTTTTCTTTATGATAGATTTGAGTTGAGAAACTGCTCACATTGGAAAAGGCTTTGCAAGGTAGCAGATTTAACGTATATTTTCAGTTTTAAATTGCATGAACAAATCGTTACAAAGCAAAAAATTTCATTGCTTCATGCGCAAGATAAAATGAAAGCTGCCATTGCAAAACTAATTTATGGCAAAAGAGAGTTGGTAGTAGACTTGTATTTCTTCATCTGTTCATTTCAATTCCGACTTCTACAACTCATGATAATAATCTGAAATTCATAACACAGCATTTGGAAAGTTTGCAAGTGGCTTTGAAAAACTGCTTACCTGATGTAAACAAAATTATTGAATGGATAAGAAATGCCTTTAAGATTTACAAAATATTCGTGCCAGAAGATTTGATGCTTGCACAAGAAGAGTTATTAATATAAATTGCTTCAGGCGGATTTTTGAAAATTAAACACAGGGATTCTTTCAACATTATTCTGGTTACAAAAGCAACAAGTGTATCCGGTCTTAACAAAAAAAAAAGTTCTGAAAGAGTTCTTGCTTTTCCCACTTCATGATTATAATAAGTTGCATTTTCAGCTTTTTTAAAGATTAAGAAGAAAAAAAACAGCATAGATTATTGGATATGGAACCAAATCTGAGATTAAAATTAACAAACATATTATGATAATCTGTCATTTAAGCACAAGTAGTTTCATTCCACAAGCACAAATAGTTTTCCAAATAAATGTTACTTACAATATAAAGTTTACTTGTATTTTATTATGAGTAATTTTATTTCTCTTTTTATATTTTGTATCTTACAAAAATAAAAAAGAAATATATTTTTGATTGCTATTAATACCATTTTTTGACGAGGATTTTCTCAGCGCTTCCAAAATTATTGAAGTGGTACCCATATGTCAAAGAGTTTTGAAACTCTGCACTCTGATTGTGCAAGCAGATTACAGTGGATCATTTCATTCACGAAGTAAAATTACAAAGCAAGCGGATTTGAAACATCACAGAAAGGTGTTAAACCTTATCAGAAAAGCAATTCTAAAATGACATTTTTTTTTGATTCTGGGTATTCTTGATTTACATACTTCATATCAAAATTTATAAACAGCTGTTATATTTATATATGTATGTATATATGTGTATATGTACATAATCTTAGTTTATAAACTATAAGTTTCTAAATTCCTATAAAATTGAAGTGCAATCAATGTCATTTGAATTTATAAAATAATGTCTAAAGAGATTTAATTTTCACGAATATTATTTTTTAGCTTTGTTTTTCACTTATAAGAAGAATTAAAATTTTTATGTATAATATTTTTTATAATAAATTTGTTTTCAATATTAAGTTTTTATAGATTCAGCACTCACAAGTTTTATTGATTTTTATATATTTTAAACTTTCTTAATTTATTAAACTGCATTTTCATATGAATCATTGACTTAAAATATTTCTTTAAGTGTTAATGAATATAAATCTTTCTCTTCCTATTTTAATCCTTTTTCCAGACATAGCGAATAACTTTCACCTTTTAATGACTTTAATTTTTTTATTTCTTATATGAAAGTTTAACTAATGTTAAATAAAGAAAAAAAAGAAATTAGTAAGCAGAATCTAACAACTAAGCAGATTCATTGGATAATGTAATAATTTTATTCAAAAACAAATAATCATTTGGTTTAAGATATTTTATATTTCTTTTTTTTTCATACTCAGCATTGATAACATTTTTTCCGTTTTATATACTTTAAATGCTTAAAGGAAATAGTAAAAATAATAAAAATAAAATCCAAGATAAACAATTATGTTTTGACTGTGCTTTTTAAAAGAAATCATTGATTAAATAAGATTTGTTTCTGAGAATAACGGCTTTAATTTCTAATTATTATAAATTAAGATGGCATAAATTGTTCGTTATCTTTATAAAAACCAAATAATGAAACTGTGTTTGATTATATTCAAATTACTTAAGACATTAGTTTCAACTATTTTGCAGTTATTAATTAGTATACTAGGTATCATTAATAAGGTATTAGCCAAAATAATTAATATAAAATAGAATTAGAATTTATTCAATAAAATCTATTAAATTATCTCTGTTTATGTGCTTTTCATATCTTATATGAAAATTATTTATGTTGAGTAATCACAAAAAAAGAACCTCATAGGAATTGGTCTTTTGATGTAGTTTTTGAAGTTAATGATGCATTTAGGATGAATATGAAAAAAATTACTTTTAATGTCTTTATTTATACTTTGCGATCTATCTTTCTATCTATCTCTCTATATATAAAGAAAAAATACTTTTGAATTACATATAATCTGTATGTGTATTTACATAAAATATTTAAAATCAATGTGATATCATCTACTGATATCACATTGATTTTAAATATTTTATGTAAATAAAATATTTAAAAAATATTTTAATTGAACAAAAAAAAATCCTTTATACTCATATAATTCCTATAAATTATTTACTTTTGAAAATATTTTTCAAAAATATTAAAGATTATTGGTGATTTGCGTTAATTATTCCTTTAAGTTTATTTTTTTGAAATTTATTATTTCATTTTATTTTGTATATCTCTCTCTTTACTTATGTATTTTGTAAAGATATTCCACAAACAGAGGGAATTTTACTTCTTAATACGAGCTAAATAATTACTTTAAATACTTGGAAATATGCAAGTACAGAAAGTTAAAAACTAATTCACCAAATTTTTGAGCCAATTTATTTTAGGTTTTTAAAAATATTCTAACAAGTTCCATCTAATTCAGTACAAAAGGAAAAAGGCATTATAATTTTTGAAAAGTTATAAATTTTCTTAATGTTTCTAAAAAACTTTTTAATATTCAATTCAATTATATATTTTATGTAAATTTCCTCATTTTAATCAGAGAATTATAGCATTTTTATTTATCCCCAAACAAGAGTTTATTAGATAAATAAACTCTATGATAATTAAATGAAACATACCTTTTAAATGGATATAATTTTTATTTATAACAGCAAACTATAATAAATAATTTAATATCGTGAATTTAAAATAATTGCAGTAGTATTCCCCCAATTTGTGCGTTAATGACCAAATAGTATTAATTTTTATTTTATTGACTTCTAAATACGATAATTTATTTAGAAATGATTGCGGAAATATAAATTAAATAAGTTTTTAAATTTCCCATAAGAATTTATCAACGTAAGTAAATCTACAATTATTTATATAATAAGAATTCAGTTTCAAAATATTTTTAAGCAAATGACTTGTTGTTTGTGCTACAAAATTTGTTTTCACTTTGAATAAAGTTGAGATACTCATTTTCACGGCCTCCTGAATGAAAGTACTCATTCAGCGTCTTTTAACAAGCGCTCTTTGTGTATCATGTTACTCTTCAAATTTATTTGTTTGGTGAATTATTCATTGTGGGAGAGGTTTACTGAAAATAAATAACGAAACAATATTTAAACAAATTATTCGTATGTATCTTATTTTTCACTGAAATATTTATAAAATATAATATTTCTATACTAAAAGTTGGCTAATATTTTCGATATCTGTTTGATTATAAATGCACAAAATGTTTGGATTTTTGGCATATGTTGATCGATAATGAAGATATGTAATATTAATTACTTTAACTAAATTTAAATTAAACAAATCATAAAATGTTATACTTAATCAATTACTGAATCATGTAAATAATATAATGCTAATTTAATTATCAGCAAAATTTAAGCTTTCAGCTGAAAAGAGTGTTGTGGAATTTAATTCAGTTTGCATATTCATATTACCTTTGTAGTTGCTCAAAACACACTTTGACTCGTACACCTCTGTTTCTTCTATTATTTCATGTGAGTAAAAAATGAAATAGAAGTCTAAAAACAGCTCAACTCTAAAACTAGTATTTTCAGTTATAACTTACTGCAGAACTATTGAGAAACTATACATATTTGACGACTTGCGTATATGCAAAACTGATGCTATTTAACTATTTATTGCAGAAAAATTATTGATAGAATATATTTTAAGATATTCTTGAAATTTTATAGGACTCTATAAATATATACTATTAGTTAACTGTTATCAGAGAAAAATGTTATAAATTGTAAATTTTAAAATACTGAAGGAATAAAAAATTGAAGAAAACAATTTGAAATTTAAAAATAGAATTGACTTTATGATGGTTTTTCACGTTTGTTTTGCATTTTTTTTATTCTAAATAAATGAATAAAATATTTTAAAATATCTGCATGCAAGATACCTAACATATAGTGCAGTTTTAAAATAACAAAGATATGTTTAATTAACGTAATTTCTTTAATATGTTTCATTTGTTTTAATTACTACATGCAAATTCTTGGGAAATTTTGAAGAATTTAACCGTAAAGCAAATTATGCTTACATTTTTTCTCAATAAATGTGCATGCATCAAAGTTTTAAAATATTGCTTTATATGGGAGCAGTACAATATGGAAAATTAGCACCACAAAGATATTGCTTTAATTAAACATTGAAAGAGAATTTTGAATTAATTGACTAATTCCGTAATTTTGAATAACTATTAAGAAAAATAAGAAATTTTTATGAATATTTCAGACGTTGTGTCATAAATTTTGTTATATAAGAACAGATGAAATAGAAATAATAATGACTACACAATAATGTTTTAAGTTATAAAATAATTATAATTTAAATAATCCAGTGAATTTTCTGTTTTCAGAAAAATCGTTTAAATATCAACCAGGACTTTTGTTCTTACAGTTAAATATGCTTTTTATTCTTCGAAATGTAAATATACTACTCAAGAGTTGCTTTAATTTGAGAATTTTTTATAACAACTTGAAATGTAAATAAAACATTTTAGGCATTCTACTTGTGTGATTTTAATTATATTACTTTTTAGGATTTTGCAACTATCTTAAAAAGATGAATTTAATAAATTATTCATTTGGTTCATGTGACAAAAACTATTATTTTCTTCAATTTTAATTTCAAAAGCATGTATATCAAAACTTGTGATCCATGAATATGATAAATATGGTAGTCTTAAAAAATAACGTATATCAACATAATTTTATAATAAAATTTGCATTTAAACAATTCCAACATTCCAACAATAAGCGAAATTAAATTTATCGCTAGAACTTTTATGGTAAATCTGCCTTTAGAATTTTATTATATCTTTATAACAAATTGGACACTGATTTAAGAACATTCTTAGAATCATGCAATGTGATAAATTTAAATATTAAGTGTTCTATTTTTCAAGAAATGTTAAAAATATGCGTTTTAATAATCAAAATTATTTATTATTTTTTTCTGAATCAGGCATTTAAGTAAAATGACATAACATTATCTAGAGATATTAACATAAGAGGTTATATGATATTAATATATAATCCATCTAATAATAGATTTTGCCTATTTTTAAATCGTTCTAACTACCGTATTGTATCATTCTAACAAATGAGTATAACAATGGTATAAATTTCAATAAACAATGGTATGATAAAAGCACGTTAATAGTTTTGAGTATTACGCAAATAATTTTGAGTGTGATTATGTATGTTATAATTATTTAAATGAATTTAAGCACTATGTATATTTTAATTAAGGTGTCTAAACAACATAACTAAACAACATACAACATCTAAACAACATTAAGGTGTCTAAACAACATAAACAACATATACAACATCACGTATCATTCATTCTCTAACATGTCTACAAACATGTCACGCAAAATGAATACCGGAAATATTCAATTTTATTGTTTAAATTAGCAACATTTTATAACATTACAATTTTACTAGTTACTTATAAAAATGACAGTTCAAATAATTTACGAATTAAAAATATGTTGTTTTTTTTATAGATTGAAGACAAAAATTAAGTTTTTGCATACATATTTCCCATTGCATTAAAGAAATTATTTTTGTACTTGTAATCATTAATATCACACTTTGAAGCTACTCTTCCTATACATATTGGGAAACTATCAATTAGAATGTTATTAATTAACTCATATGATGTTTTAGTAATGAAAAATCAATAGATTTGACCGGAAAATTAAATATGAATGATTACCTGTGATTATACATTATGGATTTTCAATAGATTTTCGTTATTTTAAAACAAGACGAAGCACTGGTTTTATTTAGAAAAATTACAAAATTGGTTATTGGTAATATGTACTAGTTTAATTAAAAATATACAAATTAATTGTATGCTAAACAAAGATGTGAAACAATGCTCATTTCAGGATTCAAATATACAAGAGTTAAACGATATTAATATTTAATGTGTTGAAATATTTTTTCTATTTTCACGCAAACGATATTGTTAATTTTTGAAACATAAAAAATTACTTAGTTTTTTGTTTTTAATTTCATTAAAAATGTGGTGTATGGAAAATAATACTAAACATAAATTGTAAACCTGCTATTAATGAGAGAATTTGGAGATGAAATCTATTTTTTATCTTTCGAGTATTAGACACTATTCAGAAGACCATTGTTTATAGTTCATTTTTTTGGATTTCATTTATTGACCGAAAGATATATTCAATTTGAATTTTATGCACAAATTAGGTTTCGAAAAGAAGGGTTTAAATTCTCAAATAATTGAGCAGAAGAACAGAGCAAGTTCACTGTTTACTCATCTATATTCACTTGAAAAAGTAAATGTTTACGTATATGAATTGTAAGTTTACAGTTATACTCATTATACATCCATCAGATTATTACCAATCATTTTTAAGTGTTTAAATATTAAATTTGCGTTTTAAATTCAGAAATACACATTTTATTCACCTAATAATTCAAAGAATCATGTATCCACAAGAAAGTAGATATCTCAGAAATTTTCATGAATCAACGAATATTTTATCTGAAGTTGTACTTGAAGTGATACAGAGGTATTTAATAGGACAAGACTTATGTTGTCAAAATATCAGCATGATATACAATTATTATCAATAATAATTCACTGAAGATATTCCTTATTGATTTTATATAGTACTGTCTATTTACATTTTAAATTTTAATTTTGGTACTTACGTCAACTAATAATCGTACTAAAATATGCTATTCTCAAGATTTACTTCATAAAAAGCCTCAGTAGGTGATAATGGTCTCACATATTACTAATAACCGATCCCTCAATATAATTTTAAGATTTATTATCGAGATTAGTCATCTTGGTCAACAATGAATAATGTGAAATACATGTTGATTTACGATGCAAATAATGCCCGAATAATACTTACATCATAAGCATTCATTCTATTTCGAGAAAAGTTTTTTAAAACTATTACAAATGGGAAATATATTTCAAACAAAATTTTTCCTTGTTTCTGATATTTACTATTATCTGTATACCAAATAATTAGGAAAAACTTTAACCTTCATAAACTATTTATATATTAATATAAATTTAAGTATACTATATATTGCATTGATAATGAATAAAAGTTTCAAATTAATTACTTTCATTCATGCCTTCAATTGCCTTGCTTTGGACATTTAAGTGGCAGTAATATAATGCATTAAATGAGTACTACTTCATTCATTTTCTTCTGAAACTTTCTAGGACAGACAATATAAAACATAGCTTCTTATATAACGTCAGCATTCAGAGATTTATTATTTGGTAAAAAGGATTGAAAATTTATTTTATCGACCATTTGTTATTGAGTGAAGTCTTGGATTATTATTGAACTTCTGTTTTAGATGGCTTTAATGCCAGTTGAAAATTATCAATTACATGAGCAAAAGAGAACAGCAAAATCATCATAAAGCAAATTGTATTTCGATAGCTAACTTCGGTGGAAATGAGGCGTCTGTTACCGGAAATTGAATCATTTCCGTCTGGAAAGGAAACTAGATAAAAACGAAATAAGATGAAGTGATGTCAAATTTATAAGCCAATCATTCCTCTTGCCAAGATTAAATCTAAAAATAAAGTAACATTTGTTATGTTTGATAGGAAATATTACGAGTAAAATAAAACATCTCTCTGAGAATTCTAACTATAAAATCATGCTGACATTTAAAAACTAATGTTTTTTATTAGAGGATACTTTTATATTTACTTATGGAACATTTTTGTTTTTAACTAAGAATAAATTACTAAAAATATTTTGAAAGTAAAATAAAAAATACAATCAGTTTTATGAATTCAAAATCAATGAAATGTCTATGTATTACAGAAAGAAAGATAAAATTGCGATTTTAAATCCATCTCTGAAAATGTACTTTTATTAATTACTGTTGATATGAAATATGATAATTAATGTTCTACAATTCTATTTGAAAATAATATTTTAATTTCTTGTAATATGTATTTATATTATTATTATTATATATATATATATATATATATATATATATATATATATATATATATATATATATATATATATATATATATATATATATATATATATATATATATTATATATATATATATATATATATATATATATATATATATATATATATATTATATATATATATATATATATATATATATATATATATATATATATATATATATAAGATATATGTTTTACGGTAAATAGCATTTCATTTGTGCATAGCATAATTAGTTATGCTATGGATGGTTTAAATTATTTTAAACATTTAAAAAAGAGTAGTTTTTAATTTCTCCTCTATTGGATTACGTAACACGTATTTGTAATATTTCAAATTTGATCTAAAGCAATTATTTTTAATAAAAATTAGTCTTTATATGAAAAATATGTATTATATTATTTTAATCCTTCTGAAATAGAAAAAAATCTTTTTTGAATGAATACGGAATAAAAATATTCTTGGGACTTTTTCTTGAATCAATGTGTTATTCTAAAATATTGATTTAAGTAGAAGTTGTTATTCAAGATTATTAGTTTTCTTTTGATTTTAAAAGACAGTAAATTCATATTAAAAGTTTTTCAATTGTGGGTGTTGGTTTAATGGTATTTCAAAAAACAAAACAAATTGATAACTACCTTTAAATATTATACAGATGAACTACATATATATTTATTAAATAAATGGATTACCGCATATATTTTACAAGTAAGTTTATTCTTTGTTAAATGAAATGATTTGTATAGGGAAATCAGATTTCAAGTTCAAGAAAATTTTTTATTTGATGTGTTGAAGATAAAGAACTTAATATGGTAATACATTTTCTTAGAGATGGCTAATTAGGTTGTTGCTCAATGGTCATTTTTTGCACATGGCACCTATACAATTTAAAGTGGATTTTGAGCCACAACATACATTAATGCCAAGGTGGGATTCTACGTTACGAACTGTTGAATCCAATACAAATGTGCTAACTATTCGATTGTCAACTTGACATAAATATTTTTAGTAATTTCCTACTTTGTTACTTTAACTCATATTTAAAATGTTATTGGTATAAATAAATCAAAGATATATTTCATAAAAGTTTTTTCATCTCCTAAATAATTTCATCATAGCTTAGCAATATTTTTATTCTTAGTAAATGCAAACTTTAGTCTATTCAGAACTAAAATCTGCTAGACAAAACGATGGTTTTATAAATTATTGATGACGCAGGAAAATACAGACATAATTATTTGCATTTATTTTTTTAGTTTGTAATATTTACATCATATAAGTTCAGTAAATGTCGGCAAAAAACTAGATACTTGTTTTAACAATAAATATAATTTACGTTCTTGGTCAAAAATATAACAAAAACTAAGAGGCTTTTGTTACTTTTTGACAAATAAATTAAATCTTTTTATTTGCAGTTCTTTTTTTTTCAAAAAATAAAAAAAAATTATATGTAGATACTAATTTAAAATTTTAGAAATATTGTAAAAATATATTTCAATAAAATACTATGAAACCAATTTATATTTATTTCATAGCTTTTTATTAAATTAAAAATTAAAGTAGCAACAAAAATCATAAATAATTAAAAATATAAATGCATTTGTAATTTTTAAGCATACTTTAAATACATTATAATTATCAATTTAATCAAATATTTTGAATAAACTTCTTTCACATAAAAATTAATAAGCAATTTTCTTTGACAGATTCTAATTTAGTCATTTGTTTTAGAACAGAATAAATTAAAAAATAAAATTTTACTGCTTATATAGGGAAAAATTACTATACAATAAAATTACATAATTCAACGAAATAATTTTAATTTAAAATTGGTAAATCCTAATTTGTAAAATGACAAAATATTTTAACTTCTTTTATATATAAATTTGAATTTGACAACATTATTCTTTTGCTCATGGTAATTTAACTACATTATTAATTAATATTTCACTAAATTTTTAAAGATAGAAATGGTTTAGAAACTCGTACTAAACTATCATAACTATGTATGTAAATTACTATCAAAAAATTATTAAGAGGTGTATATAGATAGAAATGTTCATAAGCCGCATCCTAAATTTAATCATAGACAAATGAGAAAAAATTTCCATTAGCTCAATAAATCTCTCGAAATTATATTTGGAACGTCCAAATTTATGAAGCGAAATGATCAATGATCTCTTGTAAATATACGTCTAAAATTATCGCATCGTTGGCTGCAATACGCAAGGTAAATTAAATTACAGGTAAAGGTGAGCGTATTTAATTACCAGACGAGAGAAAATGTATTATGACGTATATCGTTGGAAGAGATTCTTGATATTAATTTCATCAGAAATTATGCTTAGCTATTTCTAATTGGAGAATATATGCCATATTCAAAGTCGAATACATTTTAGGCAAAAGAATTTTAATCCAAAGAATAAAGTAATTTAATAACTACAAAATAACACAATATTCACACATACTTCCATTAAAAATAGTTCTATATTTACAGATATTTGAAATCACGTGAATCTTATAACAAAATAAAATATATTTTAAATAAAAATGTATTTTTAAGGTATTTAGGATTTTAAAATAAGAATTGAGTTTATATGCTTTTGTGAATTAAATTGTTAGGTAATTTAGGTTCCCTTTATATGAGGAAATAATTTCAAACTTTACAAAAGGTAAATATATTTATTATCTAAATTTTTCGATGATTTTTTTCCTATAATTTTCTTTCTATGATTATAAAACCAAGATTAAAAATGTTTCTTTGTGATTTTATATTAAAAAAGTATTGTTTGTGGATGATTGGAATTGATATCAATTTTAGTTGATCAAAAAATAAAACTAATGATTTCTCAATAACTAGAGCGTGACATAATTTTATTATTTCTTTCAAGTGTAAAATGTGATCTACTTTGATATCGTTATTGAAAATCCTTTTCAAATTTAAAATTAAATATTAAATATCTAGAAAAATTATTAAGTAATAATTGGAAAACAAAATTTATGGTGTATTTGCTCTAATATGAGGTCTATGATTTTATAAAATTACTTTTATTAATAAAAATATTATATATAAAATATACTAATCAAACTCATTTTATATAAAAAAATCTACTTTGCTTTTTTTCTAAAACAAAATAAAATTTATTTTAAAAATAAACAAATAAAACTTTTTCATTAAAAACAAAACAAAATTATTCCATAAAATAAGTTTACATTAATGATTTTGCTTAATAAATTTGAGGAGTTTGAATTTAGTTTAAAATGCTTGTGCACAAATGTTCACTATAACTTTATTATAGCTTTTATTTTTAACATTTTTATAAAGATATAATGCTTCAAAATTTCTAAGAGTACACTTGATTTTCTTAAAAGTTGAAAAGTTGAAAGTAATCTTTAGATATGTAAACCTCTAAATGCAAAATTTAAAAACATTGCATGTTATGAAAATGTTGGATTTCCTTCAAGAAAAAGCCATATAACATACAACAAACTGTAAGTTATTATCTTATACGATTTTATTTTTGATAATAAATCCAGTTATTCTGATTTTTTTAAACTAACTCTGTAAAGCTTTTAAAAACTGGTCGAAATGTCCTTGTTACTAATTTTTAAACTTTTAAGTAACGTGAATTTCTTAAACCAGAAAAACTAATAAGCTTTTTATAATTACGTTTGAAAAAGTCAATTTGCTTCTGCAAATGTTTTCATATCAAGTTGATTCTTTTATAACCATATTTATTTAATGAAGATAATTTTTTTTTCGTTTTTAATAGTAAGACAAGAATTAAATTATCTGTAAAATTCCTATTTATAATGAAGAAAGCAAAATTTATTTGATATTTATAGAACTGCGATGCTTTCAGATTTTATTCTTTGTCAAATTATCTGACAATATACACTCTATCAGACTGAAATGGTAGAACTCAATTCCTTAAAATATTTAGTTTCCATTTCAAAATTATACAAACGTTTTTGACATTGCAAAATTTTTCATCTGAAATTAAAAGCTTAAAACCAACGATTTTGATATTTTCTTTATTTTTTATAAATCTGCATTTTTATTTCATAAAGACAGATTAACTCAACTGTTATATATTAAGTTTTTCTCTACGTTTAAAAATGGTAAGTAGTACAGATGCTCTGTAATATGGATTTCAATCAGTTTGATAATTTTTACTGAAGAATAATATTTTGACATCAAGATTTATAATACAGAAAATTGAACCATTTAAAATAATAAACGAATTTTAAAAACAATAGCTTAATTTAAATATAAATAAGAATAAAAACATTTCATAAAATCCCTTATCATAAACTACATAAATTGTTCCATTGAAAAATATAAATAAATTACGATAACTTTCTTAGACACACACACACACACACACACACACACACACACACACACACACACACACACACACACACACACACACACACACACACACACATATACATATATATATATATATAGTATGTAATCAATAAATGAAATTTCAGTTATTCTTCCTAATATTGACTTAAGATTTAGAAAATATATAAATATATACGGTATATAAGTAGTTAATTAATAATAATAACATTTTAATTAAATATTTATATTCAATAAAAACCAAATAATGATTTCATTTTTAGTTCTATAGAATGTAAGTCAAATTGATGAAGATTAAATTTGTTTTAGTATACATAAATAATTGTGATACATTTAAAAGAATTAAGATATATTTTTAATCGCTTTAGAAAAACAATCATTTATTGTTAAAGTGATTAAATTATTTTATTTTTAATATTTTTTAATATATTCAATGTTAATGTAGTTCAACAAGATTGTGAAGAATAAAGATAAATTAAAGGTTGTCCTTGAGAAAAATAAGAAAATGAATTTTAAAACTATGATGGGAAATATGCTTCATATTTATATATAGTTCTTTTCTCTCACTCTTATTAAACAATGATAATCTTATCATATTACGCATGTGTTTTGTACAAACTGAAATTGCTCTTTTTCCATTTAAGCAATCACGCACTTCATTATAAATGTTACTGTTGACGAAACAATTACCTCACAAACTATGCACCGTTTGTGTGAATTTATTGAATAATTTTTGAGTACATTAAAAAGAAACCTAAAGCATAAAAATTTCAAAGCATAATTCCCAGACAAATATATTTTGTAAATGGAATAAATTTAGCGTTATCTTAAGCAAAATATTGAAATTTGAAATAAAGTTTAATTTACAAATTATTTTAAACGCATTATCTTTTTAAGCATTAAAAACAGTTAGATTATTATTAAGATAAATATTTAGAAGCATTTTTCACATATAACTAAAAAGTTTAAATCACGTAAATGTATAAATTATACTTACCCATATGTTCCAGCAAGGACTCTATTTTTCAATCTTTTCATTCTTGTAAAGGATCAAAACATATTTTACATCAATTGGAAGCTTTGAAATCTGCTTTTATATTCTTGTTTAACGCTTTAGCACTTTAAAAACAGAAAGTAATGCATTAAATTTCACTTTTATTTTTCAGTAATTAATATTCTTTGCAACAAACATCCAGTCACTCTCGTAAGTTGATATTTATCTTAAAATCATTTCTAAATTTAAAACAATAAATCCTTTTATCAGGAAATATTCTGAGATATTTCAAATAGTTTATGTAGAAATAAACATATCTTGCGTAAAATTCTCGTAATTTGTTATCTTTCGTGACACTGCTTTGTTTATAAATAAAACTATTCCTTTAATATTTGGTAACCGATATTTTTAATTAAATATTGTATTCAAATTTATATTCAAGATTAAAATGAGCGTGTTTTCAAAACACTAAAATCTTTCTCTTTATATGTTAAATGAACGTGAAATAAATAAAAAAAATATAGCGAGCTAGAAAATTGACGTAGCGTCGTTTGGCATTCGTGCGGGCGCTATGAAAGAACTTCTTTGAAGCAAGAGAATAGTTGGTGTGAGGGTGGGAAACAGGAGGAAATGAAGGCTGTTAGGGTGCAGCTTCAATCTCTGAAATCGAGGAAGAAACTGCAGAGATCGGATGTCGGCTGGATCAGCGAGGGAGGGTGAGGGAGCGGTGGCTCGGATTTCCAGATTGGCGCATGCGCTACTTTTCTCCCATTTGGAGTTTTGACTGTTCGGAAATGGTCACGTGGCTTGTCTGAAAAGAGTAGGGTGGTTAATTCAGGAAAAAAAAATCCCCATCTCCTCTCAATTCTGAATTATTTTGTCAAGCTATTAACATTTCCTGCGAAGAAGTAGAAAGGTTTAATGTTAACGTCAGTGGCATGTTTTTGATTCATTTGATAAAGTGCTTGGAATTGCAGCTAGTGGTTTCTTATTGAAAGTTATCCTGATAATAAACAATATTTTTTCATCTGTTATGTAAAATTCCAGATTTTCTCCAAGTGTTGAGGTTTTTTTAATTTTTATTTTTTTAGTTAGCATAACACAATTTCAAGACTTCTTACTTATGTAAGAAAATAAATATATAAGCATATAGTGTCTTATAGAATGTGCAAAAATAATTTACTTTAAAGGAAATTTCACTGTTAAATGATAGGGCGCTTCTTAACAATAGGAACTTAGGTAAAATTATCTTAATTAAAATTATGACACATTTTTATAATAAAATTGTGATAAAAATTTTTTTTATTCATTTTTATCTTTTCATTGTAACCTTAAACTAATTGTTAATTGAACTGATAATTTCTCACGAAACATCTGAGATATCGATTTAATATTACTGTTTACTACAACTTATATTGCTCTCGAGCTAAAACTGTTGAAAAACATGTCATAAAAATAGAAAGCCTGATAGAAAATTTTCAAATATTGAAAATATTAATAAATTATTAAAAAAAATTCTGAAACTAAAGAATTTTTTTAATCATTTAGATACTTCATTCCATATTAAGTTAAGTCATCATTCATTATAATTTAAGTTCGAAAATATTTGTTTTAAAATATAATTAAAAACTGAGAAAGGAAGCAAAATTTGTTGTCTCAATGTATAATATGATTGATAATATTATCATAATTTAATATCATTTAACTATTTAAAATTATAAAATGATTTTTAAAATTAATAAAAATTTCTATAACTGTCTATTCAAATCCTCCATTTAATGAAATTAATGAAAATTAGTTAAAATTTAGGAAAAACAAGTATTTTTATAAACAGCCAAAATTGATCAAAAACACTTCATATTATTTTAAATGTGGAAAGTAATAGAAGTTGTTTTATATTACGAATATTTTAACGAAGAGTAAAACATGCTTCTCTTTCTGTTTTTGCTTTTCCATTGTCTAGATAATGAGTCTTTTATTTACGTTATTCAATAAAAAAACAGTTGCAATATTATAAAAAATATGCATCTACATCTAGAAGAAAGGCTAGGTATTACATTTGATTTTATTAAATAGTGAAATCTGGAAATTGCAATGGCTTAGATCAAAAACTGATTAAGATACATAAAAATAAACAAATATGTGCCTAAAAGTGATGCATTAAAAATATTTTCATCACTTGAATTTTGTTGATGTATTCGTAAACTATATAGTATTTCAAAATAAATACTTTCATATTCTGTACGAAGTAATATTTTTTCTTTAACGAAAGACTTTGAGCACTCAGTGGAAAATTAAATTTCTAACAGGTGATAGGAAGGATTGATATATTTTGAGCATGATTGAAAGAGCTTTTTAAAGTTCTTTACTGATATTATTTGAATAAACAAAGCATTCTCTTTTTAACCGAAAGATCATATATAATAGGCAGAACATTCATAATTGGATGCTGATAAACTTTCACGTAATCTGTCAATTCATCATCCAGTACTATTATTATCGAGTCTGGTTTTCTCGCAAAACGCTCGGCTGGATATTTTAAGTGAATGTGATTAGGCCTCTCTGATGTTTGAAGCTTCTAGATGATGTTACTAATCAGCTTGTTTGATATCTTATTTTTATAAAATCAATAAACATGATTTCAGCATGATGGAAGCAATATCCCAGAAACAAACATCCATCAAATGTCTAAGGATATTTCATCAAGAATTTCAATCGTTGCGTCATAGGTTATGATGTTCGAGTCGAGTAAGCACATTCATTGGAATTTATGATTGAATGAATGCTAATTAGCAAAAATGTATAGCTCCATATATTCATTTCATATTCTAGATATACACTGTAATTGAATATGTATAGACTAAGCATTCACTTTAAGCATTCCAAATTATAATAAGTTACTACATTCTACGTGTTTCAAAATGTAACTGTGTTGAACTTCAAAATATAATTACGTACAATGAATAAGTACTTTCAACGCATTCTATGCGCAAAATACTGAAAAAAAATTAAAACCTAACTATGTCAAATTATTTGTTTGATTAATAATTTTCCAGCAAATAAAACAGGATTATAACTTTGTAATTGAACTTTTCTTTCATATCCATGTGATTTTTAAAAACAGGGTGCATGTTTTTCACACACACACACACACACACATATATATATATATATATATATATATATATATATATATATATATATATATATATATATATATATATATATATATATATATATATATATATATATATATATATATATATTATATACAATTTTTATCCCAATTTATAGTATTCAACTCCTTATATTATTGGTATTGTATTTGTTACAAAAATGTTAAAACATTTAAGATCCACATTTTAAGATTATTATCTCATTATTTGTTTTCTCTTCTTCCATCCTCATAAAATACATACATCTATAATCAAAGCATGGATCGATCCTAGTAATAACCAAATAAAATATCAGTTATTTTAAGTATTAGATATGTACTCATTGTATGATTTATGAGAGAATAAAATTAAAAATTATATATACATTTTTATCTTAATGTGAGATTTGAATTGAATAAATATTTGCGAAAAATTGAGTATTATAATAAGTAAATACGAACTAAAAATGTTATTATCTTCACTACTATTCAGTTCTTACCGTGTAATTTAACCTGGACTTTCCAAAAAATTTTAGAAATTTGAACTGACTTTAACTAATTAAACTAAACATTGTTCAAAACATATAAACTACATTAGATGATGATTATTACAACTGCTTAAATGCTTGCTTAAATTACAAATTATAGAGATACTGTATACCATAATCCAAGATGATAGTACCAAGGACGAATATCTCAACTTTGTATATCAGCTATCTCGGTTAGAAACAAGAACTAAATGAGATAGAATTTTATATTTCTTCTTTAACGCCAAGAAAAAATTCCATAACTAGTTATATATTACAAGAGATAGAAATATACTATTATGTCTATTAATATAATTAGAAAAATTTCTTAAGTATTTGGGGTACGTGTCTAAAAAACCAATTTATTAACTCTTCCATTGACGATCATTAATATTTGTTAGAATATACGAGATGAATTTCAAAGTAAGCAAGTTTCTGATCACAAAACAAACTCTTGAAGGAAGTTGAATCATAATTTGTAAAATTATTTCATAAGCATTCGAATATCTTTTAAGGTTAATGAGTGTTTCAAAAAATCACACAAATCTATAGGGAAGACCATTGCTTAACAATTTTGCTTAGCAATCTTTTTTTTCCTTCAGTCAATGATTTAGTCAAAGAGATTGACTGAAGGAAATCTTTTTTTCTTCTTCTTATTCAGTTAATCAAAGTTTTTTCCTTCAGTCATGCTTTGGAATTAGCATTTTTGCATAAATCCGCTTTTCTTGTAGTTCATAATCATAAGTATTGAATCGTGTTCCTGCTTATTTCTCCCTCCATATATATTTATATCACTTTTATTCCCTTATTTGTAACTTACTGGAACAAATAACATTTCACAGTATTTCAGTCAGTTAGTCACATTTGGCTATGGTACATTAAAATGCTTTGTATAGATGATTTCGCTCCTGGTTAGAAATTACAGTTTTAGTTCTCCAACCACACTTTTACACGATAAAAAATAAATCAAATTATACTTGATATATATATATATATATATATATATATATATATATATATATATATATATATATATATATATATATATATATATATATATATATATATATATATATATATATATATATATATATATATATATATATATATATATATATATATATATATATATATATATATATAATAAATAGCGAAGATTAGTACAGCACAAGCTCGCTAAAAACTGCCACCCTCCTCTTCTCTTTCGTCTATGTTTTTTGGGAGATAGCACACAGGAAGTATGACTGCGGTGGCGCCGCAAATGTTATTATTGATAATTTTAAATGATGTCTATATTAAAAATTTATTCTCATCAATAAACTGAATTAATTTAAAGTAAAATTATCGTTAAAATAATCATAGTATGTATAGTATACATAATATCTGTAATTATTAAAGTATACTTAGTAAAAAGGACTGAAAATGGCTTCTTTTAGTGGCAATTTTTCACTTACAATAAGAGTCGGTGGATGTTATATTTTCATCGATATCAATATGTCTTACATTATATTTTCATAAAGTAAACTGATTTCTATATAAGTAATTTTATGTAATATTATCTTGTGTTCGATATATTTAACTCAGTTACGATTCTTTGAGAGTTAATTTTAATCATCAATATAGAAATTTTTAAGAAAAATGAGTTTATTGGTATATTTCATGAAATTGACAGACACCAAAAATTAAAACAAATATTATGTAATCAAGTGTTCACGGTATGCAGAAAAGTCATTAAAATTTTGTAAATATAGGAAGAATGAAAACATATATTAACTTAGCTGTTAATATTAATATTAGTATTACTTAAAATAATATTAATATTACTTAAAATTTTTTAGATAATTAATTAAAGTTACTATTATTTTACTAAATCTCATACTCTATTAACTCAGTTATATTATGTATACCAAATTTCGCTTAAAAGTTTACATTTCTCGCTTCTTTAAGTGTCTTTGATCTCCATTCAAGCAATTTAAATTTAATATAAATGTTTTTATAATTGCGATACTTTTAATAATCATATATATCGATTATTGAAGAATTTTAAAGTAAACAAAATTAAAAATTAAACTTATATGACTACAAAATTATGTAAGATTAAAAATTTTCATTACTAATTTCTTTTAATTAATGAATTCGATAAAATTCACTAATGTCTGTCGAATGCAAAATCCATTCGTAAAAAGAAAACATCTATTAAAGATAGCTGAATGAATGTATTGAGAAAAATATAAGATGTGGAAAAGACTTGAAGAAAAGAATGGTAAAATATATATCTATTCAGACTGAAAAGAACTAAGAATGACGAAGCAATTCTCCATTTTTATGTTTTTCTTCATTTTTCTCCTGAAAGCACGTATTTGATCTCTTAGAATATATATTTCTAAGAACCCTTAAAGCATTTTTTGCTGAGAAAACTTTTTATCTTTAGGGATATAAATGTTGTGTATTTTTCTATTCATATGGAAAAGCTGGGAACAAAGTAAATTTTATAAATTTGATCTTCAGTGTTAGATTAATGATTAAAATAAAGATTTTTAGCAATTGTTTAACTTAAGAGTTTTTTAAACTATTTAGTTGAGTATTTTAATAATATTTCTTCATTTTACACTGAAAATTTTAAGATAAATTATCTAGAAACAAATAGTTAATATTTCCTGATAATGTTTTTTTATTTAACTATGTGTTTCCAATGGACTGTATGGGATTATCAATGTATAATTTTTATTTTATCTATCAGATTTTAACTTTATGAATGCATAATGTCTTTAAAAATAAAAACAAATTTATAAGAATTTTAAAATGTTTTCTAATTTATTTAATTTACAAAATAAACATTATTCGAAATAGGAAATTTTATATAAATGGGAAAATATGGAAGATGTCATAAAATTCAGAATGTGAATTTTATTATTTGTCAAAAAATAAAGAACAAGAAATAAAATTAATTGGTAAACTTTTTTTTATTTATTTTTTCATATTAATCACTTCTTTAATTTTTTAAATAAATTTAATACGAGACTATAAATAAACATATAGGAACATTATATCTACAGGTATTTATACAGGGTGTTTCTAAATTGCTTTTACAATTTAAGATAGGTGTTAATATCCATCCAGACAAGCGATAATTATATAGGAACATAGGATCGCATTCCACTCTGAGAGGCAGAAAAAGTTTCACAATCATATTTACTGCTTGTTGAAAACCTCACAGCAAATGCTCAAAATGCCGCCAAAGTGTGTCGTTGCACAGTTGACACCGGTGAAGGAGCGACTGGGGCACCTTATCGAAGATTCCTGATGCCGTATTAATTTTTTTCCCGGCAACAACGATTTTAGCCATGAGTTCTTCAATTGAGTCCACAGGTGTCTCGTACATTAAAGATTTCCTGTGAACCAAAGAGGAAAATCCAGTGAGTTAAGGTCTGGGGAGCGAGGTGGCCTAGCCACATGTCCACTACGTTCAATCTCAAATTACAGGACGTGATGAAAAATGTGCTGGTGCTCCGTCATGCATAAACATCATGTCTCTCAGGATGGAAGTGGAACAGCCTGCAATAAAATGCGAAGTACTTGTTCCAAGAAGTTAAAGTATGTTGCGCCGGTCAAACAATCTGGCATGATGTAAGGGCCTACCAGGTAATCACCAAGGACACCAGTCCATATCTTCAAGGAAAATTTCTGCTGATGTCTACGAGGGATTGTACAATGGGCATTGTTGTCAGACCAAACGTGTTGATTGTATTTTTAAAGGACAACGTCTACTCTTATTGATTTTCTCCGGTAACTAAAAAGATAAAAATGCTGCTTCTTCTCTGTGGGAAATTGCGTACGGTAAATTCATGATAGATTCTTGAAGCTTTTCTACTTTCCTCTTTTTTGCCTCTCAGAGTAGAATGGGACCCTATGTTCTTATGTAATTATTGCTTGTATGGATAGGTAATATCACCCCTTTTAATTTATAAAACAATTTAAAGCCACCCTCTATAAAGTTATAGATTTTAATATGTACATAAAATAATATATTAAAATGAATTTATGAATGTGAAAATGATTTATGAAAAAGCAAGCATTTTTAATTTATAAATTCATTTTAATAGAATGATTCATAATTTACATTGCATGGCTTTATAAATACTACCTTCTTAAATAACATTGCAGAGGGATTGATTGATTTATTGAAGATAAATCATAACATATAATACACCATAAATAAATGTGTGGAGTGTTTTGTGATAATTTCACAATACACACACACACTCATAAAAATGAATGTGATTAGATGAAAGTCAACATTTTAGACCCTAATTGTCAAACATATACTTTGGAATCATAGAATTAGAATCTATTTTTTCTATAACTTTGTAATTATCTTTTCTTAATGATCATTTCAAATATGCTTTGTTTATTAATCATGTTATAAGGAATCGATAATATAATTATGAATGTGATAAGTATATCACTTCAAGTAATATACTGTTACGAAAATATTTTATTTCTGAAGCAAAATAATATTTTCTCATAATATCATGTAAACGTATTGTTAGTAACTGTCTGATGTCACTTAAAACTTGTTATTGAAGTGAAACCGAGAGAAAGATGTATCCCGTATGGAGATACATGAATGCTAAACATACTTTATGTTCGCAACATCTACTGTTCAGAAATATTTTAGTCAGTAGTTTACTATTTTCGTTAATTTTTGAGAAACGCTGAATTTTCTCGGCATTGGTCTTTTTAGATTTAATAAAAACGTGTTTGCTTTTTTCTAATATGTATGGGCAAGCAGATATATAAATGATCAAATCCACGGAGATATCATGGCTGATAATTATACATAGAATTATTAATACAATTATTTTACATTTTATGTATATGGCCCTTATTTACAAAATTCTCATACTACAAAATATTACCTCGTGCAAAACCAGATGTAGTTTAGAGATTGTAGCTTTATTTTAAAATATACATTGCACTTAATTTATTTAGGATTCCTCATATTATACTACACACTCTTATATTTTGCTGACCTTGATATAGCTTTTTTAAAAATAAAGGTTCATATGTATTACTAAACATATAAATGACAAAATCATGATCACATGTTTGGATGATGTGAATATTAAACATAAGTGAGATTCCAACATATTTCAGATATGAATTTTAATTTAATTTATTTTATATTTTCTTAATTCTTATGAATGGTTATAAATATACATTTACGATAATTTCTTTTTCACCACATATTGCACAGCACAAGAAAACTTTGTTAAATCGATTTTTTATTTTAAATATAAATATATTTAAGGAAAGATTTGAATACGTAATGCATTTCTATAATCTGAAATTGTCAGAAAAATCTGAAAGACTAAAGGAGTTTGCATATTATTATTATGGAATAAAGTTTTTGAGCCAATATTGTTATAAGACAATAGAAAATCTCACATTTACTTTATGGATAAATAAGCTTAATCCTTTTTAGCACAAAGGTCTTTAAATTCAGTTTTCTTCAAAAGAACATAAAGCGTATTTAGGAAGTTATTTCATTCCATTAAATTGGAAAAACCTTTTTAGATTGTTAAGTTTAATTCATATGTAAGTTATGTTAAATCACAAAATATATAAATACATTTTAGTTATTGGATATTTGTTTGAGAAAGAGACATATTTAATAATTGATTTTGAAGACATTATGTCCTGTATCCTTATCCACACACACACACACACACACACACACACACACACACACACACACACACACACACACACACACACACACACACATTGAAACAAAATAATTAATATGCCTGTTATAAACTAGGGGATGTTTGTAAGATTAATAATCTACAACAACTTTCTTTGATGATAAATAATAAACTCATGTTTGTGAAAATTTCAACACCATGAAGAACTGACGCGAGTGAGCTGGAATTTTCAGGAAATGCTAAGTAGGGCATGATATGCAAATGATTAGAATTTCAGACACGTAGTGCATGCATATGCTGAGTAGCGCCCTCTGAACGGCGGACCAAACAGCCTCCTCTAGACAATTGGAAGCATAATGGTCAATAGCTACAGGCGTTTCATTATGTGCTTCATCAATTCGTAAACGTTAGTTGCAGCGTGAGCTGCATGCAAGGACTCCTTTATACAGGATCCCCAAAGCTACAAAGTGTCTATCAGTATTGGGACTGGTGTGCTGATTGGCAGCATGTTGTGTTTTCCGGTTAATCCCGCTTTAATTTGTGGTACTATGATGGCTGCATTCGTGACAGATGATTTGCCGGTGAACGCCACCTTCGGGAGTGCATTATCGAACGCAACAGTGGAAGAACACCCAGAGTTACAGTCTAGGGTGCCATAGCATATCATAGACGATCTCAGTTGCTACGCATTACGAGTAATATGAACAACAACCAGTACATCAGTGTGGTTGTACGGCCCCAAGCTGTTACCTTCTTTCAAGGACTTGCCAAGCGCTGTATTTCAACAGGGCAATGCTCACTATCATATTGATAGGACTGTTTATCTTTCCTTGCACCGTGGAAGGTGCAGCTTCTTCCTTGGCTTGCATATTCTCCAAATATGTCGCCGATTGAACATGTGTAAGATTTCGTAGATCGGCGTCCTACTCGTGATCTTCGTCCTGTTGCATCTACAGACGAACTTTGGATACGTATACAAACTATATTGAATGCTTTTCCTCATGCAGACTTTCGTAATTTGTTTGACACCACGCCACATCATGTAGCAGCATTTATTGCAGCGCGTGGTGGCTACACAAACTACTTTTTTCAACAAAATACTCAAATACAAAATCATTTATTTATACCACTACCACTCAACTGTGTATTAAATTTCATTCAGTTATGACGATTCCTTCACTGTGTTTCAATTTACACAAACATGAGTTTCTAATTTACATATATTATTTATCTATTAGTTAATAATAACATGATTTTTTGCGAACAGTGAACGTATTCTTTATTCTTCAAAAAATGTATTTAACTTACAACTCAAATTTTACGTGCGTATCTTGTTTCGTAACATATTTTTTTAAGTCTTTACAATTTTTGTTGCTAATAGTGGGCACAAGAGGGTATAACCCTATGCCACAACAAGGCCAGAGACTGCTACTCATTTGTCGTTACCCAGCGGGCACCTGTGAACGAAGTCACGGAAGCGAGTAGCGTTACCCGCGCCATACCACCATAAAGCCGTTTATAGGCGGGCCACATTCATACAACAGCACAGAAGAAAGGACAGGAAGAACAGAGAAGGAAAGAATCATCCATGCCCGAACCGGGATTCGAAACCAGGACCAACAGCTCAGGAGTCAGGAACGCTAACCACTCAGCCAATCGGTCGGCAGTCTTTACAACTAATAAGCCGGAATTTTTATTTAAAATTACTAACAATAAGCAGTAACGTTAAATGGTGGATAGCAGAAAGCACAGATCTTTATTTGCTTAGGTAAAGTGGACACATTTTATGTAATTTGTTTTCCAATGCACGGCTGCTTTTTAGAATTTAATCAAATTCAAAGCTTTTAGGGGCGATTGTGATGGCAACTTTTACAGTGTGGCATCCAGTGGTTGTATCATTTTTGGATCTAAAAAAACACACACTGAGACAGAAAGGAATATCCATGTCTGAACCACGATTCGAACCCTAATGCTTCGAAGTTACGGACGCTTACTATTCCGCCATTGGTCGGCATCCTATTATTTTAACTTTATGAAATTTTCTTGACATTGCATGAGAAAAGAAAGTTCTAATATTTGCTAAGGAAATTTGAATTTAATCTTAGAATTTGAATTTGTAAACTTGAGCTGTATTTATAATGTAATACTATATTTTGATCTATTTTCTGTATGAATTTCATCACAAATATTATTTTCAAACATGAAATATTTCTGTAACTCCTTTTATGTACACAAAAAGAGTTAATAAAAATATGAAACAACGGAATATATAAATAGTATCTAATTTTACATTCAATTTCAGAAAACGGAAATATACTATAAAATTATTGGAATATATCTTAAAGCAAATTTTATGTTTGTCTCAATTAAGATTAAATTATTGAAGTTTATTTTTTTTTTTTGATAATGAGTAAAACATATAACGTACGCAGGTTGAAAAATTAAAAATTCAAGTTATATTTCTGTTTTTTGCATGTACATTTCTATCAGGTGAATATTAGATTTTCTAGGTTTCCGTTTTATGATACGCGACAATATATCTTTCGGCTTATGCTAAATCCTCCAGGAAATAATATATTGAGAGATCTTAACTGTATTACTTTACAGGGATTTTTAGCTATTTGTCAGCTCACTATAAGTGCCAAATTTTTGCCTAATAGTATCAATAAGAACTAAACGTAAGCCACCCTTTACTGGATGGAAGATTAGATTTCGACTGCAGTATTTATTAAATAATAAAAATGATCATTATATTTCTACTTTATATATGCATATCTTATAGAAGTCTCAATTTTCAATATTCATTATATTAAATCGAAGAAGTTGATTGTAAATCCTTTAGCTCGTCTGATTAATGATTTATTCGTATTCAATGTTCTTTGATCTAATCAGAAATTGATATATAGAGAACTTTAAGAAACTCTTAATATGTTCAATGTAGTGGTGGAGTAAGTTCAGAAAACATTATGGTCTGAAGTTCCATCAAAGTAATTTGTTTCCTTTTGCTTTTTCACACCTAAATTAAACAAAACATTATTGAAAAATTTATCAGATATTATTCAATTAAAAACACAGGAAATTTATAGTTTAAAAGTGTTTTGCTAGATGAGCTGGAATCTTTAAAGGGATTTCAGGACAAAATGGTATAAATAATTTAACAAAACAGAATATCTTAAAAAATTTTCAATAATAAAGACATTAAAAAAATGTTTTCTAGAACTCTTATATATTATTCAATTCAAAATCATCATGAATATTTATTTAAATTTTATATTTAGAGGCACACATTAATTAGCTTAAAAATTATCCTAAAATTCTCACAGTTTAATACCGCTGCAATAAATGTTTTAGCTAAGCACATGCGAATGAGTTTCGTATTTGTATAAGGTCTTCAACACCCAAAAGATTGATTTTATTATTTTCTTCAATGTCTTGTATGGGCGAATTAAAAACGAAGAAAATAAAATGTTTGCATAATCGTAGCAAATATGAGGATTCACAGAAAGAAATTAACTGGAAAAGAAGGTAATTTAATTTGAATAATGTATAATTTGGTGAATATATATGCATATTAAAGAATATATAATTATATAATTTTAAGAATGTATCAGAAATAAGCAAGAAAAATATAAATGGTAAAGTTTATCGGAACTCCCTTTTCCCCGAAACAGCAAAACCCCACATTAATGAATAAATAAAAAAAGACTGTACGAATACATTAAACGTTAGTAAGTAATTTATAAAAAAATAAAGCATTAATCTTACATGAAGTAATTATTGCTCTTGAGCTTAATTGGGATAATATTAAATACTCTAGAAATTTATGCAAATATTGGATATAAATTTCTGTTTTAACTTTTCCGTTTTTTGAATGACTTGTATATATATATTCATATTGTGCATGTTAAAATAGATTTTAAACAGGAAAAAATTTATTAGAATATAAGGATTCTCCACATAATTTTACATATTACTGGTTAAATATTATTAAACAAAAATATTTTAAAAAGATAATTTATGGTTGGAGATGAAAATACATGAGTTGATTTGTCCCAACACCATTAAAATTTTATGCATTTTTTGCATCATGAAAGTTTAACTGTACTAAATTTACAAAAAAAATGAATTGACATTTATAGCTACAGCGGCACAAGCAATTAAGGATACACCTTACTTTCACTTAATAAATCAAACTTTCAATCGAAATAACACATTAACTAGAAATGCAATCGTAATTATATTTTTAGGCATAAAAAATGTTTAACTAACTGTGAAATTAAAAAAAATCAATGACAAATTTCTAAAAGAAAAATTTTCAGAGTCAATTCAAATAAACATAAGTAGATTTCTACCTCAAAAAATTGAGGATACACCAATGCAATTTTTGTTTAACTACCACTAAATTTTTATTCTACTTGCTAGTATAATAATCCAAGTTTGGGCAATGTTATCTTAAACTTTTTCGACTGTTAATTTTGCCTTTTGAAGTGGTTCTGTGAATTAAAGACGGAAATTTAAATGGAAAATGGCTCTTCGGAGAGAGGCTAGTATTGATGTAAGAAAATTTTTCAAGAAAGGAAAATCTTTTCGTGAAATAGCTGAAATTGTCGGTAGAAGCCACTCATGTGTCCAGAAAATCATTGGAAGATTTAAAAGCGATGGATTGATTGAAAATAAAAGTGGAATAATAAGGAAAAGTATTCTGAGGGATGTAGCCAAAAGGAAAATTTTGAAAGATATCAAGATTGATCCTAAACTAAGCTGCAGAAACTTCTTGAATAACGGGCAGAAGTGTATGAGCTGAAACTGTGAGAAATGTGATTAGACATGCTGGATATAACAGTCGAGTAGCTCGAAAGAAACCATTTTAAGCTTACAAAATAAGAAAAAGCGCTTGGAGTTTGCAAAAACTTATCAATTGAAGACAGATAACTTTTCGAAGAAAGTTATATTTAGTGATGAAACTAAATTCAACATTTTTGGAAGTAATGGTTTTTGGAGCGTTTGGAGACATCAATGTTATAGAAAATTTGTGGGCCACACTGGGAACAGTGGTCCAAAAACATCAAATTAGGAACAAAGCCCATTTAAAGTAAGCGTTACAAGAAGAATGGGATAAATTATCTCCAGATATCACCAAACAATAGATCGAATCGGTAACCAAGACGCTTAGAGGACATTTTAAAAGCCAAAGGATATGCAACCAAATATTGACACTGTCTTTGAATGTGATATATCACAAAAATTTAATTGATGTATCCTCAATTTTTTGAGGTAGAAATCTGCTTATATTTATTTGAAATGCCTCTGAAAATATTTCTTTTAGAATTTTGTCGTTGATTTTTCTTAATTTTTACTGTTAATTAAACCTTTTGTTATGTCTAAAAATAAAGTTACGTTTGCACTCTAGTTAATGCGTTATTTCGATTGAAAGTTGGATTTATCAAGAAAAAGTAGGGTGTATCCTCAATTGTTTGTGCCTCTGTATATATAAGGTGATTTATTTGAATACGGCACATTTATTAATTTGTAAGTAGAAATAAATTAATCAATTTAAGAGTAATAGTGACATTGAAATTTTGCTAAACAATTTGAGACAATAAGCACTTTTTAACAATCAATTACTAATTTTGTAATTATTGCTTGATAAAGTTGCAATTTTGTGATAATTTTGTAAAATTTAAATGGCCATTTTTGTTGTATTTTAACGATAATCAACAAACAAGGTGTCTCCACTTCAACAGCAATTATTGTATATTATGAGTGACTTAAAAATGTTTATCATGATCCAATGTTTGATTTCAGTTAATTATCAGAATTCTACAATGAATTGATCTGCAAGTAAAATTTAATTTCTGCTTTGATTTGATATTCATTGTCATAAAACTCAAAAAAAAGTTTTATATAGAAAATATTTTTTATAAAAAATCTAAATATTACGAAAATTAAATTAAATATTTAACGAGAACTGTGTTAATCATAAATATGATTCGCTTTTACGATAATAAAATCATTAAAATATTAATCTTTTCACACGCGAAGTTAAAAAAAAAAACTTCAAATAGAAAAACTATTTTCTTCATAGCACGTATTCTCACAGTTTTCGTTTATTACTTATGTATAAAGTATTTAAACATTTTTTTATATTACAGAGCGATATTCGTGACTATTGGTTTTATGAGGTATTGCAGACAATTTTATTCTTGGAAAAATATAACAAACAAAACCCTTTTGGTAACATTACTCATTTTGGAAACACTTTCCTAGAGCGTGAGATGGATAATTAACGTAAAACCTTTCAGCAAATTGCTCACTTCATTCTATTAAAAAAGAAGACGGGGACTATTAGAACGTAAAAATAAAAGTTGATTTTCTGCAATGGTTCCTTAATGTTTAAGGTATTTGTGGTAGCAGTATTTGGTAAAAAATTATTATTGATTAAAATTACTTTAATATACACATGAGAAATGCAAATAGTTAATTTATTGAAGTAAAATTTTTCTGCAATCATGAAAACGTTGCTGATTTTTTCATCAAACTTTGTTAATGAAAGAATAAAATAAATCAAATTTTGTGTTATTTAATAAAATAAATCAAATTTTGTAAAAATTTTTAACCTATTTTTTTATTCATCATATCAGTACAATTCTAATATTTGTGTCAGTACATCAGTACTGTTTAAAACATTGACAGAATGTATAATGATTGCTAAATGATTTTTAACAAGTTTTAGATTTGTAAATACAAAAATATGAATAATGAAAAATATACATATTTTAAAATAATTAAAATATACATATTCACTTATAAGCTTATTTAAAAGCTTATAAGCTTATAATATTATAAGCTTATTTAAAAATGTATCTTTTTATAAAATCAGAATTATTTAAATTTTAAAGAAAGAAATGGAGAATACAATGGTTGTAAATAATCAAATTGGGAATTTTTCTTAGATTTCTATTTTAACTTTTATCACACTGATAATTAACTTTCTTTTGAATTCATCACTGCTTTTTTTAAATAACTTTTCTCATTGTTATTATTCTTAGATTAATAAATAAAATAACTAGTTGGCTATTAAAATTACAACACAAGGAAACAATGAGCATAGTATCATCAACATCACATGGAAGAATGAAGAAGTTGGAACGTATAAGGATGAGATATTTTTAGAATATTGCATCATACATCAAAAGAATAGTAAAAATGCTTAACTGCAAGTATCCAATTCAGTTGGTGCAGGATCATTGCTTACGAAAATGTGGATTATTGTTCAAACTATTTGTCAAAATCTAATATATGTCATGCGAATTTAGAATTGTCAGGTTACTGAGGTTAATTATAAATGAATATCATAAATTCAAAGCCTTTCCATGACTAATGTCCGCAAGGACAAACATTTGTAAGTTTGGCTTGAAGAAATCGCTTAACGTATCATTAGATCAGAAATTAGCTTGTTTGTATCATTTCTAGCATCCATTCTTACAATGCAAAAATGCTTAATATGCAAAAATTACCAGTAACTGTATCTCTTGAGAACGTAGCATAGAGATAAATGATGGCTCAACTTTATAGAGTATCCCGAGATGTATATTGTTTTTTTAATGTATATTTTCATAAAGGTCATGTACCTTGTGTGATGGCATTTTCAGCCATTGGGTATACAATATACAATTCAAGTATGTATTTATAGTAATTTGCCCAATATTTAGTTCATTTTGGACATCTTAAGGCCAATAATTAACTCCTACCTTCAAGACTGTCGAAATTCCAACTTTCAACATGACAGCGCAAAAGCAAATGTTGCGCGATGTGGTCTTCACTTTTTCTGAAAATTTAAATTTGAAATTTCATTATTTTTCAAAATATTGTTACTAAATATCTCTCTACTTAATTTGAAATTGAATAGATGAGAAATTAATGAGAACTTTAATCAAAAATTCGTAACAAATCTTGAGACATAGTTTTTTTGTCATTCATAAATTCTTAACATTAATGCATATGTTCACAAGAACATGCTAAATTGGTTTGAATGAAGTGAATCTTAGCAAAGAGTTAAAAAAAATGCATGTGATGCATAAAAAAATAAATGGTATACTGAAATATATATAAATATATATGTATACATATAAACACACTCACACACACACAGATATATATATATATATATATATATATATATATATATATATATATATATATATATATATATATATATATATATATATATATATATATATATATATATATATATATATATATATATATATAAATGAGAATATAAAATATTATAGAATTAATTCTAAATATAGTCAGTTAAGAGTTACTAATCATACTGCATCGCTCGTCGCAAAGAATAAAAAGGGGCGCGTTCTGGATTTAAGCAGAGGGTCCATTCTAGATTTTCTTTTGGCCATCTTCGTGGCCTTAAATGTGATGGTAAACGTTAAGATCTATCCTACTTGTAGTATATGCGGTGTCGACTACGCTAGTCCCTAACATCATTTTTTTGTGTCTGTAATTTATTAAGGAGGATTAACTTGAAAATACTCAGCTGTTTATTGATTTGTTGAGGACTAAGCGTTTTATGGTTCTGGTATAGCAATGCTACTCGATATTGGATCAAAAATATCAATAACCACATTTTGTCTAGGCTTGCAATATATATATAATAACCATAAATTCACAGATTTCTGTGATAATTCTTATCTCTTAAAATCTTTCTATATATTTGTTAAAGAAAGTATTATAAATAATGGAAATATTTAATCCAAGTGTAATTTAGCCTATTTAAATATTTTCGATTTTATGCAATTATCTCAAACAATTTAATGCTTTTAAGAATTTGGGAGAATATATAAATATATTCTTGAAAATTCTTGTCAGTATTAAAATTGACTTTATATTTGCAGGAAGAGTTTGTGCATAGGACTCAATAACTAATTTATTCTTTTACGAAAAATGATAATTAAAATATCATTAGTTAAAAGTTCTCAATGAAATATAATCATAATAAACAGTTACAAATTCACAAAAGTATGCATGCTATATAAAATTAGCTTTCTTTTAAAAAAATTTAACAGTAAATTTAGTCAACCCAAACAATATTTTTAAGAATAGTCATATTAAAGCAATGACTATAAATCATATATTTTTAATGAATTAATTAATTAAATTAATTAGTTAAATCATGAATTTTAAAAAAAATTTAATATATATTTTAATTGAAATTTGAAACTGAAGTTGGTTTAGACAATTTGTAAAAAAATTTAGTAAATAATAAAAGTTTTAGAAAAATATAAAACAAATGTAAGTTATTGTAATGGGAAATACATTTTTGTATACAAAAGTAAAAATTATATGTATATAATTGGAAATGTATTGGATAATAAGTAATTGTATTAAAAACACCAGGTGTATTTTAATGTTTTCGCATAAATAACAATTTTTTAATCATTTTAAAATATAAATCGTATGCAAAAATTTTCTCTCTTGTGACACATAAATACATCTTTCTATCTGCGAAAAATCCAACCTGAAGGTAGTAAATGATAAAAAGCTTCATAAATGCCTTCAAATATGTCAATCTAACCATTACACGATGTCAAATGTACACAAACATTCATAAAACACATTTTCTGTTGTTACGATTATTATTTTTGTTGAATATTTTTATAAGATGATTAAAATCTTATTGCTATTATGTTTTTAAAAGCACTTACATCAATTTATACCTGTAATTTTAGGATATTATTAGTTTCTTGATCCAAATTGAACAAGGATTGTCAAATTATGCGCTATTTTTCATAACTGTTCATGTCATTTGAAACTCTTTTGTATGTAATGTATCTATCTATCTACATATATATATATATATATATATATATATATATATATATATATATATATATATATATATATATATATATATATATATATATATATATATATATATATACTGACCCAGTCACGCGTTGCAGTGGCTGAGTATTTAAAATACATTGAATCAATTTTTTACTAATTCTTGGGTTCAATCAAATTAATATTTTCTGAAAAAATTTAGAATAGGTTCATTCATAGGAGATTAAAATATAAACGTTTCACCAAAATTTAATAGTAATAGGTAAAGTATCGAAATTTTGAAATTAAGCACAAATCAACATATACTTTCTTAATTTACATTTTATTCATCTTATATTAAATTATAGTTTGTAATCAGTGACTTACTTATAAAATATACTATATAAATTAAAGACATCTAAAAATAAATTGTTATAAATGAGGTAGATAACATTGACATCGAACTATTATTATTTTAATTTTAAATTATATTAAAACTAAAAATTTTTTCCGCGGCATTATACTGAAATAAAAAAATTAAAAGAATTTGTCATTTGAATAAATAAATTAGATCAAAATGTTCTACTGAATAAATTAATAATTATCAAATTATAAAATAAAAACAAAAAATAATAAAAGGCTATCAAGAAATACTTACATATTTTCGAGGTGGTATGAAAATTAGTAGAGAAAAACAGTAATAAATAAAATTTTATTTTACTATTTATAATATTAAAAATATTCAAACTGAATACTGCACAATAATAACACAATACAAAGTATAATTATGAAAATGATTCACGAAAAATTGTTATAGTATCATTATACATCATGAAAATATATGTAAATTCTATATTTAACCACGCGCTTGCGCGCGCACGATAATTTTCTCGAAGATGGTGTAATCTAGAAAAATAAACACGTCGCCATCTGCCGAATACCTGTGCAACTTAGATACTAAACCGCCATCTATTAGGAACTTACAGAACTAACCAAAAAAAATAAAAAAAATTTAGGGTTGTACTACCCCTAACATTTAGGGGGATGAAAAATAGATGTTGGCCGATTCTCATAGATACCGGATAAGCACAAAAAATTTCATCAAAATCGGTCAAGCCGTTTCAGAGGAGTATGGCAACGAAAACTGTGACACGAGAATTTTATATATTATATATATATATATATATATATATATATATATATATATATATATATATATATATATATATATATATATATATATATATATATATATATATATATATATATATATACGACATCTTTACAAATAATATAAATTATCAGCAGGAGAATAAAGTTTAGAATATTTTGAGATTATGGACTGTATTTTTAAGAAAGTGGGATATGATTTGAATTCTAATTGTATGCTATGATAATAAAAATAGTTTATTCAGAATACTAATTTTACCATTACCTTTATATTAAAACTAGCAAGTCTTTGATAATTAACAAAATTATAGGCCTTAATTTAATCATTTTTTATGATAATTTCATTTTACAAATTTTAGGATTACATATTTGAGTGAAAATAGTAAACTATAAGGAAATAATATTAAATTTAAATATGAAAATGTATTAGAAAAAACAACACCATCAAATATAACTAAACATTTTGGGGATAAATAAGGTAAGTAAGGTAATATAACGTAGGTAAATAAGGTCTGCAAGTATTTACTGTACGTATAAGCAAAAATACTAAACATATAAACAGAAAAAAACTGCTCAAAAGAAATTTCTTGAATAACAGTAAATATGAACCAAATACACTAAAAAGAATACCAAGATGCAATAGCTGAAATCGTTATATCCTATTAATGTAGAAACAAAAATATCATGTATTCATAAATTGAGATTATATGGTCTTTTAATTAATAGTATTCTCTCTAATTGATGGGGATTTGCTTACATAACAGCACCTTTAGCTCATGAAATTTCTTGCAAATATTTACGATGCAGATTGCTCACCTTGAATGAATAATTTGGATCATTATTATTGTGTGGTAATATTGCATAGCATACATAAGTCACACATTTTAAAAGTTACATAACTGAATCAGTAAATAGATTTATCTCATGACGTCTCCGGCATAATATATTTTTTGACTTTTGATATTTATATAAATATGACGTAAACTGTTGTCATATGGCTTATTAGTGATTTATTTATTGAAAACTGCGATGTAAATTGTTTTTAAAGCCCGTTCAGTCTCAAACTTTGAATGCAGTAAAAGGTTTTTGGAAATTTTTAGAATGAAATTTTGGATATTCTGTTTTTACTTGCGTAAGGAATAAAATTTATTAAATAATTGGGTACGAATTAAACTACACTATACAGGAAATTTATATATAAATTTTATGCATGTTAAAATATTAGGCTTAAACATGTCGAAAAACCTATATTTATGACATCCATGTCAATATAATAAAAATATATTGTAATTTTCATTTTACTTTTAGACTTTCTTAATAATACTTTAATTTTGTTGAAGCACACGAAAAATGAAAAGTTTGATAGTCAATTATGATTAAGTAAAATAAATTAATCTTTACATTGTATGTTGCACGCTAACTTACAAAGTATTAGTTTAGTTTGTAAATACACAAACAAGCACACACTTGTGGTTAAAATTTAAGAAAAAATTTAAAATTTTAAATAGTTACGAAGATATTATTGAAAAAGGGTTCTTGTTATCGATATAATGAGCACTTAATTCTGTAGAAAGGACATGAATAAGCAAATTTCAATAGCGAAATATCACAAGCGATGTGAGTATGTGTAGAGCGTGTGTATAATATGTTCAAGATTAGATTAAAAGGAAGGAAGGAGACTCAATTAAAGACATTCGCTGCAAAAGCAAATGAGAAAGCTCTTGCTAAAAGCAGACATAAAACACCACCTTGTTGACTTTACGCGTGGTAGAATGATCTGAAAGCAGGAGAAGAATGTAAGGATTCCAGGTATCTGAAGATTTCAAAATCAATGAAAATGTTATTTCTTTTCATGTCACTCCTTGAAAGTCATCAAAGTCTTAAGTACAACTATTAGAAATATTGATAGTAACCATCCCAAGAAAACAAATGTAATGGATGATCGATATATCATATTGCAGGAAAAAAGTACCAAAAATCCGATAACAAACGTCACTGCTCAGCAACTGTGTACAGTAACGGAGTGACAAGCATCGCTACATACTGTGTCTAGACGTATTCACAAATGTGGCCTATTAGCCTACAATCTTGAATGTTGTACACCTTTAAAATTTTATCTCTTTACACCACCTAAAGGTTTCACCTTTAGGGTGGTGTAAAGAGCACTGCAACTCAGCAACGGAGTCTTGGCTTTTTTTATGGATAAACATTTCAGTTACACTAATTGTTCTCAACTCCAGTTGATTTAGTGAAACGTAGGGGCATAGTTTTAATTCAATAACATAATAGAAAATATTATGGTAGTCCAATGATTTCCATCTGAGAAAGCATCATTCTAAATGGGTTGATTTAGATCCATGCTGTTGCTTTGGAGCATATCCTTGTGGTATAATTACATTTCCTGGAGAACACCTAACACTGAATCACATCTGATTAAAGAAGAGGCTCTTACCTTAAGAACTGTTGGACAATCTGGTGCTGATTATTGAGAAAATTTTTTTAAAGAACTATTTTATTAATGGAAGGGCACATCTTATATTAAATAATACGTGATTATTGTTTTTCTTCTTGGACAAATCAATAGACATGCGTAACATATCTACTTAATAAAACATTTTTTTGCTTGATTGTACACTATTCATTGCTCTTTATGCGCTACAAATCTTACATTTTTAATATTGCCACCTTTCATTTTAAATTTAATAAATATACTATAATTCATTAATTTAATCAATATATAATAACTTTTTATTTTAAAATCTTAAGTTATTTATCCATATGCCACTGTATAATATTTTAAACTGACAAATTTCATTTGTGATTACAACACTTGACAAATTCTGAAAGTGAAAGCCAATATTTGTGATTACTCCTTAATTAGATCAGGGAAAAGGTGCCTGTGACAACTTCTATGACGTCATTTGAATTTTAGAACAGACTTGAGCGGTATATTGTATTTAAGTTTTCGCTACATATTACGTAAATTCTCTGACTGTTTAAATTAAATTTTCATTTCGCTGAATAATGCAATTGAAATTCTTCAAATGAAATACGTTTTAGCTTAAATTAATTATTTGTATACTATAAAATGAAAAACGTCAAGATGTCAAAATGTCTTAGAACACTTGAAAAATTGTCTTTTCAAATAAATTATATCATGTGTTTCATATGACTATAAGTGACAGATAACGTATGGTTGTAAGAATAATAGTTTTACATACAAATTTTTTCAAAATATAGAACCACATATTAATTAATTAAATTTATTATCGTTGAAGGTTATATAATTTTTAATACTAATCTTAAATTATAATTCAATTTCCGGAATTATTAATTTGATATTTCTTGTACTATTTTCATTTATCTCATTAAATAAAATATATGATATGAGGTTTGAAAGAATTTCTTAGAAGATACTGTTAAACAAAGTTCATTATTTTCCTTTTAAACGTTGTATATTATGAAATCATTTGTATACTAAAAGATTCTAAGCATATTTTTGGAATATGAAAGCCAAAAATAAAGAAATTTTAAAACTGCATAAAATTAAATGATTTTTTAATTAAAAAAATTCAAGATTTAGCTAAACTACATGTAAATTAAATCATCCGCTTAAAATTGTAAAAATATTCCCGTATCAAAAATCAATTGTTTCTGAAAATAACAAGCTGCCTAGCATAGGAATAAAATAATATATATATATATATATATATATATATATATATATATATATATATATATATATATATATATATATATATATATATATATATATATATATATATATATATATATATATATATATATATATATACATATATATATATATATACTTCCAATAAGAATACTTTTAAAAAATGAATAAGAAAAAATGGCATGAAATAAAATTAATACAAAGATAAAATTATAGGCATAAATAAAAACTTGTAATTTTCAGAGCTAAAAGTTTCTTTTATAGATTTTTATAACAAACTAAAATTTAAAACTAGTAAATTATACTTTCTACAAAATATCATTGAATTTACATCAAGTATAAGGCACAATGACATTATAAGAATACTGTATAACGTTTTAGAAAAATTAAGACATTACTTCCCTCAGAAAGAACTCATATGATCATATATTTAAATCTCTCTCAAACGAAGAAATTTAAAACTCGAACGAAGAAATTATTAATTAAATTATTTTGTGACATATAATTTCGAGCAGTATATTTTATTTAAAGCTTTAATTAAATGCTGTAACAAGTGATCACACACACACACACACACACACACACACACACACACACACACACACACACACACACACACACACACACACACACACACACACACACACACACACACACACACACACACACACACACATTTATATATATATATATATATATATATATATATAATTTCACTTTAATATCCTAATAAATTAGAATATTTCTGATTTTTAAGATATTCCGAAATACATAAAATTTCTAAACAATAGAAACTCTTTTTTTGCTTACATTATGTTAAATTTACTAATAGGTATCATTTATTAATAAAGGCAATTGTTCACGAGTTAAATATAATTATAGTGACTTTTATATACTTTAAAAAATAATAAAATGTTTAAAAATTAATATTGCAAAAGTGCTTAGTTCAACAAAAAATCCTATCAAGTTTAATTAAAACGAAAATATATTTAAAAAGAATATTAAAAATATTTTTAAGAATGCCTTTTTCACCTTTTTTATGTGTTGACACACATTGATATTTTTTAAAATATCAATGTGTGTAAATATATATATAATATATACATATACATATATATATATATATATATATATATATATATATATATATATATATATATATATATATATATATATATATATATATATATATATATATATATATATATATATATATATATATATATATATATATATATATATGTGTGTGTGTGTGTGTGTATCTGTAAATTGAGTTTAATAGAAACAATTTAACCGAGAAAATTATGAAATACATATTATTTTATCAGAAATTATGAAACTGAAGTACATAATAAATTTCCTATTTTAATTTCTTTCATAACGAAGTAAGAAGTTAATAGAAAAAAACTTATTTGAAAAAGTTCGTTTAAA
The DNA here is from genome assembly GCA_037975125.1 of Latrodectus hesperus. Lineage (NCBI taxonomy): Eukaryota > Metazoa > Arthropoda > Arachnida > Araneae > Theridiidae > Latrodectus > Latrodectus hesperus. The sequence goes on from CM075856.1 coordinate 22,255,546, forward strand.
TATTTAGCAATATTTTTTCCCTATTATTGGATTTTCTAGAAAACTTTTTTTAAAGATTTTTGCGTATTTACATTTTTACATTTTTTCCCTACTATTCTCAATTTCTATTTGAAAGATCCTTTTTCAAAGAAAAAAAATGTTTAACTGTTTTTTTTTTCTTTTTGTAACGAGAATTCATTATTTTCTGTTCGTGTCAAAAGGGAGCTCTAAATGAAGGCTGGGAAATCATTGGTCTTGTGGTATTACTTACCAGATGGGTGATTAAAAGAAAGCCTTTCAGTAAATTGCTCATTTGACTGCAACTCAAAAAAGCATTGAGAAATCGTAAAAAAAGAAAAACTTTTTTGTCAAGATTTCTTTCAAATTACAGAAACCACATTTACTAATGAACCTAGAAAAAATGTTGGAAATGCAAGGAAAAAGTTCTCAGAAATAATAAAGTACACTTTTTGGAAAAGAAGTTACTCATTCAGATTATTGATTTATTGGATGATATATCTGCATTTAAAACACTAAAACATGAAAATAGATAGAGAGAATTTTCATTTTCTGTATAACTCCAAACTTCATTTAAGAAAATACAAATGTAAGATAAAATAATTTGTTATTAATTAATGTTAAATATGCAATATATTTTTAAATAATCTATTTATTTATATTTTTAAGTATTTTTATATGTAAAAGTCACAGTAATTTTCTAATAAATTTGATATATTAATAAAATGTCATTTTCTTATAAAATGTTAACTAACATATAAAACATTCATTAAAATATAGAATTATCATGGAGGTCTATTAAAACAAAATTATTTTATGAATGTAATTGTTTTAATTATGTGTATCCATTAATTAAAATCATATAAACTCTAAAGTTATATTTAATGAAATCAAAAATATATTTTCTTAAGATGTAATAAATAATAATGTTTATTATAATTTGAATCCAAATACCAGAAGTATTAATATGATAAGAAGCAATAATAAGATGTAGGAATGCATAAATATATATAAGATGTAATTGTAATGTTTTATGTATATACATACATACTTATTTACTTATTCATATATATATACATCATACATACACACACACACACACACATATATATATATATATATATATATATATATATATATATATATATATATATATATATATATATATATATATATATATATTTATATATCTATCTATCTATCTATCTATCTATCTATCTATCTATCTATCTATCTATCTATCTATCTATCTATCTATATATATATATATATATATATATATATATATATATAATAAACTAAACACATGCAAATTAATCATTTACACTGCTTTATTTTATAAACTTTTTAAACAAATTTCAACCCTTAAAAGTCTTATTTTTATTTTTTACATTTCAAACTTACTTTATTTAGCTTTAACTGAAAAATTTTTTCTTAAGATTAAGAATCCTAAAAAACGAATCCCAGCTTCTGCTACGTTGTTTCTTCAGATTTCAAGGTAGTATTGGACAGTATTTTACTTTTTCCATATTTTTGAGCATCTTAGCTGGTTTTCAATGGTTTTCTTTAAATAGTTTTCATTTTTTTAATTAAATTTCCCAAAATGCTTCCTAAGATTTTATTTTTCCCTGATTATTATTTGCATATTTTTCTTCCTAAAGCTTTCAAAAACAGCCAAACTTTGTTATCTTTTTCTACTGTCAACTCAAATATTAACTTCAAACAAATTCTCATCTTAAACTTATTTTATTTAGTATTTTCAGTATTCTGTTAATATGGGCTCAATAATATTATACCTATTAATTTATAAATTGATTACTTATCTCTCGTTTTTCTTTAATTTATTTAATTTTCTCCAATTCATTTAAAAGTATTCGCTTATTGGTTTAAAAATTTAATACTTCTACATTAAACATAATGCTAAGTATTTTTACGATTTTATTTCAAAATACCATTTGCTGAACTTTATATCTTCTTTTTATTTTTCCCTCATATTATTATTAATTATGAGTCAATTAGATGTGCACAGTTTTATTTCTTGTTTCTGAAACTAACATCAATAAAATGCCTATTTCATTGCTTTCTTAAAGATAAAATGCAAGTTTCTGTTAAAGATTATAATTGAAAATTTTACACATAATAGTGTATATCAGCCTAAATCTTTAATTGCAATCACATAAAATATAAAAGTAAAACTGCATGGAACGTAAAGTAACCGACAAATAAATATTCAATCATTTATCTAAAGGAAATTTAGTATGATAAAAATATTTATAACAATTTATTTCATTTAATTAAAAAACTATTCACACACACACAATCAACAATACTGGTATTATGCTTTGTCATTTTCTAATACCCATTTTTATCCTCATAAATTATGGTTAAAAGTATACATATGTATATCTTGAGTCCATTTAAAATACAAATAGAAATTTTCCTGTATTTTTGATTATAGATCCTTATAATTATTATTTATTAATTAATATTAATATAATTCTTACACACATACGCATATATATATATATATATATATATATATATATATATATATATATATATATATATATATATATATATATATATATATATATATATATATATATATATATATATATATATATATATATATATATATATATATATATATATATATATATATACTATACTTTTTGGTGTGACTTTTGGGTGTACTGGCTTCTTTAAGACTATGTCATGGGCCAGTGCAGAAAAGCCATACTTTGTGCCAATGTGGTCAACACCCCCTGATGAAGTTGGCCATGTTGGTACTTCGTTCCACTTTCCTTTATTCTATTTTCTCTTTACTCTATTTACTCTTTACTCTAATTTTTTTAAGTGGTTGCTTATTCTTATTACTTTAAAATGATCAGAATTGTTCCGAATTAGAAAAAAAAACAAATATAAAAATATGCACGATATATTTCGTTATTGCTATATATATGATTATTCATTTCAATGTAATATTACTAATGTTCAAAACGAATTGTAGTTTTAACTTGAAAATTTTGTGCGAAAAAGCACTAATTCAGAAATTGTTAGCAATGCTAAATAATTAAAAGTTGTTAATTCCTATCATTTACTTTTCTTTTTTATGAAAGCATTGTATATAACTCACCATATTGAACATAATGAGCTTGATAATTCGGCTGTTGTTCCACAAAATGCAAATAAAACATCCAAAATTTTTTTCAAAATATCTTAAATTAAATTTTTAAGAAGTAATTAACATTTTAAATTTATCGAAAAGCTGTCTATTTACATCTTTGCATGAACTCATTACAATTAAGAAAATTCTTTTTAAAATTGGTATCACGTGGGTACAGAATTGACCAAAAAATTTAAATAACATTGCATCGAATATTCAGCGCACTGTTTACAGCAATTTTGGAGCAGAAAAAAGACTATTTTTGAGTAGTGTGGCAATTCACAAAATAGAAATCCATCAATCACTTCAATACAAAGCTGAATGTACTGGCGGACTGCTAATTGCGACTTAATGGGAAAAATCTACAAAAATGCACCACAGGGGAATTAAAAACGATCAAAATTCTGAAAGGAGAGATTGAAGCACGTTACCTGGCAAAGGGATTACTTCTGTATTTGAAATAAGCACTGTATTTTATTAAATAAATAATTTTCGAAAATGAAAAAAGAATTATTGAATATTGTGTTCTTTTATTACTATGTTTGAAAAGAAAAATATTAAGAAAAAAACTAGTTTAAATAGCGATTGTAAAATGGTATCATCTGTCATCATGCCAATATTCTGCTTCCCAAATTAATAACAATAGCGATTAAATTACACAAATTGCATTCTAAAATAACAAGATACTGTTTTCTCCTCATATATTGTTTCCAGTAATCGCTACCGATTTGAATGGTTAAAAATTGTTTCAGTGAATGAAAGTAATTGACAAGATTAAGGTGAAATCTTTTGCAAAAAATAAATCAAAATGCTTGGAAATTACTTGAATGGAAATATCACTGCTAATGAGTAAAGTGAACTTTAATTTTGACATTTTATTGATCAGCTTACGAATTTAGCTACTTTTAATACAGAACCTAAAATTTTTTTTTAAGTTTTCCAAAAGATGTTATTTCTCATAAAATATTCAGATTTGTTTTCAAATTAAAGAAACGCATCATATAATGATAAATGTTTATACGAATCTGAAACATGTATTCAAAAACTAATTATTCTAACATTTTCTTTCATTAATACCTTTTCTGTTCCCATACCTTAAAAAAATCTTTAAATAAACTTAAATAGAGGAAAGTAATTAGGAATAGGTGGAAATAAAGTGTTAAAAACAACGTTATATAAAATTATTTAATAACAATTAACAAATATTATTTGTTAATTTTACAATTACATTATTACTAAATCCTTAATATTAATTTAAAAATTTAAGTTATTAAACGTGATACTGCATTTTAAGGTGACTTAGCTTTGAAACAAAATACTAATGTTTGAGAATATGTGTTGAAGCATTAAAATTTATAGTGAAGTACATGAACATGTTTTTGTTCAAATAGTTACCTAAAATGCAACAGATTAATGTGTTCAATTATTGCGATAGAATTCCACTATTCATTTAATTTTTGTAAATCTGTAAAGTTTATAAATATGTAATTTTTTTAACTGAATACATAATCAAAGTGTTATTAAAACCCAATTTTTTTTCTTATTTTAGAGGCACTGAAGATCAATTGATGTTGATAAAAGATACAACTATTAATTAACTTTTAAACCTAATATACTTTATAAAATTCTAAAGAGAAAATAAAAAATATTTAATTGAGGATTAATTTTGAACAGATTAATTTTAGAGATTTTATAATGTTATAAAGTAAAAATAAAATATTTCTTTTCTTTTTAACAATTTTTTATGTCATTTTTATTATATAAGAGTATAAAAAATGTGAAGCTCAGTTTTAATTTAATACAATAAATCGAAGTAAAAGATAAAAATCTCTAAAATACTTTCACATTCTATATATTAATTAACAACTGAAAACAATATTATGAATATTTACTATAACAAAAGTTAAATAGATTTAGAGCTACTTCAAGTGTAATTAAAATAAATCTAATTTTGTAAATTTCTGCAGTATTTATAGTAGTAAAATGTTTAAATTTTTATTTTTTAATTTAATACCTCTTTAAAATGAATTTTTAATTAATAAATTCCAATAATATGTCTGCAAATTTGTCCCAAGGTAATGAATTTAAATCTAAGAAAATAAGTAAATGCAATTAGTAATAAAGAAAAAATATATTTAAAAATAGCTTAAACAAGTAATTAATATTTCATATGCATTAATTTATTTTATAAAATAATGACAATTATGAAGACTTTTTAACATAAATAATTTAATTATTTCAAATGTATATATATATATATATATATATATATATATATATATATATATATATATATATATATATATATATATATATATATATATATATATATATATATATATATATATATATATATGTATATATATATATATATATATATATATATATATATATATATATATATATATATATATATATATATATATATATATATATATATATATATATATATATATATATATATATATATATATATATATATACATATATATAGATATAGATATATATATATACACACAAGTTGGAAGAACGGTAAATCATGATCCATTTTTAGCATACACTCAATAATCTTCCGGTGCTATAGATATTGATAGATCTGAAAACCCTCATCTTTGGAGGTAATGTAATTTTCATTATCAAACATAGAACTCATTTGAGCGAGTAATTACAACTCTTTAATTATTCCAAACTAGAAAACTTCTTTCAGAACTTTTCTTTCGGAAAACTTTTCTCTTTCTTCTTCCCAGACGAAGCTTTGTATGAATGTTACCACGAATTAATAATTCCCTTCTGATCAATAAAGAGAAATGCATAAAACCACTTGATTAAGTAATGTCTGAAAATTATTATTGATTTTTCAATGAGTAAACTTCCTTTCTTAGAAGAAATAATGGATTTTCTACAAAAAAAAGGATTGTAATAAAAGTGATATTATTTCCTTTTAAATTGAAAAGATATAATTTCTCTAATATAATTAATGATCTGAAATAGAGTGTGAATTATCTAATTTGTTTGGTAAATTATTAAATATAAATCAAAAAATTTCAACAAACAGTTTTGAACAATATTATTTAAAACATCCATTATACTATTTTATCTTATGTATTATTGACTGTTTAATTTGAAGTGATTATTTAGAATGTAAAAATAATGATAATTGAGATATTATTGACAACATTTATAGTAAATAAGATTCTTTGCATATTTCTTTTTTCACTTACACATTCTTCTGCGTTGTATTTAAATTTTTTAATTAAAAAACTCAATAGTTTTTTTTCAATCAAAGAAAATACTTAATCATTTTAATGAGTATTAAAATTATTGAGTGTTTTCTTTTTTTAACAGGAAGTGTTTAAACTGTTGTCTAAGGTTGTTTTACGAAGGACTTACATTAATTTACATTAATTTCTTTAATTACATTAATTATTTTTCTTTTCATAGACCATTTAAATAATTCTTAAAAATGTTTCATAAATTGCTTTCGAAAATAATTTTGTTTGTCTATAGATAATTGTATTTATTACTTATAATAATTTTAAGACAATCATTTTACTATTTTAATAAATATAACTTCTACTAAACTTTTTTCTATCAAAAATATCTGAGCAAATATTTTATTTTAATATAGGAATATTTGTTTTATTTTTCAGCAATTAATAACTTGAATTAAAATATTTACAGTTTTTAAATGTGTATTGAATTTACGTTTTTAATACATATTGACTAAAAAATTTAAATACAAATATTCCTAACCTTATTAGTCTATTAAAATGGAAAACAATTAAAATTAAATTACTATATGTTATAATTTATATTCATTTATTACTTTAGCATAGTATTTATATCTATTAAACAGCTACTTATTTCTCAAATAAAGCTATGCTTAGCAAAATTGAAAAACATATGGAAATTTACAAATTTTTTTCCTATTATAAATACGTTTCATTGTAACAACAATACAATTCATGATATGCATTTGTGGAAAATACGAAAATTATATATATATATATATATATATATATATATATATATATATATATATATATATATATATATATATATATATATATATATATATATATATATATATATATATATATATATATATATATATATATATATATATATATATATATATATATATATATATATATTTATATATATATATTATATGTATATAGTAGACGCTCATCTTTGCGAACTTCTAATTTACGAACAATTCCCGATTTTATGAACTTCTAGCTGTACCATAACATGGTCTTATAGACTCAGTGGTTAATTTTTAGGAAGTTATTTTCATGCCTATTTCCTTTAATTTATGTTCATTCATTACTAATTATATTTTTTGTGATTCAAAAACATGGATCGCCGTTTGCATTGGTTCCTCCGAATTGGAAACTTTGGGAGATGTTCTCTCACTTATTCAATTTCCACATTACACCCTATGCATCAGAGTGTAATCAATAGCTTCAAGTGCAAATAATTTAAAGTAATTTTGCAAAGAGTGACGGTTACTTTATATCCTCGACTTATGGAATTAACATTCTAAGCGTAATGCACTTGTGATTTCGTGGTTGGAATGATGATGCGGGAAAAAATAATGTCTATATTATTTTGACAATTAGACTTTATTAAGGAAGTAAAAAAGCTTTAAGTTATACGATGTAAGAAAATTTCTTTTCTAATGAAGAGTGCTGATGAATTAATTACTCATTTATGGATTTAAACAAAAAAAATCTAGTGCTACTCGAACTACATGTTTCAGACTTTTTAAATGTATATTTAGATGAAAAATCAAATGTGTTACTAGTTTAAAAAAACAAATTTTTATATGATAAACAAAAATTATAATGTTAGTTATTAATATGAAAGGAAAAGAACTTTCAGATTATAAACAATAAGGATATGACATATTTCTGTAACCATTTGAAAAATAAACAGTTGAATAGCTAAAAAGATTAATTAAAGATTTTTTTAGATAAACAAACGAAAAAATGCTTTTCTGCGTTGAAAAATTGGAAAACTGTGTTTCTAAAAGAGTAATTTTGAAGAAAGAAATCGATTGTTTTGATGGAATTTTCACAAATATAGTGATAGTAAGTTTTGTTTTTGAGTATGAATTTTATTTGCCCAATGTTTTTTTACAATCTTCATTAAATAGTTTTTAATTGTAATTAATTTGTAAACAGAGACAAACTTGTCTGAAAAACTTGTTTTGAAATCTAACTATATTTTACGGTTTTTAAATTTTTTCTGTGAGTTTGCATACTTTTGAATTACAGATGGTTGAAACTTTTAGATTTTTCTAAAATTAATGAAGATGAGAAGTCAATTATACCATTTAAACCAGGAGAAACGAATATACAGTATTAATCTACCAATGACGAATTGTTGAGCATAATTTAATCTCACACCAGAAAAAACCAAGGAAAAACAGCAAATATGCATTAAGAGTTTCAAGTTAAATGCAAAACATTACATATAATGTTGTAATTATATATTTAAGTTATTATTAAATTATTTAAGTTCAAATAGAAAACAGTTCACATAAGTGTGGTATTGTTTTTAAGCAAAATGTCAGTTCTGAGTTAAACTGAAATATCAATTTGATCATATCATTCAAATAGGAATGGTGAATATAAGTTCATAATATTGTATCAAAATCATTTAACTATGCTTATTCAACTACAACGTTAAAAAAACTAAGAGAGTTGAAGAAGTAGTGTATCACGTTCTTAGAATATTTTTAATATTTGGAGTTCAACAATGTTGTTGTTGTTGTGACTTATCCCTCCCGGTTGACGGCAACATGAACCAACCATGAGCTCGAACGCCTTCAAACAATGGAGCACAGCCTTAAGGTTGGGGAATGTAAGTTCATAATATTGTATCAAGATCATTTAACTATGTTTGTCCAGTACGACATTTGAAAATCTAAGAGAATTAATGAAGTAGCGTATCATGTTCCTCGAATATTTTAAGCATTTGGAGTTTAGAGTTTTAAAATATTTTTCTATTCATTTTATTATGTGATCATAAGAATTTTTAAATATTATCTAATTCATTAACTAGAAATTCATTTATATTTACAGAAGCTAAATCTGTGAGTTGTCAAGAAAAAAATTGTAAAGAATGCCAAAACAAAGCATAAAATCCAGATAAGATCATAAAACTTGATTGCGCAGATAAAAGTACAAACTAAAAAGTCTTCTTCCTCCTGATACAATACAAAACTAATACTGATTACAAAATGTTGTTGTAGTTTTGCGTCAACTAAGCTGGCATTATGGGATGCGTTGCTCCACTTTTCCATATTTTTTTGTGGAGTCCGACTTCCTCAGTACACACATGCCCTAGGTGCCCGTTTATAGGGTAGGCAACCATTCTAAACTAATTGATACAAGGAAAGGACAAAGTCAGGATAGAGATAAAGAGAAAGTACATCCATGACCAGATAGGGATTCGAAATCAGGACATTCTTATGCGCAATCAAACACGCTGACCACTAGACAGGGTGTGCAGTTTCAATACTTTAAAAGCTATTTTTATTCAATAACTATAACTAATTTTAATATTCAAACTATATTTTTCTAAAATTGTATTTTTCATTAAAAACCAATTTTGCAAGAAATTTTCTTTTACTTTTTACCATAATTCATACAGTTCACACTCTTTTATTTATATAATTAAGAAATAAAAATATAAAAGCATTAAAAAGAAATTTTGTAAAATAACTTTGTATACAACATACTGAGTTTTATATAATCATTCATTCCTTCTGCATTTTTTTATTTTTTACTCTATATCAGAAATATAATAATTTTATGTTGATTCTGTTAATTATTTTTTGCAAATTTAAAATAAATAAGTCATTTAAAAATAAAATTTTTCTTTATAAAATACTTTAATATATGATTTTTTTACTATTTACGTCGATTATATATATATATATATATATATATATATATATATATATATATATATATATATATATATATATATATATATATATATATATATATATATATATATATATATATATAATTACAGTTATCACAAGTACATATATCGAAAATATTCAGTCTGCAATAAATATCCATCAAAATTAAAAATTTATAAAAAAATATTTAAAATATTAATTTATATTAGCCTAATTTTTTCATTTACAAAAAAGGAAAAAACTTAGCAATCTGAATTCTGCCTCAAATTTTCATAACTCGTTAAAAAATTACTGAAAATTTCCTATCTAAATATTACAATTGTATGATAGGTTAAATGTTATTTTTGCTTTTACTTCTATTCATTTGTCAGTGACAGTAACCTTTCTATAGTAGCATATTTAATATAGAATTTTTAAAACTGTCTCATAAGAAGTAAAACCTATTATTTATACCTTTCAGCCTGACAAAGTGCAGGAGTGATGACCAATTATGTAGTAGTGAAAATCATTTTTTGTGTCATCGAAGTTGGTAGTCGGTCATCCTGAAAGTTTATGGATCATCGCAATTTAGAATCAGAATTTAGCAGAAGGCCCCGGACATGACCTGCCATCACGCAGACGCACGATTCCGCTTAGAAGACATTGCAAACTTAACTTATTTAATATTCCCCAGCCAACATAAACGGAAACAACAGATCTTCTTTTGGATCGAAATTCGAACTTGCTACTTTTCTGTGATGATAACGAATGACCTAACTAATATACAATTACAGTCAGAAAGCGTTTGCATTAATTAAGTGGAAATTAAAACTTTAATGTCATAAAAGAGTGTACAGTAATCTAAGAAGTGGTTGGGTTTTTTTTTACGAGAAACTGTAGATAAGTGAAAATAAGAAAACTGTGAATATGTTATAGCATATCAAATGAAGCATGAAGGGCTCGAAAATTTCTTTTTGTTACGAAATACTTTAAACATTTTAGAAGAAATTTCTTTCATTTGAGTTTTAACGCTCATATTTTGGACTTCATTGATAGCATTAGTATAAGTGATATGAAATTTCTTTCCGTTCATCAGAGTGGTAAGAAAACTGGAAGCATGTTCATTGCAATGAAATAAAGCATTGGATTTTCAAAGACTGAAAGCAAAACAAATATTAAATTATTAAATAAACATACACACACATTGCATTTATTTTATTTCATTTAATTCTAGTAATCCTAAGTCATAGAGATGTTTTTGTAAATAATATCTCGTACCTAATAATTTAATTAATTATTATAATTGATGTAAATACAGCATTTATGAACTCAATTTTACATTTGTGAATTCCATTTTTATTTCTTTATGAAATTGTGATATTTATAAGCCTTATCCAGTATTTCATTTTTTTGTTTATTTTTACTTTTTTTCAAAAAATTTTTTACAGCTTTTGAAAAATTAATAAAACTTAATCTTCTGGGAAATGAATTAGTAAAATTATAGTATAAATAATATAAATTAATTAAATTACACCACGATATTTTAGAAAGTTATCATGACACAGTTTATATTTAGTCGTTTAAATAAATATTGAATTTTTATAAATATAGAATTAAGGAACCAGGCGTGTGGCATTTATTCTGATTAATTCGCACTACTATTCAATTACTTGGAAAAAAAATCTTCAGAAAATTTCAATTTCTTCTTCCAAAGTGAAACTTCTATTGACTATAGCTGCTAATTAACTATTCTTCCAAAGTCTGATCAATTAGGAAAAGGTGCATAAAATCACTTCATTAAGTTAAGTCCGAAGAATCCTATCGATCGCTCCTGAAGTAAATTTTCTTGTTCAAAGAAAAAAATTGTTTTCTTAGAAGATTGTTTGGGAAGTTTTCTTTGGGAAAATAAGTATGGTGATATTAAGGTGAGAAAATTGATGGTAAACTTTGAAACTAATATATTTGCTTTAATGAACTGGGTTCAATCCAGTTATTTTCCTATTGATGATAGAGTTCTTCGTTTATTAGTGTTAAAGTCAGATAGTTAAAAAATTCCAATTAAAATTACTTTGCATTAGTTTTATTAAAAACTATTTGAGATAAATTATTTAGTCACGAAGGGAAATTTCAGAATTATATAGAAAATGTATTACAATGTAGAAAAAATTTATAGATAAATGTAAAATTTTTAAGTGCACTGTAATGTAAAAATTATAAAAAAATTAAAAAATGCTGACTTTAACTTCATTAAGCTTTCATTTTTAGTTTACGTTCAATAAATTTTTAAAGTTTTTTTTGAAGTACTTAAGTATAATGGTCAATGAAAAATACACATTTAACTAATACAATACTAATATATTATATTTGTATAACATTTAAGTTAAAATTTTGTATATTATATATGTAAAATTACAAAATAATTATCGCACATATTTTTGTTCACCAAAATTATGAAATGAATTAGGTAGAATTTAAAATCACATTTTATATTTGAATGCAAACTTCAAATAATTAAAATTTACAAAAAAATTCTTTACTTATCTCTCTTATATATGGTTTTTTAATTTTAAATATGATTTCTACTGATTTTTATATTACTTTAGAAATGCATAGAGAAGCAACCAAATATTTATCTACCCTAACATTAGTCTTAGGCATATTTATAAGAATGTCTAAAAGTATATTGCGTGGTCAAAATTAAGATCATGAGACAATTTTTGGTCAAAAACCAACAAAAGTATATATATATATATATATATATATATATATATATATATATATATATATATATATATATATAAATTAAACTAAAACTAAATGGCATGACAGCCCATGTAAGCCAAGGCCTACAGTGCCCATAACAGTTTCCATCACCGAGGGCCATGGGATGCGAAGCATATGTCCCAGTTAGGTGGTCAACCTAACGTAAGACCCCCAGTGTTTAGTTCCCAAGCATGCTTGGTATTCAGTTAATCGACTCACTGAAGGGATGAAAGGCTGAGTCAACCTTGCCCAGCCCGAGGATCGAACCTCGGACCTGTGTCATGGGAGCGTGAAACGCTGCCACTAAGCCACAGGGCTTCATATATATATATATATATATATATATATATATATATATATATATATATATATATATATATATATATATATATATATATATATATATATATATATATATATATATATATATATATATATATATATATATATATATATATATATATATATATATATATATATATATATATATATATATATATATATATATATATATATATATATATATATATATATATATATATATATATATATATATATATATATGTTAAATTTCTTTTGTTAAGTTGTGATCTTTGTTTTTTGACGAAATCGTACTCTATTTCCCTTTGTCATGGTTCATAATAAAATTTTATCTACTAAAATGTGAGTAAAAATTCTTTAAATTTTTCATTTCTTCACATTATTAATAAAGTCTTATATTTTTTCCTACGTCTGCAAACATTTTTAAACATATGTTAAAGTACGTAATCATAGTTACTATTTTTTATCTCAAATCATCTATTCTACTTCCATGAACATTTGATCATAATACCATTCCTCCTCTAAAATAAAAGGTCACAAGATGTAAATTGAGCAAGTACTGGGTATTAAAGTGAACACGAATGAACAAGTTAATTTAAAGGCATTTTTGAGTTATATAGTTGAAAAATCTTGTTTGTTCTGAAATATCTACATACAGTTTTGGCTTTGAGGAAGAGAATACTATTAGGAACAGAGATAGCATTGAAATAAGGGTTACCGTTGCAAGGTTACAAATACATGTTTGCTCAAGGGCTGCTAGAAGCTTGAATGTTCGTAAGCTATAAGAAATTCAAATTATTATGTAAGACTGATTATGTAATTATGTAAGACTGATAATGAAACCAGATAATATTCTTATAAATGCCAAATTTTCTGATATTAATGCATGCGTTTTACAGTTATGTTTCTATATTTATACAAAAGCCTTTAATGTGTAGAGATATTTATCTCTATTAGATTTACAAGTGTTAATAATTGCCCCTAAACACAATGTTTTCCCCATGTTAGGGCAATTATAATAGTTTTAATATACCGATAAATATCTTTTTAGCTCAATCTTTTAATTTTTTTGCATTTAAATTTTCAGAAATGTTTTTCTCCTTTACCACTATCCCCTATATCATAAAATAAATGAGACAAATTAAGAAATTTAATCTTCGTAAGCAGTGAATTTAAGTAATTTTATACTAAATGAAATGTTTTATTTTTAGCAAGTTTTAAAATTCAAAAAAATTACTTATTATTCAAAAAAATTCCTACAATCTTATGTAATATTCCAAAATAGAAAAAATTGTGATTTTCGTTATTTTTTATTGAAAAAAAATACAAAATTTCTTTGTTAAAATGTCTCTCTTTCATTCATCTTGCTTAAAGTACAAATGTATCAAATGTTTTTTGAGTGTTTAATTTTTTAATATAATAACATTCCTAGTATATATTTCATTATTTAAACTGAAGCAAACTCAGTAATTTTAATTAGACCATTTTTTCAAAAATATGCATCTTTTATTTTATCTATATAATACAGCGGTTTAAAACTTACCGTAAGTGTTTTGGGAATCACACATTTATATCTCATTTAATTTCTAATCCATAGTGAATATATAATTATTTTTCGTTTCTATTTATGCATTTAAAAAATTAAGTATTTTGAAAATAATAAGTCGAATAGAGAAATGTAAAGGAATAAAATATTTTGTTCCTTTATTTTATGAGAAAAGATTAAATCGTTTTATTTAAAGAAAGATATAGTTTTAGAAAATTTGTTTTGAGGAAGGAAAATGCAATAGTTTTGTTTATAAATTCAATAATGTGTTATTTATGTTAATAATGAACATCAAACGAAGTTATTACAATAAATATATTATTTTATACATTTTTTTAAAGATTTTCATTGAATGATATTATTATAAAATTTATTTAAATGATTTCATGAAAACGAATCTCTTCTTATTTCGGACATTAAGTTTCTAAGTTATTTGAAAAAGTCTATTCTCCCCATTAACTTAATTACTAAATATATAAGAAAAAATAATATTAAAGTATAATATAACTGCATTTCGCTTTATAATTTATAGTAAAGCAAAATGCTTTATAATGTAGCTTCATGTACATAAAAATTTGTAATTTAAAATCTATTAATGATTATCGTTACATTTTTCCAAAATTTACAAATAGCAGGTATGTGTTCACCATTGTTTAGTATTATGACGACATTCTTCACAGCACGATGTCCTGGGTCTGATACAAGTCACTATTGAATGACGGGAGGTTGCGCTTCTATCGGGTCATCTTTTGGTTGGGGGATTCGTGGGAGTCTTCTGCTTTTTGACATGAGAATACAGCCCACTCTCTATTAAAAGTCTTTCTGGGTGCTTAAACTAAATTCAATTATTTTTGTTAAAATACATTATAACAGTTTTTGGCCATGGAACAGTCCAGAATACACTGTCAAAACAAACAATTGAAATACATATTTATTTTCAATAATATATAAATATAGACAACATTTCATATGTGTATAATTTATTTAAAAGATGTATCGCTTCTGAAATCTATGAATACATGTTTAAATAAACTTATATTTTACTAAATATTAATAACTATTGCTTAAATTTTGGATTTGTTGTGTCTTACACACTTTAGTAACTTCATTGTTTGGATATGCTAATGGGATTTATTTAAAATACAAATTTTCAATATTCTCATAAAATTGTTTGGATAGTTATGATGCCATTATTTATTTAAATAATAATTTTTAGTAAATGTTATATGTGAATTTATGTTTTTGTCTAAGTTATGTAAAATGATTCTGAATTACAGTAATTAAGAAAGCGACAGAAATACTTAATTAAATTTAATAATGTAGTTACTAGACAGAATCATAAATATTTTGTATTACGAATTTAGAGCAACAATATGATTAAAAATATACAAAAGTAAGTAAAAATCCAATAATTAAAAAAACTGAATTTAAGTCATATCGAAGAAACATTAAAATAACAAACTTGTGAAATTTTAACTTATTTTGTTAACAGCTTGCAAATTTTAAGTCACTATACTGAGAAATTTTTATTTTCGGAGTTAGAAATTTCAACGCAGGAAAAAAAAGCAAAAATCTTGTTTTGTCGTGTTTTCAGATTGATTTCGAATAGTTGGAGCAGAGGTTGACTTATCTAGAAGGTGTGTTAAGGAAATGTTTTATGTTAACTCTTTTTTAGAAATATAGGGTTTTAGATGAAGGAATCATTATTTAGTATGATTCTCTGTTGAACAGAATTTGCTTTTGCAAACACAATTTCTTTATTTATAACATGTAAATAAAAATGTATGCGACTGTATTCTTAGATTTGTTTCGCCAAAACTATTTATTTATGGTGACAGAAACATTTAAGTCGCTATTATTGGCCAGAATACTTAAATTTTTTATGTATTTAAATAATAAAGAAACTACATATTTTAGCAATGTTTAAATGTTGTTATTATTTCTAGCCCTTGGAAAAGTCAAGCACGCTTGACGGCGGTTATGCGAAATTAAGACAGAAGGGTGCGTATTTCGCTTAACCAGAGCACAACGAAGGTGAAAATGCATCTTTGCTCTAAGACTCTTTCGATTGATGGCACAACCAGAAGATCCACTCACTCAATATTGATTTTAATCTGGAGGGTGAGACAATTTTCTCCAGACCATTACACCCATGATGATTTTTTAAAGACTGGCCTCAGGACTTTTGATTCCAATGATTTAAGGAGTACATATATCGCATGTACTTGGTGGATCCTTGGAAGCATTGTGAATTGAACCCTACCCAAGGATGGAAGGCCGATGCCCTAATCATTATGCTACCAACACCTCAAATGCTTAAATGTACTTAAGACAGCTGATACGTGTTACCGAATTTTATTACTTACTTAATTTGATTATTGTTTTTAACTTGATTACAAAGTATAAGATTTTTATATCTGCATGTAAGGTTTTTCTTCATACTTTTAAGACAGGTTAACCAAATTACCAAAATTAATTACACTTTTTCCTATCAATACACAAAATTAACTTTTGTAGTTTTTAATTTCTCTTAACTTCATCATGCAAAATTTAATAAAATCATTTTGTAAAATAATGTATTAAATATTGTGGACATGATTTAAAAATTTATTAGCTTATTTTTATAGTTGACATATTTAAAAACCGCTTTTCAGTTTTAATTCTGGACAAAATTTCAACTGTAATATTTTTCGAGAATTAGCTATATTTATAAACAATCTATTAGTCTTATGTAATTTCTTAGTTTTTTTGCAGATTTAAGGTTTTTGAGATTAAATACTTTAAATTGTGAGAATCTATGATTATCTATGATAAAGTAAAAGATAATTATCGACAGTTTTATTCCTAATGTTTATTCAAGTTCATAAAACTTGTAAATAATCTTTTATTTTATGTTGTGAAATTCAAAACAATATAGAATGATAAGAAAAATTAAAAAATTTTTGTATCCATGGCAACTTTAGTAACATAACACTATTCACCTGAATTTTTCTTATATGTTTATGTTATGGAAGTGATGTGATCTATTGAAATCATTACTTCGGCAAAACTTAAAACTACAATTGATTTAGATATGCCACAAAATGTAAGGATACCTGGAAAAGAATAAGAATTTGTTGGATATTTTGTAGTCACTTCTAAAGGAAACCTATGATTGAACCAGCAAAATTTCATTGTTTTCTATATAACCTTTATGCGTCGAATAGTATTTTTAAAACAAACATTTCAAGTAATTATGCTTATTGCTTCAGAAATCTTGTATAACAAATTTTATTCTTTACAAATATATACCAAATAATTTTTCCAAATAAGAATTTTAAACATGCTTTATAGTAATTTGCATTCGTTTCAAATTAATATGATCATCAAAATCACAATCCATAAATTATTTCTAATACCATGTAGTTTCTTAAAAAGAATCCATTATATCTCTCTCTTGATATTAAATTTAAACAAGTGATTTCTCAACACTATATGCATAATTATGATTAAATACATAATTATGCATATAGTGTTTAATTTTAGGGATCAATTTTTTATGGCAAACTCTTAATTATGCATGTTTATGCTATATTCATTAAGTATGCATGATAAATAGAAATAAAACTAACAAAAACTTAATTACCAACGTAAAAATGCTAAATAGTTGTAATTTCATAAAAATAAATGAAGAAAAAAATACACAGCACCAATGAATTGAAAAGAAGAAAAATTACTGGTCTTCAATTATCTGGACTATTTTGTCAGCCAAAATCAACTCTAAAGGTTTTCATTAAGACAACCATGTCCAGTTTGCATGAAATATGTATATTGGAATTTAACGTAATAACTTCAAAGGAAAATCTACTTTTTATAAAATCTCAAGCAAATAAACCATTCATTACGCAAATATTTGGGTGCATATGAAGTTTTAGAATAACTAATGATTTCAGATAAATTTATAATTTAACTACAATCATTTCAAATAAATTTTTAATAGTACTCTGTATAAATATTAAGTTTAAATAAGAAATATTAAAAGATATTTTAAAATTATATGTAGTACATATCTATCAAGATGTATCCTGCATGTGATAATAATTTCCTTCTCCAGAATTAAATTATTTATTTAAATCTATAGTTTATTTTTGTTAAAGATAATTAAAAAGTGAATTATATTATTATTAAGAACAAAATGTATTGTGCCTAAATTTTTATTTCTGTAAGAAAAATAATTTTTTTTTTCAAAATTTTTCCGTAAGTTTCATTGCTAAAAGCTTACACAAATGTATATCGTATGAATTTTTAAAATTTTAAGAAAAAAAGAATTTTGTAAGTAATATAAAGACTCTGTAAACATTTTGCTTAAGAAAAATTAAAACAAATGTCGCAATTTTAAAAGTGGAAATCTGATAATTTTGGTAATAAAAAGGAAATTTCCCATTTAATAGTTCAATATAGAAGTTTGAATATTTCAGTAATCTAAGCTTATTTTAAATTTGTGTTATTTCATCAAAAGAGAAATGTTGTAAGAAAAGAAACATATTTTGTTAAACATAATTTATGAATATTAAACTATAAAATTGCTTTTAAAATGTATTGAGGTAGAAAAATTGTTTACTAATTTCTGTAAGAGTATAATAAAATCTAAAATGTAGTTCAGCTAACTCCGAAAATGAGAAGTACTTCATTTTTTTATAAACTTTACACATGGAAATTAAAGTTTGATTCATTATGTAATCCTATAATTCTACATTTTTAATGCTTTTACCAAACAACATTTTAAATAAAAGCGTATCAATTTTTGTAAAGAGTGTGTGAATATACAGCAGATATTATCAATTATTAAATTATGCATAAATACACATGAATGATTTGTGTTTTCATACAATCATTCCTTCAGAAAAACGAAAAATTATTTTAGTTCAATATAGTTATTGTTGCCAAAAATTTAAGGAAGTACTTGAATTTAAACAGATAGATTATAATTAAAATTATCATAAAAACAAATTAAAATAATGACCTATGAGTATCACGAAAAATTCTTTCTGTTGAATATATGATATATATATATATATATATATATATATATATATATATATATATATATATATATATATATATATATATATATATATATTATTAATTTAATGTAAGATATAAAATATTTTTTATTTTCTTTTTCAAGTTTATACTTTGCTTAAAAAACTTCAAAGAATTTTCATGCTATTTCAAAAAGAATGCTAATTAAATTTTTTATGAAAAGAGGAAAAATCAACACAAAACATTTCTTTTATTCTTACTGAATAAGAAAATATTTATTGTGAGAAAAGTCAAAAAAAAATTAATCAGCTATTTACATTAAATTTTAAATATTTATTTTAATTTTCTATGAATAAATACATGCGTTTGCCATAGTTCAATCCTTTAACTTGTTACAATATTTTTTTAGAAAACATATTAAATAGCCTCATTAAAATACATTCAATGTTTCAAATATTTAGTAATGAACATTCAAAGCATGTTTTCAAAATTTCTCTGTTTTAGTTTTTTATAATTTGAAAATAAAACTGGCATGTATGTATTAATACTTATTTTTTTTTAATAGAAAAATCTAGTAATGTATAATGAGCACGAATAATTACTTGTTGCGTTTAATAATATGATTATTCCAGAGTCACAGATCATTTTAAAGTAACATAAATATTCAAGATTTTTATATTTTCAAATTATAAAATATTATTTTTATAAATGTTATTACACATTAAAATGTACTTTATAATATTAATATGACTAATTTATGTTCTAGCAATCTGATTACTCTATAAAATTAATAGTTTTTAAAGTATTAACAAATTTAATAATCATCCAAGTAAGACGCGTTTACATTTCCCTTTTCTGTGTAAAATGTTGAAGACGCTTTTATTTCTATTTTCTAACATGTATTTAAAATTTTTCACAACTTTAGATGAAAATATTTTTACTTGAATACGTGTTTAGAAACTTATATACTAAAATTCATTACTAAAATGGTTTTAATAGCATATATTTTTTCTGCACAATTAAATTATTAAATTAACATTACAGGATTATAATGTTTATATAAAATTATCTATACTATTTTATTTCAGTAAATTATAATTAAGACTTCCTATAATGTAATGGTAATTCGAGTAAATGTATGTTTCATATGACAAATATTTTTCAAGTAATTTATATTTATGCACTTTATATGAATCTAATAAATAATATGTAAATTCTGTAGTACAATGTAAGATACATTTTATTAAAAGCATAACTTTATTTTAGAAAAGATTCTAAAATATTTAGACAATTATACTGAAAAATATTAGAATATTTGAATGTAAAACTCTTCTTTCCCATAATCTATTCAGATGATAGGCATTTCATAGTGTATGAACGTTTGAAATCTTCCAATGTTGCATAAATATTGTGATTTACGCTTTTCCCAAGGGTTCATGAATTCTTAAAAGGTAAAACTTACTATAAGAATGATCTCTGAAAATTTTCCATCAATAATGCTAAAGTATTCTCCCATTTTAGGAAAATTCTTTCAGATGCTTTCTACAGAATATCGATTTTAATAATGTAAAAACTAGAAATCCCAAGATTCGTAATAAAGATGAATTTTCTTTGAATCAGGGAATTCCTTTCTATAACTTTTTATTCAACTCGAAGTTGAAATATTGCAAATAATAAAAATTAAAGCGTATAAAATGTATATTGAATTCACTTAAAATTTAACAAAATTTATAGGAGTTCATATCTTGAAATAGTATATTAGAAGGAAAATGGCATTAAAAATCAATTTTTCCTTTGAAATTGCAGTTACCTGTGAAATTATTCAATCATAAAAAAACAACTTTTAAAATATTAATTGCAAACATTTTAACTAATTACTTAAACACGATATTGGTTTATAAAATTAATTTGTATTCCTAAACATTAAAATGCGTAATCCATTTCTTTGCAGATTTCACACATTATTTCTGTGTTATAATGTATAGTATATTAATGGCATTGTTTGATATTAAATTGACTTTAAATATAAAAGGGTTATTTAAGGAAACATTGCATATGTATTATGCGTTAAGTTGTGAATGTATTTTGTCATGATAATTATACCTAACTTTAGATGTTATGAGAAATGAAATAAAAAAAAATGCTTGCCAAGAAAGCAGGCGAAAATGCCATACACCAAAGATTATGCTTACAAAATTGCAACGTGCAGTTTTGCATTATAGTATTGAAATGCATAGTGAAGATCAGGATCTCTCAATATGCAAAAGATATTCCATAACTGTTGTTGCGTGTTGCACCAAATGAGTAAAAGATGTCGAAACATATATTTAATGTCATTTCATACCATCACTTCAGGTGTTGAATTAGAATGACTACAGAAAATATACATTGGTGTCTTTCTTTTGCCTCAGAGAAACATGGAGACAATCATAAGGATGGTGCAAATAGAATTGGAATTCATATAAAAACAGTTTGTTTTGCCATTCTTTTTACCAAGATTGTCATTGACCAAGCCATTTAAATTGCTCTTATTTGTGATACAGCATCTAGACTAACCAAAACAATGTTAGTCAAATGAACTGTTCCTGTTGCAACAAAGATGGTCTAATTTTTCTTAAGCACGTGATGGGACTGTATGATCCCTTATGGCCCACTTAGTAATGTCTTAATCATCCATAATGTGTTTTCTGTTGTTTATATTAACTGACTTCTGAAATTCATGATGCCATCACGAAATCATCAATTTAATATATGCACATACTAAATCTTTACAGACGCGAGCAGAAATAATATTATATCGTAAACCACAGTCTCGTTCGACTATAATTTAACATCTATCGAAGTAAGAAACGTGGAGGTAAGCATTTATATTTCTCACAGAAGACCGCATAACACCTTAAATTAATCAACAAAGTTAATGCGCAATTTCTTAAAGAGAAAACTTGCTGATAAATTCCTTCCTTTAAAAATTATATAGATATATCTACGACAATCTATTTAATGTGAATGCATTTGAAAGATAATAAATTGCATATAAGAGCATCATTTTATTGTTGCATAATTTTGATAAGTATAACAAATCATCTTATTGATTTAGTATTTTAGTTAATAAGAGACGATTTTAATGTGTGTTTATTATTCATCACTTTAATTGGTTATTTGTTTCTAGTAATAGTAGATTGAGATAATTTTGGAATTAACATGAGTTAATGAAATAAATTCATTTAGCTTTTTAAGTAAATTAATTTGACTTTTAAATCTTTTTTGTAATAAGTATACTTACTTTTGCCCTCTGAAGACTAATAAATTTAAAGTAAATATACGTCTGTTAGAGTCGTATAGCTGCTGATAGTATCCTTGCTTAAGCGCAAATGATAAGATAGTTTACCATGTTTATTTAAAAAAATGATAAAATTAGAAGCTAGTATACTTAAAACACAAAAAAAGAATTGAACTAGGATTTAAAAATTATTTTACATACAGCGTAAAAGTGCTCCTGAAAGTTCAAAGTTTGAATTACATTCAAAGAGTATTAGAAATAACTAGATTTAATTTTGGCTTACAACAATGCTGAAAATATCATAAAAACATTAAATTTACTATGACGGATATATTTACTACGCAAATAATATAATTTTTGAATGTATGTCAAGAACAGTATAGCTAAGCAAGAATAATTAAATAATTTTATACTATCTTGATTTAGATTCATATACAATTTAAATAGGACGTGTGTTTTTGTACTTTACTATATTTCAATATTCAATCAAATCAAAACGAATTCTTCTTATATATATATATATATATATATATATATATATATATATATATATATATATATATATATATATATATATATATATATATATATATATATATATATATATATATATATATATATATATATATATATATATATATATATATATATATATATATATATATATATATATATATATATATATATATATATATATATATATATATATATATATATATATATATATATATATATATATATATATAAAAAATTTTTATGAGTTTGTATAGAAATGCTACTGTTTTTCTCAGCTGTAACGTTTAAATATTTTTATTTTAGTTTTGATCAAAACAGATGTAATATTAAAAATTAATTGCATTTAACTAAATGTTTGTAAAATTAAAATCTTTGATTTAATAGTTAATTAGAAATCTCTTCAAAAAATTGAAACTTTATAAAATAAAAAAAACGTTATTCAAATCTAAATATATCATCAATTTTCTTTAATTTAAAGAAGCAACATTATGTTTTTTTAATTTTTATGTATTTACACATGAGCTGGCTATTTTATTTTGTCAAAGCTATTAAATTCAATCAAGCCTGCTTTTTTGATTTACTTCTTCATGGTATTTTACTTCAATTAAATATTCATTTCCTTCAAATTATACTCTATTTATTTTAAATGAGTTTCATTACTTTTCAGACACTTTTAATTATCTCAAAATCATATAAATCCAACTTTTCGAAACTGATTTAAGAATAATCTCAGTTTTCAAGGGCGAAATTTTGTTTTTGTAAAATTGAATTGTTTGTTTCAAAGTAAGCACTTTTCAAACTTAAAACAAATTAAAGGTTGATAGAAATGAAGAAAATACTGCAATAAATGGAAAAAATCAACTGTATTTTATTAAATTTTAATTAATTTTATTTGCCATTATAAATTTTTAAATTTAATTGGTACGTAAGTTTAAATTTTTTATTCACATATTTTTTATGAATCATTTTAAGTATAATTTTCAATTTTATAGCACTATTTTACTTAAGTATATTTTAAACTCTATCTATGATGAATTTAATTATTATTAAAAATTAAAAATGATAAAAAAATTTTAATTTCATAAAATGAATTTATTAGAAATTTGCTATTTAATCTCCTTAAAATATTTAACACATTAATTATATATTTAATATATTCCCAGAAATATTAATTTATATTTTAAAAGTTTTTTGTCTGATATCACCTAAATGGAAACTAAAATATTTCACATTTTCATGTATGCTGTCTTCTATTTAAAATGAGAATAACTTTTATAATGAACAATTAAAATTAAAGCAACATTTAACGCAAGACAAAATCAATTTATTGAGGTTCCAATGCACTCTTAGAACAATATTTGTTTCAAAACATCTGATGTAAGTTGGAATTCTTGATGCATTTGATTACATTGTGCTCTTTTCGTAAAAATAATAAAGATTTTTAACTATACTATTAACTGTTTTATATTTCAAGAATTGCATCACAAGGAAAAATGCAGAATTATCAGTAACTGTTATAAATGTTTATGTATTTAAATATACGATAGTGTTTACAGTATTTTTACATAATATATTCCGGAATTAAAATTTTATATCAAAATGTTTATATTTACGTGAAATTATATCACTTATGATAATATCTTTGGAATGAAAAATTCAACTAATATATTTAAAAAAATATAATATAAGTTTCATTATATAATTTATAATTTCTAGAAATTGTTTTAAAAAGTATTTTGAATTATTCAATAGAAATTGAAACATGTCATTTAATAACTAAAAAGTGAATTAATTAATTTACTAAAATTCCTTTTTTTGCAAATTTAGCATTAAATTTTTTTTAACAAAAGTAAATATTTTCTTCATAAACTGCAAAATCTGAATTTAAACTGCATTTTTTATTACAATTAATAATTTTAGTTATTTTAATTTCTTCTATATTTTCAAGTAGTTTTAAGGTATTTATTATGTATAAGATTATGTACATATAGGATCATTTATCATTGTTTCAAAAATTAAAATAATGGTGTTAATAAAATTCATAAACGTCTTATAGCGTGATTTCTCATTTAAAGTAAAAAAAAAATCTGTGTATTATTAAGGTAAATTCAGATTATAAATTAATTAAAAAATATATCCTCATTTATAAAAATGAAGACTTATTTATAAAGTTTTATGAGTCAAAATACCCATGCTCCAATTTATAGCTTAGAGAATAGTTTCTACTTCCATTTTTTATTTATTTTAAATTTTCTATTCCATTTAATTATGAAGAAAATTGTAAATATTTTATAGCAATATTTCATATAGATTTAACTAATGAAATCTACAATTAGTTTATGCTTATAAACTGTATTATCAACCTAAGCCTGTTTTTTCGATTTTAATGAAAACTATTTTATATATTTTTTTTAAAAAAGTTATTACTGAAAATAAAAAATATTCTTCTTTTCTGAAAGTAAGAAATTCTTCTTTTCCAATAATTAACCAAACTTTAGGAAATGATCCCTACTAAAGTTTGAGAAATAGAATTGAATAGAAAATTTTATTAAATCTTTTACTTAATCATAAAATGGTCCCCCAGTTTTTTTAATATTTATACTAGATAAAATAATTTATCGAAATAAAAAAATTAAAAATTTGCAGCAAACAAATATATTTAATTTTTAATGTTTCGGAATATATTATATGTTTAGGACCTGATGCATTTTCCAAGAAGTATTGCAAAACAATCAACAAGACATATTGACAATAATGAAATCAATTTATATTTATTCGAAAAGCATTATTTTTAAATACTTAAAATTTTAACAGTCTTGAACTAATTTTTATCTATCAGTATATTTTTATAATTAAAATTTTATGGGTAGTAAAAAACATTTTGGAAAGTAGGAAAGAGCTCTTTAAATAATCAATTTATCGATTCTTATTATTTTTTTAAAAAAGTAAATTATTTCTTACAATTTTTAATAACATCCATGAAAACACCTCAAACATACAAACATAACAACATCAAAACATAACTGAAATTATAAAATGGTGATTATACTAAATTTATTTGATTATGTCGTATAAAAATATATTTAATTTTAATACATTATCTAAAAATAGAATTACAAAAAACGACATATTGCACATACTTCTCTGTATGAATGAGTAAAAATATAAAATCAATCGAATATAAAACTGTTCATATTTATTAAACTAAAATATAATTTAAAATGCCTTTGTATATCTTAAGCTATATGAGAATTATTTCATACTCTAATGTAACTATTTTATCTGAAATGGATATCAAACATTTTTAATTGTCATTGAATGGCAACAATAACAAAAAGAGGCAGTTGATCTCAAACTTCTATGAAGTGAAAAGCTAAAACTTTGTTTCCTAATTTAATGTGCATTTTTTGTACTTAATGTTTATTTTCTGAGTATTCTCTTGCGTTATACTCTGTTCTTATGAACCCTTTAATAAGTATTTTTCAGAGCAAGCCGGCGTTTCATTTTATTCCAAAAATATTACAAAATGTTGGCATCCAAATTGCGGTCCTAAGAAATAAAGAAAAAACATGTTTGGTTGTAATAACCATTGACTCCTCAAGTAAATTTCGTTATTTGTGATAGACTTATAAATTCTCTTTCAGAATTGCTAATTCAAATAATTTAATTACAAAACGTTGGATTTCGAATTTTGATATGCTTCTGATTTTGACGCTTGAATGAAAAATGAGCAACATTCAAAGAACAGAGGATAAGAATTATTAATGTCATGCTGCTAGCACATAAAATGATAAATTTTGACATTTAAATCAAAATCGCGCTGCATTCGAAGAATTCTGAGAACGAAATATTGATGTGCTGCAATGATAAGAATGAGGAGAGATGAAATATTGATGTCGTGCGTGTAATAACTAAATGTCAATCAAAGAAATAAAACTATATGTTTATTTCAAATTTTGATCGATTTAAGTTCAAATTTTTTAGATATATCTTTTTTTCTAAAAAATTTTTCTTTAAGCAAATATAATTTATATCTTTCATGAAACCAATTCACTAAAATCAATAGCTTTCTTAAAACAAAAATTACTTAAATCATGAATTTTAATTCGAATTGCTATCAACAATATTTAAAATATTGTTTTTACAATCAACATTAAATTCATATTTTGATGACAGAATATTTTAATGAGTTTTACAAAGTTAAGATCAGAATTCATTTATTTAAATTTTTTTGATATTTGTAAAAGTCAAAACGCTAATTTTGACATTCCATTAAATAATGATGCCAAATTTTATATTTTATTTAAAACTGATTCTACAGTTTATTGAATTGAAATTGCTATAGAATATTTTAAAATATTTTTTATTTAAAAGCACATCAGTACTTTGTTCATTTGAATTACTGATTCAAAAATGCTTTTTTTTATAAATGAAAGAAATAAAATTATTAATATCTAGTATAAGTTCGTGTCTTGAAAATCCAGATGAATAGAATTTCAATAATAAAGTGTCCGTTTTTGAATACTTAATTTATTAAAATTGTTTGCATTATAAATAGACATTTGTTTTAAAGTGAAAAGTATCCTTATAAGCAAAATGTTAAAATCGAAATCCTGCCAAATATTAAGTATGTTTAGTGAATCAACAGCACTGTTGTTATACTCTACTTTAAGTTTAAATGAAGACCAGAAGTATATTAAGGAATTTGTCTTAATAATAATAAAGTAAACTTAAAAATATATTTATTTATGTTTTCATAAATATTTAATACGTATTTGAGCAAATTATTACATGTTAACATCATTCATGCGACTTCAGTCTGATTTTAAATCAGAAGAAGGACCATTTCAGAAACAGCTTTAAAATCCAGTTCATCCTGACTTAAATAATTAGTGAAAACAACAACAAATATAGGAAATAGTCTCGCTATGCCATTATAAACTGAAGTGGTGTACTGCTAAAAAAGGCTAAAAGCAGTATAATTTATGGGATTTAATTAATTATGCACAAATATATTGGTTTCCTTGAAGAAAGATGTCAAAAACTTAGAATATTAGTTTAAAATGTATCAATCTCAAAGTATTCACACATATTTAAGTGTATTACTTGTCAAAATAATGCTCACTCATCTTATCGTCCACCTCTACAAAAGTTAGGTAACATATACACCTAACGTCCAGCCGATTTGCCTAAAAATTCAAAATAAGAAGACGTAACGCCAATGTTGTTAAACTTGAAATGGTAACAAATATTTCTTCGTCATCTTGTGACATCAATAACCAGGAAAACAAAAAACAGGAAGAAGAACTTCAGTTGCCCTGAAATAAGGCACTAAAATAATTGTATGTTCCCCAATTTAATATTAAAATATTATTCTTCATAAATTTGTAACTGCTCTTGTGCTGTTCTCTCTTTTCTAATAAATATTTCAATAAATAATTTCAAGAGGTTGCCGGAATCGTTTTTATAAGAGTGGTTACAATATTTATTTTGTCTTTTTTGTAATTTAAGATCTTTACAAAAATACAGATATCTATGAGGTCCACATATGAAATGAAAATTTTTACTTTATTAAAAAGTATATACTATTTTAATAATCAGAAACAAATAAATATGCTTGCATTTATTTTAAATTTTAAACAAACGTCTCGAGAATCCAAAATTGTTAATTTTATTAATAATCATTTGTATGTATTGCATACTGTTTATAATTAAAAGTTCATGGTAACTCGCCTTAAGAATTTTAACACTATATTGATAAAAATATTTTAAAAAACTACTGCTGATTGTTTTAAATTGGAACGTTTATTATGAAACCTTTCGAAACAGATTATAATCATTAAATAAAGCAATATATCAGGAAAATATTTGGGTCAATAAACTCTTATGTAATAATTATGTAATAGTTTGTGCTTTCATAATAAATCAATTGTAGTCCCAGCAAATATTTTTCACTATTTTTAAAAAGTATATATTACGTGGAATATACTTAACTTCTTAACGAATTTTGCATTTGTTTTTGAAAGATTATAAACTGTCATCTTTACTTCTCACTTAAAGTTGCATTCCTATTAATATCCATAATTTTTCTTTTGAAAATTTAGAATTACATTTTTTCTTTAAAAATGAATAATTAAATCAACTATAAAAAGCTGAATAATTCATATAATGAACAATTTATTTCCGTATAAAATGAATTTTGTTCATTGTTTGTAAAAACATTTAAATTCTTTTATTTTAAACATTTTTTAAATATTAACAATAAGAAAAAATAAACATTTTTAAGAAATTCCATGCTTTACAACAAAACTTATTCGTTTTATTAGAACTGAGTAAAATGACATTATCTTTCCTTTTAATTTACTTTTATGAAGGAAAAGATTCATATTTGATATATTTCAGATCTTTATCCCATTATTATTATTTAAAAATAATATTACGTAATATTTAAATTCAAGTCTTACTGTGTTTCAACGTTGTGATCGCCTTTTTTCTGTTACATTGGTAATTCTAAAAAAGAAAAAACTTATTAATTTTTTAAAGTAATAAATATTTAAAATAACTCCAAGATTATGATACGTTTTTATAAGTTGTGATAACTGAGCATTTTCTTAAAAAGTTTATTCAATATATATAAATAAATAAATAAATATATATATATATATATATATATATATATATATATATATATATATATATATATATATATATATATATATATATATATATATATATATATATATATATATATATATATATATATATATATATATATAAATACGATTTATATATTTATATATATATATATATATAAATCGTATTTTTTTTTAAATAAGCAAATCTTTTAAATAGAATTCAACACTACTCTTACAAAAATTTTAAAAATACTAATAAAATAATCACAAAAGGGTATTTATTTAAGAAAAAAAATGGAGAAGTAAATGTATTTACTTCCTATAAAATACTAGCTTCTATATGAAATATGAAATTGTAGTCGAAATGCCATATCATGTCGTTTATTTTAAGGAAATGCATTCATTTAATATGCATTTCAAAACAGTAACAACCTTTTTATGCATTTTGAGTGAGGTAATTGAAACAAATTTAAAACTAATACATTGTGCATATTTATGGTACGTTTTAGAAACATTAAAATAATTAAAATAATAGCATTGAAATAATAAATTTTATAGAATATTTTTGAACATGAGATTATTTTATTTGAGTTAAAAATAATAAAAAGCAATCATAAATAAATTTAAGATTGATAATTCAGTAAATATTTTAGCTTTTTTTAATTTGGTCTTAGATTTGCCATGAAGAAACCCAAATATATAGTTGTTAAAAAATAAGAATTTCTGATTTATTTCTTATACTAATAATTTAATTTATTTTTGACAATAGTTTACTTTTAAATTATATTTTTATGTACATATTTTTTCTGATTCGATTTATTATTAAAAAAGGATAATTTCTTGTATTGATATTTATATTTACTATGGATTTTATAAAAATAATCAAATTCAAAACTATACTTATGAAATTTTATTGAGATATATTCTATTTCATTAATGCATTAATGTTATCTCTGAATGACGTTGAAATTAAATAATGTGAGAAATAGCATCTTCTATGTTTACCAATGTCTAAAAACTTGAAACCATTGAACCATATAAATCAGAAAGTTTTCCACAAAATAGGTCTATTTTTTATTAAATAACTTTTATTTAAAAGGATAAAGATGCCAATTGTAATGTAAATAAATTTACAAATATTAATGCAAGAAACTCACAAACTTAAATAGTTTTCTTTAATCTTATAATTTACTTCAATTAATCAAATACTAATAGATATAAATACCAATATTTAGATCTTTTAAAAAGTAAGTAAAATCTTCATTAATGGTAATAGAGGTATTTTTAATGCACGGCTGCTCTAAGAATTTAATCCATTTAGAAGTAAACGGAAGTGAAGGAGAGGGAATCTTACACAGCGAGGCAGCCTATGGGTGCGCTCTCTTTTCTCCGAATGTGAAAGGATAGAGTAGTATAACAGACATAAGTTCACATTTCTAATTTGAATAACCTACGAGAATTCACTGCCTCTTTCGTTGCATCACTTATTTAGCAATTGAGAAAAATTTTAGTTAAATATTTTAAAGGCACCGACGATATATTCTTCGGTAGTTCTTAAGATAAAATAGAAAATAATTTTCCAATTTTTTCCATATACAGATAAACTGAAAAATTAACCATTAATCCATGAATATAATACGCTAAGTCATCTTTAATATTCTCTTTCGGAAAATCATTTATGTAGTTCAAGAGACTTATAAAATGCCATTAATTTTAATATTTGAAGCATTTTTCTCCATGTGTGCAAGAATAATTGGAATTTCAAATTTCAAAAATATAGTCATTATATATAATATGTAATTACTATTTTATATATATATATAAATATATATATATATATATATATATATATATATATATATATATATATATATATATATATATATATATATATATATATATATATATATATATATATATATATATATATATATATATATATATATATATATATATATATATGTATATATATATATATAACTTTAATGGGAATAATACGAATACAAATCAAGTTACAAAATTATGGTTTACACCAAACGGATGGAAAAAGAAAACCGTTTTTTGTGTGACAACGAATGAAAAATAGTTTCGGTGGCGACCAACAGATGACGCTGTCGGTTTTCTGATTTAGGAATTATGCAGATTAAAAAACGATATAAAATGGTGCAACTGCAGCAAGTAATAGTAGTCGAAGCTTCCATGCATCAAAATTCTGTTCATTTTTCAGAAAGCCTTCTTAGTTAAACTGTATTATAAGAATTTTGCAAAACGAGCATATCATTGCGGCATTGCGAGCATATCTCTACATGATAGGTATGTGAGATAGCAAAGGACCAATGAAGACTTTTGCATTGAACAAAATCACGAAATTTGATGCTACAGGTTCTTTTATGTCATGTTCAAGAAGTGACCGTCCTTCAACAGCCACTGATGTTGGACACAACAGTGGAGTAGACGGTGTAATCTATGTAGACGTATTCTGCACATGGGGAGTGCGGCATTCGAGAAGTTTCGATGCAGACAGGAGTGTCGTACGGAAGTGTCAGTAGAGCACTGTGAATAACTAAAATGGATTTCCTGACTTTGAATCTCACCGAGATTTTGAGAAGTTGGTATTCATTAAGATTGACGAGCAGCACGACTGGATTTACACTGTGCTTTGGACAGATGAAGGATCTTTCACACTTACAACCACAATTGCCCGCAATTGTCAAGTGTAGACCACAAAAAATCCACATGCATTTGTTGAGGTACCCTTGCAACAGCCTAAATTGACAGTATGCTGTGGCTTCACTGCTGATTTCATAATTGATCCCCTTTTTTTCGAGAAAGTCACACGGGTTTCAAAACACTTACTGTGACTGGTCAGTGATATGCAACACTATGACAGAGCATTATTCCTGAACTGCAAATGCGACAGACACTTCATTCATCTTAATGCAAAAGGGAACTCCACCTCATATTGCTGTGTCTGTGCAACGCCTGCTACGCTCAACTTTTGGGGCAGGATTGCATAATCAATCGCAAATTTAATCACGCATGGTCACCAAGATCTCCCGATCTGACAGCCTGTGACTTTTGACTGGAGGTATTTTTGAAGTCAAAAGTGTACCGTGACCAACCGGCATCCCTAGATGCATTAAAAGATGTCAGCAGCCAAAATGTACTGTCCATAATGCGCAAAATGTGCTTGACATACTAAATGCTGTGAATGGTGTGGTGATTTGTCTCACATCTTTACTTCTGAATGAAGGGCAGCTCATTGATCATTTACTATAGTACTAATTAATTGTAACTAACCTGACTTGAAAGTTGTCAACATTTTTTCCATTTTTAAATCATCTTTTGGTGAAATAAAACACTGTATCGCCATCTGCTGGTCACCAATGAAACTATTTGTTTATCTGATGTCGAACATAATCAGTTTTTTTCCTCCGTTTGATGCAAATCGTATCTTTGTAACTTGATTCGTTTTCCAATTATTTGCTTCTAATGTTCGTCCTGACATTTGGATCACCCTGCATATTATGTTTACACATTACTGTAATATATAATTATATATTTAAATGGACTAATTGAATAAACTTAAGAAAATATGGACAAAAATTATTTAAAATTCCTTAACATTCCAAAGTTATTTTAATGTCCAACCCGAAAATACTTATAAAGAAAAAAAATTGAAAATATGCTTATCGAATAAATAGCTTTCACCTTCAAGGAATAAATATTTTATTTTTGATGCTAGAATTTTATTATTCTTTTCTTTGGAAATTTAGGCTGATGCACATTATCTACTTAGTAAAGCAGAAACATTCAACTTTAGATAAGATATAGGAAGGATAATAGTAAAGTATGTCTTAAGCGTATCAAAAAAGGAAATAATAAATAACACACATATATAATAATTTTTTTTAAATTTTCTACTGAAATCTTCTCTATTGTATTTCTTGCTAATCTTTTTTAAAGTCATAATTTAACAATGATTTAATAAACATATCTTTATTATTATTTGAAATAATAATTCGCATAATTTTTAATTTAAGTCAAATTATACTTAAACATTTTATAGGCAATTAGTCTTCATTTTCATTGAATCATTCTTTTTATCAAGCAAAGTATACTTTTCCAGAAAGAATATATTTTATAATTTTTATTTTACATTCTTCGTTTTGTAAAATCACTAATAAATATGAAAAAAACTAGAGTGTTATTGTAGGAAGAAAAATGAAAGTAAATATTCTGGGGCAGTTTTTGAATATATTTTAAAATGTAATTGAAATTATGCGAAAGACTGAAATTGTGAGTAAATGTGGCCAACAACTTGACTATAAATTAATTTAAACATTTTTAGTTGCTCATAATCTGCTAGGTTTATTAAAAATGAGTGCTAAAAGGATTTCATGATTTATTAGTATCTAACAAAATATCATAATTAAGTCATTCACTATTTATATTGTTATGTAGAAAATAATAAATTTAATATTTTTATAAAA
Source organism: Latrodectus hesperus (assembly GCA_037975125.1). Taxonomy (NCBI): domain Eukaryota; kingdom Metazoa; phylum Arthropoda; class Arachnida; order Araneae; family Theridiidae; genus Latrodectus; species Latrodectus hesperus. The sequence continues at coordinate 22,290,204 of CM075856.1, forward strand.
TTTTCTGAAAATATTTTATTTTTCATAAAAAATATTAAAATGAAACGAAGCAATTATTCTCTTATTAATTTAACAAATATAATATTAAATGAATAAGTCTAAAAGCATAACATATAAAATTGAAAAAATATTTAAAAACTCAAACGAAACCTAAAGTTAAATTATGAAGTGTTATAAGCAGCAACTTATGCATAACACAAAATACTTTGCAAAAAAGAACGCAATCTAATTATATTCGTTGATTTTATAAATTTGATATTAAATTGGATCTATCTATCTATCTATCTATCTATCTATCTATATATATATATATATATATATATATATACACACACACACACACACACACACATATATATATATATATATATATATATATATATATATATATATATATATATATATATATATATATATATATATATATATATATATATATATATATATATATATATATATATATATATATATATATATATATATATATATATACATATATATATATATAATGTCTATTTTAAAATTAAATTAAGGAATTGTTACAAATAATTCTTACTAAATATAATGTAGGACAATTGTTCTAAATATTTATTAATATGGATAGAATAAGAAAAAAATCTTAATTATTGATGTGACATGTTATACAAAAACGCAACAAAATTAAACTAATACAATTAATATTTCTATGGGTTGAATGTGTTATACTTTGGAGAAAATTCCTAAACAGTGAATCATATTATACCACTTACCATAGATTTCATATTCCATCTCAATGAAGTTATGGTCAATTGAATAGGCTACAGATGAATAAAAGTTAAATAAATAGATATGTACAGATTGATAAATGTTCTAAATGAATAAATAGAAGTATACTGCAAGTCTGTCATGTCTCTCCTGCATGTTTATTAGTGTCACACCTTAAGAGTTCTTTTCGCAATCATCATCTATAAATAGAGGCAGAATTATTAATCTTGGGGGAAAATTAATTAGTGAACGAAAAACAAAACAAACCATTAACACTATACCATTACACAGAAAAAATCATTATTGAAGCAGTCATTTAATGGATACTCGATAATCTTGTAAAATTGTTTCTTCTTTAAATAATTAAATTAAAAAAGCTATAATATTTTTATTAAAATTATTAAGTTATTTTTTTTATCAATTTTCCTTTTTTTCATGTTTTACTCTAAACACATCTAAGTTTAAAGGAGTAAATGTATTCTGTTTGAAAAACACGTACTAATAAAATACTGAAAATGATATACACATTTATTTTGAATTTTAAAATCAAAACTGTTTTAAAGATGAAATGGAAAATGAATAGATTCTTATAATGGTGCTTTCCAGAAACTTAAGGAAGTGGTATATAGCAAACAAATATTGCATGCCACTGATTTCAAATGACAATCCTTAATATAAATCGATGCATCTGAATAAAGAATAGAGACTTTTTTATCCATCTTAGATGACAATAAAAATAAACATTCTGGTACCTATCTAAGCAAAACTTTTCTAGATGTGAAAAAAAAATATTATACTTCGGAAAGAGATTGGGCAGCTATCATATATGTTTCAATGACCATCAAGAATTTAAAATTTAAACTCGCTATAATTCATTAACATGTTTGCGTCTAAACGTACAAATTCAAGGTTAATAAGCGGGCCATTCACTTTTATGTCCTTTTAATTTTAAAACTATTCATTACACAAAGGAATTTTACACAAAAGTTTAGATATATTATTTCTAATAAAGTAATTCTTAGTTTCTAATAAAGTAGTTATATATTTTTGTAAATATTCTTTTTGTTTATTCTTAGTATGTTTCTTTCAAAATTATTTATTTATTTTTCATTTAGAATTTTAATGTACTTATATTAGTCTAGTTAACAAAAGATTGTTTTGCATTTATAAGGAGAATTCCTAGAATTTCTTAGCTGTTAAAATTTTCTTTTTATTTCATTTTGGGTTTAATTTAAGTAGACACAACGTTTACCCAAGGTAAAAGTTACCTCCGCCAAGGGAAGCGCTAATCACTTTGATTGTGTGAGAATAGCGCCATCTACATAGAAAGGAACTTAAGTGTTCCATTTTTGCTTTTAAAAATCTCGGTTTTGTTTTAAAATGAATGGACTGTTTTTCCGAAATTAAATAAATGAAGGGGTGAGCAGTATAAATATAAATGTAGCTTAAGAATAATTTTTGTGATTTTGTTTTTTTAATATCCCGTTATATGGTGTTACTGGGTTGTTCAAATTATAGCAAAGGTTTTAGGAATTCGCTGACAATTGAGTTTTTAGGTTGGCAATGATTTCAGATCATGGATAAAATGAGAAAATAACCATAAATTATTATAGTAATAAATAATTTATATTTGACAAAAAAATATTCGACTGTTTTAATTTACAAATTATTTTTTTAATACATTTCCTTTGATTTGTATTATATTTCTTCGTCTTTTATTCTCATTCCTTCCTATTCTTCCTTAATCTTATTCCTTTGATTAGTAATACATTTCATTTCAGAATTTTAAAGACATCTTAGGTTGTCTTATTATAACATCATTTGAATCTTATTATAACATCTTAGGAATTTAAGAAATTCGCAAGGCCACATTATTTTGCGGAAAGAAAAATTAAATTAAATACTTTTATTGCTAGCTGTTTTTTATGGTTTTGTATTATTTACCATTGTATTACATTTTAATTTTTTAAATTTCATTTTTATGGATTCAATATAGCAAGCAAAATTACATTTCATAATTAATATAGTTGAAAAAATTTACAAAAAATGTTTTTTTTTTTACAGAAAAGTGTTAAAAGTGCTTCATGAAACCTAAAATAATTCATTTTCACATAAGAAGAACCTACTGCTAAAGTTTATAGAAGATGTAGAATTCATAAAAATCTTTCAGAATTTTATACAAATAGGAAAACAAATACTTTCAGTTTCATAAGAAATTTATACAAATAGAAAGGATTTTAATCACAGCGGGATATTTTTATACATAGCTAAACTTATAAATGCTTTTTTCAAAATTGAAGTAATTCATACATTATGTCAAATATGTTTCATTTTTAATCTCTAGAGCGTTTTGGGTAACCCATCAGCAGTAATTTGAAGAAATTTGAACTATATGTTTTTACATACGCATAAAATTTAGTTTGATTTACTAAGTAATTTCAGATTGAAAAGTATGCATTTTTTAATTTACTTTTCTAAAAGAAAGCAGCAAATAGTTAGTGAACATATAATAAATTTGAAACATTTTAATTTTATTTCTTTTAACAATCAAATTTTGCTCCAGATTCTAAATTTTGCATATTTTATGAAATTTGCTTATGATTTATTTTAAAATATATCGCAGAAACTATAAATTTTAAAAAAAGAATAAAGCTAGTTTTCCAACATTATTTCAAGAGTAGTTTCATATTATATTTAATATTACAATTGATACTTTTGTAAGTACTAAACATGAATTTTAAATTAAAGTATATTAAACTATGTTGTTTATCTGTAGCATTTGTTACTTTGATGTATCACTTGATATTCTGAGGAGAAGGGTTTGATCTTATTTAATCCTAAAACGAGTTTCCTTTCATTTGATCTATCAAGCGTTAACTTGAATTCGAGTTAGCTATCAAAGTATTTCCTGATTGTATTTTCAGATGTGAAAGCATTTATTAAAGTATGTGATTATAAAATGTAATTACTCTTGAACATGCTATTTGTAATAAATAAATTAAGAATGCAAATGTATATTCATTTGCATGTTCTTTTCATACTCTGCAAATTATGAATATAATATAATATAATATATATATATATATATATATATATATATATATATATATATATATATATATATATATATATATATATATATATATATATATATATATATATATATATATATATATATGTATATATATATATATATATATATATATGCATACCTTAAAGGTTTATTATAAATATAGTACTATGTATTTATTTTTTGAAACACTTAATTGGATAGTTTTGTGACTTATTTAATTAATTAATTAACTTATTTATTTTAAATTGTTCAACTTTAAGACCATTTTCACAAGAAATAGATTCCTATTTTTAGTGAAATTTATGTTCAATATTGAAAAAGTACTTTATAAAAAAAGCTCTACCTGGGCATATGTATGAGAAAAAAATCAAGCAATTCTTATATGTTTAAGACTTTTTCCATGATTTCAGAGCTTTATTACCAAAAATATTAGATGGGAAAATAGTTTAATCCGTTTACTACATGTTCACATTAAAAACAAATACAAATTTTGAATTAAAATATAATACAAAATCAAATATCATAAACATTTTCTTGCATATCATCGGCTAAAAGCCTAAAATTGTTATACTTTGAGTCAAATATCAGAAAAATAGATTTAATGCTAAATATTTCTTGGCAGACCAGGATTTATGTAATGAAGTTTTCAGGAAGATTTTCCATATGTAAAGCAAATTCTTCGTATACATCTGCCCATACCATCGTATAATGAAACAGCGTAATTGGTATCACAAACTTAAAGATGAAATCTTACAAGGTATCGGTAGCTCAAACGGAAAATTGCAAACTTTTCCATTTCATTTTCCTCTCACATGCTTCTTTATCCAAGATGGATTACATTTGAAATATTTGAAGAGTTCACGATATCAGGTTTCCTTCACTTAACACATTCAGATCTTCCACGTCAAGGAAAATAGCTTCAGCATTTATATCTTTTACTTGAGTTTGAAAAATACCCAATAGAATTTCTAAAGGAACATATGTTACAAGGAAGAAGAATCTTTAAAGGATTCTTGCTTCGGTGAATAAGGAGTCTAAAAGCAAACTAAAATGCAAGGAAAGCTGAGATTTTGCTGCTTAAAGATAATTCATTTTAATAAAATATTAGATCATTATTAATTTACATAGTACAACAGAAAACTATATCATAATCAAATTTTATTATAATTTGTTCATAGATTAATTTTTAATTGAGTAATTTTATTGTTTAATTTTTCCAATTAGCAAATTGTAATTTTTTAATATTAAATATGCTTCGTTATTATGTATATCTAAGAATACAATTTTTATTACAAACTAGATTGCTTACATCTAAATATTATTATTTTAAGAACATTAAACATAATCAGCAAAAAGTATTATTCCAAACTTAAAAAATTTGTTTTCATTTTTATTTCGGTAAGCTGAAAATTTTTTTAAAAATATTAATGAATTCTATTTAAAAATGTCACTGGAAAATTTTATTTACAAAACATTTTCAGATAAAAACATTATAAAACATTTTCAAATTTAATATATCAACAAAAATGTATTCCTTATGAATTTTGGCATTTATCAAGTGTCATTATAATAATTTTCACTTCATTAACTTATCTCAAGGTATTATTTTATCTATCTAACTATTTTCACAAAGAAACTGGATTGTGTAACTACCTTAGTAAAGAACTTGCGAAAGTAATGCTAATGTATTAGTAAAAGTAAATTATAACTCATCACTAAGTCGTTATAAATTATTCATTAAAATTGATAAGTACACATTTACATCATAAAGTAAATAGCCATAATGTAAATAATATTAAACATTAATTATGTACAAATACATGTTTTAATTAAATAAATAATTTATTTAAGTAACATCAGGTGCAACAGTATAATTCAAAAAATAAAAAATAAAACGCAACTTAATAATTTATTTATGACATTTTTTCCTTACACTTATCAGTAAGATAATTTATGCCAAATTTTGATAATAAATATGCACAGTTAATAAAAAATTACAAACAACAGCTTAACTTAGGATAGAAATTCATAAATCACTTAAAATACTAGCTAAAATAAAAAAAACATTCATATTTTTATATTTGTCGTAATTACAAATGCAAAAAATATCCACTTTTTAAGTATATGACAAAATGATAAAGTAAATATCCATAATTAATTAATCCATAATAATTATTTAAATATCCATAATAATTAATTAAAATAATAATCCACTTTTTTAAGTATATGACAAAATGACTAAAATGAAATATTATTCAAGAATGTTGCCATATTTAATAGATATCATACGAACGTATTTATTTTATAAAATATCATAAAAAGTAAACCTTTTTATATTGAAGTTTTTGTATGCAAATGCTTCATGAAATACTTTGAACATACATGTTGTTGTGATTAAAGCAAAAACATTGTGATGAAATGAATTAATTTTGCTTTTTAAGTGGAAAATAGAAATACTCGATTATCGTAATTTGTGGGATGTTAAATTGTTATTAAATTTATGGTTTGAAACTTTCTTAATGTAGTCATTGGAAGCAGATTATCATTGGAACCTATAGATAGTATTGAAAATCTTTAATTAAAATTTAGCATAAAAAATAACAAATAGAAAATGATGGAAATTAATTTCTATTAAATAAATCCTCAAATAATATTTAATTTCGGAATATGAAGAAAAATAAACAGACTAAACATTAAAGTAAATGCAAATGAATATTAAACAGCATTTCATTTAAAAGAATGTTTTTTCCTCTGAACCCTTTCCCTAGTAAACAATCAAGATATAATAATGATATAGCTTTAATGGTGCTAAAATTATAATTATTGAAGTCCCGAAGATTTTGGACATGCATTTAATAAAGATTATATATAATTCAATGCCAAATTTCTAAATATTTCCGAATTTTCTAAATAATTCATATGAGCCTATGAAAAGCAAAACTTAAAAACTAAAATTTTACTTCTTTTGCCTAAAATTTCAAAATATAATTTTCAGTGACAAAAAATCACAATAATAAACTATATTTTATGAATGTGAGTATTTCGATTTAACTAAAATGAATATAGTTAGAGGTTCAAATTATTTTCACTGAAGTCAGTTGTGTAATAAAAAATATAAGATCATAATAATTATTATTCTGTTGTCAAACAGCAATATTAAGCTAATAATTTACTTTCTTCAAAGATTAATTTTGTAGAATTGCGCAGGAGAAATTCAGAATATTCTAAAATGTTTATTTTATCAGAGGTAAAATTGATTGCATTGAAAAAATTTTAAAAACGATAAAATTAAACTTAATAATATAATTTTGAAGGTTTTATTTTGTGAACTATAATCAATACTCTATTAAACTGGATTTTCCAAATTTTGATTTCAATTTATGAATTTTGAAATATATTTTTGTACGTCTCTTTTTTTGTAAAATAGAAGTTAATAACTAATATTTTTCTTAATTTCAAGCCTTACATCTAAAACATAAGTTTAAATATAAGGCTTTGAGCATATTGCAATCTTACTAATAAAATTCATAAGATTTATTTTATTATAATAATAAAATTCATAAGGTCAATATAATTCATAGGATAATCTTACCAATGAAATTCATAAGATAACTAATATACTCAAGGAGAATGCACATAAAAATGTCTAAACGTCATTTTTGTGTCTTAAGTTTCCAAAAAATATTAGTTCTATCATGCAACTTTTTTTGGGAAATATAATCCTGATTTATTAAAGTGATTATTGAATATTTTGTAAGTTCCTTTTATGTACTGGCTTACTATTTGTTGCTAACATTGAATATATTTGTATTCAATGCTAACAGTAAATATTAAACTTAATACATTTTAAGTTTTTTAAGAGTTTTAAAGAGTTTTTTTTAATATATTAAAGAAAGTAATTCAGAAATTTAAGCATATTATTTCCCTTGATACACTAGTTTAAAGAAAAAGGAAGCACAATTAATAACTATGAATAGAAATTCCAGTCACAATATTAATAAAGAAAACGGGCATATTGCAACAAACATTAACTTCAAGCCAGTTTTGAAATTATTTAAAAATATCGAATCATTTTATGAGATATACTTTTAAATTTTCCGTGCACAAAAGCTACTGTTCGTAAGGTTGCAACAGTTAAATGTTTTTTTTATTAGATTTATATTCGTGAAAGAAAAATACGTTGTGAAATATACTGTGGTTTCATTCAAACCATATATAGCTGGACATTATTATTAAAGATTATGGTCATAATATATATATATATATATATATATATATATATATATATATATATATATATATATATATATATATATATATATATATATATATATATATATATATATATATATATATATATATATATATATATATTACACACATTGATATTTTAAAAAATAATTTAATTATTCATTTTATAACTAAATTTTAAAAAATGTTGAAAATTTGTTTCGCATAAATATTTCAGTTATGGATGTTTCTATCCTAAAATAGTATCACTCTTAAAATACAGTCTTTCATTGATGAAAAAAATATCTCAGAATTCATAATCTTTTTCAAAATTAACATCCATTAATTTTGAACTACGATTCACTTAAGAATTATTTTTGACGTATGTCGTGTCATCGTACATATTACCTGCAAATATTTCTTAGACGGTTTATTAATTTAATATAGGAGACTATTGGCTACATTGAAATAATTAACTTGAATCTGAGAAATGGTATATTTCGAATATTATAATATTGTATATTTGAAATATTATATAATAGTAAAAGAAAAAATTGTAATTGTAGTTTCTTTTATTATGATGTTAATTTTTAAATTGAAAAACCGGAAGAAGTTATGTGAAATATAGTGTGTAGTAGAAACATTATTCGGCCATCACTGTGCTACAGAATGTATAAATTAGTTTTCCATAGTATATAATTATTAAATTATTACTTCATATCATATTGAATTTCATAAATTTGGTTAATACATTTTTGAAGTTACCTAAAAACACTAATACTATTCTTTGAATCTGCTTAAAATCCTTAATACTGAGGAAGTTTAATTTAAATTATGCTAATTTTCAACATGATAATCTGAAACTTCACATTCATAATAGACATAAAAACACATGTTCTAACATTTAAATTGAGTAAGAAATTACATTATAATAGAACTAATTTTTTTATAAATAAGTCAGTAAAACATCTAAATCTGTAAATTTAAAAATAATTATTTATTATATAACATAATACCAGTGTATCAATCAATATAACAGTAAAACTAGCATTTATATTTTAAAACCCTCGTTAATTTGCTTCATTATAAATTATTACCATAACAAATATAATATAATAAAGTATAATTATTTATTATATTTTAGTAAATTATATATTATATAATTATTTGCTTAAATATTTTGAACATACAGTGTATTAATTTTATTTTAGTGAGAACTAATAAAGTCAATAGTAAAATTTTATTTTTTATACATGTGCATAAAATTTCCGTAAAGTTTAGTAACAAATTTCTGGTTAAAGTAAAAATTTACAAACATCTTTTCACAGACTAAATACAGTTATTTGTGATACAGAAACACATCTAAAAATAAGTAAGACAAAATGACTTACTGATTGAGATGAAATGGCAAAGCTTTTCGCTTTATACAAGGATAAAAGCTCTTTATTTCTGACAGCTAAGACGGATCAGCGAGCTATGTTCTCAAGGGAAAAGCCATTGGCTACTGCTTTGTAATATCTTTGGAACAAACAGTTTGCTTTTAGGATTAAAACAATACTGTTTCATAATATTTTTCTTTTAATCTTATGATTATTTTCACAAAGATTTTAAACGATTTATAAATAAATAGAAAATATTTAACTTTTTTTATTTTAAATACCATACGTTTCAACTCAGCAAAAAATAAGTAAATGAATATAATTACCATAATGTAAGACAAACTAAAATATAATTTTGAACAAAGTTTGCTACTTTTGACACAAAATTATAAACAAGTTTTAAGGAAAAAAATTAATTCATGCGAAAATCTCATGAAAATATGTTCATAATTATAAAAATTAACACAAAGCAAATCAGTCAGATTTTATATATTGCTAAAAATAAAATATATACATTTTCCGTGTTCTCAGCTTTAAATATAACAATTTGCTTATTTATTTTAAGGTAAAATCTCCAAACTGGTAATGGTTTTCTATTTATGTGAATTCTTAAATAAATACTATTTTCTTTAAAACTTTAAGAATTTATTTTGACCATAAATGATTTATACATTTGACTGATAAAATTTTGCTTGTTAATTAAAAATAATTCTTAATACTGTGATAACGATATTATCATGTTATTTATATAATTTACATTTTCAATGCAACACACACACACACACACACACACACACACACACACACACACACACACACACACACACACACACACACACACACACACACACACACACACACACACACATATATATATATATATATATATATATATATATATATATATATATATATATATATATATATATATATATATATATATATATATACACATACACACACTACTGGCCATTAAAATTGCCACACCAGGAAAGCGGCACACCACACACGTGAAATTTGCATGACAGGTAGAACTTGCTGTGATATGCAAATGATTAGATTTTCAGCGCATTCATACAAAGCAGGCGATAGTAGCGACATCTACAATGTGTATAAAACCAGAGATTTGTCAGCAGTTTTCTCATACTCTGTTTCCGTTTCATTGTTGTTTTCGGCAAAGAAAGTTGTTGTAATGCCTCGTATAAGAAGAAGAAATGCCTATCAGCACGTGTCTGATTTTGATAGAGGAAGGATTATAGCCTACCGGGATTGTGGTTTATCGTACCGCAATATTGCTGCTCACGTCGGTAAAGACCCATTGACTGTTAGCAGAATATGGAATCGATGGGTTAAGGACAATCATACGGAACGTCATGCAGGATTTCAGCGACCCCCATCACTAACAGAAGAGAAGACAGACATCTCATCCGCATGGTCACAAGGGATCGTACAGCCACGTTACGAACCCTGAGTCGAGAAATGCAGTCATTTCAAATCAACAAGTTTCTGCTCGAACAGTTCGACGACGTTTGTAGGAGCAGGGATTGTCTGCACGGCGACCATGGCTTCGGCTACCATTGACGCTGCGTCACAGATGTGAGCACCTTCAATGGTGTGATCAGTGACGAACCTGGACGCGGGAATGGCATCACGTCCTCTTTACAGATGAATTTCGGTTCTGTATACAGGACCATGATGGCCACATCCGTGTTTGGAGGCATCGTGGAGAACGCGCATTGCCAGCTTGCATTGGACATCGCCATACTGGCTCATCTGCTGAAGTGATGGTATGGGGTGCCATTGGATACACGTCTCGATCACCTCTTGTTCATATTACCGGCACTTTGAACAGCAACCGTTACATTTCCGATGTGTTAAGGCCCATGGCTCTGCCCTATCTTGGAGGCCTCCCTAATGCTTTATTTCAACAGGATAATCATGACCGCATGTTGCCCGTACTGTTCTGAACTTCCTTGTTACAGAACAGGTTCGACTGTTACCCTAGCCAGCACTTTCTCCTGATCTGTCACCAATTGAGAACGTGTGGTCAATGGTTGCCGAGTGATTGGCACGCCATCACTCACCATCCACTACTGTCGATGAACTGTGGCATAATGTTGAAGCTGCATGGACTGAGATCCCCATACATGCCATACAATCTCTGTTTGACTCCATGCCTAGGCGGATAAATGCTGTTATTGCAGCCAGAGGTGGCTGCTCTGCGTACTGATTTCTCAAGATCTATACATCCTAATTTCCTGTAAATCTAATCGCTTGTTCTTTCCACTATAATGTGTGTGTCCAATAAATATCGTTCTGTTATTTGCATTCCTTCTTGGTGTAGCAATTTTAATGGCCAGTAGAGTATATATATATATATATATATATATATATATATATATATATATATATATATATATATATATATATATATATATATATATATATATATATATATATATATATATATATATATATATATATATATATATATATATATATATATATATATATATATAAGGTTATATATATTAATGTTAATATTTTTATTCCGAAAAACTAATCACAATTTTTTAAATTATAGCAAATAAAAATTTGAAAAGTACTATTTTAGACAAAATAATTTATTGGGTTATAATGAAAACAATTAAGAATTCAGTGGTAAAATATAACACATTAATTGAAATACAATATAAAATATTGTCGAAAAATTAGCAAGGGAATAAATTCTGAGAATCCTGTGCTTCTTTCATTTGTAATAGAATAAGTATTTCAAAATTCTTCTATTATAGAGAAAATAAAAATTGATAATTATCATTTTGTGTGTGTATGTACACACATTTATGCTTATATACACATACATGTGTAGGGTTATATAACTTATTATCGTTTTATCATTAAAATTATCTATTTAACAAAGGTTTTTAGCATCAAATTTACAGTAAATAACTCACTGAATGCAAAAGATTTATTCTTGCCAAAATGTTTATCTAAAACTACTTGCGTTTTACACATGGTTGTGTCGCATTGCGTAAAACTTTTAAAGAATAGTGTAAAATTTATATAGAACAGTGTAAAATTTATATAAATATCTTATATTTATGTTATAATTGTTTTATTGTGTTATTGACATTTATTTTTGAAAATTATTGTCCAAAATATGTTTATTCTGTAGAAAATATTATTTTCCAAGCATAGAAATGTTTTTGTGAGACTCGAGGCAGCTAAGTGAAATTTGGCAATAATTATTGTGTGTCGTTTTGCAATTGAAAACAAGTTAATATACTCCCAGTTTTGAGTCAATATTATCAATACCATAAGGTTACTGTAGAAATGTTTTGAAGTTTCCCAGGGTCTGTATCGAAGAAATATCGATACCGGTTTGACAAAGTAGCGAGTCAGTTGAGTATAAAGTAAAGAGTTTGTCAGACAAGTCTATCATGAGCTATGGAAGTTGTTTTGATTATTTTCCATGTCTTAGAAAGTGAACAAGTCTTTTAACCCGTGAGGAAGTTTCATGACATTTTATAACTACATTCCTTTTTACTATCATAATTTTCATTTACCCTAACTTAAAGAGAGTTTATTGTATAAAAGAAAAATCAAAATATATAATAAAAATTACTTTAATATTGTAATTGAATTTCCTGAAAGCGTAATGATTTATAACTTTTGCAATGATAGAGTATCAAAATATGTTATTAAATAGGATTCTTAATTATTTCAAATCTGAAGAAAAGAATGTAAATAATAACATAAAGTTTGATATTTTTACACCAAAACAATCTAACACGAAACTCATTTTTCTTAGTGATATGTATGGTGCGTCAAAATAAATGTGTATATAATTTGATCCATCATAGAAGTCATTTTTCTCATTTCATGAAGCTCAGTTTCGGGGAAAAAGTAATATGGTGTGTATAAGTATAATAATGTGGTTTATCTGCAACATGGTTTATTTTGAGATTCCATATTGAACGTAAAAGAATAGGTTACAAGTATCTATCAGTGCTTACTGATTCCATTTTCTTTTTAAACAATTCTGCACTTATTAATGTCTAATGCCTAAAAATGCATTTATTTAGTACGAAATATAACAAGATTTCTAAATGTGAATAATTTTATTGAATATTATAAATTTAAATATGCCTGAATTAATTCGTTGTTTTAGTTCTTAACTTAATACATCTGAAAAAAATATAAAACTGTTATGCATAAATTAATATAAATTTATCAGTACATAATTAATTATTTTCTGCGATGTTTTGAGATGCATATTTTTTAAATAATCAGTTTTTTATTTTGAAATGGATTGCAGTATTTCACTATACATATTGTATTCTAAAATTATTTATATTGATCTATTTATTCACAAATTCCAGATTCCGAAAAGAAATTAAACATATGTAACAAATTCATATTATTTTCAGTGAACCAAGCAAACTAAGAAATAAGACAGAAAAAGTGAATTATAGGAAATCATAGAAATACTTTAATTTCAAAATTAAGAATGTGTAAAATTAATTATTTTTATTTAATAAACTCTTTCAGATCAACAAATTATGCATTTAATTTCAAAAATTATGCTTCAGTTTTCAGCGCATGTTTTACAATAGGTTGCGTCTTTCATAAATTAGGCTATATTTTATTTTTATAGCATTATATTGATTAAGATTTAATTTATAACAGCTTGTATATACTTAAATATTGTTTAACACTTATTCATTTATCTGGGTCTAAAAGTAGTTTCATATCACGATCTAGTTACAAAATGAGTGAATTAAACAAAATATAAGTTTATGCATCACTTTATAATTACATTTATAAGATATACATTCTTATTTTTAGGTATAGCTGAAGTTCAATAAAAAATTTCAAAGAAGTTATTGTAACTAAAATACCTAAAAATTCCATAAATTTTTAAATCTGAAAGATAAAACTCTATTGTTTATTTATTTAAACATGAATCTAAGCAAACATTACTTAAATAATTGTACATAAACATATTCCTCAGAATTCTTTTATCTAATTTGTTTTATCTTTTACATATTAAAATGCTTATTTTTTTAACATTTTGCAGACGTAATATTATTTAATATTTTGCTGAAAATAGGCGTAAAATGGAGAACATATTTACCTGTCCCAATCTTATAGAATTTTGTTTATCAAAATGTAAAACCTATTCAGCATTTAGGTTGAAAAATTAGTTACTATTTAGTTCACCATTTATATAATTTAAAAGATAAATTTCTATACTTATAGCTAAGAGACGTTAGTAAATATGCCCAAATCTGTGCAAAAAATCAAATTTTCTTAGCAGGAAAGTTATCTAAATTGCATTGTTTTACTTCAAAAGTATAATTCAACGCTTTTTGCACTAATTAATGTTATTATAATGATGTACGAATGCTGTTTAAATGAATATTTTCAATACTGCAATAATTTTTCTCTTTTAATTAATTTTCAAATAAATTTCTTTTAATTTATATTTATGTAATTCTCCGTATGTAGATTCAGCAAAGGAATATTAGATTTGGAATAAGTCTCTATTTTTGACCATATCATAAATATCAACATACATTTGAAGACACTTCGAAAAGCATAGCATTTTAAATAAATAAGAAAAAAATGATTGAGAACTCCTATGTCCAGCCTTATATAATTGACTGATTGTCCAGAGCTTCATATAATTATCTTTTATATAATTGACTGAAATAATATTCCAAACCTTTTTAAAAAAATATCTTCTGTTTTACGTGCAATGGAATAAAAAAAGAGAAAAAACAATAACATTGGAATATTACGGATATCAAAATTTATGCCTTATGAAAAAGGCTTTATTTCTTAGAAAGTTTTTAAAATCATGATTATTTTAAAGGAAAATAAATAATGATTATAAGCAAATGTTTTCTAAATTCGTAATTATAGATTTATATATCCGATGTTTGATAAAAAAATTATAATTTTATTGAGCATAAAATACGAGAACAAATCATCATAAAAATCAAATAATTAGGGATTAATATATGTTTATGTATATGTATGTGTTTGCATGTATAACCGAAATATGAAAAAATGTGAAACAAACATACAGAAAATAGCAATATGAGTTATTATAAAACAAGAAAATTAAAAAAGGTAGTAAAAATAATAAAACTATTATATATGAGGAGTCATCAAATTATGATATTACTTATAGAGAATACCAAAACTTAAACAAAGGGGCCTTTACTGTGATAATCTTAAACTTGAGGTGTCGCAGAATCATATTACTGTAACTTTTTTAAAGATTCCACTTCCATTTTGTTTAACGCTTAAGCAATTAACAAAACCATAATAATTTTTCATTAAACTGGAAAAATTTCAGCAGTATAATTAACAATTAATCCTTTGACATCATTTTTAATGGTAATTTTTAGATCAGATTGAAAGTTCATTACATACTCATATAAGCATAATAAGCGTAATTTAACATCTCTTAGATTCCGGCAAAGCTGAAAAGAATAATGATATAATTAAGATATCAAGATTGTTGACATAAGCCACTTACCTAAAATGCAGATAATTGTTAGCTTTCGTAAACATTTTGATTCTTTTAAGTTTTCTAGTTTCATTATAAATAGTGTCAATTATAAAACACGCAATTATTTTAATGAATATTAATAAAAACTTGGAAATTAAATTTTGACATAAATATAAAGTCAAACGAAAAAGAAACTTCGTACTGAAAGTTATTAAAAGGAAGCAAATAAGTGAAAAAAAAAAACATTTTACAGAAAATGAGTAATTGTATGGAGCAACATTAAATTGCATTATCAATTGTAATTAAAGAATTAAAGATTTTTAAAGATTTAGCATTATCATTAAATAAAACACTTGAACAAATGTCAATTTTATATTAAAAACTCGTACTATCAAACAGCTTAAAAGGGATTTTTTAAATAAATATTTAATGATTTATAATATCTATATTTTTTAATTTGTTCAATAACTCAACAAATATTAATACAATTCATAAGTTTATATATATAAATAATTGTTGAGTAACAATTTTATTTATATCTATATTAAATATTGTTTTTCTTAGAAGGACGTATAAAATATTTCGATTATCTTTTTCTTTCCTATATCTTTTTCTTTTTTTTTATAAAATATGCAAAAATCTTAATAGTTAAACATTTCTGATTACTGAAGTTTACTATGTCTATCTTTATGATTAAAGGAATATTTTTGATGCCAGTTAAGATAGATCACAGAAATATAATTATTCATAAATTTATTGTAATTAAATTTTCTCATATATTTTTTAATGAAATACCGAAAAATATTTTATAGCTAAGTATTTCGGATTACGAAAATGTTTTATCTCTATAAACAGGGATAATGGCGGCTATTTTACTGACAGTTATCAAAGACGGGTTACAGAAAGTTATTTATAAATTTACTTGGAGAAATGTGTCATCCGGTTAACGACTTTTTTGAATATTTTGTTTATTTATAAAACTATAATCAATTTGGCACGTAAAGCAATTTAAAAAACTGCGTTATTTATTTTAAAGGCACTGTCATAAGTTACAGTTTTATATACATAATCACAGAAATGTTATCTGAAACCTAAAAGTTATAATTAAGAAAATATCTATTGAAAAAAACAATGAAAAACATTGGAAGATTATGTTTGAAAACTATAAGTATTATTATATAAATTATGTAATTATGAAACAATAATACCATATTTTTAAGTATACTTTTGATCATATACTTAAAATAGGTTGTATTTAATATTAAACATAATATTTGTAGTCAATTTAATATTATTATTAATTTCCTTTATTAGTTATATAGTATATGCTACACATAAATTATTCTGATAATTCCTATCTAGTTTCATTATCTGATAATTTTAATTCTTCTTTAAAAACCATCAAATAAGCATGAAATGCGAATTTTAGAAAGTTAAAATAATTAAGAAATAACTATTGTAAAACGATATTGTCATTTTTAAATATATTTTATTCTATAATTATTCAACGAAAGATTTTAATATTCAAATGTAAAAATAAAAATTTCAATATAATTTCAAAAACAATAAAATTTTAGTGATAATTATATTAGTTAAATAAAACACCAAGAATTGTGAAAAATAAATTATAAAATCCACATTAAACTAATGAAATAATTGTATAAAACGTTTGTTTTGATTATCAGTTTAGTTTGTTTATCACTGAAGTATATTTATAGATATTTAATTAACATAAGTAAATCTGTTATAGATAAAAATAATTTATCCATTGATCAAGATTTATAAAAATGTAAATTAGAGAGCAACGAAGAATAATTGAAAAAAAAATACTATTTTGATGTATTACTACTTTGCAAAATATGTTATTTTATGCTTCTAAATTTCCATAAGTTTGAATTCTTTATACGAAATAAGATTCTGCTATGAAGAAAAGTTTTAAGGAAAGATTTATCTTGCATCTTTTTTTAGAAATTTCTGTTAATCTGTTTATATTAAGCACCATTTTTCAAACTGTAGATTAATATAACTGAGTAGTGATTTACTTATTAGTGTTATGCTACTGAACAAAACGTCATTTAGATATATTAACGTCATTCAATTGTAAAATGTTTATTAAACTTGTAATTTAAAGGATTTCTAAAGTATTTGACTAGTTAATAAATTGATTTCAATGACGCTTTATTAAATTTTAAAAAAGATTTTATAACCAGTTTATTAAAACTTTTTAAAAACACATCAGATATTTTTATTTTTTGATATTGTAATACAATAATAATTTTCAAACATGTGTGAATGATTACTAAATCAAATAAAAACACAGAATAGAATTTTTCCGCAAAATTAACTTTTCATAATCTTAATAGAAATAACTTGTTATTTTGTAAATCTGCTTTATTTCGGATGTCTTTATATAAAAGAATGTACTGTATGTTGTTAAAAAAATACTTTATTGCAGAAGAAGATAAAAAATATTTAGATTTCGCTGTTAATTTAAGGGATTTACATGTTTATTTGGTTTAATGGTTTTACGATTAAATGCAAATTTCTAATTACATAAAAATGTAGAATGCAACTCTGTGTCCTTGTTATTTACTTAAATTGCAAGTCATCCAAAACTAACGTTATTTACATAATTCTCTATAAATGAAAGAAGGATTCAAACAAGTTAGATGTATTTCTAAAAATATTTCAAATATGCATTGATAGTTTCAAAGGAAGATGTGCTTACTTCTTTAAACTATTTTTGTTGTATATATATACTTTAAAGAGGCATTTTTCTAGAATACTTTAAATGAAAACTAATAAAAGTATATTTAAGAAAAATAACTTCTTTATGTGAAAACAATGAAATAAATTGTGTATTGAGGAAAAAAGTCTCTTTAAGCGCTTTTGATTAGAGTTTTCATTAAAATTAAGTTTTTTTCTCATTTTTATGTGAAACTAGACAATCTAAATATATAATGCAATATCTAAGGAATAAAAATTAATTCAATCATCAGAACATTAATTCAGTTATTGACTAAAAACTTTCCAATTTTTTTTTGTTATTTATATAATTATTAAGTTTTTCTTAATGTATCAATCTTCAATATATTCAGCAATCCCATGATATATATATATATATATATATATATATATATATATATATATATATATATATATATATATATATAAGATAAAACATGAAGAAAAGTAAAATCAGAAATATAAAATTGGAAAGATACTAAAGTATATGAAGCAAAAGACAAGAAGGCATAGGGACCATGTCTTCTTTAGCATGTAATGTATATTTTTAGCATTGTATTTATTACCTTATATTCATATATGTATTTTCTCTATATTAATATATATATATATATATATATATATATATATATATATATATATATATATATATATATATATATATATATATATATATATATATATATATATATATATATATATGACTTAAAATTTAAAATTATTTTAAAAATCAGATTGATATTATTCAATTGTAACATTCACATTACTATTAGACTGCATAAAATTCATTGCAATCAAAGTTTTTCCTTTCTGTGCATTTTTTATATAAGAAAAACATTTTTTATTTAATTCGCCTATAATGAGTACATTTTAAGAATAAGAATAAAATTAGTCTGACAGTTACAAATGACAAATATCTCTTTGAGTGGAAAGAAAAAAATCTTCCTATTTCCAAATATGTTCCTTTGACAGATAAGAATGATCAGAGAAACAATTACTCCTCTGAGTCCAAACCATCAGTTTTCTGGCATAACGGGAAACAATGTACTCGACGAAAGAATTTTTGTTAGTTCTTTCATAATTGTTTTAACATAATATCAATACAATCTAAAGACATTATGATTTAAAACACAATTTTACTTTTCATCGAATTTTTAAAGTTAAATTTGAACCAAATAAAATATGAAAAATTTACAAAATACAAATTCAATATTAATAAGTCAGTTTTATAAATGACATAAATAACATACGTCCAAAAATACATCAATATTAGGAGATGCATTAAAATTAGAAAGTGTTGAAATACATTAAAATATTTGTAATTGTTTCTAAGCATTATTTCATAAAGTATAAGTTTTCAAATACAGATTTTTTCTGCATGTATTTATTAATTATATTATTAATTTTATTGTTAATATTTCATTCTAGTATGGGAATATATTTTAATAACCATATTATAAACTGATAGTTTATTTTTTTCTTTAATTAGATAAAAGAATGGTAAAAAAACTTATATTTATCATTATGCAGGGAATAAACTTTATAAATTAGTTATATTTTTAAAATTTAATAAATTCAATCAATTTTTTATGCTTAGCTACGAAACAAAGCCCATGTTTAAACTTTTTTACACTTTAATATTAATAGCTTATGTATTCAGTGAGATAAAAAATTATTCAACTTTCATTATTCTGCATGTACGATAAAATAGCAAGATAAACCTCAAAGTGTAAAAGGAAAATATAAAATTATGAGCTTATTCCAGTGGCATAATCATCTCCGTAATTTAACAAGTTCAGACATTTTGGTAAAATAAATCAAAATTTATTCTGTTTTGATAGTGATTTATGGAAAAACTAATTCTTAACTATATTAACTTCTGAGTATTTAAGTTAATATTTTCTCAATTCTAGACCTATATTTGCACTAGAGCTTTTATTCGAAATTAATTATTAATAAATACATTGCTATTGGAATGCTAATGACAGCAACGATAGTCTTTAAATTTACGAGTTCAAATAATGTACTTCTAAATAAGAAAGAACTTTATTTCGAATATTTCTACTCAAATTTTCTTTAATAGAATTTTTCTATTATGAAATAAAACGATGAGACTGAAAATATATGGTTATATCATTTGAAAACATGTTTGATATATTGAGTTAAGGGAGAAAGTATTTGAAAAACAGACGCTGGCGCTAGAAAGTTTTATTAATATGTATAGCAAAAAAACTATTATTTTAGTTTCTCTCCTAAGTATAGTAAAGTGTGACATCTGAAATCAAGATGAGTGACTCTAACAGATGAACGACTTAATCCTGACCAGATACAATCACTTTCGTAGCAAATCTTTCCAAAATTTCAAAATCCAAAAGTGTATTGCTATTTAAATGAGTTATAATTTTTCAGAGAAAAGGAAAAATTGACTTGTCTAATGTAAAATGCATTGCTTTCTTTTACAAAAATGCATTTTATTAAAAATGCGAGTTTGTATTTTAATAAGTCAAAAAGTAAATTCACAACTCATAATTCATAAATTCAGCACTTTAATTTTTGATGAAAAAACTTTGTGAAAAATTATTTACCTAATTTATATTCCTGTTTTAATGTAGAATGGCAAGTTTCTCAAGTATTTTATTTCTATGTATCTGCTTAATATATTGATAAACATATCACTATAAATAAAAACTTTGAAATTTGTACTGTAATTCAAAATAGAAAATTAATTTTAGTTATATAGAGTTTTGGTAAATTTTGAAAATGTTATAACTCATTATTATATGACTAGGAAAGCATTCTACGATTTTAAAATTTTCTTTAAAAATTTTAAATTACATACACACATACACATACAAATACACCTATATACATGTGTGTGTGTATATATATATACATATGATATACGATTGTCTACATCTGCAGATTTTTAAATTTTTAATTTTAGCATGATTTTAAAAACTTTCTTTTCTTAACTATACAAATATTTACTGTTTTGAAATTGAATTTCCAGCAAATAATAAGATTTATATATATTTTAAAACCAATTGTATATGAAACTCCTAGATTAGACTCCTCAAAAAGATTTTGAAATTATTATTTTTCTTTCGGTTTTTAATTATTGGTCATTTTTAAGCTGTAACTTTATAGCTGTCTTAATTTTTGTAAGATGTGACATTTTCTGATAGATTCTATGAAAATAACTAAATTAATATTTATCTCATCAAACAAAATGTTTGTGTTCACGGTTTAAAAATTTTGAAACAAATTCTTCCACCAAATATTTCTTCAATATGCATTTTGATTTCGCACAAATTTCGCGCAAATATTGGATAATCGATTTTTTAACCAGACATCGAAGATCCGATAGCAAACTTGATTACATACAAAACTTTTGATTAGAATCTAATGGAATATTGCAAAAACTGCCAATATAAGAGAAAAATGATTAAATTTTTAGAACGAACTCGAGATGTTTTTATCGATTTATTCAATAAAATATTAAACTTTTTCTGTGTTATCAGAGCAAAACATGTTTTGAAATTCAAGATCTAGTTTGTTTTCTTTTATTTTTAACTTAAAATCTTAACTTTAAGATACTTTATTTTTCTTATTCCCCTCACATTTTGTGATTACAACTTGTAATAAAAAAGTCCATATCAATGGACATAATATTATCTGATATCTATTTTATATTTCTTTATATGTAGGGTTTTTAAAACACCTTATTTAAATTATCATGACTAATAATATAATTTTATGGTATAAAATATAAAAAAAATTTAAATAGAGAAACGTTTTTTAAATCCTTGTATCTTCTTAACAAAGTGGTAAGATGATATTTATTCAAGATTATAAGTCATGAAAATTGCTCTTAATATCCACAATTATATGCTGTCTTGCATTACATTGAATATTAGTTCCTTGCTACATGTAAATAGTAATATGCTTGCCTAGTGTATTTATCAGATTGTACTATAACTATTTGGCATTTTATCAAATATTTTATAAAATGGTATTTTAATTCCATTTTTAACATATAATTTGTATAATATTATGAATTCTATTTAAATAATTATAAGCAATTAAAATTTCATAGTTAATTCTGTAGTCTTAACCAAATATCACTACAACATTAATTATTAAACTATCTTACTTTATATTAGTTTTCGGGAATGTCATTTTTTGTAATAGAACCAGAACTTAATACATTTAAGCAATAAAAACTAACCATTAGTTGATGGATTTTGTTATTTTTTTAAATATTTCCATTTTGATTTTGACTAATTACTTGTGAGCTGTTATGGAATTTATTTCTATATTATATAACTTTATTTGCTAAAATTTATTAAGTTAAATTGCTTCTAAATTTTATTTTAATTTTTGTGTCGTGTATCTGGATAAAAGAATATTTTATATAAATAAAGTTCGAAGAATATATAAAGTTCGGTGATATAACTTTATCGTAGATAAAACGTGAGCGAAAGTTACCATACTGTCGTAATAAATAGTCACCTCTTAAATTTATGCAACACTAAGTTTCTCCTATACATGTCCTGAAAGCTTTGAAAGTCTGCTTTTGCGATTGAGTTCAAAAACCTCTTCATGTTTCAGTGGATGTCTTCAATATCTTCAAATCTCTTTCCCTTCAAAGCGAGTTAATTAGGAAGAAGCCTGAAGGACTAAAATTTGGAAATTGTAGTGCATGTTCAATTTGCATCACCCCCTTTTTTGCCAGGAACTGTTCTATGATATAAGCTATGTGACGGCAAGTATTGTCGTGAACAAAAACCCATGATCACTGTTCTGCATACCGGAGTTGTACCTCCGATTAGATGTTTTACGAAACCGGTCAAAATTTCACTTTACCATGAAGCATTCATCGTCGTTTTCTCAGGCAAAATTCTTTTTGATAATGCCTTGACTATCCAAACAAGTGATGACCATCGTTTTAATGCGTGAATTTTCTGTTCTGACCCTTTTCAGATATAGTGATGCTCTAAAAGGCCATTCCATTCTTTGCCGTTTCGTTTCAGACTCGTAGCTGAGACTTCAGGTCTCGTCTTCAATGACAATTCAGTTAAAAAATTTGATGTTGCATTCGCCATCGCAAAGGTTTTTTATGAAGCCCGTAAACTTGCCTGGTTTTGATCGTCAGTAAAATGATGTGGCACAAGACGGTAATATATGTTTCTCAACTCTAAATTCTAGGTAACAAAATCAAGGATAATCTACAGCTTATTAGCAAAAATACGCACAGCCAATCAACGACATTCGTGATTAGTTTCTTCATTTAATGTTGAATACTGGTAAACGTCACCATTTCTAAACTACGTGGGTTGTCAGAAACATTTTCATGGCCTTCTTGGAAACAGGCTTAGCACTCGTACACACACTTCATTGACAATGTTTGATCTTCATTAACACGTGAATTTCTTACGGTGTCTTGTAAAGCTTAATGTACATTTTAAACTGATTTTTCAATCTTTCTTTTCACTGTTCTCAGCTAAGAACCAACACACTAAACAAGCACTATGTCCAACAAGTCTTTCATGGAACACAAACAACGCTCATCTGAGCCACGGTGGGGGCAAATGGTGATCACCTGCCACTACTCATGCTAACGTTTTGCTTCACCAATGTTGGCAGATAGGCTGTTTTGACCTCATTCACAGAGCCTTATTGTTAAAGGTTGAATATGTATGTACACACACACACACACACACACATACACACACACACACACACACACACACACACACACACACACACACACACACACACACACACACACACACACACACACACACACACATATTTATGTGTGTGTGTGTGCGCGCGTGTGTGTGTGTATGTATGTATGTATATGTAAATATATATAGTCAGTAATTCAAAACTATATGTCAGAAATTAAAAACATGTTTCTTTTAGTGATGAAGCTAAAAATAGAAAGTGAAAGGGTACTGAAAAAATCGACTAAAGTCTAATGAAAGCCTTTTGCTCCTTTTAATTGTCATTCTCTTTATGATTACTAAACCAAATGCATATTTATACCATTTCTGATATGCATTTCATGTTTCATACTAAGCAGGGAAATAGAGGGACAAATGAAAATTATATACATGGAATGATACTTATGTAAAAAATTTGCTACAGGAATGTCAAATTTATTTAAAATTTTTTTAAATATTTTTAATTTAGCAAATTTATTATTGCAAGAAATGTACTTACTTGCATATGTATTTAAAAAATTCTTAAATAAAATTTTTGATATTTGATATTCTTATAGATTGTTATAAGTGATAATTATTAAGTTATTTCGCAATTTACTTAAAATATAATTTATGATTTTTTTATTTATATTATATTTATTTTATTTACTTTACGCGTGTATTGAAATTTTAATGCAATAAATTAATCTAGTTTTCATATGCAATTAGAATGTATCATACGATCGAAATTATCAATGTCATTGAAATTATTGTTTCTTTAAAGTTAGAAATATGTAGCATGGGAACTTATAACTAGAATTGCTGTACAAGTTACTAAGGATTTACTGAAAATATGTAATAAGCCTCACGAATTGAGTGAAACACGAGCGAAAATTTAGTTATTTGATTTGAGATTTCCTCTCAAGAGCCAATCCGAATATTTTGTAGAAGAGTTGCAGAAAAGAAAAATCAAGTCAATGATGATAGGTTTGATATTCCTGAATTCCTATTTTATTTTCAGTTAATTAGAAAATTATCACCTGATGTTGAAAATTTTGCTTATCTGAGGTATGGACTGGAAAATGTAGATTTCAATTTGAATAACACTAAAAGGCTTCTTATGAACGAATCCGGTCAAATAGAACTAAAGAAAAAATAATTGAAACATAATGAATGTAGTTAAGATGTGTATATATTTCAAGATCTTAGGAAGCTTTAAACACACTTGGAAGATCTTGGAAGACTAAAAAGCCTTCTTGAAACAAAATTTTCTTAAAGAATGCGAAAGTGCGGAGGACCCGAAATGGGAAAGAACAATGAACCTTATATAAGGCCGTGCAACTACTGCGGGAAACAGAGCATTAAGAAGCAAGATGATCCCAGAAAAGAAAACAAGAAAAGCAGAGAAAACCAACCACGCACTTCTGAAATTCCTACAGTGAAGTGGAAAGGTATGGAATATTTTGAATACAGGGATTTTTCGAATGCATCATAAAGTATTGAAAGTTGTGACTTCCTGGCCGAATACACTAGCACATCAGCATTAGTAACACGAAAGGAAAAAAAATACGCTGCAGCATAAATAATTGTTTTAGACTTTAATTATATTAGTCAATAAAATGAAAAGTGAGTGCAACATTTAAAAACTGCATATGACATATTTTCAAACGAAGTAAAAATATTTTAAAATAATCTGAATACCTAAAATTTTCCAGAAAACAAATTCGAAAAATAAAATATATACTCCAAAGCAACAAATCATGAAATTTTAGAAAAGCCGGTAGAATAGCATAGAATTTATTTTTAACACTGTATTCGATACTATTATTCTACTAAGCAAATAAACATTTTAAAATGAACCAAATATTATTTCTAAATTTACATTAATCCATGGATATAAAGTATATAAAATTCATAAATCAGAAAATTATTCTGGAAAATTTGAGTAGTTTATTAAGAAAATATAAATGAAATTCTATTCCAAGTATATGATTTTCAATGGGATATTTAATTGAAGGATGGAAATGTAAATAACATACATGATATATTCCACAATATTAAATAATAAATGCATATAATCTGATAAATTTTTAAATCTATTACTTGTGGTGAAACTTCGTAAACTGCTAGAGCAAATGCGGAAATTGAATTGATTAAGTTGAAGTTAATAGATTAGTCAAACATGTATGTAAAATGTTTCAATAATTTTATTATATTATAGTCGACAAAGAAATTGCAAAATTTATTATTTTTCTGAATTAATGTACTATAAAAATAATGCAGATATTGATGTTAGATTTTATGAAGACATTCAACTTCGAATTTATATATACCATAAAATATTTCTTATATAAAAATAAGTGGACTTCTAGAAAATATCTATTTGTGTATAATGAATTGATCCTCATATGATCAGCAGTAAAAGTCTTAAACGTTAATCACAGAATATAGAGCATGCGCAATTGTATTGTTTTTACCAATACAAATATAGTTACATCAATTTAAGGGAATCAGTTTTCCAAAGATTTCAAAATAATTAGGTCATGATATTAAAAAATACTGATTGGAAAAAAGTTAATTTTAGAAAATTTCTCAAAACACTGCTTTGAAATTAGATTATTATCTTATATTCATTACTATTTCAAATAAATTAATATATTAATGTTAGAATGATATATAAAATTTAATTATAAGCAATTTTGTTGGGGGGATAAATATTTATAGAATTCTTATAAAACATTAAATTATATCAAATATAAAGATAAAAGTATTTGTCTTAGGATGATATACTCATATGAGATTTATCATTAATTAACCCAAACTCTTGTTTGATTTTATGTTTTAAGTACTCATTCACATGATGAGCATTGAAAATGTTGATACGAATTAAATTATATAAGATAACAACTGAAATTTATTATTTTTTTAAATTCCTGAAATTTTTATTAGAAATAATCCTAACAAAACTCTTTAACAATAGAGATGGGATCAAGCTTTCTTTTAAAATAAAAATGCCAGTAGTTTAAAATAAGAAACGAAAAATAAGGAGCATTTGGATGTAGAAAAATAAATAAGCCTTTGGTTGAAAAGACAAAAACTTAACTCCAGTAAACATATTTTATTTACTCTTCTTTAAGGTGTACTTCCTAGAAAAATATAAAGTCAACTGGAAAATAGATAGATAAAATATTCTTTTTACAGATTTTCCTTGTGTTTATATAGTTTTTTCCTATGATCTCAGATTTCTATTTTTCTGTGACGCATGTTGCATGCATGCATGTATTTAAGAATATATATATATATATATATATATATATATATATATATATATATATATATATATATATATATATATATATATATATATATATATATATATATATAAATTTTTAAAATAATTACAATATTCACAAAAATAAAATACATAATACTTTTTGAATTTAAATTTCTTTACTTTTTTAATTTTCATTTATTTTCTTTTAATTATTAAGATATATTCATAAAAATGTTTCATTATTGTGTCACTTAAATTTATTTAATTTATTACATATAGTAAATATAATTTTTCAAACTTTAATATTAAATGTAATAGTATTAAGCAAAAATAATACTATTACACCATTATCGCTTGTATAAATAAAATATATGCATACCGAGAATAAGATAATAATACTTTTTAAATAATACTTTTTAATTAATACTTTTTAAAAGAAAATTTATAAGTTTGAGGGGTACTCTGACCTCAATGATGCAAATTATCTGTACATAATATCAAATCAACTTTTGAACATTTTATTATTTATAATATGTAATTTAAGTGATAATAATATGTTATATATGCTTAATGCTTATAATGAACAAAATGTTAATGCGAATCATTTAAGTTCCAAATAATAGTTTCAAGATTAAGTTGACATAATTTTACTACATGCCCTCAAATTTATTAAGGCTTAAGATTCTGCACTTTTTATGCTTAATATTTTAAAGCATTGCATAAAACCATTTCAGTAGTTATAAAATTGTAAAAATGCAATTTTAACTGGGCATGTTTAATACATCGTCTTGAAATGTGCTGTGTTAAATTTCCATAAATTATATCTAGCACGTTATTATAATTGTTTATTGATTGGGATATATCACTATTACCTCCTAATTCATTTCTTTTCTTAAAATCTCTTTGCTTCAGCTAGGTGATTTTTCGATTTTTTGTGTATAATCAAATATGACTCGGTTTTCTACATTAAAATTATACTTTAAAGATATATTTCTGTTAAAAAAAACCAAAGATAAATTTTCATAATATACTTTTATAACTAATTTATAGTATATTAAGTAGATTGAGTTATTTAAATTTTCTCTGTGTTACCTCATAAATTTTTAAAATATCATTATTATGGCTTGCAAATTCTCAAAAATTTTTTTACAATAAATACATTAAGGGATTAAAAAAGTACGTTTCTCGTATAACATGTCAACACTCAACAATAATTTATTTCAAGATGTCAAAAGAGGACATTTCGGCAACTTACTCTTAATCCACTTTCGACATATTAAATAAAAGTATATTGTAAAAACATCACATATTCTTCGTTTGTTATATACTTCTATTGTTGTTATTAGTGTAATAATACTTAAATTTATAATATATTTATTGAAAACATTTGAATAAAATTTCAAACTTTTAGCGTAAATTAGAACTCAATATTTTTTCATATGCATTATAGTAATTTTCTCAACAATCTAGATAGTGAATTTCTTTACAAATGTTGATTTAATTCAAATGATTTAATCTTTTGAGATTAAAAAATATTAAATTTCGTAGCTCATACCTTCTTCCCCAGAAATGTGTGCAAGCAAAGATGCTTGCACACATGTCCAGGTGCTTGCATACACTTATGCACGTCATTAAATGTCAATATATTTTTAAATATATAAATAAATACCTATTTCATTGGACAAGTAGAAACAAATGATTTTGATTTCGAAACATATAATTAAATGCCAATTTTTTCAACATAAATAAAATTGTTTATTTTTTAAGTACATTTTGCATCTATCATAAAAACATTTAAGCACATACAGCAGTCAAGTTTTTGAATTTTTTCAATTTATTAGGCATTCATATGATTACCTTCTGATTGACTTACTTTAATTAACCTTATAACTATGAATTAAAAAAATCAATAAAGTTCTTAGAACAAACAATTACATTTTAATGATTTAATCCTTTATTTTGAAAGGAAACATTTTTTACCTAATTTTTATAAACTAGGTGATAGTTAAATATCATGAATATACGTTTAAGTGAAACATAACTAATATTTTTGTCTTTATTGATTACATGTTCTTTATTGTATGATGTTAGAAATTCTTTAATTTTAAATTGTACCAATGCATCATTATTTTAAAGTGATTAATTTTATTTATTTGTTTTATCTATTAAGGCTTAAAAAGACTCAAAGTTATTTCAAACATCCATTTTTAAAATAGAATTTAAATTCTTAAATTATTGAACAGAAGGCTATAAGCTATTCATTTTGTCCCTAGTTGAATTTTTTATAAAGTATTTAATATTGATAGGATAATGTCATTAGATAAAGTAATGAATCCACATGTTATAACTAAATTGTGTCATATATCATATAATATAATTTGCGAAACATAATCATTAGTAAGGATTAAAATGCAAGCTTTTTATTTCTTTGAAATTCAAATTAGCAATTTATGAAGTTTAGATTTATAATTTGCAAATTCGATACAGTACAGCATTTAAAGTGGTGTTTGATATTATAACGTGGCAAATAAAATTCACATAAATTTATTTTAATTGCTAATTTTTCCTTAGAACTATATGATATTCTAAAGTTCAGCAAATTACTTATTAGTTAGTTGTTAGTTATATGAACTATAATAGTTAATTGTATCTGAGTTGCTCATAGCACAGGACAATACTATGTATGACAATAGTGGTAATTATTTAACATATGTTTACTTATAAAATAAATTATCTAAGGTAAGGAAGATTATAAACAGAACAATTACAATTTTTCTTCTTAAAATGTTAAATTTACTTTAAAATAGTACAGAAATTATTTTCGTAAATATTTATAAGGAGATATGCATGTATTTCATCTAAGATTGCTTATATTAAATATCGAAATAGCAACTGGTAACTGTAAAGTAAACACAACACTTTAAAATTTATTAAAACTCGGTTAAATATGTTTTTTTATAATTAACATTTAATCATATATTACAATTTCTCTATTATTGTTCAATTGTCAAGAGAATATATTTTCTGAACTGAGATTGAAATATGGTGAAAAAGTATACTTTACAGCTATAAAAATTGTATGATTTTCTTCCAAATAAACTTATTTTCTAATATTTCAATTAAACTTTTTCCTATTTACACTATTTGCAATTTAACTTAAAATAATATTCATTAATATACAAAAATAAGCGCTAAATATATGTAATTACTCCTCCAACAAAGGAATAAATAATCAAGTATTTTAGATTAATTTTCTTTAAACATTTTTGAACTTTTGTTATTATTTAAGAGTAATAAATGATAATATAAATATATCAGCTTAATTTTATTTTTATAGAAGTCTTTGCTAAAGTAAATAAAAATTAAGTGACATTTGATAAAAATCAATGTACAGTCTCAATAACTTTTAAAGTATTTTCTGCAATTTTTGATTAAGAAATGAAGCAAACTTATTATATTTTTCATATTTCTAAAATAATATTAAATATATTGATTCCACTTTTAGTTTCAAACAAAAAAAGATGGAATAGAATAAGAGTAACTGTGATTACTGTGTTAAGATAAATATCTAAAAAAGTGTTCTCTTGGTAAGAATAAAAGCTGACTCAACCTAATGGCACAAAAGAAACTTGTCTTGTGGATGTAATGAGTCTGACTTAATCTGAAATTTTTTTTCTTTGTGCAGAGAGAAAAAGAGCATTGACTGAGGATATCGACATGTCTGAGATAAATTAGCTTAGAAAATATTATTCTCTCCTTCTTAAGTTATATTTGTTGTATATGTAATACAATGTTATTTATATATGCGTAAGCTATAGCTTCATATGTTTCAATGCTCAAATAATTTGACCATACTGCTGTCTGCAAATTATTTTAGAAAGGGGTTGAAATTTTGAAATTAAAACATTTTAATTAATACATTTTTCAAGGAAAATTATAATAAAAAATATATTTTATTAATAATTTCTTAAAAATGTAATTATAACTTTTTGGAATAATATAATTATAACTCTCAAGATAGTCAAGAATAGAAAATGCGAAACATATATATATATATATATATATATATATATATATATATATATATATGTATGTGTGTGTGTGTGTGTGTGTGTGTGTGTGTGTGTGTGTAGTTATTGCACATGCAAGTTATATCTTGTTAACATAAAAAACAAACTCCAATGACAAGTTAAAAATTAAAAAAAATATTAATATTTCATTGATGATCAGCAGGTAAATATAAGTTTTGCAGTTCATTATAGAAAATACACAAATGATAGATGAATTAGAATTGTCTTACATTATTTAAAATTATATAAAGATAATTTATAGTTTAAAAAAGAACATTTTTTAAGATATTTCAAGTACAGTTTTCCGGATGATAAGCATATAAATTTTATCAAGATGATAGAATTATTATTAAAATTAATTATTTTGAACTCATATGAAATTGTTCGAATTTATATTGATTTATTGAAAGCATTCTACCAACAAACTATGACATTAAAAAAATCTTCGTAATTACATTCCTTTATCAAATAAATTGGAATACTAAAAAAATTTAAAATACCAAAATTAGCCTATATTTTACATTTATTGATTTTGTACTATGTGCACATAATGTATTGGTGGTTTACAATAATCTATAAGAACATATACATATTTTTGAATAGTTAGAATGATATTGCAAGTATAAAATAATTGCGAGAAGTAAATGAACAAACTTTGTTGATGTCATTTTAGTGTCTAAAATCTTTAGATTATAAAACTTGATGTTTTGAAAATTTTATTTTTCATACTTAATAACATATTTCTTCTTAAACCCTGGCCTAATCAACCTTCGTTTACAAAAAATCGAAAGAAAAATTAACTACATCTATCTACATGTATGTGTTGGTGTAAATGCGTGGGTTGCTGTGAGTTTTTTCATATGTGCCTTTATTTATATGTAAATTTTATTCTATTATTCTAGCAATTTACTAAACAGAAAAATTTAAATAATTTCGAAATTTAAAAAGTTTCAGATATTTTCTAAATTAAGCGAATTATTTAATTCTCTGTTACTGTTTTCTGAAAGATAATAATTATTTATTTTTATTTTTTTACTCTTATTAAGCAATATTTAACAAATTTAAATAAGTAAATAAATAAAATTAATATAATGTGATAAATTTAATTCATTTTCATGCAGCGAAATTTACATAAGAATGAAAAACCATTTTGTATTTTTCTGTTGTTAAAATTAAACAAATGATAGGAACTGTATCTTTACAATTAGCGATAAAACTGAAACATTTTAACTGTTTTAAACCCCTTAATAATTAAGTAGCTTCTAATAGCATTTTGTTTTAATTAAACCGCTATTGTGACTTAAAATTATTGTGTATCCCAGTAAAATTGCCTTTATTTTCCGTACTGGCAAATAATGAATGAATTGTTGTGCTGCTACCATTAAGTTATTAAATATCAAGGATATATGTAATATTTTTCAATATATTGAATAAAGTAATTTCAATAGTTTTCTGCTGATATTAAATTAAACTGAATTAATTTTAAATAATTCAGGCTTATTAATTTATTATAAAAGCTTCTAGTTTCAATGCTAAAAGAATAGTTATCAAATAATATATATTTGTGTGCCTTCTTTACAACGTATCAAACATACGCACATGCAAAATACTATTTGCAAATGCCCCCAATAAAAGTAATTATTAAATTGAATTACTATTTCCTTATAATTATTTTTATGTAATAAAAATTAAAAGATAAATTTGTAGCCAAATTTCCTTAAACTTATAAGTTTGATAAGGAAACTTATTTTGTTGTTCACTGAAATTTCAAGTTTAAGGCTTTCAGTTTCTGCTGAATTCAATGATACCAAAAATCTTCACATTTTCCTCCTCATATTTTAATATCTCTATCCTTATTTAGTTTATTGAACAAAGTATGAAAGGAAAGATGTAAAAATTACTTTGGATGACTCTTATATTACTGATATAAATTTCTATGTATCATCTTTACAAATATTTCATAACTTTCTTACCATAAAATATTTAAATTCTCTAAGAATAAATTTTTCTTAATGGGTAGATTTGAGTTGTCTATTTATCAGTGAGAAAAAATTTGATACTCTGTATTAAAAAGAAATGAAACACTAAAGTCAAACTATTTTATTTTCCCTTGTCCAAAATTAAATAATCGTTATTAAATTAGAATTGCATTGCTTTAAATGTCATAAAAGTCAAATCATGACTAAAATAATAGAAATACTCAAAAATATCAACATCTCTTAATATTTGGTTTTTGTCACAAAACTGGCTCTTTTAAAAATTTCTTTTTAAGTTACTGTAGAAACTTTTGAAAATGAATTAAAAATCTGTTATTTGTGATTTATATTATCTGCTATACATTATTTATGATGATAAAATACTTATGATTGAGCCACAGTTGATTTTCATAAGTTAAAAAAAATCTGCTTTCTTGAATTATGGTTGGAGTGTTTTTGATTATGTAATGGATTAAATATTTTTTTAAATGCATAAATTATTTTGCTTATAATATGCGATTATATATCTTGTATAATTTATAGCTGGTGATAGACGTGTCAAACAAGAAATTAAAATCATTTTTTGAATTTCTTAATATCAAATTAATTATATCCCATACAATTCTATAGTGAATAAACATTTTATATAAGAAATGCATTTGAAATATATAAAAATATAATTTATCTTGAAATATCTAAGATTAAATTTGATTGAAGAACTAAAAATATCCTAAAAATAGAATAGCAACTATTACCAAGCATATTCCAATATAATTACTTCCCATCAAACGAAAAATGATGTTCGAAATAATGAATACAAAATGTAAACTTATTTTATATAAATACTATTTGTTAATTTAAAATAAATTCAAAACTGTATTAAATAAATTGTACATAAGTTGAAACGCACGTAACCTAAGAAAACGTTTATAAATATTTTCAAAAAAGTTAGCATTAAAAGCAAAATGAGTTTTTAATCACTAAGTTTGTTCTATATATACATTAGTCTTAAAAATGATGATTGTAATTATCTATTAAAATTAGAAAATATTAAACTAACTATTCCAATTTGGTAACAAATTTCAAGAAAGTACATGTAAAAAAGTTTGTTAGTCAATATTTATGGCGAAGAAGCCACAGTGAACATTTATATTCGATAGAAAATCTTATTGCTAGTCTTTTCTTGAATGTAGTATATGAGATGAAATATTATATATAAATCATATGCATAAATTATTTATGGAATGTGATTCCTTTTCAAAAAAAAATAATGAATTTGCTTTTTTGATGTCACAATTATATTTTTTTACATTTTTATTTGTTTTGATTTGATGAATAACATTTTATTTGTTTTGATGAATAACGCCTGCCTTATTAAAATTTTGTTTGAAGTTTCTTTAGGTGATGATAGTTTAGTGATAATAAATGGCTTAGAAATTTAATAATAATGCAATCATGACAACAAATCAAATGATTATTTAAATTTTTTCGGTTTGATAAATTAATGTTAACAATTCTACCATCAGAAATACAAAGACAAATAGTTAGAAAAATATTAAAAGATTAAATTTCAATTTGCTTTTAGAAATTGCCAGGTAATATCCAAACTGAAAATCACCTGATATTAAATAAATTAAATTATCTATGTCTGCTATATAATTATTAGTATAAAATAATATAAAAGGAAATATCTGCTTACACCAACCATAAGAATTTATAGATTTAGCCCAGAAGAAGGGACGAAATAAAATTTTTATTTTAAGAAATTCAGTTCGAGTTGTGTGTATAACAACTTCTTTAAGGTGGAAAAATATTTTATTTTTTCCTCTCTTAAAGGACATACTGAAATGAAAAAGAAAGAAATCGTAAACTAAATTAAGTTGGAGAAATTTTGTAGACTGTTTTCATTTCAAGACTTAAAATAATAAACAATCCGTTACTGTTGCATTGATATAAAAATTTAATTTTTAACGTGTAGTACTGACTTTCACTACTGATTAAAATTCGTTCATGTTACTTTAAAAATAGCTGAATCGTCTTCAGAAAACTTTGAAAAATTAAACACAGAAAATATTATTTGTTGCTATTAAAAGTTCAAAATTTTTACCTTTAAGCAATTCTAAATTTTTCCTTTATATTTAAAATGGGAGAAAAATGAATAAATAATAAGTAAAATAGATAGATTGAAGAAATTTATTTAATTAAAAAATGAATATCATTTAAAAACTTATAAAAATTAAAGTTTATGAAAGATAATTTAACTATTTTCAAGTTAATCAAATGCAATAATAATCAGAATAAAAGTAATATTTTATAATGAAATACACACTATAAACTTATTTTATAAAAGAATGGTTTTCAAAATCTAATATTTGTTTCAATGAATTTCATAAATGAGTTACAATGAATTATGTAAAATAAATAAGTTAGTTAAGTGATAAAATATTATGCATATTATATTTACTTAAATTATCAATTTTTCATTACGTAATAGAAAATGAGTCCATGAAAATTTATTTTGCTTAATTTTATTTTAGTTATCTCAAATATAAAAATATGATCTGGACATCTATGAAAATACATGAAATTTTGAAATTAAAACATTACTTAGATTTTCTATTAAAAATATGCATTCAAAGTTTCTTAAACATCATAATAAAAATGACATGACATTTTTTTTAAAATAATATGTTGACCTTTAATAATATAATTGATTAGAGATATCAGTCTTTTGATCTTCTTTATATAATCAAGATTACTTTATGATAATTGTATCATTTAATTGAAATATGCGAGTAATTCTATATGACATCCAACTGTTCTCTTCGTAAAACTATGATGGTAACTGGTCTTCCTGATGTAATGAATTTGGTTCAAGATGAACTGTATTTATATGAAGAAAGAAAGAAAAAAAAAAGAAATCATCGCAAGGTAATATTGACATATGTGAAGTTAATTATTTATAAAAGTTATTTTCTGTTGAAAAAGATTTGCAATTGTGTGTACAGATATTATATATATCAAACGACAACGATTTGCTTCAATTTAATTTATAATTTTTAGACCTCTATTTTAGAAACTTAATTGCAGTTACATTTTTTAAAATATCTAACCATCATAATTATAAATAAAATTTCTATATTAAATATTATGTATTTAACTGTTATATGAAGATATAACTGTCATGTTAAATATATTTTTAAAAGATTTTTTCAAAAACATTAAAAATGATTGTTAAAATTTGAATTTTGTATTATTTGTGATACGAACTGAAGTGTTTTTTTTACTAGATATGTGTGGAATCGTCAGCAGCTATTTTCATTTCTTTGTTATAGAAGGAAAAGCTTTCTCCAATGAAATTTAAAAGAATCTTAATATTGAACATGTTTGGTCTTTCCAACTTCAATGTATTAAATCAAAAATCCTTTCTAACACACATTCACATATATTTTTTTGCATTTTGTAAAGTTATATCAGTTGATTTGTACTATGATAATTTTCATTGACACTTCGAATGTCCATTTCTTATCTAGAAATATAGAATAATAGCAACCAAACAATTTTAGCAAAACAAATAATTCGTTGATAAAATTAAATATCAAATAAGTTTTAAAAAGTTTCTTTTTTGAAGATGTAGTTAACTAATATAAAAAATGAAAAGGTGTATTCAATTATATGTTATCTGACAAAATTTACTATTGCGTTTGGAAGTATTTGGTTCACCTGTATTATGAATAAAAATTTAAAAATATAAAAGTATTAAATTGCTATTATGCACATTAGTTACACTAATTTTAATATTTTCTTATTTTCATTTATACATTTTAAACCGTTATTTAAAACATATGAAGGAATGAAAGTCAATTAAACTAATTTAGAAAGTTTTAAATCACTTAATCTATAATAATAATATTCAAATCTAGATGAAAATTTAATTTTCACAGAATAATTAATATTAAAACTCACAAAAGTAATGTTATTTATTGGACTTATTATTAAATTATGTTATCAATGTTTATAAGCCTTTATGTTAACATTGGAAATATCTAATTTATTTTCCGCAACTTTAAGATATATGAAATTACTCATAAAATTTTGAGTTTTCTGAAATTAATTTATTTTAAGCCATTGAAAATTACTTATAGATCTAAACTAAAAAATAAAAGAAACAAATTATAGACTAAAAAAATGCTAAATCAGATTTTAATACATTAAATATTTCTATATTTAATATATTTCTGTTACCTTTCCCATAGTAATACCTACAAATATAAAGAAATATTTTTGCTTTAAATTCAGCTGAGTTTCATTAACAATAAAATCCTTCGAAAATCCGGATTTTCTTTTCTCATAAAAATAATGTAAGTATTAGAGGTATATTGCTGTTATCTAGCTAGTCATCTCACGTTGCGTAAAAAATTCATACCCGATGTATGTTGAGCATTTCAGAAATTTGTAGGTTTATGAGATTTAACTTGTCTTTTTTGCTTCGAATATTTTAGGTTTGATTTTAATATTTAGTTATGCGCTTTAAGCAATTCTAGAGATTTTTTTTTAAATTTATAATAATTTCTATGCAAGAATAAATTTTTTATAATAATTTCTATGCAAGTGCATGAAAAAAATCCTTAATATGTAGTTTTATTTAAAATAATTTTACTTAAAAACATTGAAGTATTAGCTAATCATTTTATCAATATAATTATTGGGCAACAACTTTGTGATAGAAAATTAATCTTAAAATATATATTTAAATTTTTCATAGCATACTTTACAGTTTTTTTCAATCAGTTCATCTTGACTAACCACTTCATAATCTATTTCACACTTTTGTGTTCATATTTTACAATGCAATGAAATCTTTTATTATCCATAATGTTTCAAGTTAATTATATTTATAAAATTATATTTGAAGTCTAAATTTGTTGGAAGAAAACATTAAATTGAAATATTCAGATTACATCTTTATCATTAAATTATCTCATATTATATTTTGTCGATTTCATTATTTACTTATCAATAGACAGCAAATGTGATTGTTTACCTATTAAAATTAATTAGCTTATACTATTTTAATTAAACTTTTATTTAAATGAAGTCATTGTTTCTTCAGAATGAAGTAATATGCAATTATGTATTATGTATTTTTGAAAATTTTTAAGCTTAACAGCTGCTGTAAGTTTTGAAAAACAGGAAATAGTTTATAAACGTTAATAGTTAATAAGAGAGTAAATAAACGTTAGATTTAAAATGCTCTAAAATTATTAAATTTCTAATTGTAAAATGTCTGATAGTTATTTTTTTTTGGTTTCATCTACTGTACTCATACATTTTTGTATTAAACAAGTAATAAACTGAAGATTCAGATCTTATTTATAAATTCTGTATTAAGTCTGCTTTTTCTTCTTTTATAAGAGACCACTGTTAATCAATAATAGTTTGCTATAGAGCTTCTGTATAGATATTGATATTTTGTTCACTTATGCTTTCTGAAATAAGAATGTAGAATTAAATGTAAAAGTTATTATTATTATTATTTGAACCACTGGATGCAAATATAGTAATTCTTAATATTTCTAGCAATAATTTATTTTTAAATTTCATTTAACTTTCAAATAAGAAATTAAAACTAGTTATAGTCAAATAACAACACTTAGATTTTTCGAATTTTTAAAAATAATTAGATAGTGTGCAGCAATAAACCAATGTTGAACAAAATGTGGAAGATTTATATATCGATTCCAAAAAGTAATATGATTTATCAAATTCTTTACTCTGCAACCTCAAGAAATAAGTTAATCTAGTGTAATAATGGGTAGAAAAGAAAAAGCCTCATAAAAATGACAAATGTAAAACCAAAATCTTTTCTATTTTCGACGCAATATAATGAAAAAAAATTTCCTCCATCACTATTTAAAGAAAGACAAATTTAAATTGCGGAAAATTATTTTACTCCCTTATGTAGCTGGAGATTCTTTTTTTATAGGTAATTTAGAAATTCTTAGCAAATTTTTACAAGCATTAAATTAAAAAAAAACAATTGTGACACATATTGAAAGAAATTGTATTATTTATTAAACAATTGGGACAAACAATAGTATTGATAAATATTATCTCATATACCCAGATGTATAAAATGTAAAGAATTAAAATACATTTTTTTTGAGTTCAAAACAAATACACAATTTCTTATAAATAATACACTAACATAAAAATTTATATTGTGTTTCTCCCTCTTGTGATTTTATATACAAAAAAGTAGGTTTAAATTTTTGTGTATATGTGTTCTTTATTTACTCCTTCATTATTTTGAAAAACAAACTTTAAAAGTACTTCCAAATTCACCTGTATAAAGGAGTAGTAAATTTCTAAAGCAATCAAATAAATATATAAGAACTTGAC
Source organism: Latrodectus hesperus (assembly GCA_037975125.1). Lineage (NCBI taxonomy): Eukaryota > Metazoa > Arthropoda > Arachnida > Araneae > Theridiidae > Latrodectus > Latrodectus hesperus. The sequence goes on from CM075856.1 coordinate 22,330,328, forward strand.
ACTTTAATGTAACTGATTAAGAGTTCTTAGCAGGGAATAGAGGATAACAAGATATATCCGAAAATAATCAAATCGGAACTCTCCGTTAATTATTTTCTTAAGGCAAAAAATACCGAAATTGATAACGGCTTGCAGTAAATTCTAAGCAAATAAAAATTAACAACAGAACTCTCATTATTATCTTCATTTGTTATTACCTGCTGAACTCTTACCCAAATGCAGTCAATAATATCCACATAAAATGTTTTTTAAACAGTTATATGTTTGCAAATTTAAGTCTCCATGATAGAGATATCACGCACAAAATAAATCTGTTAAATACAAAAGTTTATTTAGAATTTTCATGTAACTTAATATAAATATATTCATATTACGCCTTGAAACAACATAATTTGAAGAATCAGTACATGGGTTTATACAATGTATTTACATGAACCATCAAAGGCCACCAAGTGACACTTATTCCTTATTCCTATAATGATAATATTCTTGGTGTTATTGTCTGTCTCTACTCTATAGTTGAATTCTCTTTAGTGTGAATTAATTGTACATAGATTCTGATATTTTTCAATGAAAAATATACATATTCCTCATCAAACAAAGAAACCTGTCCGTGGATTAACATGCATTATCTTTTTTAGATTGATAAATAAAATATTTCGTCAGCTATAAAATATATTTTAAATATTTAATTCTTTTCAGTACTTGAGGAGCTGGGTTTTATAAAAATATATTTTGACTTACTACAAAAATTTTATGTCATTGCTAGATGGATGCCTATAGCCTCTACACCTGTATACTGATATTAATCAAGGAGACCATTCGAATTGTAAAACACTTTTATAGCTCAAAATGAACATGTTTTTTGCACTTAATAAACAAATCGATGTTTAGCTAATGTTTCAATAGAATTTCTCACCTAAAAATACCCTAATGAATAGTTTCATGCATATATAAAAATTGTATCCTTTCATACATTTTAAATAACAATATTTCTGATTAAACTTTTGGAAAATTATTAAAGTGAGTATATATAATTAAAATAATTAAGTAAGAATCTATATTAGCAAATCCAAAATGCAAATTATTTAATGAATTCGTCATACCAGATTATCAAAAATTAACTCCATAACATCAAGTGAAAATATTATCTATCATAGAAATTATATTCTTTATCACTAAACATTTTGTAATTTAATTTTTCCTGTGGCAGTAAAATATCCTATAAAATAAGCTAAAAATATCCCTCATTATTCTTCTATGTATCAGATACCTGCCTAGATCAATTTCTGTCGAATTACTATCATCAAAACATATTCTAACATAATTTTACTCTCAGTACAAATGTAAACATCTCTCAGAAGCATTCGAGACAAGGAAAATCTTTGATCATTATGGTCGTCAGGACAACCTTTTCCCCTCTTATAATTTGCATAAAGCTAATTGATGTTACAAGGGATTCTTACATGTTACCAAGTACTCGAAAAGGGAAGTCCAGCGTATTAGCACTGAAGCACGTTGAAGGTTACTGAATCAATGCCGAGTTCCTCCACTTTGGAAATGGATCGTTGAACCGGAAGGTAAATTTCGACAGCTGGATTTAGTGGATTCATATATTTTAGATTTTGAAACATTTATCGAAATTTCAGCTTCAAATAGTCAATAGAAGATTTTGAGATTTTGTGAACTTAGGCAAAATTAATAAAAGTATTATTATTATTGAAAATTTAATTATTTAACATTTTAATCATTTGTTATAAAACAATGCATAGCAGAATAAAGTAAGTCATTGTACTGTATTAATACCTAAAGCTATAAATATATCTCTCACGTCAAATGCATGGGCTTAGTTAAAATTGACAATATAAAATATATTTTATACTGGAAATGTAAAATATTCTTAAGAATCCTCTCATTATCTATGAAGAAAATACGAAAAATACCACAATTTTTTGTTTTGAAATATGAAACAATTTTTTTCTTTACTAATTGCGTAAATTCTTATTATAGCGTGCAATTGATATAAAATAAAAATATAAGATAGTCTGCTTAAAATAACTTCTTTCTTTACACGAAAAATGAATATTGCAATATTTTTCACTAGTATTGTTTAGATATGTATAAGCAATATGCACATACATGCATATACTCTCATTAAGATATTATTACTAAAACTATTGCACACTATTTCTTATTTGTATTCTAATTAGTAACATGTATTCTTTATTTCATAAATTTAAATTATAAAATATATAATAAAATTAATTTATTTTTATGCTTTTCTATATTTATGAAATAGTAAAGCATTTATAATAGTGCCTAGTAAATTTCTTCGCATAGCTTTGATTATAATTTAAATTAAAATCATTTCAAACACTTAAATGAGGAGAAAATACAGGGTGATCTTTTTTAAAGTGACAATGTTTGGAGCATCCTGTAGCGCTATCTAATATAGCCAAAATGACACCAAACATGGTATTTAGAGTAATCAAAATATGGGAAAAAATTTAGTTCCAATATTGCCTCTAGGGCATTTTTGTGGCGCTGCTGTAGCTTATAATAATGAGAATTTGCATAAAACATCAAAGAAAAATGCAAATGTTGTGCGATAGCGCCATTAATAGGGGCGCGTTATTGAATTTTAACCTTACAAAATCAGCCGCATGTACGAACTGAAGCCAAGTGATTGTGATAAGCAAGTGCCATTCACTCTATCATTTCTTGCCGGGGTAGAAATTGATGATGCTTTCCCTTGGCAAATTGTTATTCCACAACTTCAGCAAAGAAATCGTTTCCAACTAACAATCTTTATGCAGGATGGTGCTCCGTCACACATTATAATAAGGTAAAGCAGCTAATGCACCAAAACTTCACAGATGGTAGAGTCATAAATCGCAGTTTTCCAGTTGCAGTTTTAACGCCTCGTTCTCCTGACCTCACGCCATATGATTTTTGGCTCTGGGGTTATTTGAAATCTCAAATTTATGTTGGTGGAATTTCAAATTTGTCTATACTAAAAGACAACATAACAAAGACACTGCGGAATTTCCCTCGTGATATGTTACAGACGGCTGTGAGAACGCTGTGCACAGAATGTACGGTGTTATTTCTAAAAAACGGTGCTCGCATTTTATTTGGTCTAATTCCTCACCGAGGAAGTTAATGTAGTAATTAAACACATTAATAATTTAAATGTATGATTGTATGTGATAGTATTTTTCTCGCCACAAAATGTCCTAGCGGGTATTTTTGGAACTAACATTTTTTACGTATTTTTTTCTTATGTCTTGATTAGTCTCAATACCAAGTTTAGTGCCATTTTGGCTATATTAGATCGCGCTACAGGGTGCTCCAAATACTGTCACTTTTAAAACGATCACCCTGTACATTAATAGTACGAAATATATATAAACATAAAATTCTTTTATCTTATGATTTTGGACTTTTAAATAAGATATTTTCTCGTAATTACAAGTATTATAAATAACTATAAATTGGATATTGAAGTTAAAGTTTATTTTCTAAAATTTCGTATTTAGTACACATAACATCTTAACTTTGTATTTAGCGTATGTGCAATTGATTTCCGAGCTAAGTGTTTGATAAAATTGCAAGAGTAGCAGTAATTTATTTTTATTATTTTAAATTTGATGTGTTTCTATATTCACTTAAGAAAGGTACGATTCTTAATCATGGAATTGTAATTTTAATCCAGAAAAAGTATCATGCATGCATCTCTAGATATTTTACAAATCTGTATGTTTCGATAATGTAAATGCTTACTTCATTTATTTGAAACATAATGATTTCAACCGGTTTAATTCACTCATTTCAATAATGACTGTAACTGAAGCTTAAAATTCGAACTTAAATTTGAGCTGAAGTAACATTACTTCAAAGCATTAAATTAATTTTTAAACTAAAAGCTTGTTACAAATTTCACGTAATAACATATTTCAAAGATTCAATTTTCTTTTGGGAATAGCATATTTTGCTTACACATTCAATATATTAAAATAATAATAGTCAAGATTTAAAATTTTAATGCAGAGCCGTGGACAGATAAAATTATGTATTTTTTCTTGTTGTCAAATTTATAAAATCATAAAAAACAATTTTGTAGAACACTTTTATTTTCAAGCTGATAACGAATTTAATCTGCATCTTCTCGGTGATTTATGAATAAATGATCAAATTTAATTTTTCTTGAACCAAAGTTTCATCTATTTGAGTCCTTGAGAAATAAAATTCTTAGAGTGAACTTATACAAACTTTTGACAGATTAAAAGCATATATTATCATTTAAATCGTCTAAAGGTGTTTTATAGTTTTTCTTCTCCTATACAACATTTTTTATGAACTAGTAAGTTTTTAATACTAGAATAAATTCGTTGAAATAAAAAAATTCATTTAAAGTTTTTGAAAATTTTAGCAATGAATTCCTATGCTTATTTTCCTTCAAATATTTTCTCTCTCATTCAACCTGCCAACTTCTTAAGTCGAAGTAACAGCATTTTAAATGCAAAAGTGTTCTTTCTAGGAGGAAAACATATATATTGTCTGAGATCTCTAGTATTATGCAACTGTATAAATTAAAAAAATAACATTTAAAATATCTTCTTATCTGAAAATTTAAATTTGTTATGATGCTATAAATTAAATAAATCAGAAATTAAGAAGAATAAATTATCTTAAAAGTTTTGTTTTTACATTTTCCTATAAGTTATTTTATGCGTTTTTATTAATTATAACGGTTGTCCAGTTTTTGAATGCCTTACTTCTCTTGAAAAAAGTCAATTAAAATATATTTTTTGAATTATATCTAGATTTTAAGTAATTATCAGTTTCTGAAATTTATTTTTAAACTAATAAATAAGTGGGATTAAGTAAATACTGCTTAATATTTCCCAGTAATTTTAACCAAAGCATTTCATAGTTTCTTCAAATAATTTTCCAATGTTTAACAAAAAGTATTTCTTGTTTTACAAAAAGTATTATATGTTTAACAGAAACTAGTTACTTCTTAAATCAAGGTAACAATTTGTATAAGAAATTAAAACATGTATACGATTTAATAAGATAAAGAAATAAATTCTGTCTTAGTTTCCAACGTCTATTGATTTGTTTTTAAAGAGATATGAAAATTTAATTTTTTGTTAAACGATATATTCTTATTACTTTTTTAGATTAAATCATAGCTACAAGAGTTTTATTTTTGAAAATAAAACATGTAAAACAGTAAAATTTAGAATTTAATTTAAATATATTTATTTTTACAATTTTTAATAATATTACTACAAGTTTCATTGTTTTTGTAACATATTTAGAATTATAAAATGGTTAAGTATGTTGAACCATATATTAACATAATATGCATTCTATAACTTTATTCTGTTTTCAATGTTTTCATAACATGTTAATTAACGTGTAATATATTTAAAGTGTGTACATATTAAAGTGATTTAAAATGACGTAATAAGTGAAATCGTGTAGTGAAGATAATAATTTTGGAAAAAGGGAATGTGATAGGTTTAAGTTATCAACTTAAATAAAAATGATTAAGTAAAATTGTGGTATTAAAATCACACACTTCTCTCAAACATTGAATCATAACAGGAATTATAGTAGATTAAAGTATTCTAATTTCCTATTGAAAGATGATCTTTCAAATGTAATTAATTCCAATTCATTTTGAAAATGAAGATAAAATTAATGAAAAATGAATGATATTTGAGATTGCTAAATAATACAGAATAACTAAAAATAAAAAAAAAGATTTTGGAAGCCAATAAATGTAGTTATGTGTGAGATTCACTTGTTCTTTCAAGATTTAACCATTTTTTCAAAAGTAGTATACATTAGATACTATTCGGGTATGCAGAAATCATATACATAACTTCTTAATCCTTTTTCTAATTTAAAATTTATTTTTATTGCATAATATATATAATTTAATTTAAAATAAATTCAATTTTTAGTTCTGTATCTGTTAAAAGTTACTAAACTATTCACTTCATTAAGGATCAATGAACAGAATAGAAAAAGAACGCTTGAAAAAAATGAAATAGTAGAAACAAGTTTTGAAGATCTTCAACATGTATACCGAAGAACGTGCTAAAGATTTGCAATAACTAGTTAAAAATAAATTTATTAAAAAAAACTTTAACTGAGATCTTCAACAGTGATTTTATACCTGATTAGGTTCTCAATAACGGATTTATGTATAAGTAATAGAATATTCAACTTACTGATTTCTTAAAGATCATGACAAATAATAGTGAATAATTTCTACATTAAAGTATTTATAATTTCATTACTTTTTAAATGTATTGAATAATTTTATAATATAACTGAATCATAAACATGTTTTTAATTCAACTATTTTAAGTTACATAAAGCATTACAATATGACTAATTTTTCTTTACTCTTGTATTTCATTTTTATTTAACCTTAATATTCATTTTTAATGTTAATGTGATTTTACTTTCTCGTTACCGTGGTAAGCTTTCTATTCTAACAATATTATTCTAAGGATCTTTATTATGACCATATGCCAAATAACCTCATAAAAGCAGCAGTACTAGGAAAAATATTTTAAGTAAATAGTGCTTAGATAATTCAATAAAATAGATTACCAGGTAATTTTTATAAAATAACATTTTTTAACAATTTATCTACTATAGTTATTTTTCAATAGAATGCAATAATATGGTTATAAATTTCTTGAACTTTCTACACGTTGAAATAGCAGTATTCTACAATATTCTATTTGGACAAAATGCCACACACTTAAATCATTCGATGTTGCTTTTTAACATAAATTTCCAGATTTTTGAAACTTATTCAATGGTCATACTGAAAATATATAGTTATTGGCTTAATGTTTTTAATAGAGAATTATTTAAGTTTGAGAGTGACATTCTAAGAATTATCAATTTAAAATTCAATCAAGCATAGTACAAATATTAATGATAATTATAAACTTATGAGAATCCATGTTTGTTATCTTTAAAAGAATAATTCTTGCGTTATGAAATACTGTTATTTGATAGGAAAATTTCTGATTAACTTAATTCTCATATGAGGATTTGAATTACATGATTCAAGTAATTAAATATTTCTGCAGTTCAGTTATCATTGTCATATTATAATAAAGATTACTATATGTTTAATTTATAGTTGTTAGAAATTGATAAATAAGTATGCGGACATATTTTTTATACATTCATATTTGTAATTTCAAGTTCCTTAAAAAATATTCCTAAGTAAATATGGATTAGGACAATAATTTTAAAATAAACTAATGCATAATTAGTTAAATAATAACTTAAAAGAAGTTATTTTGTGAATAACAATGTGAAATGTGTGTGTTAATAATGTGAAATTTTCAATGTTAATAAATGTCAAGATAAAACTAACTTGTTCATAAATTTCATATGAACTATTTAAAATTAAATCTTCGAAATCATCGATTTCGAAAATAATTTAAAATTTATAAGCGTTAAAAAACATCACTAGGTACTACATAGAGATATTAGAATTGGCATATTAGAATGGCATACTTAAATGACGACATAGTGACAAATTTAGATGTGTTAAACATTTTATAAGTTTTTATAAAAAAAAACTTTATTTTTATTTTATTAAATAATTCTATAACACAAAATTAAATTAGGGTTATTTAATGTAGAATTAATTATAGTTTCAGAAATTTAAATTGTGTGATTTAATGGATATAATCTCCTGAATTATTAAATTTATAAAATAAATGTTAATATTTTAAATAAGATTGTTCTGTTAATAAAGTATAAAAGTTAAATCATTAAAAGGTTACTTTATTATTTTTTTACATTAAGAACATATGAATTTTAGGTATGTACAATATTATAATGAGAAAATGAAAATGTAGAGCATTTTTCAAAAAGAGAAAACTTAAAGCTACAAAATACACGGATAGAAATCTTTAAACAAAAACATTTGTTCGCTTGAAAGTCATATTTTTAGTTTCTCATGGTTTTTTGATCTTATCTGACAGATACTCTTTTTCGATTCCATTTTATAGTGACACATTTCACAGAAAAAAGTGAACTGTCAGGCTTAAATCAAGCTTGTTCAAATAGTGCGAGAAAAGATAACATAAAATGGAGGAAGGCAGAATTTTTATAATGCAAAAAAAAGAGGACACCACCGAGAAAAGTATACACTTGTAAAGCGTGTTACATTTATTCACCAAAAAAGTAAATTTTCTATTCTTAAGAAAAAATAAAAATAAAATTTCAAAACCTTGACTATATCTAGTAATTTATATTTAAGAAGGAGTTAGATGCTCTTTTTACACGCATAATTCATATTGTATGAATCAAGTGTAACTACAGATTACAATAATGATATTTTTCAAGTTATTTTTATATAATTAAAAAAATTAAATTAAATTCTTTTCTGTTTGACAAGTTGTGTAAGCATATGGTATTCATATTTCAAAAATTCCACCACAAATATTTTAGTGAATACTACAAGAATATTATAAAAATTAACAGAATTGAAATTATATTTTCAAAACTAAGCAAAAAGATAAATAAATTTACAAAAAGCGTATAAAAGCGTATATACCTTTTTTTCAATTAGACAACAAAATATCAACTTGTGGATAAGAAAATTTATATACAATGATCGTGTGATACCTACTAAACTAGATACTACTAATTATTTCATGTAAGTTATTTTCAGATGGTAATTAGTTGAGCTCACATTTACTTAGTAATTACACGAACACATTCCAGTATTTATAATTAGAGATTCACTTGAAAAATTGAATTGCTATGTTCTATTTGGAGTATTCATAGATTTAATTTTCATGATACCTAATGTTGAACAAATATAAAAATTTGCCTTTAAGAATTTTTTTTTAATTCAAAATTTTAAAAATTACCGTAGAGGTGCCTAGAAAAACTCTTTGAATGATTTGATTTACAATTTACAGTCAAGATTTTCTCCATACATGTATGAATTTTGTTTAAATTTTATAAAATTTCATTTTATATTTTTAATAACATTGAAATAAATATTTTTTTGCAATGAGCAAATATTTTAAATTTATTTATTAAAAAAAAACTTTTCAAAGGCCCTTTTTTTCAAAGTGGTTTCATTACCATAAAATCGAAGCTTATCTTTAGATTGACTAAATTAATTTGGTTTTTTTGACTTATATGGATAAGAATATTACATTTCTTAAAATTTCATTAGTTTTCTTTGCTTTTTCTATATCTTTTATGTGTGCTTTCAGCCAAAGATATCACACAAATAAATTTGCAAGTTTAGAGTCTCAACTATACTTACGTGAATACCTCCATCTTATTTTTAAGGACAATGAGGCAGATATTATTATTTTATTCGTTTTTTAAAAATGTTCCTTAAAATATATCCATATATTTGCATGTATAAATATGCATCACAAAATCTATGTTAATTTTTTCCTTATTTTTAATTAATTTAGAAATTATTAATCATTATTTTAACAATTTTCCTCTGCATATTAATTTATATACTTGATTTACATGTTTTTGAAATTGAAATATTTTTACAAACATATATATTTATACAAATTAAAAACCTTTTCAGGATTTTCATATTTTTCTCACACTATACATAACTGAACAATAAGTGTAAATAGTTTCATAATGTCGCAGGATTAAAATGTTTCTCTCTCTATGATTACTAAGTTTTGGTCTACGTCTTATGAAGTAGAATTATCACGGATGTTATGAATGTAATTTTTTGATTTGTAATCTTCCCAGAAAATATTTATTAACATTTTGGAAGTCATATTTACACTTCAAAAAGTAAATTGTTTGAAATAAATTATTGGAAATAAGTTGCTGGAAACCAATACTTTAAATTTAAAATGATTTATTCGATCAAGTCCATTAGCTTTCTATTATTTAGATAAAAGGGGATAAAATATTTTTTAAAATTCCATTTAAGGATCAATTGACAGTGCTGCGGCTGTAAAACATGCATTTTTAAAATTCGAATTCACATTCTATAAATAATTTTATAATATTTTTCCTTTTTCTCAAAATGTATTGCTAACTTATATCTAAAACTTTAACTTAGTTAAGTTTTAAATATAAATATTTAAAATAATTTTGCCCAGTAATTAGTTCATTCTGCTATTATGAAATATCAGACTGTAAACTAAAATCGAAATTACAAAAAATGTTCTGTGTAATTCCAATAATTGAAATGTTCTTTGTAAAATTAGAATATTCATGTAAATAAAGATAAAATATCAAATAATTAAATTTATGATTCTTGAAGCCTTCTTCTTCATAAATATAAGTATAGTAAGTAACTTTGATATTTTTCTCACATATTAGGCATTTCCAAAATTGATTTTAGTTCAATCTGAAGTCAAATATAAGGTACCAAAAATATAATTAGATTTATTTAAATACTTCGCTCAGAACAACGATTTTAAATTGCGAATTAATTAGCTGTAAAACACACAAAAGAAAATCAAGGATTTATCTAATTTATGAGATTTCGCTTTTTAAGACAATGCTGAAAGCAATAAGCAAATCGTTTAATTAAGTTTTATGATTTTTTTGTTATGTATTTTTATAAAAATTATATTTAAGAAATGAATGAAATATGAAATAGAGTTATTACTCGTATCATATAATTTTGTCAGGGAAAACTTTAAAATGAATGTATGATTTTAAGTTGAAAATTCAATTTAAGATCCAATAAAATCAAAGAAAATAATATATCGATCCAATGTTGAATTTGTAATTTCCATACGAAACAAATTTTATTAAAGAATTTTTTCCCCAAATATTAATATACATATTAAACACTATAATAACAAAACGTGGTATTATGAACTTTAAAAATATCGTATGACTCTCAAGAGACTTGAAAGGAAATGAAATTTTCAAGATATTAATTTGTTTTATTACTTTTAAATATCCATATAAAACTATTCATTTCGTTTTGTGACTTTTATTAAAATCCTTTAGATATTTTCTTTAGATGTTGTTGATTAATATTACAAGTCAACATGATAATGTCATATTATACATTTTGTAAATTTTGTACATGAATGAAATAAACATTCTTCTGTTATTTTTCAAATCCAAAATGATTTTGTTATTAAAAGTATCAAATAATCTTTATTATATTTTAAAAATTTATTTAATTTTATGGTTATTATATCTTTGAAGTTTATTTTCATGTTAGTTCACTATTAATAGGCATTCTTAATATATATTTTATCATTAGATACCACTTATTATGAAAGAAACAACGAAGCAAGCTTAAGGTAAGTAAAAGATATAACTACATTACGATGTGACTGAGGGAAGAAAATCTTAATTTATTATATCAATTATAACAGTAATCATAACAAATAACTATATATATATATATATATATATATATATATATATATATATATATATATATATATATACATATATATATATATATATATATATATATATAGTTATTATTATAAGTAATCTTAAGAAATCATAATAACAAAGGTAATGTCTTCATAATGCAATATATTACTTGGTGTATTGGGACATTGTTTCATTCTGCAAACACTTTATTCAAAATAAGGATATCGATATAACTAAGTGACAGAAGAATCTAGATTAATCTATTAATTATATACACAACATTTTTACTGTGTAGTTTAAATATGGAATATCAGTTTCACTAATTCTTGATAATTACGTTTTTAAAACATATATTAGAAGAAAATTTTACTTGACACACCATTCTGCTTTTTTATCATTGATATATTTATATTAATTTTTTATTTATTAGTGAACCTTATGAATTTAGAAATCATAAAAAGATTACAATTACTTTTATTATTTTTAGGAGCTTTAAAACTGAAAATTAGAGTAATTGAAAATTATTGCATACCTTTTATCAAAATTAATCCCAGAGAATGAGACAGATATCGAAAATTCTAAAAGTGACTTGAAGCTGAATTCAAAACTATTTGAAAAACACATTTTTCTTTATTGTATTTTATTTAAAGTTTTATTTTAATTTGCTATTTTAATATTTTTTCGAAATAATAGTTAAATATTTTAGACGATTTTTTTTTTACCTTAATCTGTAACTTATACTTTATTTCAAAGTATAAGTTACATATTAAGGTAAAAAAAAACTCGTTATTCAGTAACATTCCATGTAGAATTTACAAAATTACCATAACACTGTTATGCAGAGTTAGTTTATCTATAGTTAGTTAACTTAAATTTTAACATTATAGAATCCTATTATGTATTTGTCTAATATTTCAGTTATAAGCAATTTAAATTTTATTCTTAAAGTATTTAATCAAAATATGAACTAAAATTAATTTAAGTAATATATCCTACTTTACTAGTATTATTTATAATATTAAAGGAAAAAAAAAGTCAGACTTAGTAAAAATATGACATGCATTTATAACAAATGTATTTGTTCATTACTAGAATAAGATATACAATTGAGCTAAAATTATAATCTTTAATCCTGTTCAATTAAGTGCATATTTACTTTTAACATTAATATTAATATATTATATCATGAAATATTGCTCATAAATTACTGATAAAATATTTATCTTTCTAATAAATTAAAAAATAGAGATAAAACTTTTATTAGTCAAAAATAATGTAGTTAAATATTCAATTGAGGTAAACTAAAATTAGTTAAACATTTACACGTATTTTAAGCCAAAATAAAACCAAATGCCAGAAATTTTCCTTGTAAAGCAAAAACTCTTTCACATAATTTTCTTTTCCACTTTTCGATATATAAGACTGGCAATAGATAATGCCATTTCCTTGACAGCTAGGAATACAAATGAGAGTAACATTCCTTTCCTGGTTTATTTATCTTGATGTTATTGAAGGAAACATTATTATTAGTAGTGCAATAATTTCTACGTGACATGGAATTATTCATCTTCATTCCTGTATTAAAAGAAAGTTTCTCAAATGCTGCTCACTTACTACATGGATTTCAGCTTTAAAAAACAATTTTATTTGTTGGGTGTAAATTTAACAATAGTAAATTCACGAACAAAAATATAACAAATAATATTTTAATATAAAATATCAATACCTGATAAAATAAAAACTTTATTTATGTGAAATTAAAGATCTATTTAGTATAAGCATGAATAGCTTATTACTGAATATAAGAATTTTGAATTTTGTTTCTTAATATTTTTAAAAACAATTACATCCTTTTTAATGGAATTTCGGATTTTTGTAAAAAAATATTTTTGCTTATCTTCCTTTAAGAAAAAATTCATTAAACCCTTAAATGATTTTAATAATAATTCAAATATTTAAAACTGAATGCATTTTAAATTTTTTATGATATTTTTGAATATTTCGTTAAAATGATCGACGAATATATGTTTCTGTATATGTTTTTTCTGACTGAAATGTTTCAAGATACAATGCAATTTAAATTATAATAAAAATATTTTTATTGTTTTTATAATATTAGTAAAGTATAGTTAATTCTTTCTATTTGTGTCAATAAACACTGAAATAAAGTCATATTTAATGAAAAAGTGCTTAATAAATGTTTCATCATTACCTTCATCCATTATAAATGTTAATGCAATTGAGGATTAGCAATTATACATATAATAGTGTTAAAAATTTCCTGAGAAATTTGAAAAAGATTATATTATTAAAAAAAGCTAAAATATAAAATTCATATTCATCTGTTTAATGGTACGTTTCGTTTGTGTTATCGAAAACAATATCTTTATTTCAAGCTGGTTTTTCTCAGGAAGATAACACTTTCAAATACGAAATCCTGCGTCATAAAAGAAAATCAATATGGGAAATGCACATCATTTATCCTTGCGGAAGTTTAATAAATTAATCTTAATTAGAGATTCATTTCTTATTATCAGTCTTTTTTAAAATTTCTATGAGAAGGAAAGTATCAAAACTAATGAGAGAATTGTGAATTTTATTTACCATTATTTTTTAATCATTCTATATGATGTTGTTATTAATTTGGTAAATTCAGGAAAAACAAATTAAATATAATTTCAAAATTCCATGTAACGTGTAATAAATGAGCTCATACAAATTCATCGGCAATGGTATTTTTATTATTTTCTACAGTTGTGAGTCATATTACATCATATAAATTCTGTTGAGGGTTTTTTCTGAGAAAAATGTATGCTCCGAAAAATAGATAATTATTTCATGAGGTATCATCATTTGATATTTTTTTAAAAAATTCCTTAGCTGTTTTTATAGTGAAATCATATATATTTGATTCCAAGAATGAATCCCTTAGATTAGTATCCTACATTTAAAAACATCTAATTTAAAAAGAAATGATTTAATGTTTAGTATTATGAAGACAATTACTTGTTGTTTTAACTAGAGTTAAGGTAACAGTTAATAATTTTTGCCAAAAAAGTATCAATTTATAAGTTTATTTCGTTTTCTGACTATGCATAAAATTGAAGTTAATAAAATTGAATTTTTCTATTATTTCCCAATATCGAGTAAATAGAAATATAGAAATTTGAATTTCCTAATGTTGCTATTCATTCGAAAGATAGAGAAATCTTACATTTATATTATTTAAGCTTCACTTATATTTTAATTGAAAATTTTAACTTACGTCATTCAAATCTAGCTGAATAATTATAAAAATGCATTCAGTATTACAATAATGAGTAGGTATGAGATAATTTTTTAACAAGTAAATTCTTTTAAAACATTTAATGAATTATGTTAACATTCGAAACTATATTTAAATATTAATGTTAAGCATTTAGAGTATATTGTGTGTAACATTTAATAGTTTATACAGTTTTAGTATAACAAGATATCACTATGAAATCTGCACATTATGCATCAGCCTCAAAAGTAATGATCTTTATTTAAGTAACAAATATAGGTTAACATATAGTATCATTGTTATTATTAAATATGATCAATTGCTGTGTTCTTAATCATGATTGAAAACACTACGCAATAGAAACCACGCCTTAATTGAAAATTCTGAACTGTTCGTTTTCTTGTTTTAAATGATGAATTTTCTTATAAAAGCAAAAATTCTTATTAATATTCTCATAAATGCAAAAATTGACTAAGAAAACGATAATTGTTTCCTTAACTGCAAACAGGATTAACACAAAAAGACTGACATTTTAAGTAAGAAAGACCTGCAAAGCACAAAAACTCTAAAGAAGTAAGAATTATGCCGATTATGTATAAAAATAAGTAAGCATTTATACATAACCAGAGCTTTGATGAAATTACATGCTCTATCCAGCAAAATGTTGATAATTAAGGAAAATATTTTCTTATAACTTACAATAATATAGTTTATCTTACTTTCAGTGACTTTAAAGATGTCAAAAGGTACCTTTTATTACTTAAGAAAATCATAATTTTACTATGTATCACGCAAAGTTCCAAAACACATTGTTAAAAATCCATCATTATTATGCTCTGGAAAATGACAGAAAAAATGAAATTGATGTATCGTCTAAAATGCATTCATAGAATGTTGTCCAGAATGCTATTTTTAAGCAATCCCTTAGTAATGTGCAACATTTATTTAATGGATCATTAGGACAATAAATTTTCATTCGAGCTGAAAGCATCCTCTATTATGCTGTAGAAATTATGGAAATTGTTCAATAGCAAAAGAGAGCACATGAAACTAATATGTTTTAAGATATGTAATTCAAGTTTGATAACATATATTTAATAGCTGCGAACACATATTTAATGAAAATAAGCCTCATAGAAAATGGCACAAATTCCGATGGAGGAGATTACTATACTTGAGATTATGATACTTTACTTGAACATTCAACAAAATTTACATAATATGCTGTTTGTTACACAATCTTCAGAACCTTTTAAAGATGAAAAGTATTTTAAGAAATATCATAAACACAGAAACTAAGTTTTTAATATATACCTAAATCATGCTGTTTTACGTATATTGTTGATTTATCAGAACAAAATACATACCACTTTCACAAATGTGTAACAGTTAATTGAAATATTCTCTGGAATTTTAATTCATTTGAATTGTTCGAAAATAAATCGTACAAAACAAGTCGGTGTTGCATTCATTCAGTTTGATTGCACGATTAAACATTATAACGAGAACACGACAATTATATAATTTTAGGGAAACAGAGACATTCATGCTAGTAAACATTAACAAAAGTATACACATTTTTTATAAGATTACTTTTCTAAAATATCAGAATATAAATTGAAATATTCAGCATTAAATTATTTGATTAATTCAGTACTGAAATTTATTTTGGTAAACGTAATCATTTATTCTATTTAGTACTTTAATTCGATTTACTTACGTAATTTTAATCTTTTTTCAAGATTACAACTAGTTTTAAGATGCACAAATTTAAAGAAAAATTGTATTGCTTTCACAAAGAGTCAAATAAAATAATTGTCAAAATCAATTAATTTTAATTTTATACCGTAATTAGAAAATTTTTACTACTCATAAAATTATTTAATTTAAAAAAAGCAATTTTTCACATTTTTACACCAGTATTTTAATAATAGTGTTTATATATATGTACATTCATACATTCATGATATGATATATATAAGAGAATTCCTATTCATGTAAAGAAAATATTCATAAACAAAAAAATATAGTTTTACATTATCTACAGAAAATAATTACTGAGTTCTGATTTCCTAGACTTAGAGCTTGAAGAATTTTCTCCGAACATGCGCAACACTACATTCTCTGAAGTCGATTCTTCTCACGTACTAAAAGAAAAATCTCCAATACTGACCAGACTTTTCAGCGAACATTTTATATTCAATACCAATGTTTCATCAGTTGTCTTCAAGAGAAATCTACTTTATAAAGTCTAGCGAAACTTTCAATGGAATATTTCCTGTACTTCTTTGTAGATGAAAATCGTGACTCACATACCAAAGCAATAATTTAGTTTCTAAGTAAAAATAAATATGATGATTCATGCTATTGAAGTAATTTTTTTAAACTTCTTAGAAAACGAGAAATAATTGAAGTTTTTATCAAAATGAAAAATTTTTGTAAGAACATTTGAAAAAAACTCTATAAATTTAATCACATTACGCAACTCATAAAATCGTTAATTTATTGTAACAAAATATTGCTCATAACACAGACATATATATATATATATATATATATATATATATATATATATATATATATATATATATATATATATATATATATATATATATATATATATATATATATATATATATATATATATATATATATATATATATATATATATATATATATATATATATATATATATATATATATATATATATATATATATATATATATATATTTAAAATACAATTTAATGTAAGCAATAAGTTCCTGTATACATTAAATTTCGTAAGTCATGAATAGAAAAATACTTAAAACCAAGTAAATATATAAATAAATGTAATTATTTTACAATTTTTTTTAATTGAAAAATACTTTATTCTTTATTTGTAAATTATAACATAGAGCTCACAAAACCTACAAAATATGATTTAACTAACAGAATCAGAAAACATTAAAAAACGTAATCTAATTGGATAATTGCATCGAAAGAAGCAGTTGTTCTTCACTAATTATGATGTGGAACTCATAAAATTTCACGTATTTTACTAATTAATAATATTATTAGGGGAGATATATTGGGTTTAAAGAAACTTTTGTAAGTGTTAATTACTACGAGGGCATACTCAAAAGTTAAACATAACGTGTTTTTACTGATGAATAATATAAAATTAGAAAACTGAATAAAGTACTGCTAAAAATGTAACAATGATTGATTATTTGTGATAACAATATCAGGAATGAGAGAAAATACCGATTTTGATCAAATCTTAAATATATTTTTCAAAAACGTTTATTCTATATTCTGTGCTTGTATTAAAATTTACGAGACTGTTATCGAAAATAATGTTAAAACTATCAGTACAATTTAATGTATTATTGTAATGCTAAGAATAATGTAAATTATTATTGTTGAATATCTATTTAGTAGACTTACTCATTTGAAAGAAGAAACAGATTTTATTAGAGCATAGTATTGTAGTGAATAAAATTTCATTAAAAATATCATATTGAGCATTCGCATTATATCTAATGTGTTTTACAAAAACATTTATTATTCATTACGTAAAATGTGATTAATGAAAATAACTTTATAAATTTGATTCTCTATAAATATCATTTCATTGTAATTGTAAATATGTGACAGGCTATTTACAAAAAATCTTATTTCTTTTTTAACTCATATATTTAAATTTATAAGCACAGAAATTTTACTTAAGCACTGAAACGCAATATTCTTAAAATTTGATTAATTATTTTGATCGCACAATGTTAGGTTTTTGGTAATATTTAATAAGGTAATGAGAAAATGTGATATTTAAACAAAATTTCATTAAATTATTACTATAAATATTTCAAATAAAAATGATAAAACTTCTAAACTTTTATAAAACGTTTCAATTATTTTTATTTTGTAAAGCAATTTCTAAAACAAAATTTTATGAGCAGTATTGTTAAAGTATTTTTATCTCTTACCAGAATACGTTTTCAGGCATTTAATATGGATTAATTATTGTTTTATGACATCTTTTTTATTTTTTATAACAACACAGTTTTATTTTTGTATAAGTAGTTTCTTTTCATTTTGATTAAATAAGATGTATTTTATTAAAGTAACATTTATTGTTCTTATTCAAACAAATTTTTTAAAATTAAATTGACAACATTCGTATCATGATTAGTTTATCATGCTCAAACATAATTTTTTCAAAATATTTTATAAAATTAAATCCGAATAATTTTGTATGTATTTTAATATACATTCCATAGGTAAAAATGTATTATATTTAAAAAATAACTTTCAGATATATATTAACTCATGATGAAATTAGCTTTTAAGAAATTAATATGAGTAAATTGTGATTCCTTGAATGTATACTTTCTTTATTAAACTAGAAGTTGTTTACCATTTCTTCAATAAAATACAATTTTCTGACTATATATCAGTGCATATATACACAGTCATCGAAACTGGTTGAAAATCAAAAGATTAATCTTATTTTTTATAAGTAATCTTCTTATATTATTTGAATTCTAATGTATGTTAATTATACCATCATTTGTTCATAAAATGAAAGTAAATTTTTCTCCTAACTTGCTCATTTAAAATAGAAGATAGTATTTTGATTTTTATTCACAGTTGTTTTTCTTAAAAGTGAATACGAACTGCAATAAAAAGTATGGTTTTTACATTTTATAGTAACATCTAAAACGCACTTACAATAACATTAAACTTAAAACATATTGGTTATCTGAAAACAATGGTAGAAATGCTTTCACTTGTTTTAAGATTCAATAATCAATAAAGAATTATCTATAAATCATTGTGTTGCCTTGGTTACCAATTTTAAACTACTTTATGGTGATTATTGATTCACAAATGAGAAGAATTGGGAGAATACTTTCTGATTGAATATTTCAGATAAATATACATGAAATATTGCTGCTTTAAACCTATTTGATTTTTATTGTTTAAATATGTACAAAAAAGGATTATAATTGATATTTTCAAGAGCCAGATTTTCATGCAATAGATACACATTTTTTTAAATATTGAGAATTCCAAATTAAAAATTACTAAACAAATATTAAATCCAAAATTTCAAAATCTGTTGGGAATTATAAAATAATATCGGTTGTCATTTCAACCATGTAACTTTATGCAAATTATACATACTCTTTCTTGGGGAATAAAAATCATTTACATTTTTATAAAATATATATACAGCATATATATGTACTTAAAGTAAATGAAAATCATTATTTTGCTTTATCTTTCACACATACTATAGTGTTTTTTAAGTAAATAGTGTCCATTTTTAAGATTTTCTTTTGTGTAAAATATCGCGTTGAATTATAAGCTTTTCGCTACTACTAATATCATCCGTGGACGCAGTTTATGATAGCTTGTTAGTTTTTATGTTTTGTCTGATAATTTATGATATTTAAAATAAGGATGCTTGCTTCAGAACACTGTTGAGAGAAATTTAAAATAATATCGTTATTATTAAATGCAAGTTATCTGAAATAGAACTATCACGCAATCGAATTAAAACCTTTAATGGTTTTCAGCTCTGTTACAAAATGTCAGATAAAAATCATTACCAAATCATGTAATCAGCTTTATATACTACTGTTGATTATGATTTATATGATATGACACTTTGAAAATTTGTTACCGAAAATTCTAAAACAAGAATTAGGACATTCAAAAAGTAAAGTGTTACTGGCTTCTCTTCTGATGTTCATAAGAACCATCTTCGATAGCTTGTTTAAGAAAATCAGTGTTCACCACTCTAGAACTAGCAAGGCAGTTATAATCATTAGTTCAAATAATTTTAAAAATCTATGAAAACTATATGAACAAGCATTTGGATTTTTATTTTCTGTACAAAATAATATCAGAAAATATTTTTACTAGCAATGCAAAATGAATAAAATTTGTATTTCATATATATATTTAGTATTTCATTTTATTGTATTAATTTTGTAAAATATATTTTAAATGAAATAAATTAGAGCCACTAAATATACTGAAATATTTTGAAAACATTTTCTAAACATTTTGTTCGATTTTCTTTCATGTGTGAAATTTATTCTTCAATACAGATGTAATAAACTCTCATTTGTTTTCCAGACAAGTAAAACTTTTGAGAAAAATGACTTTCAACCCAGACTTCCTTGTTTAACAACTTGTGTGAGGTTAATGGAAGTCAAAAGGTTTTCCTTCATGATTCCGGGTACTCGAAAAGGGAAGTTCAACTCATTTGCATTATAGCAAGTAAGATGTTTCTGAATCAATGTAAGTTCAACCGATTTGCTAATACCTCTTTTCTGGGAGGTTAAATTTAAACAACTAAATATATAGGATGATATTTGTTCTTTTTTTAAATACTGAAGTTTCATGAATTAATATGTTATTTTTAGGTGTGGTATATGTAAAGAAAACAATTAACTGATTTTAGTTATCAAAATTATGATTCATATTGTATTAACTAAATACAATGCTGCAAAATATGATATGGTTTTGAAATGCTGCAAAACATTCAGAAAATTAATGGATTGAAAAATAAATATAAACTAAGACAAATTAGTTTATATTTATTTTTCATATCAAAAACATATATAACAAACAAGATGTCAAAATCATATCTATCGAGTATATAAACAATTAAGCAAGTTACAAAGTAAAACTATGATTCATAATTTTGATATCTAAACTGAGTTAAAATATTAACTTAGAATAATCCATGAGCTAATCTTCTAGAATATAAAAAATCTTAAAAATCAAAAACTTAAATATAATAACTCATTTCTTGATTTAGTTAACATTAGTAATTCCGTGAAAGCTTTGCATATATTTCATGCTTTACAAATATCAATCTTTAAACTCATATTTACATTAAAGTGAATACATTTGTAATGCAGTAAACAAATGTATAAAAAATAATTAATTTTTCATTTAAAAGATTTCATAGTTGTTGTAAAACAAATACAAAAAATGGAGATTGAAAACAAAGTCTTGAAATTTGAAACTTTAATCATTATAAGATTATAGTTTTATAAAATTTTAACTGTATACTATAGACAATTAAAAAAGAATATACGCAAGCAAGACATTTATTAATTTCGAATAACTTTGCAATTGTGGTTCCTATATAATAAGATTTTAACTATAGTAACAATTGTATATCAATGGTTAACAAAATATATAATATTTCGTGAAAATACATTTTAAAGGTTAATTTCAACATATATAGTTGGCTAAGATTTGAATAAATTTTTGAACAAATTGATAATTATTTGACAAATAAACAAGAAAAACAGAATATTTTCCTTTATTAAAATTTCGAATATGTTTCTTTTGCTCTTCATTTATATGATCATTATAATTAATTTCTTTTCTCTAAAAATTTTACTCTTCACCTAGTTTGTTTATTTTTAATTATTGTCTTTTATGGTTTGAAATTTTCATATTATTTTTAAATATTACAATGCAATCGTCAGAAAATATTAATAATATTAGTTATTAATAGGATGTTTTTATAATTTTACTTCAGTGAAACTGTAAGGACTTAGAGAATATCTAAGAAAGTTATAGCAGCAAATTTCACATTTCCTAATTATTACACAAGTTATTTTACGAACTATTTTATTCATCGATGATATAATGAGTACACATTATTTATTTATGATCTCGTTAAATTTTCAAGGGTAAAAATTCCATGCTTTGCGAATATAAATTATATAAATGCTATGTGAAGTAAATTAAAAAAAATATATACATTCTAATAAAAAGTAAAGATCCGAATTTAACAGTTTCAGTTTTATTGAAATTTAATAATTTGTTTTGATACTTTTTTATTTTTTTATAAATTTATGTGTTATATTAATGTTTATTTAATTAACTTAGTCTTCACAGTTGAATTTTTCTTTAAAATTGTAAGAAATTAACAGGAATTAAATTCCTATTATGAGCAAAAATTCATATTTATTATTCCTGCATTGAGCAGATTTAAAAGGATAGCTATAGTGTTAAATGTTCTTAAGATCCAAAAAATGTTTATTAGAATGTTTTATAGAACATTTAAAAAAAGAATAAAATTTACTTTAGAAAATTCCTCATTAAAGGTAAATTTTGTTTTTGATTACATTTTAGGTAAGATATATCATACACAATGCTGAATTTCTGGTTAGATGGGGAATTTAGTGTATTTCTAATACTGGATAAAAATTTACTATTAGAGTATATTCCATATACACTGAAAACTCCCTTGCAAATATTAAAAATTATATTCTATTGTTTAATTTATGTGTCTGTCTGCCAGCATTACAAATTATGGTATTAAGTACAAATCGTAATTAAAGATAATTTAGAAAATGTGTTTATCTATTATAATAAATAAGAAACATTCAAGCTTTTATCATACTTAAATTAAGTTTTACTTTTTACACTGGCGCCAATACTGATGGTTAGTTTATCAAGGAAACACACAATTATATATTATAACTAAATATGTTTGCTGAGCAATCGCAGTTATCAGATTATCAGATAACAGTCAGTAAATGTTTAGAGTAATTATCACTTCAATCAATTGAAGTGATAATTACTGTTTTCAACTGTCTTCATGTGTAATAGGAAACATTGCGACTTTGAGTATGAGTCGGTATAAAAACGATGAATATCAAGCAATCAGATTAAGTGCTTATCACCACTGATCAAACAACCTAAAACGATAAGCGGCTCGTTGATCCGACCATAAGACGAAGAATGAAAAATGTCTTTATACGTCAATTAATTTTGATCTGTAATATTGGATATCAGAATAATATTTATGAACTTCCCGTTGTATATTTGTAAATATGGTCTACAAAAGCATATTCAGTCAAATTCGCGTACCCTTGATCTATACTCAAAACTACAAAAATGTCTTCACTTTGATCGTGATATCCAATACCGGACTGCTGATGATTAGAAGTAACATAACTGATTAGAGAAAAATCCTTTTTTATTGGACATTTCCTTTGTAGATTGATAATATTCGGAGGCAATAATATGAACCAATATACACATTTTGTCCTATTTCTGTTATTCAGTCTGTTAGAGACGGAACAATGATCTCAGGAGCTTTAATGGGATATTCTTCATTCACTGATAATTGTAGAACTCTTTAATGGTCAAAACTACCTCAACACTGTAACCTATGTAACTCATTCTTTCATGGTTACTGTGTCCCCTTCATTGGAAAGGTGCCACCAGCAGAAGAATATTCCATGGCTTAAGGCTCATATTAATATGAGGAATTCAAGAGTATGATAATGAATTAAGCTTTTTTAAATGGCAACTATTGTCCTTGGGTTTAAATCTAGAAAAATAATTTTGGAATGAAATCGAATCTGTTTTTCTAATCTTGGATCCACCACAAACAAATAAAATTAAGAGTACTATTTGTGTCTGTATAGACAAGTATCACAAAACGATGATTTTCAACAATATGGGTAATATAATCTTTACCGTAGCCTAATTCTTTCTATAATAGCTAGAAGAAAAGCTACTTTAATGCCTTGTCCCCAATAAAGTGGACACACAGTTTAGTTATTGTTTTTTAACGTAAAACTCTTTTACATTAAAAATTTCATTTCAGTTTTAAATTATAATATCATATGAAACCAAATCATAAATGTAAATATGTTAATTATAAAAAAATCCTTAATGTAAGTCGTATAGTAAAATAATGCAAAATATCGTCAACAAATAATAATATAAATATTTATTCCTAAATTTAAAAAAAATCCATAAGTTTTCCATACTTTTACGAGGACAATAAGTTATTTCTTTCTTATATATATTTATCAACTAATATACAGGGTGATTATAAAAAAACTTTGCCAACATCTGCACTTCTAGCGTCCATTCTATTTAACCGATCAAGATGATACTTCAAATATAGTTCTTTTGAGATATGCGCTCGAGATTCTGTGAATGGCAACACAGTGGCCCTCGCGGTTACAGTTATAGTGACAGAAACTCGAAATTTTCGAATGGCAACGCCTACTTTTTACCATCGCAAAATGTTCAGCACATGCGAAAACCCTAAATAGCGTGGAAACGGTACCGATATGTCCGAAAACCGACGTGTTATACACATACAAACAGTTCTTCAAGGCGCACGGAGGAATAATGCATACGACAGAGACAAGACACTGCTCAATGATGAGAACACATAGAGAAAAAAATCTTTATTAATTTCAAACATTTTCCACATGAGTGCCATCACAGGCAATTACGCATTGCATGCGGGAGACGACGGACAATGTCGCTGCACGCAACATGGCACGAGGGATGTTTCCAATCTCACGCCGTATAGAATCCTTTTAGTCCGACAATGTTTGAGGATTGCACAGATAAACTCTGGATTTGAGATAGCCCCAAAACCAGAAATCCATAGGCGTCAGATCTGGGGATCGCGCAGGCCACGGAAAAGGATAATAGCGTGAGATGATGCGATCACCAAAATGCTGATCCAGGAGCCTTTTAACTGACCTCGCTATATGTGGAGGTGCACCATCTTGCATCCAAACAATGTCATTGAGTGCATTCAGCCGACGCAACTCCGGTAAGACATAATTTTTCAGCATGGCTGCATACCGAGGGCCCGTTACAGAACATGTTGCAGGGCCAGTCGGGGTCGTTTCCTCAAAGAAGAACGGGCCCAGAACAAATGTAGCTGTAATGCCGCACCACGCAGTCACTTTGGCGTCAAATAATGGTACTGGCGCCACAGCATGAGGATTCGTCTCTCCCCAGTGCACACAATTCTTTGTGTTAATGCTGCCATTTAAGGTGAAATGCGCCTCGTCCGTCCATAGTATGCGAAGTGGCCAGTCGTTATCCGCATCATATCGTAACAAAAATGCATTTGCGAAGTCCAGACGTTGTTGTGGGTCACCCGGCTCCAACATCTGGACGCGCTGGAACCGATAGGGAAACATGTGAAGTACCGAGCGCAAGAGCTTGCGGACCGTTGAGTTCGGAATATCCAACACGCGCGCTATGCCTCTTGCGGTTTCTGTGTGTCCTGCAGTCACTGTATGGTGCACTTCCATGACAACGTCCTCAGAAACAGTTGGCCGTCCGGAGCGCTGTTTGTCACAGGTGCAGCCTGTATCTTCGAATTTCCGCACTAAATCACGCAGAGCTTGCAGAGTACATGGGCCGCGTCGTTGTCGATGATTGCGGCGATACACACGCAAGGCTTCCGCAGCGTTCATCCCATTTTGGTAATAGAGTTTGATCAATTCACCGCGAACTTTCCTAGGAAGACTCATATCGTCGGCATGTGCGAGTTCCCGAATGACGACTTCGCATACCCGCTTGGTATTTTATAGGTTTCCTACGCTGAATATCTGGCGACCGGTGTCCTGTGATTGGTTTCTTGACTCTGTCACATGCAAATTTATTGCGTGCGCCCAGATCATGTTTTATTGGCCGGTTTTCAGAACTCTTTTTTGTGTTTGCAGAACACGTCCGTTTTTAGACATATCGGTACCGTTTCAACGCTATTTAACACAGTGGCCCTCGCGGTTACAGTTATAGTGACAGAAATTCGAAATTTTCGAATGGCAACGTCTACTTTTACCATCGCAAAATGTTCGCATGTGCTGAACATTTTGCGATAATAAAAAGTAGACGTTGCCATTCGAAAATTTCGAGTTTCTGTCACTATAACTGTAACCGCGAGGGCCACTGTGTTGCCATTCACAGAATCTCGAGCGCATATCTCAAAAGAACTATATTTGAAATATCATCTTGATCGGTTAAATAGAATGGACGCTAGAAGTGCAGATGTTGGCAAAGTTTTTTTTATAATCACCCTGTATTTACTCTATACAAACTGCATTAGGAAACTTTGGGCTAAATTAATATTTTTAAAATAAATGTTTGCTTTTTGTATCGAAATAAGTTGTTTATACACATTACTTATTGTTATTTTTATAATATACCTCATTACTATTTTTATGTAGTTATTTGCACTTAGTTCTCTAAAATATTAAAATATTATTGCTATTTTTTTTAAAAAAAATAAAAATATGTAAGAAAATTATTGGGAAGTAGACGGATATTAACACAGTGTTCATAATTGAATCCATAAAGTGTAATTAATCCTGAGAATGAATAAATATAAACGTCTATGAAGATAAAATATTTTTAATCTTTGTTTATTGACTTAGTTAATTACGATATTTTATTGTACTGTATTTGATAAGCTCTTATATTTTATGTTAAATACTTGATTACGCATTTTATTTTTATTTTTTGTTCTATTATATATTACATCAGATCCGAAATAACTTAAAAATTAAGGTAGAATCTAATGTTTACACTTGGAATGAATCTACAAATACCTGCCTTTTATAATGGTTGTTAAATATTTTAGCGTAATGCTAATCAAACTAAACGAAAAAATTCTTTCTACTAAAACTATTAAGTTTAATGAATAGAATTTCTCTTCTGAGAGTTATAAGAGATACTAAGTATGAGTCATTGAACACAATAAAATGTCAGGTGGAAGTGAAGGTGACAAATTAATATTTTAAGACAAATCTTTTACTAAATATTAGCTAAGTATGTTTAATGTTCTCAAAGTTGAATCTAATCATTTAATAACATTTCGATGAGGCATTCAATAAAAGTTACACTAATACATCTTAGAGATTTTCGCAAATAATATCCCATTAATCCGCCAATACTGATCTGACCTGTTGCATGATTATGCATGTTTCCCATTATCGAATTTAAAAAAAGCATTTTACTGTAATTTGGTATAATAAACCTGATGAAATAAAGTAGTATTGTTATTAATAATGCTTTTCTAAATTCCTAAATCCAAACTTTAAGAATTCATCTTCTTACTGAAATCAACCATATGGAGAAAATAAGATACCTCTGCTTACAGTAAACCTAAAACTATGACATATCATCAAAAATTAAAATGCATACTTTAGGAAATATAGTTTAAGTAAATAAAAAGCCCAACATTATTACATATTTCTGTAGATCATAATTTAGAAACAGATTATAAATACTAGGAATAATTCTCCTAATAAACATTCAGATATTAAGAGATGAGTTCACTAATCTCTAATGATTTGATATCATATTTTTAGATGTAATAGTTTACATGTGTTAAGAAGACAATTGTGAATAAATTTGAAGCGTTGTATATAAATGGACAATATAAATCTATTAGTTAAAAGTATTCTTAAATTATTTTGTTTAATTAATAATAATTTCAGAGATTATAATGCTTATTAAGCTCTCCGATACTCTAAAGTGTATGGAATAATTCAAGAAAAAATTTATAAATTCATATTCACTTGAGAAAATTTGAAAAGAATAGAAGCAATATCAATCCATCAATTTTCCTAATTCGCTTATTCGTTAATATGAGATTGACTGAAAAATGGACTCATACAACCAATACATTATATATTTTAATTTCTTTTAGTATTAATATAATTTTATTTCTGTTATTAGATTTAGATTAGAAAATTTACTTTCAATGTTTTTTGTATTTAAATTTAATACTGAAAAATAATTAGCCACTTTTTTCACTTTTATATTTTGAGTAATATGTAAATGGGTTGAAATAACTTAACAACTAAATTCCAAAAGTTGAAATTCCTAAATTTTACATAATATTTATTTTAAAAAAATACATAGTTTTATTATCTCAAGAATACTTTAAATAAAATCTTGACAATCACTGTGCTTTGATGTATATTTTTTATTCAATATATATCCATCACCTCAATGTATTAATCATTAGAATTATATCAATCATCTTTGTGCAAACATTAATTTATATTTTGATTTAAATTTCTTCTTTTGAATTTAATTTAAGAATAAATTATGGCTATCTTGTGATAGAGTAGTTACAATGTTAAATCATTTTTTTAAATTAGTAAATTCCATAATTTTTAAGAATTATAGTTTCAGTAGAATAAGTTTTGCAAAGAATTCTTAAGTCATGCATATCCCTTCTATATCTGACATTTTCTCTCGTGTTCTAGCACAATGACAGAGGGGATGATTAATTGAATTTATATCGATTTTCTGTCACTGAAGTTAGGATTTCAGTCTTATTAATTGAGAATTTCTGATAAAAAGACAAATCATAACACTTTGAGTAATATCTACTGCGTTAATCTTTACATATGTCATTAAAAATCAACTTTTATAATAAATTATTAATTACTAATTCCTATATTTTGAATATATTTGTTAATGCTGAGATTCAGAAAACTAAATAAATTTAATTTCATAATCATGCTCCAATCTCAATATAAATTATTTATATTTAAATAAAAAATTTAAAATATTTTAAACATATTCCTTAAAATCTAAATTAAAATATCAAATGAGAAAGGGATAAAAGTAATTTAGAACTTAAAAATATTGTATGCAAAATTTCCTTTCAAATCTAATTGCAATCCATGATAAAATTCGAACGGAATAAGCTCCTACAATTTCATCTTCATCTATTCAAAATGCATCACATTCAAATCTTTATCAAAAAGAAATATTTTATTTACTTATATGTATTTTAGAAATTAAATTTACTTTAGTGAGGAATCAATTTAATCTCTTACAGATTTTTTATTTTAATTTCTTCTTTTAATATCAATGAAAATGATATATTTTAAAAGGAAAAATAAATGAAATAATATGAATAATTAAAAAAATAAGTCTAATTAGAATACAAACTCATATTAATATAGCACTATAATTTAAATACCTAATAAGAATATTAGAATTGTCAAGTATTTTTTTCAAATACCAAAGTTTCACTTTAAGGAATAAAATGGAAAGTTAATCTGTATTTAATGGCAATATGAGTAATATTTCTTGTAATATACATGCTAATGAGTGCAACCTTTTTTTCTCTGCAATTCAACAAATGATTCTTGAAGTGGGATATCACATTACTCATATTATGCGAGATGTTTCTCGTCTTGCTGCACACTATATTCAAGAATGTAATTTTTATTGTGAGCAATATTACCAATGGGTTGTAATTATTTAGCAATTTAATTATAACCGTTGAAATTCCCAAATTTTACATAATATTTATTTTAAATAAATTCGTAGTTTTATGATCAACATAAAGAAAGAATAGGCATTTTTCTACTTGATGTACAAACCTGATGCTGATTCCGTATAAAATTTCACCACAACTAATTGCAAACCAAAGTTTAAAATTACATTGAATTGCACACAATCGTTTATTGAAAAATGTTTGAAATTAAGATCCCATTGAGAAAAACAATATAAAATTAAATGACCAGTGTTAATTTTTAATGTGAAATTTAGACGAAATTAAATGACCACTGAGTTATTAAAAATTTGGTTTATAAATATTAATAGATATAAAAAAGTTTAATTTTTTTGTTCCCTCTGAAATCTTTTAGAGATAAAATTTAAAATGAAAGTAAAATTATTGTTGCACTATATCATAATTTTTTACTAAATTAATATAAAAAGGATTCTATGAAAATTTATGCAAAATTTGTCAGCTGAATTAAAAATATTTTATAAAAATAATTAACTTTTAAGTCATATTTTACTAACACAATCATTCACTTTGTTAATACCAAATGAATATTTAAAACAAAATATGTAAATTGTTTTTGTCAATGTATTAAATAAATTTGAGAAAAATGAGGTAGAAAATTAAATTAATATGAAATGGAATGTGAAAAAAAATAACGTAATTTATGATATCTGTAAAACTCTTAGTAATTTTTTATAATTATAAATGTAAGGATATTATCATTATTTTTGTATATATTGGTATATCTTATAGTTATTTTGGTTGAATAAAAACAAAATTTATATACAATTTTTTATCAAGAAACTATAAAAATTTTTACACATGCTTTTAAGAATTCTTTTATTCCTGACAGTGACTTCTTTCTTTTATTTGAAGTTATAGTTCCTATATTCTATTTTATTGTGACACATTTCTCTCCCTAAAATTGAAAATAAGTACGTTGAAAAAGCTACATTGTGCTTAGGGATGGGTAAAGTAAAGAAAAAAGTTAGAAAATCTATACTATAACAGAAGACTGCTGGAATGTTACGTATTTGAAATAAATGTACAAAAACTTGATGATGATGGTTTCCACCCAATAAAAATCCTGAATGAAAATTAAATATTAGTGAAGAATTTTATAAGATATAATGTTTTGTAATTATATATCCTTAATATATCAGCCTGTTTAAATTTTCATAGAATTTATCAGTAAATATATATTTATCGAAATTTGTACAATTAAGTCAAGGAAATTACATTGAAAAAATAATAGCAATTTATTCTTATTTAAATTTAAATATTATTATGTAGAAATAAATTTAAAAATGTAAATTAAAAAACTATTTTAAACCACAAAACGTATTTATAATATTACAATTCTTAATTTCAGCTAATTATGAATTGATATTTCATTTAGCAGAATACATTCATTACAAAATATTAAATTATTAATCTATGAAGTAGAAACATGTTTTAGCTAATTACGTGTAAGACAAATGAATTATACAATTGATTAAAATGGTATTGTGCTAAAAGATTACGGTGTTAAAATTCTGAAAATATAACGTGTAATATTGGAATTTTTTTTAATGATCCTAATATGATTGCGAGACCTTGAATTTAAAATTATTTTTGATTAATTAAGTCAATTCAAATTCAAATAGAATAGTTTTATGTTCTAAGAGTCTAGAGATGAAAATAAGTCTAGTATTCTAAAATTCAAATTAAATTGCAGTACTTAACTGCAATTTAATTCGAATAAAATTTCAAGTTTTATTAATAAATAATTTGAATATTTAATAATTGAAATATTTAATTGGAATTAACTTTGAGTTTTATTAATAGCATTATTAATCAATAAATCCAATTTTTTATAAAGGACGAGAATATATTTTATAACATTAATAATAATTTTCGTTAAGGCCTTTAAAAAAGCTCATTTATTTGTATCGATGGATATTATATTTTATTGGTAGCCATTAATTTTGAACAATGGATATTTTGACATCATTTTACTGTTATTGAGTTCATAGATGCTCGTTTTATATTTTTCAAATTAGTAAAAGATTAATATTTTAGTTTATGAAAGATGAAATTAAAATGTTTTCAATACAGGAAATTTTATGGAAAATTAGCACACTTACGTGATTCCCTATTTTTTACGGAATATCAAAAAACATTTTGTTTACGGGGAGAAAATCGGAAATTTAAGTAAGCATTGAATTATGCCGCTGATACTACAAACCTGTAATATTTTGACATTTTTGTTAAGATATGACACAGAAAAAGTGTAATGGTAGAATAAATGAGACACTGGATAATAAACCATTCTATGTTACTAAAATTTACTTATTCATGAAGAATTTTCTTATAGCTATTAAAATTTTCAGAAAAATGTGCTAGAGCAGGCGTTCCCAAACTTATTAAATTCATGACATCCTTAGGAGAATTAGAGTTTGTTCACGGCACCCTCGTCTTACTATATTTATATGTAGTGTATATTACATTCATATTTTTATGACTGTGAACAAGACATTAGGGAAAAGAGGACCTAAACATGATTAATACAATCCACATTTAAAAATCATGCAAATACTTTAATTATAAATAAATGAAAAATATACTAATAAAATTGTAAAATAACTTTAAAAGTGTTCTTGTTATATGTGTGTTCTGTTTCAGTGTAATATGGGTGAGCCTGTCGTTAATTGACAGTCGTTCAAATCATTTAATAAAGCTTGATACGGCTACTCTCATTTCTCTTTCAACATTAATTTTTGAATGATATTTTCTTCTTATAACAGCAACCTCTGAGAATCCAGCTTGATAGAGGTATGAAGTTTCAAAGGGAATAAGAATCCTCATTGCTTTTCTACTTAGAATTGGATACTCATTTCTTATAGACATCCAAATCCAACTCCAAACAGCGAATTTTGCTTTCATGTTTTTGTCACTTGATAAGTTAGTTTTTTTTCTGGCGAAATGAATTCATTTGAACCTTCTGCATGGAATGGATATTGGATCCACGCAATCATCTTGGTTTGGTCAACTCTAAGTATTTTGGAAACCAGTCAGCTATATGTGAAAAATGCTCCGTGAAATGTGTCAGTATATTATATGAAAATTTTTCTCCGCTACAAACTAAGCATTGCTGTAATACAGGAAAACAATTTTGCCTCAATTATCATTCATTTTTCTATAGTTACATCTATAGTTTTTTCTTCGCGATTGCTGAAATTTTTTCTTAAAGCTTCAACATATATTATGGCCTTGGAAAGAAACATTCAGAGCATTTAGTTTTTTTTTTTAATATATCGCAAAATTATGTTAGTTTGAGCATGAAACCTGAACCCGTAAAATCGTTAGTATTCATATAATTTTCTGTCAAGAAATTGTAAATTTCTTAAATGTCGATACGAAATTGTAAATTGGTTATTATTTTTTATTTTACGAAATTGTAATTTTGTAAAAGTTCAAAAGTTCAAGTTACTACATTACCGCGTGAAAGCCAATGCGAAATGCAGTAGTATATAAGGGATGTGTACTAAGCACCGAAATCCTCATATAGGCATTTGAAAAAATTAGCTTTAAGTGGCCTAGTTTTTGTGTAGTTTACCACGTTTATTACACACTCTAGGATGAGATCCAGGTGGTATTTTCAACAATTTTGACCCAAGTACTTCGCGGTGAATGATGCAATAAGTCAACGAATAATAATGGGTTTTGAGATAAATCAACGCTTTTAGGTCTCCGTACTGGCGAGACTTTGATCGAACACCATCAGTGAACAAGTGATGCTCTATGTATAGTAAAAATATTTTCTACCATAAATGAGTCAAGTATATAGATAATATCTGCTCAGTCATTGCACTTAAAGTATTGCATTTACAAACCATAAAGTCTTCAATGACAGTGTAACCATCAATAAAACTTACATAGTTAATGAGATATGTATTTTTATTGAGGTTTGTGGCATAATCCAGTTACAGTCTAAGCTTATTTCCTTTCATTTTTTCCATCAATTAATCGTTGAAATCCTGAGCCATATAATCTGTTCTCCGACTTATGCTATTTTTCAACAAATACATATTTTCAAGAAATTTCACCCGTAATTTTTCCTGTCATTATATTGACCATGTCTACAGCAGCTGGTAGAATTAATTCCTCATCAAAAGTGTGATACTTTTTGCACTTCGCCATTCTGTATGCGGCCTTAAATAACAGCAATCAGGCATTTTCACACTGATTCTCTTTTTTGAATATTCTTTTGTTGCTGCGAATCTTTCTATTTTCTGCTAAAACATTCTCAACCATGTTAGGATACATTGTGTGACGGTTTCACCTCAAAGTATTTTGGTTCATACTCTTGGATAATAGAGCTTTGGAACAGATCACACATTGTGGTCACTCTTCATCACTGATTTCTATTGAAGTCCAAATAGCTGTCTTCGAAATTTCGGCATTCCCTCTTTTTTTCATGCATTTCACATATCGATCATAATTTTATTAACAGTTTCAGTATTGTTTTTTTTAATCACAATTCTATAACTTTTTAAAAATCCACATCTTTCTAAATCATGACATCCTCAACGACCACTAGCAAGATAACTGATTCACGCAATCTGAGAAGTTGGAGGAAAGGCAGGTTAAATTTTCACCGCTTTTGTCCTCGTGTGTTATTGGTAATTGTAAAGCATCTGCAACCGTGGGGTTAGGCGCAAAGAACACAAAAGAGGTGTAAATCCTTTCAGCATATGATATATAGATCTTGAGTGAGTAAACTGGATTTTCCCAAACGACACGTAACTGACTTTTGTAACATTGACACACATTTACCTTGCTTAGATTGGGGGCCACTTCGGGGCACCTTTGATCTCTTTGCATGGCATCCCACGGTGCCGCGACACACTCATTGGGAACAGTTGTTCAAGAGAGTTTACTAAGAAGTGTAAAAATTCAAAACTCTGTTATGTTGTATGAAAAATCCTTTCTGGTTATTATGATACATATGAGAAAACAAAAACCACATTGAGCAACTTAAGCAGTTCCATGAAAAATATTTATTGGATGAATACATTTATCATGAAAAATTTTGTAAAATCCTCATTCTAAATAAGATTTCAAATCAGTTGTTGTTTCCTTAACAATATGAACTTTTTAATGTGCAAAATTTTAATTGATGATGATTTTATATTATCATTTGAGTTATTACCTATCAATTATTTTAAATGTTTCGTTTATGAAAAAAATATCGTGTGGTCAGTTTAATGATAATTCTCCTAAAAACCGCTTAAGTTTAGAAATTACATGTTCTTTCTTTGGTATTTCTATCATAGCACATAATTGTTTTGATGATTCATATAATTGAATACAAGAATGCATTCCTGATTCAAGACAGTGTTTTTGAAAAATAAAATTAATTCATCCTAGAAATCCATGTATTTATGTATGGAATGAAATCAATTATGTCGAGACAAAACCCCATTAACACTTTCACATATGTTATTGAGCAGTTTTGTGAACCTAAATCTCTCAGAGAATCAGTTCTCAAATTTTAATTGATTTAATTAATTAATTAAAAAATTCATTAAATTAAGGAGATATAAGTTAGATCAACTTTAAAATGCATTACTAAGCAAATCTTCTATGCTTAGTAATGCATTTTAAAGTTGTTTAACCTAAAGTTTAAACCTAATTCTCTAAATTTTATATCCACTATAAGAAAGTATATAGTATTAAGAAAAAGCATTAAAACAGTTTTTATACTTTTACTGAGCATTCATTCACTAGTAGAAATATTAATTAACAAGTTTTGTTATCGAAGTTTACCATAATTTTTCAAATATGAATTAAAGTATTAATTGTGTGTTTCCGTGCGTGTGTGGAATCTAAATGAAACATTTAGATGACAGTTCAATGAAAATGAATTTTACAAAGAATAAAATAAAAATCATAATTTGTTAATAAAAATATTGAAATGTAGTAAGTTGTTAATATTTCTTACCAATTATCAGTAACTAATACTCATTGTACAAATACAAAGAAATGAAAGAAATAACTAATAAATTTGATACAACATAGATTCAATTTCAAGAGGAAAGTTTATATAAACACGTATTTCATATCTAAGTACATATATTTTGGTTCTTATTTTGTGGCGTTAGGAATTATCATGTAATTCATGTGTGGATGTTTTTTTACATTTTCCAACATATTATACATTGAATTCATACAACGAATAACAACATGCGTTTACCTATTTGATTTAACTTTATTTATCCCAATGATACAACTTTAGACAGAAAAAAACAAAAGATAAAAGTTATGAGAACTGAAATTTCTTACAAATTAATGTACAAGTAACAAATTTTATACTTATTACTTGCCCTAAATTAAGACAACAAAACTATCCAAGTTACTAATGTATTCAAAATATTAACAATAGTGATTATAACAAGTTAAAAATTGTAAGTTTAAATCCCATAAATTTATTTTTAAATGAAAAGTATTTTATAAAATCGAAACAAAATGAGGGATTATCAATTAAATATGAAACTTGATTATCAATGAAATATGAAAACAAGTTTGCTGCCTTTTTTTGGACTTTTTCTCTTAAGGCAATTGATTGGTAAATTTAATGTCTGTCAAGTTGTCCCAATATATTAAAAATACTTGAGATTTCAAATTCTGAAATAAACTTTTTAGTCACTGTCTGCTGAACGCACACATTTTCTAGCATCCTACCAAATTCTTTTACAATATCACTTGTCATTTAAGATCTTTTTTTCATATGGAATATCTAACAGAACCCAAATAAATATAGATCAAATATAATAATATTTTTATCGAAATATTTTTTGTTATATTTTGTTAAGACTGAATTAAAGTTGTTTGCACAAAAAATATTGACCAAATATTTAATGAAAATGTCTTTTCCTAAAGATACATAAACATTTGATAGAAAAGTTTTAATATCCTAATTATAAATATAGTGAATAATTATCTTTTAAAAATGAATATATATATATATATATATATATATATATATATATATATATATATATATATATATATATATATATATATATATATATATATATATATATACATATATATACTATTTTTATTTAGTCCACATCGTTTAATTTGCACTGATTCTTCAATTTAAGATGTTTTCTAAACATCTAAAAACATTAATTCAGCAAACATTCAATTTTTTGAATTTTAATATAAATCATATGTGACATTAAATCATGATTCTCTACTAATATAAGTGCTAATTTTATATATATTTTAAAATATTTGAAGATCTGAAATAAAATATTTTTATAAATTTGTCTTCATTATATAATTGATTTTCGATTAAATATTCTTAACTAAAAAGCAAACTGAAATAATTATTTAGGAAATTAATCTGTTAAATATAGCGTATTTGTACTATAATTATACAAAAGATTATTTTAAACCAAAAACGAATAAAGTAGGCATATTTTTTGACTAAGTAATAGCAGGAAACTTTTTTAATATATAATGTAAAGAAATTATATAATTAATATATAATTTCTTTAAAAAAATGAAATGCTAAAAAGATATTAATCAATAAATTTAAAAGCTTGTACATAAGTCTTGTAACACAAATTGTACAATTTGCATACAATTTATGATTATAAATTTTGTCAAATAATATTAAATACGAGCTTTGCAATGACCATTACCTTTTATATAAATTAAACAAATGATATGTCAAATGTAGAAAAGTAATAAAATTATATTTAAATTTATCACCAATGCATTTGAAATAAAAGTAGGATATTTAAATTAATATTATTTTATAAATAATTTTAAGCATATTCATTAATATTTCAATGCTTGAATTAAATAAACAGGCTTATAAATAAAATATATAAATTTAAATTAATGTAGTTGTTGAAAATTAAAAAAATAATATTTATTAAAAATGATCTATGTGATGTAATTGCCTAATAGTATGAGTACTAAATTTCATTTAAGCGAAACTTTGTTATAAATCAAACATTTGAAATTTTTTAATATAAATTCTTCTTTAATATTTCTTTAAATACAAATAGCTTCATGCACTAAAATAATGGCTTCGCTAGCAAGGGAAAACCATATCAAAATGGTATTAATAAGTATCAGATGAAATAAAACTACATTATATATCTTTTCAAGAACTTTTTTCAGCCAATTAATTTAAAACTGTTAAATTAGGCTTTTAAATAGGACTAATATTTCCCGTCATTTTATGGCAATTAAAATAAATCTCCAATAGTATTTTTTGTTATGAAATGATTAATAAATGACATTACTTATATCTTATAGCTTATTATATTTGTCCTATTGGAGACATTCATTATTATTAACAATGCAACAGCGTATTCGTGACAAGTCCGCATTTATCTTTATTCCTCTAACAGATAATACATCAATACACAAAGCATATTTCTGCATTACGTGACTTTATTTTGTTTTATCCAAAGAGTTAGTTTTACTGGCATGCCTATGCCAATAGTTACCACATTCAAGTTTCATTTAAGTGCATATGTATTAACTAAATAAATAATAGTGCAAATCTAATTGGAAAAATTAATATTGTGTAAAATTATATTAAAATGCTTAGAAAACTTTTAGTCCTCTTGTTTCGCATAAATATAAAACATGTCTGACTATAGTATCTGATTTAAAATTTTATAATCGTATTTATAAGAAACAACGTATTTACAACAACGTACTTAGACTGCAGTACACAAATAATTAAAGTAAAATCGTTAAAATATGTAAAAATATAAACATTCTAAGAGGTGTAATTAACATAAAATATGGGTATATGCGAGCAATTTGAAATGATAAAATTTAAAATATATCCTTCATTAACAATAACAATATTATAGTAGTCAAGAAGATTTCAATAAAAAAGTTTAATTATTATTTAAAACTTTCACTGAAATTGCATTATCAATTCATTTTTTGCATCTCATAATATTTAACCATACACATGTTTATAAATATTTGAATAAAATTAATTTTTAAATAATATATTTAATTAAATTTACTATGGCAGTTTACATATGCTTATTAAAATTACCGTTAAGACTGATTATTCTTGAATATATTCAATTAATTAACTATATATTATACAAAATGCATTTTATTTAATATAAGAATATTAATTGGTTTACATTAGTGAACGGTATTTTAACAATAAATTTAACAATTAATCACCCATAAAGTGTGATATTAAAAATGAAACAGTAATTTTCATGTGGTAAATTTGAAAAACATATTATTCACTATAATTATGTGTTACTTTTTCAAATAGAAATCAGTTAGAGAAAATATATTTTTTCAGTAATCAATGTTGTCCAGGCATTATTTTTATTGCTGGAAAAGTTAAATGTTGTTTTTTTTATTTTTAATCTCTTCTATAAGGATTCCTTTAATTTTTTTGAAAAATTCTTAGTGATTAGAAAAACTCTTAAAATGATAATAAAAATATATATTTTTTGTGTATTATCATTTGGTTCCTGTCCTAAAACTACCTCAGTCGTAAATATATTTGACCAATTTATAAGTATTGCAAAAGGAAAATATTCAACCGTGTTTTATATAAAAAACCTATTAGTATTTTGTTAACTGTTAAAAGGGTTGTAAGTATGCTATACCCCTTTTATAACCCTAAGTATCAAATCTTATATATTATAATAACATTTAGTACTGAATTAGTTTATATAACTGAGTGGTTCAAAATCATTTTAAAAAATTATATTTGCAATTAATAAGATAATATTGATAAATTTTCCACGTGATTGTTTGTCATTCAAATTTTATTAATATACAACAAAACATATCTTAAAATATATTTTACATTAAACTTTACAATATATTTAAAATTTTGTAATATATTTTAATATCCCATAAAATTGTTTTCTCAAATAAACCAAAAAAAAACTAGTTTCATGAGTTATTTTTCCACTGAAGTGAAATTATGAAAAGGAAATTTGTTAACTAAAATAGTTGATTTTTCAGACTTCATAATTAAAACTATTCACTGAGCAATCATTTATACTTATAGTATACGTAATAATTTACGTAAAATCATATTGAAAACTGTCTTTGATATTTTTCAAATGCGTTTAGCTTTATATGTATTAAAATAATTACATTTAATTTGTTTTTAACATTAATAAATGAATAAAAGAAATATCGATTTCTGTAAAATACGTTAAATATATAATTTTAAAGGAACACTAATCATAATATAAAAAATGCAAATAAAAAAGCGTTCTTTAATAAACATTTTTATTTTCTTAAAAAAAAACTTTTAACATTGCATTGCTTTATTTTATGAATAAAAAATTTACCAAAACAATTGGCTTAAAAATAGTAAAAAATGAAAGAAAAAAGGAAATATTTATCAGTGAAAAATGAATGCATTGGCTAGATGATTTTTTTGTAATATACAAAATTATTTAAGTTAATTTAGTGGTTTTATTTTAGCATCGCATATATTTATCCATATCGAATACTTCAAGCATAATATGAATTCCAACATAGCACATACTTTTCTACTTTATTTGAAATAAAATCAAAACAGTCAAGCATTTATTTCATAATAAACAACTCTGAAAGAATTTTATTGAAAAAATCTAAAAACTAAATTAAATTATATAATGTTTATTATAAAACAAATCATTAAAATATATTTTTCTTAATTTTAATAAACATTACATTTATAGTTTTATTGTTGCGTATATGATCCACGTATAACTAAAAATTTTGTATATTTAAATGTAATTTTATTATAATATTGTCAATAAAATATTTTTAAATATGTAAAGTTAAGTGTTAAAGAATTTTAAGGAAAAACTTCTTTATTAACAAACTAAGCTTTTCAAATGTTTTCTGTACATGTTAGCATAAAATATATATTATCAATAAAAAGTTCTTTAGTGAAAAATTGTGTAATTGTTTCAATTTTTGTCTTATATAAACGTATTTTTATAATACAATGTATACTAACAGAACTGTGTACAGTTAAAATTCCATGAAAATTAGTCAGTATAATTAAAATATTTTATTAAGTCTCAAATAAAAAGTATTAAATAAAATATATCAAATTTCCTTCAATAAATGATAACTATGCAATGAGGAATTAGGGAAATTAGGAAGAATTAGAGGAAAATTAGGGAAAACTAATGAGTATAATGTGGATACGACAAATAAATAAATGTTTTTATGAAATAATTTAAAGTGCATTTTAAAATTATCCCAAGTTAAAGAAATTAAAAATATTGCATATTATTAAAATGTAACGATATAAATTAGAAAGAAAAAGTTTAAATTTTAGTTAGATAATTTTTTTCACAAATTATTGGATTATTTACTCAGATAAATTACTTACTCAACATTTTTGGAAATTCACAAAATATAAACTTGATTAAAAATAAATGAATTCATTGGTTCTTATAGGCTTAAATAATTTTCATAGATCTAAAATATGTTTTTGTTAATAATGCATTTAAAGTTTACTGTTAGATTCTAGATATCTGAGAAATTATTGGAATTTCCATCATTTTTACAGTAATACAAAGCATAATAAAACAAAAATGGTGTTGAAAGTACTTAAAATAAATCGATTGGAACATCATAAAATTTGTCTATAAAAATTGGAAACCGATTAAAGTATTGGACCCTATATCTGAATTGCAGATAACTATCAGTACACAAGATAAGTCTTATTCACTTTATTTTTGAAAGAAATATTTGTTTTTTATAACGCGTATTTGTAATAATATGAATAAAATTTGGAAATTTCTAATATTTTTTGCTTATCTGCTTATACAATTAGGGTGTTTTAAATATTCTGTGAATTTAGTGTGAAATATTCTTAAGAAAAAGAAAAGATAAAAAAATACAAGTCATATGGAACTAAATACATGGAGCACTGCCCTGAACACATCTTCAGCTTTTTCGGTATAGAGGGTGTCATGGCAGCAGCTGGGGTCGATGCTGAAGAGGTTCGAGGCAACAGAGATGCAATTGAAGAGATGCTTCGGATCTAGTGGAACTCCTGTGCAATGCTTGCTTTCTGCGTATGTTCTAGATCCGTCGAGCATTATTTTGATACCTCGGGGGAGCCTGTAACCTCTAGAGAATGCGTCCCCAATTTGTCAGATAGGGGAACGCCTCCACTGGTCTTAAAGTGGGTGGTAGAATGGAAATAAAATACCTTCCGTGGACCAACAGGCAGAAGTCCAACCTCCCAAGGCAATGGCAAATCCCTTTATGACAAGTGCTTTGATACTGTGATATTAACCAATGAATTTTTAATATGTTATTTTCTTCTTTCTGAAGTGAAATCCTGTAAAAACTTTAAATGATTTATTGGTAACAAATTTTAATTGATAATTTGCAGAGCATGAAGGAATTAATTTTGACACGATTAAAATTCTGAAATATCTTGTTAATTGAGTAAAAATATTAATTTTTTTTCAAAAATGTAAAGCAAAATGATCCACATTTTAAAATAATGCAAGATATGAAGAAAAATATTATAGCATTTTTATCAAGATAAAATGAAAGCATAGCATTTTAGATATTCTTTGCGCGTGATGGGTTTAAGCCAATTGAAAATATTATGAGTATTTGCTACAACAACATGTGTGATTTTTCAACTTGAAATTAAATATGTATTGGAGTTAAATAAACTAGTAAAAGATATATAGAGTAAATTTTGAAAATCAACATGTCATTCTTTTGTCTTATTGATTTACTTTTGATAAATGTACATTTATATACGTGATCTTATCTATAGTAAAATAAAAATTTGCAAATGTTCGATAAAAAGTTTTTAAATGCTTATCATTCATTAACTTAGCAATGCCATTTATTATTCTAGTGACGTTGATTAACACATTGATATTTAATTTAATTTAATCGGCTTATTTTCATGATAAAAAATATATTTCTATATCTCTTGCAGTCTTCATACTGTAAATTATATTCTTGCATAAGCAGTAGTGCATGAAAATAAAAACATCATTCTTATAAAACCGATTGCTTCCAATCTTAATTATGTAAATTTGCGAGGGTGTTTCTAAATTCTTAACAAACAACAGATATGCATTATAATTTTACATAAGTAAATGTTATTTATATCATTATCTTGTTTTAATTAACTATTAAATTAATAGCCTCAATATCAAAAATATTATTCATTAAGCTATTGAAGGCACTTGTTATCTTATCTTTATGTTTTTAGTAAACAAAATATATCTTCTTAGAGACGTATTTTTTGGAATTTGATACAACTTTAACCTCAGACTTTAGAATTCAGATAATGAACTTAATTGATAAAGCTATAGTGAAACATAGCGAAAAGAAATTATTAAATTAAGAAAATAAATGTATTAATTTAACATAACAATAATATTAGCAACTAGATATGTAATAAAATAATGTCAATGTAAATGTTTTGAATAAAGTGAAAATTAAAAGTATTTATAAGCAAATTTCCTTTAGAAATT
Organism: Latrodectus hesperus; assembly: GCA_037975125.1. Classification (NCBI taxonomy): domain Eukaryota; kingdom Metazoa; phylum Arthropoda; class Arachnida; order Araneae; family Theridiidae; genus Latrodectus; species Latrodectus hesperus. Next base: position 22,373,629 of record CM075856.1, read on the forward strand.
TTAAAAAATTAAATGAAAGATAATAGAAAGTATAACTAGAAACATACAAAACTGAAAAGTATTTGTAAACATTTAAAAGAAAGTTTTAAATAAGAACCAATTAAAAAATTTAAATTACAAGAAATTCTTTCAGGAAAATAAATGAAAATGAATAATAAGAGAAGAAAGTTACGAAAAAATATTCATGTTAACATAAACTCTTAATAATATAATTTGATTTCACTTAGTTAAAAGTTTTATTAAAAGTATCTTTCGTGTTGATATGTCCAACTGATTATTTCGACAAATTACAACAATATATTTTACAGCCAAATAGTTACTGTTTTTATAAATCTTATTTTAAGATTTGTTTTAATATATTATCCGTTAGGCATTGAGTTTAGAATATTTTTGTTTTGTATTTAGAAAAATCACATATTACATAAAATATTTAGAAAAAATTAATTAAATTGTGTTTTGCGTTAACAAATGTACTTTTTTATATATCGATAATTAAACTTTAGTAGATCAGTATTTAATTATAGCTAAAATTTAATTTTAGTATCATAAAAATAAATTTGAAATTAATTAACTAAATTTTATTGTTGTAAGAAATAGAATCATTTAGCTCAAAATGATTAAATTCATAGCATTGTTAGCTAGAATATTTTCTGTGAGTTTCTCATAATAATTTACACTTTGTTTATTTATTGATTCATACGAATGTTTTAAGGATTTTAATATAGCTCACAAAGACTCGTATAATACTTCAAATCAGTGCTTGCAATGAAAAATAAAAATAATTAATTTTTTGCTTATATCATTCCTTACAATTATTAATAAAAATTGTTAACTATTGATAGTTTTGTGAAGTATTTCAAATTATCATACATGAATACATTCATTAACGAGTATCTCAAAACGCCATTGATACAAAAGCTCATTTAAAAAGTACATAGAGGTGATGCGGATGTAACATAGGCCACAACATATGTCCAACTTTCCATTAGCGGAATTAAATTAAAATATTTTAGTATACATATTCTTTATTACTATCAACCAAATAATGTAGAGTTTTTTAAGATGCAGATTTCGATATCCTAAGAAACTATATTTTTTTGCTTCAATGCATGCACATAATTTGAATTTGTAATAATTTGTAATATATCAATAATTTTAATTAATTTTAAGAAATTAATGTACTTTATTCCATGATTAATTAATAGCAAGGACATCTTAACTATTTTAGAAATGCAGAAACTGCACTAGTATTCAGAATGAATAGAAATTTTCATAAGAGTCTTTTGATCTGCACAACACGCAAGATAGGATTAATTTACCTCAATCTCACAAATAATTCAACCAAATGGATTCTAATGGATGAAGCGAATTGTATTTAAATACGATTTCATTATAAGTAGCAAAATGTATTCTAAATCAATTTATGCTTTTATGAAACAATACATTTTTATTAAAATTAATTAGTTGATACTAAAAAAGGATGCGATATATTTGAATTTTTCATATGCACATAAAATTGATCAAAAGTTCACATAATTTGAAAGGATTCTAACACTTTAAATTTAGCTAAGAGGACAATACAATAATCAGCTTTATCATGGAATAAATTTTAAAAAAACTGACTGTGTAAATCGAATTAATTTATAAGAAACTATGGAATGCAAACTGAAAACTCTCAAGCAAATTTTTAAGTTATTCATATATATGATGAATGATGAAATATATATAAGACAAAGCAACCACATAGAGCTAAATTGTTTTTATCATTAATTTAACAGCCAATTTTAATAGCGGTAGAAATGATAAGGACATCAAGTTATAGAAATTTGATTATAAGCTATAAAACGCTATCTTTAAAGATATTCTGCAAACATTAAATAATCTAAATGAAATTCGCAAAAAAGTAGCTTGTAAAATGAAAAAATTGCAGGGATTTATTATCAAAGACACTTTATGCAAAAGATTGCTGAGATAAATACACAAAAAGTTCCAATTAGTTTCTGCGTGAGATCCAAACGACTAACTTTATTAAGGATAAATAATGAAACAATTAGTTATCGACTAAAAATTGCTGACTGTACTGGTTTAATGTATCTCTTAAAATTTCCTAAAATAAGTTTCTATCTGAAAGTGAAAATACTTTCTAAATGATTCGTCTTACAATGGTGTATATATATATATATATATATATATATATATATATATATATATATATATATATATATATATATATATATATATATATATATATATATATATATATATATATATATATATATATATATATATATATATATATATATATATATATATATATATATATATATATATATATATATATATATATATAAATGAATAAAATAATTAATACACAACTAAATAAATAGGAATTTTACATGTCTATGCTATTTATTGAGTGTAGCTCAGTATAAAATTATTTCTGAATATTTCAGGATTTAATATAAGATTTTAACTTCATTTTAGGACAGTAAATATTAAACCTCGTTTCCATGTGGTAATTGAACCATAAAGTATTTAAAAAATGATAAAGATAAAAACATAATTAAAATTTGTTTAAATTATTTTGTACTCAAAATAAATTATGTTTATCCATACATTTTAATGATTTTTTTTTATTTTATATGAATATAATTTGCATAAAACGTGAAATAGTTATTTGTTTTTAAAAGTTATTAAAAGCTCTTTTTTAACTAACAGTTTTACTGTCGCTTAAGTAATCTAAATTTTAGTAATCTTCAAAAAAACTTAAATTTTTATACTTTTGTGCCAATTAATCATTTAATAAAATGTTTGTTATTTCTCAAAATATCAGTTGCAGTATATGTTAATTTTATTTAGTTTACTGTTATTCACTGCGTATAATACATTTGAAAACTTCTAATGGGACTAAGGAGCCATAATATGCAAATGTGTCCAGATAACTTGTTTCTATTATAAACAAAGAAATTAGATATTGAGAAAACAATATTTTTCAGCGAAAATCAGCTGACAATTAAAATTTTATAGAATAAATAAAATTAAAAACATTTTTGAATTGTACAAATTCAAACCTTTATCACAAAAAAGGACCCAAATGATCAATTCTGAATAGCTTTCGATAAGCATTTGTTTACAAAACAAATAAATTTAAATATTTAAACTTGTTTCTTTATTTCTATACTAGTCTAGATTATTGTATCTTTTTCTACTTAATCTTTGAACATACGTGAGACCACGAGATAATTCACATGCCCAGATGACACTTTTCAGAATCTACTTGATAAGAGAAACCTTTTTAAGACGGAACTTTATTCCCAATGGATGTTGTCTACGATCGAAGCAACATCTGTGTCACAAATATGAAGTTCCTCTTGGTATTTGTTGGGTTAATTGCAGCTGCTTTTGCAGATGAATTTGAAGGTAAAGACTAATGATTTTTCTTGTTTATGATTAATTCTAAATTTATGATAGACTGCATATTTCTTGAATGTCCAAATTAGTTTTAACTTTCATAAAATATATCTTTAATCCTACATATTTCTGATTAAGAATACTACATTTATGTTCTATTAAATATTCTGGGGATTATATCAAATTATTGGCAACTTATAACTAAAAATTGTTTAACCAGAACTATTGCTGTATATTTAGGTATTAATAGTTAAATAAACATATTCATTTCAGTAATATAAGCATTAAAATTATAAAATTTTTGTATTCATACTAATTTTGATGAATATATCAATGCATAGTATACGTATATACCCAAATATATACTTTCCATTAAGTAATTAAAAATTTAATTAAATTAAATAATAATTTTTAAATAAATATAAATGATTTTAACTATGTAAAACTAACGGTTTCAATTTTAAATAATTTTAATTAAAAATTTGATAATTAAAAGAACGTAAAAATTACTATATACAGAAATTTTTATCTTACAAATTCTAGAAAGAAAATGCTTGAAATATATAATGACTAAATATTTTACAGGAGACCATTTAATACTGCAAGTTAAATAAAAAATGCTTTTTACTTTTTTATATTAGGTTTATTAATCAGAAATGTGTGAATTTATGTTCAACATTTCAACTCAAATCTATATATGATTTATCATTAAACTATATACTTAAATATAAAATTATAAAATTAAATAATACTTTTTTATTACAATTTAAATAAAAAATACCTTAACATTTTCAAAAGAAATCAATAATTTTTTTTAACAAATGAGGCACATAATTTAGCAATTTTCTATATTCTTTTGTAATCATTTTAGATTTGTTCATAACAAATAGATTCAAAATTAGTTATTTTAACTAAAAGTTAAAAATATGTTCTCATTTATTCCAGAAGCCAGATTGGCTCTTCAAAACCCAGATCTGTACGATGGAGACATGATGGGTATCGATGGACCACTTGTAAGTTTTCCATTAAAATTGTGTATATATATATATATATATATATATATATATATATATATATATATGTATATATATATATATATATATATATATATATATATATATATATATATATATATATATATATATATATATATATATATATATATATATATATATATATATACATATATATATATATTGTTTTATTTGAAGCGAATGAAATATCAATTCGGAAATCTAGGTATATTTATGTAATTTAATGAAAGCCGACCAATGGCTGAGTGGTTAGCGTTCCTGACTCTTGAGCTGTGGGTCCCGGGTTCGAATCCCGGTTCGGGCATGGATGTTACTATCTCTCTGTGTTTCTCTGTCCTTTCTTGTGTGTTGATGTATGAATGTGGCCAGCCCTATAAACGGGTCTGTGGTGGTATGACGCGGTTAATGCTACTCGCCTCCGTGACTTGGTTCACAGGTGCCCGCTGGGTAACGACAAATGAGTATCAGTTTCCGGCCTTGTTGTGGCGGTTAGTCACCCAAGTGCCCGCCGTTAAAAACAAAAAAATTAATGAAATAATTTAAATATTTTTTAAACATCATATCTAAAATCCAACATTTCAATACATAGTAATATTTATATATATTTATTTATTACATTCCAGCTGATGTTTGGTTGTAGGTTGTTGATGTATCTGAAGTATGGTATGTATCCAGACGTTAGCCATTTTCATTGAACTGAGTGCTATTGGATGAATATTTGATCCGATGGTGCTAACTACACTCAGTTGCACTTGACGTAGTTATTAACTTCATTTGTTTCATATTTTCCACTGGTAGTCAAATGAATCATCTTCTGAATTAAAATATAAACTGAGTTTTGCTAATTAGCTCTGTTTCGTTATCTTTTTTTGCTTGCCTGGTTTACATAAACTATCGCAGAATACGTAAGAAGTACCATCTATCAAAACAAATGAATACAACAATAAGTTTTAATTTTGGTTAGAAAAAGAGCCAAAAGTTCTGAAATCGTTTTCTAACAAAATACACGTTTATGTGTATACATATAGTATATATATATATATATATATATATATATATATATATATATATATATATATATATATATATATATATATATACTATATATATGCAAACATAAACCTGACATATAATATACAAATTTATTGAATTCCAGGATGCTGAGAGAAATGCTAGAACCGGAGATTTCTACAGATGGCCAAACGCAGTTGTTCCTTATGTGATTGATGCATCCTTAGGTATGTATTCCTTTAAAATGAAACAAGTATTATAATTATGTATTCCTTTTCAATACATAAATCAAATTTTTATCGATTCCTTTTTGTTGGAAATGTATTCCTTTTCAATACATAAATCAAATTTTTATCGATAACTTCAGAATTCCAAGTCTGTTCCTGGTTATTTTAAAATCATTATGATTAGTATGAGAATATAAGGAAGAAATAAATGTAAGTTTTTATCAAAGTGTTACGCAATACCAGCAAAAAAATTATTTTAAATAAAGTATAAGCATTACTTTGTATATTAATAAATTCCTATGAATAAATATTTGTATATTATTTTGTCATATTTTTTATTTACAAAAGAGGTAATTATTCTAAAAACAGTTAATTTTATACTTCGTATGATGATTTATTTATATTATTGAATATAGCAATGCAATATTGACATTAAGCATTAAAATTTTCCTAATATTAAAGTCTGAATTTAAATTTGAAAACTAATATCTAATTATTTCAATATAATATTTTACCAAATTAAAATTGTTTTAGAGTATTTATGGATTTACATTGAATTGTTCATTATAAAACTGTATAACCTTTTCAAAATATAGCTAGAATAAATGTTTATTGTTGTTAATATCCATTCAACTATACTCTGCGAAACAATTTCATGTTTTAAAATTTTTTATGCCAACCAACTTGTCTAGTGGTCAGCGTGCCTGACTACGGATAAGGAGGTCCTGGGTTCGAATCCCGTTTCGGGCATGAATGTACTTTCTCTCTCAACCTATCTATCCTGTCTTTGTTCTTTCCTTGTATTAATGAGGTGTGAATGGTTGCCTACCCTATAAACGGGTCCCTTCGGCTTGTGTGTTCTGAGGAAGTCTTACTCCACACCAAAATATGGTTCAGTTGAAAAAGTGGAGCAGCGCACACCATATTGCCAGCACACGACAATTAATGAATGAAAAAATTTTTATAGTAAAATTTTGATTATTTTTAGCTAAAAAATTTAGTAAAACATGTAATTGTAATTAAATTTTTATTTAAATTCCTCAAATTCATTAAATTTTATTTTGATAATATTTAAATAAAAATCATTTGAGAATACATTTTTAAAGAAAAAAGAAAGAGATTCTAAATGTTTTTAAACTTCTAGGAGCACTAGAGTGATTCTCAGCATTTTTAAAAAACTTCTTTGATTTACTCAAAAATATTACTGGTACATATCAGTCATTATTTCAGAAGTAATCTTAGTAAAAGTTTTTAATTTATTTAATTTTCTTGATGCAACCATTATAAAATATTTTGTGCTTAATTATTTTAATTTTATAGCTAACCAAAAAGCTGTGATTGAAAAGGGATTCAAAAATTATCATGATAAGACCTGTGTTCGTTTTGTTCCAAGGACAAATGAAAATAATTACATAAAAATCTTTTCCGGAAAAGGGTAATTTAATATTTTAAATGCTTTTTTCTTAAATATTATTCTTCTTTATACATTAATAATAAAAAATGACTATCATAATTTTAAAATTCTTATTTTAGAAATTTAGGAAACAATTAAATCTTTTAATATTATTTAAGGTGTATGATTAAATTATCAATTGTTTTTAATTTCAGTTATTTTATATTTTCATGAGCAGGAGATACACATATTAATGTGAATAAAATATAAGGTATCCATGATTTATTTTATTAGGTGAACTAGTTAAAACAAACTGAGTTAATGTAACTAAATTTATGTTGTTTTAAATATATTTTTTAGGAAACATTTTTTTTGCAATCTTGATCAATGCTAATTTGTTTCTAAATTTGAAAGGGTACTGGGAATTACAGATAATTATTAACACTAAGGCAAATTGCATATTTATAATTTAAAACATTTTTCACATAGATAATGAAAACCTGAAGTCTGAGAAGATTAATTTTTAAAAAGTGTATTCCCTATTAGTTATTGATAAACAAAGATAAGCGTAAACTGTTGAAAATTTCTAAAACATGTTATTCCTGTGTAATAGTTTTGAGTTCTCAGTACTAGGGATTTATTCCTTTTAAGAAAACAAATTAAATGCATATTTTTGTTTCTTATGCATAGATACGATGAAAATATAATCACGCAAAATAAGTTATATGAGAAATGACAAATTTAATACTGATTAATTTAAATAAACAGTAGCCAAAAATAAAGAGACTACAATTGTGTTGCCACAAAACGGTACAAAAAAGTACAGTAAAGCATTATATAAGTCGTTTATCTTATACCATGTAAAATATTGTATTTAAACGTAAGGCATTATGTCGTATAAAATGCACGTTTAATTAAAAAACGAAATCAAATGCTGCCTTTATTTTAATTTTATGGTATTTAACATGAATTAAATGTGTAATTAAATCAATAATTTACCAGAAACATTAGGATATATAACATAAAATGTTTGCAAAATGTGTTATCTGTTATTTTGAATGAATAAGATTTTTAGCATATTTTAAGTCTAGAAATATACACATCTGAATCATTAATATTAGCTAATGTAGCAATGCAGATGAATGCATAAATTTAATGAATTTTAATTTGATTTTTATTCAAAATTACCCAATTGTGCTTTACAGTGCATGCGGTGTATTATTAATAAACAAATATTTTATTTTATTATTATAAATGCTTAATACATTTTTACTTAAATAACTCCATTTATCATTATTTTATAGAATAATTTTAAATTTATTTAAATTAACATACTAATTGTGTATATTTCCCATTTTAAAGTCCTAAGTCTAAAGAGAAGCAGTTTTATAAAACTGATCAATATCTTACGGACCACTAAACTTATAATGACATGTATTAAAGCATTTACAAACATATGCAATTAATGAATGGAGTTTAGATAAAAAATACAAATTTAAATTTGATTAAGCATTTATATTTCAGTAAATGATATATTTATATTTCTACTCAAATTCCAATTTTTTTATCTGAAATTTAGAATTCCATAATTAAAGTTTATGTACTTAGTTGAAACACAGTCCTTATCCAAGTACTTAATCCCTATAAAAGTACTTAAATTAAAATGTTAATTTATGGTAAATTAAATATTTGTAAGTAAAAATTTTTTACCTACAGCATTCTGATAAAACAATCACCGTTCCGATTAATTTAGGAAAGAAAAAATAAATTTATGTTGCAAGCATCACAAAATTAAACTAATATTAATTCTACATTTCAGTTTTCATTTCATTTGTTATTCTTTTTCAGGTGCTATTCTAACGTTGGAAAGATCGGAGGACAGCAACCCGTTTCTCTCGGACCTGGTTGCCACTTCGTAGGAACAGTTGTCCATGAATTGGGACACGCTCTTGGATTCTACCATGAACAAAGCAGATCAGACAGAGACGATTTCCTTCAAATCTATCTGGAGAATGTAAAACCAGGCAAGTTCTTCATAATAGTTTAGAAATAATTATATTAATAATAAAAGTTTTTGTGAAAATCTTGTAAAGTGAAGAGGCATAAAAATAGGTTGCTGAAAATTTGAGAAATGATAATAAGCAATATGTTTTCTCTACATGAGTAGTCTCAAAATGAGCCGCTATTTCTTTATATCTTACCACAGAAAAGATTTATTGTATTCGATTATAGCAGTCAGACTTTTATAAAACAATTTATTAATCAGGTTAAAACTTCATATTTAGAAACTTTAATTTTCTAAGATATATTTTAAGTAGAAGCGATTAATTTGGAATGAAATAACTTTTGTAATTTAATAAACAACAGATTAAATTTTAATTTCATTTATTTCAGGTTTTTATATTTTAAATTTTAATATATTTTAAGAACTGATTTCTACTGTAAATTGTAAATAAAATTAAATTAAATTATTTATTATTTCTTTACACGAATGTATATCATTTTATGATACTGTAAGTTTACAACAAAATATGAATGAATTCAATGTACTAATGTATGTGTTTTCATATGATATATGTCTTCAAATCACATTCAGTACACTAATAAAACAATATTAAACTTAATTTAGTGTGAAATATGAAATACTATGTTTCATTTATTTTCACAATTGTTTGATAAAATATTTCATTGACATTAATTTTTCCTTACAGTAATTGATTTTCTTAACGTGCATTATAGGTATGGAAGGCAATTTTGCTAAGCTGAAACCAACTCAAAACATCCTTTACAATACCTTTGACTACAGCTCTATCATGATCTACGGCAACAAATCCTTCTCTAAGAATGGAAAAGACACCATGGTTGCAAGAAATGGTCAAAAGTTATCAGATCCTTACAATAAGCAGGGTATGACAGCTGCTGATATTGAACGCGTCAATAAAATGTACAAATGTTAAACAGATTAATCATACACTGTAAATATATTTGTTCATTAAATTGATTGCGAATACTATGATGACGACTATTTTATTTTTCTTTTACTAAATGAAAGAAACGAATTGCGGCACATCAATAGAACTAATTTAAGCTGAATAATTTTACACTCACATCATCTAATACAAATGAGCAACTTTTTTTGATTATTTTAGTATAAGTAAAAACACTTTAACAATTATAAATTTTACAATTAACAAACTACTACATAAAGTATATCTAATCAATTAACTTGAAATTTTCATAAATGTATTATATACAAATATATAATTAACTCTTTTTATTTCACTTTAAATTAAAATACAAAAAAGGCATTTATTTTATTTTATTTATAAGCAAAATGGCAGTAAATCATACAGCAAATTTAAGCGTAATACAGATATTTCGTTAAAATAATTGATAAAACTCTACAAAAATTAATATTCATCGAAAATTATTTATAATTATTCCTTTTTTAACAAAAGAGAGACTTTTGCAGAGAAATCTGTGACTGGAATAGTCATTGAAGACATTCAGGATTATTGCATTTAATTTCTACATATGACAGTTTCAATAATATATTTTGATTTATATTGTAAATATTCATACAAATGAATGTTATACTCATCATTTGTTAATTCAGTTGAAAATATTTATTTTGCACTGAACATAATTTTTTCAACATTAATATTTAAATAAAACATCAATGTTTAAAATTACAGTAAATGTAATTTTAGGAAAATGATTTTCTTAAAAGTGTATATACTTTTACATAAAACTCGGCTTAAAGTCAAAAAAATATCTCGCTATAAATAGATAAAAAATATATTGACTGAATAATTTGAGCAGAAGGTAAAAGTAAGAGAAAATTCTGCATTTTATATATTTTATTTTATAAAAAAAATATTTATAGCTGCCTTAAAAATGAGATAATGGTTACGTGTAGAAACTTGATAATGAAAAATTTGATTTGAACATTGAGTAATATTTTTGAATTTTAAAAGAGCAAGACTCCAAGCTTAACTGATTGAATATAGCCATTTGAGAATTTATATAAATATTTCTGAAAATGGGGAAATTTGAAGTATATAAATATTTTATTCTCACAGAATATAGATTAAAGTATTTTGTTTAATTTATTTTTAAGAAATATAGCAATGCAAAATGGGATTAATGTGAACATAAAATTTATAAAACCAGTTTTATTCCATAATTCAAATATTTAAAAGATAAATTGATTTTGAAAAAGTAAAAGTTAACCAGAATAAAATTAATTTAAACTAAACTATCTTGGACTTCATTTTACAGTAAAAATTATATATAATTAAGTTATCAAAAAATAATTTAATTTTTGTAACAAAATTTTATTGAACAGATCATTATTTAATGTATCATACACAGGTATACTTTATTCTATTACATAAAGTAATCGAGTTCTTAAATTGAATAAAGTAAACAATTGTATTTATGCATTATTTCTGCGTATACATATTTTCATGACAAACAAATGAGCATATAAATGCATTTCATATAAAAGAATAAGCACTTAAATATTACAAAATGCTTATTACTGATATACAATGAAAAAAACTGTCAAACATTGAAAAATTTAATTCATCAGGTTTAAATATTTGAAAATTTTAATTTTTTCCTCTTCAAGCAGGTAATTTTTTTTTATTCTAATGTCTATAATATTATGATGCGTGTTATGGTGCGAAGTTTTAAAAACATGGGCGTATTTTATATACAACAAAAAAGTTCTATATAATGTATGGTAGCTGTTTAAAAGCTTAACAATCAAAATTGTTTTTATGATTGATGTATTTCAATAATAAACATAGATTGCTTTTCCTTATTTTCAAAGAACTCTTTCTCTAAAAAATAAGTCTGAACAACTTTCTTATGTATTATTTATATTTATGTGCATTTTTATAACAAGTTAATAGATACGTATGAATATATTATACGAAAAGAATAAACTATATTGTGAGCTCTCTCTCTCTTACTTTTATTGAATAGATATATATTTTTCAAATAAAAATTAAAACAGTACCAATCATTACTCTGGTAGTAATCTACTTGAAAATAACTTAAAATAAAATCTGTTATTAATAATTTAACTTACACGATGAAATATTTGTAATAGGTTTGAGAAGCTAGAATCTAATATTTCTATCAAGAAGTACATATTTGAATCCTATTTTACAGCTATTAAATATGATTATTTTGGAAATTTTTAGGATTGAATGTAATGTTCATAAGTATTATTATACTGAAAATTAACAAATTCTAATAACCTCGACTAAATATTTAGTTTTGAAAATTATTAATTTTTTACAGATTGTAAGTTTCTTAAGCAAAATCAAGGAATTTTTGTTATTAATTCACTAGAATTTGTAAAACAGTTAATGATTCCATTGAATCATTCGACAAGACATGCAAATTTTCAAGTGAATATCACAGTAAGAAAGTAACGAAAAATAAAAATTATAATTAAAAATGAGACAAGGATAATTTCATAGTTATAATTTTTATATTTGCTGTCATTTTTATCCCAAAATGATACATTCCTTAAATTTGAATTTAACTTAATAATAAATATGTAATCAATATATTGTTAATTTCTTTTGAAAAAAATTACCTCCAGCACAGTGACATAACATTGTAGCATTCTAGTGATTTCGAACTTTCAAGGTTATGCATTTATTTATAACACAAAGCGTAATTTTTAATTATTTCTGTTAAGTTATAAAATACTCAATACAAAGATTTTTAATTTATTTGTAAAAATCCTGCTACTAAACAGCTCAACTCTAATAATCTTAATTTGATTTCTACCGTTAAAATTTGTATTAATTAATATTTTCCAAAGTATTTGTCACTATCCCCTAATAAGAGTTTATTCTGCATATAAACTATACGCTTTAACTAACTTTTGTGATCATTTTTCTTTTCGATGTAACTAAGATGGGTAAATCATTTTGTTTCTTTTATTAAAGAATTTTGTATTAATTCTTGCAGAATCTAACATCATTAACAGATATTGGATGCGTAATACTAATAACACAATTATTTAGCGCCACTTCTTTGAAAATATGTTTAGTAAAAATAGTGAGTGTTTCTATTAATTTGTTAAAGAATTAAATTTTTTATGTAGCTATTGTTGCATATTTCATAAGACATTTGTAAAGTATTCAGCTTTTGAGGTATCAGCTATTGAGGCACACCAGAATCTCACGTATCATAATGACATACAAAAAAACTAATTTGTTTCCCTGAATGAAATATTTATTCCGTGTAGACATATTTTAATAAATATCTTCCTTTTTTACATAGATTTTATGGTCTTTAAATTTGAATTTTACCTTTTCCAACTGGATTATTTTCAATTTCTTTTCTTTAAATTTTATTTATTTATTATGTCTTCAAAAATATTACCTTCATGCAAACCGTACATTTTATGGGCTTTATTATTCAAAATATTATTAAGATTTAAAAGTAAAATGTAGTAAAACATTCTTTCCAATCCATATTTTTAGAATTCTATTCAAGATAACATGCCACAACACAAATTTAAGAACCAACCCTTAAAAAGAATGATTGCATTCACCAATTCTTTACTTTACAATTAAGCTAATTCCTTATGAGGAATTGAAAAATAAGGGGAAATAAATAAATATGTCTAAAAACAATGGACAATATTTAGGAAATTTGCACCACAAAGCAGTATTCCGAGATACATATAATCTTAAGGATCATGAAATCGTCTAAACAAATTATGAGGTAAATTACACAACTATTCCTTAATAAATCGCTGTTATTTTAAATAACATTATCATAATAATGATATTGTTAATCGAATTATAATATTAGTTTATGAAAAATTCTCTATGATATTCTATCAATAGATTTTTTTTCTAAATTTCTCCAAAAATTTCTGGAAAATTTTCTTTTTTTTATTAGTTTTATAATTTTTTTTAAAAGATTACTATAATATTAGCAATACATGCTATTTGAAAAATATTCTTTTAATTTTACTCTCTTAGATTTAAAGTATTTTGAAAGCTATTGAAAGATATTATATTCCATTATATAGTAAAATAACTTCTTAGAAAATTGAGTTGTGAGTAAGTTTATATTTCATAAATAAAAGAAAAAATAGCATTTCCTTTATAGAAAAAAATAAATATTTTTCCCATCAAGAAAAGTGGCACAATATAAAAAAAGAATTTATATTGAATCAGAAGATTTCAGAATGATTTAAGTAAAGAAAAGTATTTCTTATTGAATAAAATTCACAAAGTCTGTAGAATACGCAGATTTTTAAACGCCTGTAGTCCTTTAAGTTTGTGCATTTAATATTTTAGACATATAAATCGATGTTGAGTGACTTAAATCACACACATTAAATTTCTCTTAGATTTCACAGATAACTAATCAGATTTCAAACCTGTTTCTGAATTTAAAATCATTTCTCAGTTAAGTCGCAAATCAGTAAAAAAAACACAGTGCAATATATGCATATATATATATATATATATATATATATATATATATATATATATATATATATATATATATATATATATATATATATATATATATATATATATATATATATATATATATATATATATATATATATATCATATATATATATATATATATATATATATATATATATATATATATATATATATATATATATATATATATATATATATATATATATATATATATATATATATCCACTGTGCACTTACATAGAATATTTATAAATGTATAAATGCTTTTACAGTAAGCAAAAATTTTTCACATTATTTATTTCACAAATTTTCACATTTTTACACATGTAAAATTTATATGCACGTAACATGTAACAGATATTACAATGATGAGAAATGTAAAAATATGTGTCTAGAATTGAGAGATATCATTCTAATTAGTAATAAATATTATGAATAAAGACAATTGAAATTTTAGTAATTAAAAGAAAATTTTCCAAATTGAATTCTGATAGAAGTAATTAAATTCAAAATGTAAATAAAAATAATTGCATGAATTAAATTTAAAAAATGTATTAAAACAAATTTCCACAACAAAAATATTTTCAGTCCGTGTAAAATTAACACATACATGGACGGAAACGGAGTTTTAAAATTTACGCCACTTTAGATTTTAAAAGTATTCAAAATTTAATAACGTTATTGGCAAATTATCTTCAAAGAATGTCACAAAAATATATATTGCAAAATATTTTCTTTTAAAATTCCAATAGTATTTACGTAAATTTAATATTCTGCTTAAAATCAATGTTTTTAAAATTACATATATCATTTACATTTTAAATTACTGCCATAAGCATTGTGGTGCTCTTAATAAAAAAGTTACTCTCTATAATAAATAACATTATTCTTAAATTTATTTTCATTTATTATCGAGTACTACGTTAACATAAGTACAATATTACTTTACTTTAATATATGAAAGTGGAAGAAGTCAATTTTATGCATTTTTCACTCATATTTTCACATTTTTTCCCATAAATATCTATATACAATTTACTCAAAACACACACACTTTGCTATATGTAGGTTTTTATAGACCCTTAAGAAAGAAGTTATTTAAATATTTTATGAAATATATATTTTTTATAAACTCACTTTATTCATCATTATATAAATTCAGTCCTTAGTTTTAAGTGTAATTCATTTCTTAACATTATATTTCATATGGTCAGTTAAGCGAAAACAAACTACTAATACTAAATGCATTTTTTAAAAATGTATTAGTTTTGTATTGATAAATTTAAAGTAATTGATTGCTACAAAATGCGTGATAGTTACATATCGATTCTTATGATAAGAGAGAGAAGGCACAATTTATTATGTGCACATTTAAAAAACATCAACACTCTGCTTTCACGTACATGAACATTTACGTATTTGCATTTTGTTACAAAGCAGTAATTTTAAACTTTATTGAATTTCTTTCCATCAAATATGATAAAAAGTTTCTTTCTCACAATTCAAACATGAACGTATGAACGCTACTTCGTTATGGCATTCATATGATTAATAAATACAATAATGAAAAAATATGTGATAAAAATATTATATATGTCTTTTTAAATATAAGCATTTGCGTACCACAAGGAAAAATCTGTATAGTATATTAAGATGTTGAAAGCTTATAAGCTTATAAGGTGTGGTTTTAAATTAAGTTGTGATTGAAAATTACAATAAATTTAACAGGGTTTGACGACACTATGTACGAACAAAATTATAATGCTAACTACAAATATATTTTAAATTTATTTATTGTATACAAATATATTTATTTATTTTTATAATATATTCACACATGAACAATTCTAATACCTTGATACAGTCTTAAATAACGTAAAAATTATTACTAAATATGTTTAAAAGCAATGGATATGATTTGATGTCTCGGGCGTTCAGAAAACAGTCTAAGCTATGAAATTTTAAATAAATTTTAAAATAACCCAGAAAATAAATAAGGTAAAACTGATTAAAATGTGTGACGGATTAAGGTAAATCAAGAGAAGACGCAACAAAATGAATCCTTCTGCATGTTAAACTTAACTCCTTGGGTATACCGTATTGATTTCTCAATTGAAGGCCAGAACGTACTTTAGTACCATAATTGGTGATCCATATTACATGCACCTCTACGAAGAGCACATTTTGCAACAATTTAAAGAAGAATGACTACTAAAGATGATCCAAAAGGATTTCTGTTCATTTCGTAGTCAATAAACCTTGATTTAAAATTGCAGGGTATGTTCAGCAAAGCAAACGGATCATAGAAAGTACTATATCACCACCGACTTAACACATATTGTTCATGCATCTGGTATATATATATATAACTTTTCATTCTATTTTAGTACTAAATACATATTAACGTTTTTATTTCTCATTTACTTACTAACCATTGTAAACTTTATTGAAACAAAAGGCAAAATAATACACTTGTTTATTACACCAAAAACGTTAATTTAAATCTTCATGTTATCATATAGTTACATATATTTACTGATTTCATAATCAATTATTCCATTTGTCTCAACAGTTAAATTTTTACAAGTCAATGAATTTTATAAAAGGAAAGTACAAAAATAGTAAAGACAACACAGCTACTCCCCACACACACACACACAAATATGCAAACGTATTCAGTAACCAACTGACATCAATATATCGCTTTCTATGGCATGAGATTCAACATGATCAATTTTATGATTTTCATACTCTAAGAGATCCCATGTTCAAAAATAAGTTTCCTACATACTGATGTTCTCATACTCCAATGAATTTATTGATTGAATTTTGAATCACCTTGTGTACACAGGTATTTTTATGTTGTGAAATTTTTATAACACGAGTTACAAGTCACTAAAATTACTAGTAAGAATTTAACGCCAAAGTGCCTTTTACAATGAACAATATTAAATTGAAAAAAATGACAGATCTTTCACTATTCGAAAACAGGTTTATTATTAGTGTTCGCTCACAAGGGATCTCACTTATTTCGGTGATCTTTGTAGTCTAGAATTCAAAACTGTTATTCAAGTGTAATTTTTAAATATCGAGATTGACGTCATCTCCTTTGTAATTTACTGCACATCAAGTATACTGCTGTGTTTCTAATACAAAAATTATTATCGAGACCCTTTTTAAACAACATCTCACACAATGTACAAAATATTACAAAGGATAAGAATCCATATTTCGGTGCTGGTGAGAAAACTACTCATTTTTGCTTGAAATGCAACTTTGAATGTCATGGTGTGAGAAAATACGATATTAAGTATTTGAGGATTGTTGAAATGTATTCACAGTATAACTTATTTTACAATTGTGAAAGTTGCCCACAATTTTACAGTTTTTTATACCAAGACATGTACAAGGTTCTAGTAAAAATATCATGATTAACAGCATGATCTTGTGGCCAGGAAATAGTGCTTTGACAAGCAAACACCCATGAGAAACTTGGATAAACTGTGGGTTACTAAGTTCAACTTGTAATTGTATTTATTCTGATGATGACAGACATTTAATAGATGTTAATGAAATGATACATCAATCTAATAATGTTACAATTAGTTTCACTGATTGATGAAATTTCTAATAAATTCCTTGATCAATCAAGAGCCCAAATCTTTACCATACAGAAATAAGGTGATTTTATTTATGTAACAATATGTGTTATGTTATTTAATCAGTGCACGTACGTGTGAAAAGTAGATAAATCAGAAACGCAGATGATACTTTTCAGTTCCTGATAAGAAAAATAATATTTAGGTAAAATTTTTATGAGTTCTCACCGTGTTCATGAGAACAATAGGTGATTTTCCAACATGAAACTTGTTTTGATCATAGTCGGTTTGTTTGCTGCTGCCTTTGCAGATGAATATGAAGGTAATGAATTTAATTAATGTAACTACATCAAAAATCACAAATTATATAAGAAATATAATTTAAAATTTATCAACTATTTAAGAAACTTTACCTTATTTGATTAGGATAAAATATGTAAAGATATTTATGAATGCTCATTTAATTACCTAAATGTGAATTCTAGGTAAAAATTGTTTGAAAATTAAAGATCTAATATGCCAATGATTTATAAATACCATAGTTTTCCATACTGTTTTTATTTAAAATGTCACACAAATTACTCCTTTTTTTGAAAATTTATATTGCATTATAATTATTAAACTAATCCCGGAAGGAGATAAATAGTTGGAAAATTAAGATTTATGTATTTCAATTGCTTTCAGAGCAATAAACGAGAAAAATATATCACTTAATTTTAATTCCTTAATAAAATAATTTATTTTAAATTAAAATTAATTTCCTGCTGTAATTTTATAATACAATATTTTTTTTCTTTTACTAAGAATATTAATATGACGGATAATTTACATCTAAAGGTCATTTCTAAATATCTAAATGAGATATTTTTAAGAACTTTAAGATTATTATAATAAATTTATTATAATACTCTTAGTAATAATTTATAAATCAAAAATAATTTTATAAGAAATCAAATCCAGCAACAACATTTTATTGTTTAATTAAAATAAAGCTCAAACTAATATTTCTATATCTGATATTTATAAACTATCTTTATTAAGTCCATATTCATAAAAACATATTAAATAGAGTTAATAATAAAATTAATTATTTGTAACACAATGTTTATTCTAAAGTGGATTAAAACAATTTTGAAAGAAATGTTTTAATCCTGTACTTCCAAAAAGTAACATAAATATGTACTTCTTTTGCTGTAGATTTTTAATAGCAATTTAGTATTTAAAAAATGGCTAAGATATTAGGTAAATTTAAGATTGAAAAAATATAAATCCTTCTTTTAGAAGCTAAATTGGCTATGGAAAATCCTGACTTGTATGACGGAGACATAGTTGGAATTGATGGACCCTTTGTGAGTATTCTACTAAAACTTTTTGTTAGTCATATTTTATCTCAATGTTAATTGCCATACATATTGTCTATTACAAACATATAATATTTCTCTATTTAAAACTCATTGACAAGAAATTTGGTAATTTATAATTTATTATTTAATCACTAGAAATTAACTGGCACTAGGAAAAAGATTTTTATGAATGAAAATATATCTTATTAACTATATACTTTGTATAGTTTAGATAAATAAATAATTAACTTAGTAATTTTTACATAATTTAATAAATTATTTAGTGAATTTTTGCAAATATTAATATTTATACTATACTGTTTTAATCCCTAGTTTAAATCATAATTAATGGAATTTTCCTATTTCAGATTGATATTTTAGCGATTAAAATGCCTTTATAGAAATAAATTATACTATTTTTTCAGGATCCAGAGAGGAATGCTAAGGCTGGAGACTCTTACAGATGGCCTAATGCAGTGGTTCCGTATGTAATAGATCCATCCTTGGGTATGAAAATTAGTTCTATTTAGATGATTAACTAAAAATTAATTTATTTGAAGATCATTGAAGATATTGAAATAATTTAGTCTGAATTATATTTATACTTTTCTTTTTTGAGGTTCAGTAATTTTAGAGTTATAAGTAATTTTAAGAAATGAAAGATTAAATTTGAAAAGGGAAATACTCAAAAGTATTCAGCAGCTGTGTTTATTTTTTGTACTAATATTAATATTTCTTAAATACATGTTATGTAAATCAAGGACATATGTTGTAGTTATAATTTAGCTTATGTCTTGTATGGTCTGATATTGATATCTTTCTCAATAAAATTGATTTATATTGATAGTAAAGGGATAATAATGAATGTATCAAGAAGTTTATCATAAATTAAGAAGGATGTTCTGACCTATAATAAATTCTACTTACATATTAAAAATATTAATTATATGAATTTACATTGAAACAAAATCTTTTTTCTTAATGATAGTGCTTTAATTCTTATTGTATTATGTTACGAACTATTTGTAAGCTGTAATCTGCAAAACACAGATATTCGTATATTAATAACAGTATGCTCGGCAGAGTTTCTTTATTTGTGAAAACTTAAGTTCTACCGTCCCAAATAATTATACCATGAAATCTTAAATTATTTTTAAAACGTCGAGTAAGGGATATTGTTTAATTTCCGTATTTTTTAATGTTTCTAATATTTAATTAATTTTTTTCAAAATAAAATCTTAAATTGTATTTTCTGAATCATTAAATATATAATTGTAGCGTACGAAGACTATCTGTTCTTGTATGTCAAACACCAAACCATCTCCATTACTGTCAAATTTTATTTTATCTATGCAAAACTTATTTGTTAATTTTTCATTAAATTAGTTAATTTAATCTCTTCAATCGAAATAATTTACAAATCTATAGCTGTATATTTGCTCACCAATATTAAATTAACCTGAATATTCTACAATTCTTTTATCAAACTTCGTAAGCAAATTTACTACCTATATATAAACTTATCAGCACAATGAACACAACAAATTCCCTTATTACATTATTCATTAAATTAAGATATTTTATGCTTGAAGGTTAGTATTATTTTATAAATAATTTAAACTACTTACAACTTTTACATAAAATTACTTCATAATATTTACATAATTTACATTATAATTAAATTATTATCTATAAAAATAATTTAAAAATTTATAACATATATTTCTAGTCCTTAGTCTTTACATTAGTAATGAAAATCATTTTAGCATTCATCAAATCTAGCAAATAAATAATGAATCTTACATGCTTAAAGTAAAATAACCTAATACACTTTAATAGAAAATTAATTATTAAAATTTCTATTTATTTTATAATAATGCTTTGTGTTTAATAGTTTCTTTTAGAAATGTTTTGAATAATAATTTAAAATAATCATAATTAATTATTCAACGTGAAAAAAATCAGTGATTTGAAATTTTAATTTTTTTCCTGCAGGCAAACATTGAAATAAATAATTTACATTTACTAAATTATTTAACTATTTGTGTCATAAATTATGCATTTAAATTAGTTAACCTTTACACGTTTTTGAGTGTTAATTGGGTTTATCATTTGTGTATATAATTATTTTGCAGCCAATGTGACAGATCTAATTCTCAAGGCATTCAAAAACTATCATGATAATACATGTGTTCGTTTTGTTCCAAGGACCACGGAACAAGATTACCTGAAACTTTTTAAGGGAAAAGGGTAATACTTTATTATAATAAAAATATTTTATGTACTCCAAGAAATAAATATTATTACTTTTTATAACTGCACACTTTAAAATTATTATTAAATTTAAAATAAGAATTAAAACATAAACATAAAATATTAACAAAGCTTGTAATTTAAATTTGAAAATAAGCAATTTAGCAAAATTTGAATGTATGAGTAAATCAAATATTTAAAGTATTTAAGTATTAATTTTAGATATAAATGCATAATAAATTAAATATGTGAAAAAATCTCAATTTCTCAAAAAATACAGATATTTTCACATATTTAGGAAACATTGTATCATATATTTTCACATAATTTTAAATAAGTTGCAGGATTCAACATGGAGAATAATATAATATTTAAGTGAAAAGAAATTCAGGTATACTTAATACGCCTTTATAAATACAGTGATAACTTTTTCTTAACCGCTTATAATTTGTCGCTTATAATTTTTAATAAAAAAATGCTTTTGTAATTTTAAAAGATTTTTTTTATATTGACCATGCATTAATGTGTATAAAAGTAAATAATTTAAAAATAGAAATGAATTTCCATACCTAGTAATGCATAAGAACGAGCAAGTGCTATGTACATTCACAACCATTAATAAATTATTTGAAAATTGTTTGTCATTTTTTGTGTATTATGATAAAGATTAAATAATTCCAGAACAAATGTTATTATAAAATTTATAATGTTCACAGCTACAAATATTACAATTTTGCAAAAATTTAATGTTTTAAATTAATCAAATGTTATTCATTTGAAATTAAAAATTATTTATTTGAGTTTTTCTTTGTAACTTCAAAATCATAAAAAGTTAAAATAGCGCACACACGCAAAGTGTATGTCTATTTTATTCAATTAAATCTGCCAAATTCCAGTTAAGTTTACTTAATTAAAATGTTATTTCTTTTAGGAATGTCAAATTTTAATAACAAATAGAAAGGTTTCAAATTCTGAGCTAAACTGAAATTTTCCTTCTTTAAAGACAACATTAAACTTCTTATAATTCTTATTATATCACATAGATGTTACTCTTTTATTGGAAAGTATGGAAGAATGCAATCCCTTTCTCTTGGCAATGGATGCCACTATGTAGGAGTAATTATTCACGAACTGGGCCATGCTCTTGGATTTTATCATGAACATAGCAGATCAGATAGAGATAAATATATTCGAATATTTTTATGGAACGCAAAAGAAGGTAAGCATTAGCTCTAGTTTATAAATGAGTAGTAAATGTTTTAAATAATAAATAACAAATTATACTATGTTCAATATTGTTAGCAGAATATTTAAAAACAAGTAATTCTGAGCTCAATCTGTATTGCCTTTGATATATTTGCTTATAATAGGCACACAGACTGGAGAATTTTTGGAATGCTTGTTTTCTTCTTTATAATTATTCGTAGATAGAATTTTGGTTAGAAGAAACTCATTTAATATCAAAAGAAACAATACAGCCAGTATTATTAGTCAATGCTATGTTCATTTAAAAAAGTATTTTATTGAAAGCTCATGATTTTAGATTAATTATACTAGATGAAGCATTAAGGGGATAAAACTACCATTCAAATACTAGAATCTGAAATTCCTATGACTTAAATATAACTATTTAAAGTTTAAGCATCTTAAAGCGTTGGACATTATTTATTAATTTCATGCTACGAACATGATTACCAGACATTATTTAAATGTTGATCCGAATCTAAATGCTTTTGAATTTATAAACTATTATAGTTTAGACTGAAACAAATTCTCCTTTAAGCTCAATTAGTTACAGTTATTGAGATTGAAAGCATGAGCATAATTCATGGTACAATAAACGTCAATTAATTTCTATGTAGACATTTATATATGTATAGACACATTCTTTTGATATGACCCTAGATTACGCTATGTAGTCTACTATTACAATTCTTCTGAAGTATTTTTACACCCCTGAAATGGCATATTGAGTTGCCTGTTATCAGAACCTAATCCATTGCATCTTTTCAAGGTATTAATATAACTATATGTGGTGAGATTTTTAGGTAAGCTCCACTTTCACATGTAGTTATAATTTCCTATATAAAAAATCATTTCTTTATTACTATCGTTATAAAGCTATTTTCAAATATGATCCTATTTATTTTTTAAATGCGTATAGTTTTTATATTTCTGATTTTCACTACTAATAAATATACAAATGAAATTCCTAGTAATCCTACATTAATAATTTTAAATAATTTAACATAAGCAATTCTGCAATATTCAGTTTTCGTATTGTAAAGCAATTACAATTACTAAAAATTCACTGTGATCATATACTAACTGAAATATTTGCAAAGAATTTTTTTCAACTTTCAAATAAAAAATATACTGTTTAAGCATTACAGCATAATACACACCTAAATTTCATTAAGGGAAACTTAATTTAATCAGGCAGCTTTCTCATATTGTTTAAGTTGACCTAGTGTAGAAATAGGTGATGAATCTTGCATGAGCTACTGTATAAGCAACAATGTTTCGGTTGTTGATAATTAGGAAGAACAAGTAAACTAAGGAACCAATTTAAGCTGATAAGTAAAGAAATACTCCTTAATATTTCATCCCACGTTTGATTTTAAATTATCCTCTTGGAATATGCTTGAAAGTCTTGGAGTATTACGGGCTCCAGCACTTCAGAGATGTAGAGCTGGCTGTTTAATGTACCAGGTAAGCATAAACTATATCTAATACTATTCCAAAACATGATACCAGGTGATAAGCAGTGTAAGCCTCTTAATATCATGTCTCTTGGAATCTTATCATCACTGCCTGTAGAAAAAGAGGGAATCCGTCTGTGAAGACAATGTCATTCCATTTGATTATCCATGCTTATTGTTCATTGAATCATTATGAACGAATCAACGGATGAATTAATAATGACGTCGAATGGTTCAAATGAACTACAACTGAACGAAACTCATTGTATTAGATTTATGGTTCGTAATGTGTCTGCGCGATCTTTCATTATCATATACACAGTATGCATATTATCATATACACCTCAATGCAATTTGATGTACCTTTTTGATCTCACTGTAGTAATTAACTTTTGTATACAATAAATTATTGTGTCACTTCTATTGAATATATTATTTCTGATTATTTATATCAGCTGAACTATATAATTTATTTCCAAGATGAAATCGTGTTTAACATTAAATTGCTCAATCATAAACTATGGTAATTTTCTAACACTGACAACTGAAATATTTTCTATATTTTATTTACAAAATTTTATTTATTATTGACTTCATACATAGAGCACATATTTTCTAGCAGAATGATCAGTTAATTTAGATTTAATTAACTGAGAATTCTGCAACTCATATACTGATCTGATCATTATACATACACATACGTTATAAATACATATACATTATACATACATATACATTCTGATCTAACTATTTAGATTCACTTCTTAAT
This sequence comes from Latrodectus hesperus, assembly GCA_037975125.1. Lineage (NCBI taxonomy): Eukaryota > Metazoa > Arthropoda > Arachnida > Araneae > Theridiidae > Latrodectus > Latrodectus hesperus. Next base: position 22,398,870 of record CM075856.1, read on the forward strand.
TCACTTTTTTTTGGTTTTCATATGTTACAGGAATTATTTTTTGATTTGGAATTTCTTCATTTAAGTTTATTTTTTACATTGTTATTTATACTGTTACTTGAGAAAAATGCTTATTTTCATGGAAAAATTATAGGCACGGAGCTCAACTTTATGAAGCTACACCCTAGTCAAAACATTCTCTACAATGACTTTGATTATGACTCTATCATGATCTACGGTAATAAAGCTTTCTCAAAGAACGGAAAAGACACCATGACCGCAATAAATGGACAAATTATGTCTAATGCATTCTATAAGCCAGGTATGACGGCTTCTGACATTGAACGCGTCAATAAAATGTACAACTGTTGAATAGATTGATTACACATTGTATATATATTTTTGTGCAATAAAATTATTATGACCTGGTAGTAAATCTCATTTATATTATCCAGTTTCTTCTCTAGACTTAACTTTGAAGCCAAAAATATTAAATAATTATGAAGACAATTATTTTAAACACTATTGAAATTTTAATATATCTTATTTTGAATGTATAACAATAAATGATTTTCAAATTATTTTCAGTAATATTTATTTCATTACAACATATTTAGACATACATTTTTAATTACCTAAACTACACTTAAACACTTGTATATTTATGTGATATTTGAAGGGGTTTCAATATACATCTCTATTAAATTTTAAAATTTAAATACTTCCCCCATTATATTCCTCAATACTAATGAGAATCAGGACAAAAATTCAAACCTATATTTCAGTAAATATATCATTAAAACATTCCCTTATAAAAAAAAGTTCAATAAAAATTTAGAATTGGTATGACATTTGAATAATGGATAATGGTGAATGGTAATGAAGAACGGTATGGCATTTGAATAATATTTTTTATAAGTTTTTAAGCATACAATATTTATAGGTTTAAATTATATAAACTTTTCATTTAGACTTTAAGACATTTGTTTACTAATGTTATGATAGCTAATTTCTAAGTTCCTTAGTAAATGTTTTGTAAAATAAATTTCCCTTTATTAAGAAACACTTCAAATCCACTAAAATTAAAAAATATTAAATTATTAAGTAATTTATGTTAACTGTTCAAAATTGTTTTCACCAGAAATCAATGAAATATGTCGCACAACACAAAGCAATTGTTACTATTGTAATAAATTTATTTATAATCTGAAGCATTTCCTACAAATATTGAAGTATTTATTCATTAAGTCAAAAGCTTCAGTAATTAATAACACGATGAAAATCTTTCTATTGTTACAAATCATTGAATCATGAAAAAACAAAAATTATTTTAATAAATATTTTGAGCAATACTATAAATAGCATCAAATTGTGACAGTTAGGCATTGTTTGATATTAAAAGATAAAAAGAAGCTCACGAATAAAAAGATAATAAATTCATTAAAATACTAATTTATAGCGAATAAAAAGTTTAGCATATACGGTAAAAGTTATTTAAAATGCACTTAAAATGAACTAAATATTTTCTGATTTTCATTGATAAGGTGCATAACACACGAAATCAATTATAAACACACAAATTTTAACCAATAAAAACTACCTATACTCACAATCTATCCAATTAATATCTCTCAATCTCAAATAATCAGTTATATGGTGAAAATTGTGGGCTTATAGACAAAAAAGACGTTTACTAATCCTATTAACTTAAAAAGAAGAAAACTCAGCAAATATGAATAATATTAAAATAGGATGCACAATCAAATCTGTTTGATACATAATATATCTTTTAACAAAATATAATTTAAAAAAATCTTTAATTACATCTTCTTTTAGGTAAAAGGGTTTAGTTTTAGGCTTTTAGGTTTAGAATGATCTCCATTCTATTTAAATAAATTTTATATTTTAATTTTTATTAATATGCTGCAAAACAAGAAGCATCTTTGGCTAATAGATCAAAGTTGTGTAGGAAAATGCAAATGTTTGAACATAAGACTTAAGACACTGATCACTCATTTTGAATTTTTATAAATTAAGAAATAATAAAATCTGGTGAAATTTAAAGAGCAACTAGAAATATACAGTTTCTACTATTATGAAATATTCTTTTAGTTTATGACTTTAGGAATAGTTTCTCATTTTTAAAAGGATAAAAATATTTTTAAAAAAATATGTGTGAATAAAAAAATTTATTAAAATATTAAATCATTTTCTTTTTCTAGTTTTGTAGTCTTCTTTTATTTAAGTTTCACAATGATATATATATATATATATATATATATATATATATATATTTAAAAAATTAAGAAAGTGAATGACTTCCCACGAAACAAATAACATGATCATAGAGTTCAACTCAAATCTCAAATTTCACTCTTATTCATAATTTCCCAATTTACTTCATAACTCTAGGCAAGTATTTGAAAATATTTACAAAATAAGTCATATTAGAAATATTACCTTAGTTTCTAAAAAATAAACTGATCATACTATCTTAAAATTTCATATACTAACCATAAAGTTAAAAAAAAGATTATAAAATATATAATGGAATACATGATTTTATATTCAGCACAATAGCAAAAATTCAAACTTATATATTGAGAAACTAATGTATTCATCATAAAAATTATGAGTTTTGCCTTAAAAACTATGAAAGCTTTAATTCAAAGATATATACCAATTTCTTTTCCATTTTATCGTAAATATTTTATTTTTATTTTTTCATTCTATTTTAGAGTAAAGCATATTTTGAAAAAACAAAAAAATAAAGAAATAAACTGGGAGCAAGTTTACTCCCCTCAAGTGAAATTGTTGGAAAAAAGCAGAAATAATATTTTTTAGCCAAAATAGAAATGACAAGAAGAAAAAGAGGACTCTATTTTGAATCTATCACATTCAGAATGAACCAAGAAAGAATATGTTTTGATTGTTTATAGAATACAGTATAGAGAAAAAATATTTGCATTAGATTCTTTTTTAAAAAAATTATTTTAGTTTTCTATAGAAATCGATGCAGTTTCTTTATTATTTGTAAAATGTTCGATAGTTCTTTTTGATTAATTTGAGTTTGTTTAAATTTCACAAATTAGAGAAATTAAATATTTTAAAATTTAAAATAAAGTCAGAATCACCAATGAAACAAAGTATACAAAAGTAGAAAATGTAAAGTCATTTTTTATACAGGCTCCTAAAATCATCTTAAGTATCTCTAGTATTACTAAAATTGAGCAAAACTCGTTGCTCTTTTACACATAAAATTTTATGTTCGTCACACAGCCTCTCAAATGAAATATATTGCTGAGCATTTAGAAAACAATACAACAATATATAAAATTGATCCAATTCAGACAAATTATTAAATTGCTATAATATATTAAATGAAAAATTACGTTTTTTGTTTTAAAAAAATTTGCATGTGGAAGTCTAACAGAAGTTGTTACGCAAGAGTTGTAAATAAAAGATTTTCCAGGAATTCGGTTGAAACAAAACTAGGAGCTATTCACATCACAGAAACCTGTTAAATTTAAGTGTTCCTCACTTTTAAATTTGAATAAGTTGTATATTTATTATATATTGTATAAAAATGGCAATTAATCTTAGTAAATTCTAAAAAATATTCCGTTTTTGGATATAATATATTTTTACATCTTCTAAACATAATTTAAAACAAGGTTTAACATTGTAGAATATATATCTTTACATTACTTTTATTAATTTGAATTATATAGTCGATTATGCTTCAAATCAATAATTTTGTCTTCCTGTAAGCAAAATGAGCAAACTGACTTAATTTTGGAAAGCAAAGAAAATCAGATAAAATTTTGTGTAAAATAACGGATGTATAATGCATTCATATGATATTTTATATACATTTTTACCTAATGCAATATGCAATAAGGAATGAATAAATGTAATTAAAATAAATATTCATATGTATTACGAACACAAAATCCCGACCTCTCTCAATGAATGCAATTGTATGATGATAAGGTATTTTTTGTTTAAGTACACCATATCTCTACTTAAGTTTAAAATAAAGTATAACAATTTTATTCTTTACTACCTTTTGAATATACATTCAATACGAGGAAAATGAGTTAGATATTTCTCTAAATATTAAGGGATTCATAATTTTAAAAAAAACTCATTTTTTCTGAATTAAATGGAAATTCGATTCTTTAAAAAATTTAAAAAACTCAAGTAACTACTTTAAAAGTTATGCCTATATATTCCATTTATGTTCATGACTTTTATAATTTGTTGAGTTACGTGAATCATTGAAATGATTCATTAACAACAATAATAACTGCAACAAGCTCTCATTTACCAAAAAAGTTTAATTTAAACACCCGTGAAGAAAATATAATATAGAATAAACTATGAAAAAATATTTTTAAACTTGAAAAATATCAAAAATTTGTAAAAAATTCTAAGTTTAATATTAAAAAAGCTTTATTTTTTCTTAAAGTTCAAATAGAGATATGATACAAATATTTCTTGAATTTTGTGATAATAGTATTAATTATGTCATTAAGGTAATAGTAAATTATGAAAATTGCATATTATAATAAGTTACTGTAAATGATGTACCACATTTGTACTCAATACATAATTTAAATATATAGTTTATGTGAATTCTATGAAAATAATTTCCAAGAATTAAAGTCTCAAAAATATAGATTATTTCTTAAATTATATTTGTTATTTTCATTTATCTATGTAAAAGCATGTGAAAAAGAGATAAATCAAAACCACAGATGATATTTTTCAGTTCCTGATAAGTAAAGCAATATTATGACAAAATTTCAAGGAAGGATTACCCTTTTCAAAAAGAAATATCTGGTTTTCCAACATGAAACTCGTATTAGCCATTTTTGGTTTGCTAGCCATTGCTTCTGCAGATGAATATGAAGGTAATCAATGATTTTAATCTATTTCTATATAAATTACCTTAAATTATATACGATATTTAATGAAATATATCCTCTGAGTATTGGTTTAAAGGAATCATAAGTTGAGATAAAAAATAAGCTTGTGCAACTGGAAAATATCTCTTGAAATTATAAATTTTATTTAATTTGTGCACATTTGTTCTAAATACATTTTAGAAATTCTATATCCTATATTTTAATATTTAATAAAATTTATCTTATACATTAAGCATTTTGTGAGCTAAACTGTGTTTTTCTTACATAAACAAAAGTGATCATGAAAAATATAAGAACCTCTAATTTCACTTAGCAAACAAAATAAGTTAGAAAAAAAAAGTTTCTTACTTTTCTTACTTTTCTAGAAAATCTAAAAATGACTAAAATGGAAAATTTAAATGCTTAATTTAAGAAATTAAATGGAAATAAATTGGGATTTAAAACTAGTATGCATTGTTGGTAATATAATCTAAAATGTGTGTATGAATAAATAACACTTCAATAAATTATTCTTTTTCACGTAAATTTCTCACTTTATTCCATTAAAGTTTTACAATTTATATTACCCGTTACCACCAAGATTTTTTTAATACTGCACTTATGATTATAAATACAAAAAATGTATAAAATTTAAATCAATTAATTAAGGAAATTTCAAATTAATGTCAATTTTTTCTGAAAATATCATGATGAAATAAATTTCCTTTCTAGGTTTTCATTATTAATAAAATACTTATGCTTTGCACACATTCTAATGACATTTATAAATTTCCAACGTATATTACTTAAAAACACTGTCTAAATATTTAAATAACTTCATTATATTTATTTTTGTTGCTGAATTTAAAGAATTTTGTAGTTCAAGATTAATTTTTTAAGTTTTACAAGGAATATTTGGATAGAAATAATTCTTAAGTAACTTATTACTATACTTAAATACCTGATATTTAAAAACAATACAATTAAATGATCTTAATGTCTAGAAAACTCGGAATTCTTCGTTAATTCTTTGCTAGTTTCATGCTGACCAATTGAATTCCATTTTTATGAAAACGATTATTGTAATTACTTATTAATTTAAAGGTATTTAAAATTATTTTCTTATAAAAATATCAAGCTTTTTATTTTCAATATATTTCATTAATAACGCAATTAAAATTTTATTTTAATTAAAAATTTTGTTAAAGTTCGACAAGCAGAATTTATATTGAGAAAATAATAAAATGTAATGTTGAATAAATTTATATTACTGATAATTTTTTAAATAATTTGATTTAACTGATATTTTCCATAATATAGAAAAGTCTTAATTCATTTATAATTGCTAATAAAGTTAAGTATCTCCAATTAGCTCATCTGATAACTAAAGTACACTTCAATGGTTCGTACTTAAATGGAACAAATTGTAAAAAACTTCACTTTTACAACTTTTATTTTTACATTCTTTATTTTTGGATTATTGTCACTATCATGGCTAAGTTAACTAACAATCAAATTGCTTTTATTTCTCTTATATGGATTTGGTTATCATGATTTTGCAATTTGCTTTAATATAGTATCAAAATCGTCTTTCCCAAAAATTTTTCTCTTTCTGAACTCTGAAAATTAAGATTTAAAATGTTAGAAAGCAAATTCTGCTGATTATTTTCTCGCTACATTTTATAAGTTTTAAGAATACAAAATTGTATTGCGTTTAAGAGCAACAACAGTTTTTCTTCAAACTTCACAAATTACCGTGATTGGAGACGACAATACACATTTATTAGTAATTAATTTTAAAGATTGTAAGAACAAATATGGAAATTCTTATATCAACTATCTCCATTGAATAATGGTAAAGTAAAAATGTATTTTGTACTGTATCAATTCAAGTTGGCAAACATTTTGTAAAACCTCATAGCAACTTGCCATAGTTGAAAAGGTTAAATTTACTGAACTGTTCATTATGCTTTGTTTGGATGTTTATTGTGGTGGATAATGAATTAAGATAAGATGGATTTAAATAGTATTGCTATATTTACAAACATAGTTTCTTAAATTTTGATAATGGCTTTAATAGACAAAAATAGAAAGCTTATGGAACAATATGGTAAAATAAATATCACCGGAGGATTACTTTTAATCAACTAAGATTTTCATTGGCTAAACATATGTGGTGAAACTGGATCTTAAAATTTACTAAATGATACATGCTGTTTCGCCTGTCTAATCTGTATTATTTTCATACAAACAATGTGTTTTAATGCATATGAAAATATTATGTTTTTTTTTAATTTCTTATTCATTAAATGTCAATAAATTATTTCAGTTCTTCTAATTTTGTTATTGTTTTCTTGACTCAATCTTTATATTAACCATAGTCTTATTAGGAGAATCTGTTCGATTAATTAAATGTTTTCGATAAATATTGATTTTTTGCTATACTTGATTTTTCTTTTGGTATAATCAAAAATTACATCGTACAAATAATTTTCATACGTAATTGCATTCTTAAATTATAAAAAGTTAAGTAAAAGAATTACACTTCTTCATATAATTAAGACAATTTTTGTGTAACTTAATTACTTGCTCTGAAATGATACAGAAAACTAATTTAATTTACTTTGTATAAACTTTTCATTTTTACCATTCTTTCATCTCTTACTGACAAACATTTTTGATCATCAACATTTTAAAATTTTCATATTGTTTAATTAATTCCTTCCATAAAAATGTAAAAATAAGTTTCTTTGTTTCTTAAAAATGCATTTTATTTTGACAAAATCAAGTTTTTTAATGAGAAGTATCCGTTTGATTACGCTCTTCTAAATAAGTTATTTGAGATTCAAAATTTGCTAATTTTAAAATTTATTAAATCTTTAATAATTTAAATCATTTCATAATTCTATATTCATTTTATTAATGTTCTTTGTTAAAATATAACTATGATAGAAAGAGCCAGATTCAAGAGTTTGAGTTTGGTAATGATTTAAAAAATTCCATAGTATCAAATTTTGGATATTTATGTTTATTTATAATTGCTCACAATTTCTCCAAATTGAATTGTTTCTCTCCACATTTCCTTAATAACAAATTTTCATAAAATTATTTATTTCATTTATAAAAAACGTACTGTTAGTATATTCTCTAGAGCGGACAGTGGTGTAAACAAAGAGATTCAACCTGAGCAGACAGTAATTTATTCTGGAACACATCTATATTTTGAATACTTAAAGACATGACTTAAAACCATCATTTAATTTTAAAAATGATCCGCTTAAATCTCTTAAACTTGGAAAATATTCAAAATTTCCACTTAGCAACGAATATATTTAAACAAATGTAACTTAAAAACTTTCTACTCTCTAGATTCTATACAAAACAACTAAAATGATGAAACAATGAGGTGATGCAGAACATCTTGTAGCAAAATGGAACAAGAAAATTATTTGTATTAAGCTTAAATTATAAAATGCTATTTAGAACATAAAATATAAAAGGCAAAAAAATTATATAAATAAATGTTTAAAAATTTATTCTGGAATTAGAAGTTAAATAAGGTACAATCTCTATAATAAAAACTTTATGTATATTGGAATTATAAATGACAGATTGAAATGAAGACGCATATACTCTGTTACTGTCAAACATTTGCAATTGAATAGTTATTGCATTCCTTCCTCAACCCTTCATAAACACCTAAATCAGATTGACATTTAATTATACAGCATCTACCTCCCGGGATCGATATTAAACACTTTTGCAACTCTTGCTTTAAGCCATCACTAAAATATTCAACAATCAAAATTTAAATTAGTAAATAGATATTTTAAAAAGGATACTTGTGAAGTTCTTATGTTTAAAATATCTTTTTTTTCAAAATAGTCAAAAAACATAAATCTATTTAAAGTAAAATTTTAACTTTTGTAGTGGCAAACTGGTCAGCAAATCTTTTAGAATGTTTTTATTCTTAAAATAAATTTTATAATGATCAATAATATTCTTTATATTTTGCAACTGAATACCTTGATACATGGTGTTTAGATTTATTTTAATTTTTAGATTCAAATTTATATTCCAAATTTATTCAAAATTTTCAAGAATTAAAGGGGACTAACACTCAAAAAAATATCAAGAATTATAGATGATTCATCATGTAACATTCCAAGAAATGAATTAGTTGAAGTATTATAAGGTTTTTGCAAACTTTTTGATAACCATATTATAAATATTAACTTTTTAAAATCAAATGAAAAATTGATTTTGCTTAATTTTTTCTTGATTATCTTTAAAAAATATATATGTTTTCTGAACAAATCTTAAGTTATTACCAAAAAAATATAAAGTCACTATTTTTCAAAAAATAAAAAATCTAATTAAAACAATATAAAACCATATTATTACAAATGGGATTAAGAATCTCTTCAATGGAATAAATGAAATGCTTGGATTCGTAATATTTACCCATTATGACACTCAAAAATACCTTACTGAACTTTCTTTAAAAGTAAAAATTAAATGAAATACCATTAAATTTAATTAATCTATTTAAGAAATTATTTGATGTTTTTTACTTTAAAATACAGAATTACGCCTTTTGATAAGTATAATTCAACCCCCATTTACATAATAGAAAAGAAAATAACTTTATTTAGCAATATAGGATCATATTGTTTCCATCGTTAGAACTTCGTAGTTTGTATTAATTAAATAATACAGAAAATACAATAATTAAATAAAATAAAAATATATTATTAATCAGTTTAAATGATAATTTTTCAAATAAACGAAACCAATTGTCATTCAGAATAATTACGGACTTTTCATTTTATTAATTATTAAATTGTTTTATACAATGATACTTAAATTATATTTTTAGTGAAATTAAAATCATACACTATTAATAACACTGAAAAGCTTTATGATTTCTGATAATATAAAATTATGAAACAATTTAAAACTTAGATAAACAAAATGAATACATGGGGCAAAAAATAGAACGCATGTGGTAATAATAATCTGTCACAAGTAGATATGATATTATTGAAGAGAAATAAAAATCATTGAAAATGGATGGCCTGTAGTTAAAAATAGGACGTGGTCAATTTGCAGATGGTAAAATATTAAAAAGGAAAAAAAAATTATAATTTCAGGTCATAAACCATTTGCTAATTTTGCTCTTAACATTCCGAATTTCACTATGCTCACATAATGTTGCACAAACTTTTTGCGCATTTATTAGAACTCGGTTGGCAACATATTGTTAGTCTGATTGCCACATTACCTAACATTTTGGAAAATAAATGCAACTGTTAGTAGATGTTGGCAGGAATGTGTCGACCGTGTCAAAAAGAACATTATGAAGTACACGATAGACTTAAAAAAATTAGAGAATGTGGAGAACAATCAATTTTCAAAGTAGACATTGCATCTCTAGATATATATCTCTCCTTGTCATAGTTGCGACTTTCAACTAATATTCCAGGGACCAAAGAATCATTAAATGGAAGATTTGAGAAAAGACACTGAGCTTCCGGCAATATTTGCGTTGAGTATTCACCTGAGGTCATCGACGACTACGTTCTATAATGCACGATCGAATTGCCTGCCACTGATACGAAGTAAAACAGTCTTTTTCAATATAAAATATTTTAATGTACGATACTTTGAATTACACCACGATGTCTAGGGACAATCATGTGGGATACTAACATAATTTTTCAGTAGGATAATGCCTATTCGTATATGGTGGGAGTTTCTATATTTTTCTCAGTGCTTACACAATTCTTTTTTGACAAGTAAGCTTACCGGATATTTCAACAATCGAGAGCAAGAGCAACTGGAGCATTATGGGAAATGGACCAATTTATGATTTCGGTAATTTAACTCTTCAGTTGAATAGAACTTGAAGTGATATCGAGCAAGAGGATATCTGCAAATTCTATCGATTAATGCCAAGACAAATAACTGATTGCGTGCCTGATAAATAAGTGTCAAAGGTTGAATCAACTCGTTATTCATAAACGCAATTTGTAAAATTTTTTCTTGAATGAATCATCAGATTTTTCTGAAACTGTAATCATTTATTTTTCTGTATATGTACATAATACATTCACATTTTCATACCATTTGGTTAACACCTGGATATGTATATTTATATGCAAACATATATATTTGTGGCTAAATCTATTATCTTCCCTCTGCAAATTATCAGCTAAAATGTTACACATTTTGTATAAAATATTCTGCTTTGGTGTTTTATGTGGTGCTTTAATAAATAAAAAAATATTTTGCTTAGAATTTTTGAAGAATTTTTTTACATATTGAGTTATAAGCAGCTATAAAATCATTTTATTTCATATAAACTTAAGCTCATATTTTTTTCTTTTAGAAGCTAAATTGGCTATGGAAAACCCTGACCTATATGATGGAGATATGATTGGTATTGATGGACCCTTTGTAAGTTTCCTTTTAAAGATATATACTAAACATATGTTGAATAGTATGTTTATAAAATATCTTGTATATATATTATGACCAAAGAAGACATTTTAAATCTCAAATAAATTTTTCTTGAATTGCTCTAAATTTTAAAAATATAATTTATTTATTATTTGACAGAACTTATTTCCTTTTTATAAAAGTAGTATAATAAAAGAAATATAAACACAAATTTTCGTAAGAAGATTTGAAATAGAAATTTATTCTTGTTGAAATAATTTATATAGTAATTTTAACTTGTACTGTATACTTTAAATAAAAAATGCTTAAATTCATGCAATTTTCTATATAAAAATTTTGATATTATTTGTTTTCAATTATTCTATAAAAATATTAATGAAATAAAATTGTAAGCTTAACAAGCTTCTGAATCCGGTTGAAATTCTTAAATATAGTTTATGAATAAACATATTCATTAATTTTAATTTTAATGAACGAAAACTTAATATGAATTAAGGATGATATTTAAATCAGTATATAAGCGTTAAATAATTATTTTAAAATAAAAGCGTCAAACACAAAATGATTAAATTCAGTAACAAAATATTATTGTACTTCAGGATCCAGAAAGGAATGCTAAGCCCGGAGATTCTTACAGATGGCCAAACGCAGTCGTTCCTTATGTAATTGATCCATCCTTAGGTATAGTGTATTACTAAACTAAAATTTTTAGTACATTTTTAGATGTAATGAAGTTTTATACTGGAAATTAATTCGAAATTTGGTAGAATGATTTTGGTAGTTTTTCTATTCACTTACATAATAAAGTAACAATTTAAAATCTTTCCGTTCAATCTAATTAAAAACTTTCCTTAACTATATTCTATCTTGTAACTTTACCACGGTCTTCATGTTAATATTCATCGCATCCCAATTCTTTGATTAAGAAATTTCCTCTTTTTTATCCAATTACATCATTTTCTTACATAACATATTATAATACAGCTAAAAAAGAGTGGATATCTTCAATTAAATATGTTATTTTAATTATTATCTGTTAATCAATTCTCATCAATAAAAGTTTAATTTAAATGTAAAATATTTTTAAAAGAATGATCATGAGATATTGTTTATTAGAATAATTTGTGTTTCGTGTCTGTTAATTCCGATCAATTCCCTAATAAGAAAAACTTATAAATGCTCTGCCCAAAATAAAAACATTTATACTTTCACTTAAAATAAACAAGATTATATCTAAGAATTTATTTAAAATAACTTTTGAATTTCTATTAGTTATGCGGTAATATTGTTGAGTGGGGTGTTAACTATTAACTATTAAGACAAGTTTCAAACCAGGAATTGAAATACATACTCTGTAATATAATTGATTTAATGAATTTCTTTACATCAATAATATTGTACAATTAACTCTAAAATCTTAAAAGGCTTTTAAAAGTAATGTATATTTAAGCATCGGTATTCAAATTGCCTTTATCCCTTTATTGCCATCGGTATTAATTATAGCCTAAAAACTTCATAATGATATTTAATGATAAAATTTCTAATAAAAAGTTTTTTTTGCAATTAAGTTTGAATTGCTGCTAAGTTAATTACACACGTTTGGCATTGAGTTTCTAAAGAGATATTTTGAGAAAAATTTTGTGTTTAATATGAGTAGAAATAATATATAATTACGGAAAATATTTTTGACGCTCATCCAACTGCATTAGAGATTTATAAATGCCCAAAATTATTTTATTAAATTCAAATCAAATAATTCAGTTTATTATAAATTTGTAATGATTAAGAAAAGTAAAGAACTAGATTGATAAAGGCATATTAAGCTAGCTAAATAATGACAAGGAAGATAAGAACATGCAAATCTCTAACTGGCAATCAAAGAAATATCAATCATTCTTAACCAAACTTTGACAATTTTTTGAAAATACTTTGAGCAGATTAATATATAAGCAAAAGAGTATTTGGGTCAGTCTAACAAATAAATATTAATATGTTAGAAGAAAAAATACTTAACCTTTCCATTATACACAAATCACTGTTTCAGCAAATCAAAAGAAGAGATATTTATAAAGTTTGATCACTAAAGGTAAATAAATGATCCCTTTTGATAGTCCACAACCCAAAACATTGTGGCTCTCTTCGAGCAAATTATCAAAAAATGATTTTATGTGTTTAATGAAGTACTTAAAGAATCATTCATTTTTAAGCTGTTGAAATTTAAATATAAATGGTAAAGCCAAATATTTCTTTGAACATTTGTATCAAATAAATGTGTATTTAATTGACAAGCAACAAAAATAGAAACAGCAACAGAACAGTCAACAGAAAAGCTTATTCTGCAACATAATACAAAATTGCATTGAACAAGAAGAGACCTTAAGTAAGCAATGAATTGGTAGAAAAATATTTTCTCTTAGATTTTATTTGTATAATATTATTCCAGTCGGCTGCCATTTATTCATTCTGCTTTGGAATTTAAATGGTGTTAAAAATCGTTCTAGACATATTTTTTTTAAGAAAAATGGATTTTGTTGTTCCAATGTTGAAAATATGGACATTAGTTGCCAAAAATTGTTGATAAAGAGGATAAAAATCTGTTTGTAATTAATATTCAATGTTTTGCAATTCCTATGAATTGTTAAATTGTAAGATTACAATTTTTATAATTTAAATACTATTTGAATGTTTCCTTACATTAAAAATAATTTTGTTCTTAATGCACGATATTAAATCCAATTCTTACAACTAATTATTTTTACCCAACAAAAAGGAATTTAAAACCTAATATTATATATTTTTTATTTCAAATATTATCGACATATTATATGTTTTAATAGAAATATTTCTTTTTAAATTCAAATAAGTAATAATTGATAATATAAGTGGAAATTTATGTTTGATGAGATCATTACAAGTTGTTCGGTTGAGTGTACTTAAAATTCTTAGATTTTTCAAATTTTTTTTATAAAATTAAACAATTTATTTAAAAAACATTTTGCATAGTCTTAACTAACTTTCATTGAAAAATAATATTTTCATGCCTTGAGACTGTTTAAGACATTTTGTTAACATATTCAGTAGATAAATTTTAAATTATGATCTACAGAGAAAAACTGAACTGATTTTTCATACAATTAGTTCATACTAATTGCATAACAAATATGTATAAAGCGTAAATAATTATTGCTTAAAAATCAGTTAAATTTTTTTTTTCTGCACAGTCTCTCTACATAAAATCAAACTCAAATTTCATATTTAATTTATTATTTATAGTAACTAGCTTTTGCAAAATCTATTCTATAGGTGAAATTATTTTTATGTTTGTAATTTAAAATCACCTGCATCAAATTATTTTACAGCTGATGTAACACATCTAATTCTAAAGGCATTTAAAAATTATCATGATAACACCTGTGTTCGTTTCGTTCCAAGGACAACGGAGCAAGACTATCTTAAGCTTTTTAAAGGACAAGGGTAAATAATTTTTAAATAATTATACTTTCATTAGATTACAAATAGTAATTATTATAACAAATAATCTAAATAGGTAAGAAAAATGATTATTATTAACGATTATAAAGGATAATTACAAATTATATTTAAACTCACCAAATAATGATTGTAACACTTTTATGAGCAAAACGTTAAATACATTGTGAAAACAAAGAAGAAAATGAAAAAAAATAACATAATTTTTTTTCCAAATTTTTATTTATAAATTAGTTGTAAATTTAAAATATTTCAACGTGATTCACAAATTATAAACTTTGCTGCAAGCAAATTAGAATAATAAATTAACTAATAAAGTTTTTGACTCAAAAAGAAAATGGCTTACAAAAGTACAATCTACTGCTAGTCCTTTAAGTAATCTTCAATGTATCCTACACCTTTTGCTAAAGAGTTTTAACTGCACAGTATTTTTTAAATTAGAATTTGAGATTTTAGGCAGATTTTACTCTTGACCAACAGGTTTTTAAAAATACATGTAAATAACGATATTCTAATTTTCATATATTTTTATTCATTCAACAACATAATTAAATATGACAAAAACTTTTTTTGATTTACTTATAACAAAAAAAATATATTTATATGTAAAAATATATGTTTAATAAGTATGCGGGGTAAAATTTAACTTACCTTTATAGATTTCAATCATTTGTTAAAATTTTTTACCCACAATAGTACCGGATGATTTTTTTTAAAGTGACAGTGTTTGAAGCGCCCTGTAGCGCGTGATATAATTGCCGAAATGACACCAAACGTAATATTTAGACTAATCAAAACATAGGAAAAAGAATTACGTGAAAATATTAGTTCCAAAAATTGCCTCTAGGGCATTTTGAGGTGCTTTACAATGTATAAAATGTGAGAAAAGAAAAAATGCTAACACACACAATCGTACAGTTAAATTATTAATGTGTTTATTTACTACATTAACTTCGCCGCTGAGGAATTAAATAACATTCAATGTGAGCACCGTTCTCAGAAACAACACCGTGAATTCTGTGCACAACATTCTAAACAGCCGTGCGTAACATATCAAGAGGAAGAAAACTTCATTGATCATGGAGTCATAAGTCGCAGTTTTCCAGTTGCATGGCTCCTCATTCCCCTGACCTCACGCCATGTGATTTTTGGCTCTGGGGTTATTTGAAATCTCGAGTTTATATTGGTGAAGTATCAAATTTGGCTATTCTAAAGGACAACATAACAAAGACAGTGCGGAATATTTCTCGTGATATGTTATGTTCGGCAGTGGAGAAAGTTGTGCACAGAATTTCTAAGAACGGTGCTCACATTGAATGTGGTCTAATTCCTTACCAGCGAAGTTAATGTAGTAAATAAACACATTAATAATTTAACTGTACGATTGTGTGTATTAGTATTTTTTCTTTCCTCACATTTTATACATTGTAAAGCCCACAAAATGCCCTAGTGGCAATTTTTGGAACTAATTTTTTTCACGGAATTGTTTTTCCCATGTTTTGATTAGTCTAAATACCAAGTTTGGTCTCATTTCGGCTATTAGATCGCGCTATAGGGCGCTCCAAACACTGTCACTTTAAAAAAGATCATCCTATAGATAATGTATTTAATGATAAAATAAAAACTTATTAACAATAAATAAAGTAGTCTTAAAGTAGAATTAGTAAAGACGTCTTTGTTACAGAAATTTTAAACAGAAATATATTAATAAGTAAGTGAATTAACCAATTCAGCTGAATACAGCATGAGGCATTTTTCCATCTTCTTAACAGCTAAACTTAATAATTCACTAAAAGTAATGAGAAATTACACATACCCACAACCCTTAGGAACTTCTCACGATTTATGTAAGCGTTGAGAAACATCAAACTTCTCCTTCAAATGACAGGGTAATCTATCAAATGAATTCTAGACCACTTGACGAATTCAAACAATATCATTATAAGTTATGCAATTGAAAGACAATTTGTATAGTAAATTTCCAAAACAAGTGATGTTTGAAGACGATCGTCAACGATATCCCAGTAATTATTATTCGTAACAGATGGTGATACATTATAATGCATTTCTTATTGATTCTTCGAATTCATATACACAAAAAAACTTCACACCGTCTTGAAGTGATTGCTGAAGCGAGGAATAATTTTCCTTATTTGGTTTTCGTTTAACGTGTACTTAGTCACTAGCATATACTAAAAGAAATCCCGAGTTTTACTTCATTCAACATTTCTTCTCACATCTAAAATCGATTGAAAGTAATCCTTTACTCATGGTAATTGTCATGTTACCCTTTTTGCCCTCAGTAAAAGGGCTCTTGGACACATTTAGCCTATATTAAAAGGGACGGTTTTTATGATATGAATTTGGCTACACTTAGAAGGCCAACTAAGAACTTATCTTTTCTGTAAGGCATTTTAATGTGTAATGAATCAAAAATGTTTTTTGACAACTAATGATTATAATGATTCATGTTCACATTTTGCTAGAGTGCAGAGCAAAGCAGCAGAATAACTTCCATTTTTTCAATTTTGACACCATCGAAAAGAAGCTAGCGTTAAATTTTGCCACCTTTAGTATGCATTGTATAAACTTTAAATTAAGGGTGATTTGTTGCATTGTGACCCTTCAAACCATTTTTATTATAATTGCTAGCAAACCACTGAAATTGAGTTTAAATCCCTAGATCTTCCATTTAGTATTTGATAATTACGGATAGCGCGTGGGCATACATTATCCATTAAATTCCTAATTAAGTCATTAATATACACCTTTAGACATGCTTAAAGCTAAAGATTTGCATAACATAAACTCTAAACCTTTAAATTCTTTATCAATGTATTTTGTAAGACTTTAATTGCATAATCAAAAATTTAAATAGTCTTGTTTTTTTTTTTTTTTTTTTTTTTTAAATTTTAGGTTGTTTTCTATAAGTCTCTTATTTTAAAAACTGTATGGAAATAAAAAATATTCAAAAGCAAATAGTGTGTTTGAAAAGATTTTTATGCTAAAATTCGTCGTTTAGTTGCATTTATTTCTCTAGAATATTTTAACAATAAATTCAAATTTATTCTTTACATTTCTTCAATATTCAAAAATAAAAATCTAATTGGCTGAAACTGAAAAAGCAAATAAAAATGTTTGATAAATACAATCTATACAAAAATAAAAGTTAGAATAAAAAGTGAAATTACTGTAAATTAAAAAAAAATATCTCCAAACGTTTCCATAAAAGTGAGATGACTTTTTATTAACTCAAAAAATTAAAGAATGATTAAATTATTTTAATATTTTCATTACATTTTTCAATTAAAATTCAAACAAAATATTGCATTATTTTATCTATTGTAATTCACACTGTATTTGAATAGATGTTACTCATTTGTTGGAAAGGCTAGAGGGCAGCAATCTCTTTCCCTCGGAAATGGTTGCCATTATGTGGGTGTGATTGTGCACGAGTTGGGGCATGCTCTAGGATTTTACCATGAACAAAGCAGATCAGATAGAGATGATTATCTTCGAATATTTTTATGGAACGTTAAAGATGGTAAATACTAAATATAATTTATCAAATGTTAGCAATACATTTTCTATGAAATGCTTATGAATCAATAATATATATATATATATATATATATATATATATATATATATATATATATATATAAAATGTTAGCAATACATATATATATATATATATATATATATATATATATATATATATATATATATATATATATATATATATATATATATAAAATGTTAGCAATACATATATATATATATATATATATATTATTGATTTATTTATTTATATGCATGCATATATTTCATAGATATTAATGAATATTAATGGTACACTCATTTTCTTACAAATTCTTGCAATATTTATTTTTATTCCATTTTCGTAACCTTATTATAAATTTTGCATAATGTACAAAGGAAATATTTATTTTAATTATAAAACTTTATATAAGCGATGAAACTATTTTAACTTTTTACTATTAAAAGAAAAAAACATTTTTTAATTTAGTATTAATTTCAAATCATTGATTTAACTGTGTCATTAGTTTTGTGTATTATATGCATTGGGAAATGCATATTATTTTCATAAATCCCTTTTTATAGTAAATAACTCGTATAGTAATATGAATGTTTTTTGTATTTATATAAGAGCAAAAAAATTACTTTCAAAGTAAATTTCAGACTTGCTTTCAAAATGCGTAATTTTTGGAATACATAATATCAGTGTTGAAGTAGAATTATATAATTGAAGATACAAGAATTTATTTTTCGTCAATGCTAAAATTTTGCTACAAAAGATAAAGTTTTATTAAGAAGAAATTTAAACTTAAAATAAAATTAAATATTCATATAAATATCACTAAATATGAAAATTTTAAAATAATTTGTTGTAAATAAAATTATGGGAATATTGCACAAAAGTTTATTATATGTTTTTGTAACTTGAAGGAAATTAATAATATAAATAATTTGCTAAATTCAATCAATGACATCTTAGAGATATTTTTATACTTCCATTTTTTTGCATTTGACATTGATAATATATAATTAAAGAAATCATTTTAACGTTGTCTTATATACGGTTATTATTTAAAGATTATTTAATCAAATGATTAAATATTTATGTAAATTAATTTAATTATATAGGTTTGTCTTGGCATTTTTCATTTTCTACACAAATTTATTTTAATTATATTAGTATTTATTTAATATTAGATTAAGGATTTTAATACAATTTTGTTATATAAATTTATTTTTATTATTTTCTTGTTAAATTAATTATAGGCATGGAACTTAACTTCATGAAACTACATCCTAGTCAAAACATACTTTATAATACTTTTGATTATGATTCTATCATGATCTACGGTAATAAAGCTTTCTCAAAGAATGGAAAAGACACAATGGTGGCAAAAAATGGACGAACAATGTCTAATGCATATGACAAACCAGGTTTAACGGCTTCAGACATTGAGCGTGTCAGAAAAATGTACAACTGTTGAATAGGTTGACTATGTAAAGAACACATCTCTCTCTATCCATTAAAATTGTTGTGATACATAGTTGTAAGTTTCTTATTTTATATTTTAAAATTTTTATCGAATTTTATTTTTTCAAATCAAAAGCAATGAATTTTCTTTTGCTTAAACCATTACATTTAAATACAGAAGTTTTACAGAAATTATAGCATGTAGTATATTTTTACAAAAACAATTTGTAATTTTTCTTTTTATTACATGCATTCAGTGATAATATATTTTAAACTAAGTAAATCTGCTCCAAAATCAATGTATATTTAACATAAAATATGAAATCTAGTATGAGTTACATACCAGAATTTGACAGATATATATTCAATGAAATATCAAGTAATAAGTTAATATTAATTAATAATTTAAATTGACATATGATTTAAAAAATAAAAGGCAAATTCTTCAAAGCACATAATTAATTATTTACTAATAAAATTAATTTTTAATTTTTATTAATTTCCCGAGAACATCCTAAACAAAATGTTCTCATCAAGGAAAATATCATATCTTTATCAAAATATTAAAGCGTTATTTTTTTAATTAATTTTTCCAGTAAATTTTATGAAACCCATAAGATTTTATATTCTATTAAATCAATTATTAAATAATGTGTGTATAGATAATATTATCTTTTTAATAATGTATACAATTTCTATAATTTAGTTAATAAATGATATTTATATTCAGAATTAGTGCACATGGTTGTATGTGCTGTATTTTTATAATTGGATGTATGTTCAAATATTATTAAGTTTTTATTATATAAAATCTATAGAAAGCTTAGTATATAAATAACAGAGACAACGTTTTATTTTGTAGAAAATTTCGTAATTAAAATAAATAAAAATTACATTTGATATTAATAAACGTTATTATTTAATATCTAATGTAGATTTATTGCAATTGGATCTCATTTTGTAATAGGGTCTCAAATAACACTTATAGATTATAAACACTGAATCAAAACTTGACCCTCATAAACTTTAAATGATTCTGGACAAATATCATTTAATATTTATGATTTTTGTTAGATAGGCTAATAATATTTCCAAACACAGAATGGTATTTGTTCAAAACCAGATAAAATACGATGCATTACATAGCTAGTAAATAAATTGTTACTTAAAAATATTTAAATAAGTCTTCGGTTTTGGAAAATAATTTTTAAAAAAATGATCAAGAAAATATCCCAGCTACTGTCTTTTTTAAGAGGGAAAATTTGAATTTATCTAAAAACTCTTTTTTGATTTACAACATTTTTTTTATTTTCAGAATATCTTTATTGCAATATAAAAATTAGATACTAGATAGAATTTTTAATTTGAACTAGGATGTGTTACACTTTATCTTGACTATTTATTTTACAACACTAATATTTAGTTAATATTTTTTAATTTAAAACTACGATGCTTTAGAGATTTATTGGAAATTTGTCCCCGACCATTTTAAAATGTTATATGAAATAATATTCAATTTCTTCTTACTGGATTTTATTTTACATCAATTTTTAGAAACTTGATGCTTAATCAACTTTAATGAAAATTTTCAGTATGTAATATTTTTATCTTAATTTTACTGGATTATTTAAAGTTATTTTTCGCATTACAAGGAGTGACTGGAATATACACTGAAAACTGAAAGCATACACAAAATTAGTCAAAATACATTTTTCCTATCATTACTAAAGCTCATATTATCTTAAATAATAAATATCTGCTTGCCTGACATACTTTTTATTTTATAATTTTTTTATTAAGTAAGTACTCAGTCAATATATTCAAGTGTAGTTGGGAATGAGACTCATCTATTCAACTGTATTATTACCTTTATTATTCTAATGATTTTGCTAATGACTTCTAATGGGAAGCACATATTTTTATGTAGAGACCTTATGGTTGTTAATACTGTTCTAGTATATTGCAGTGAAATATGTTGTTAATCTTATCGTATTAATATATTGTCCAGCTACATTAATGTGACCACCATACAATTTCAAAATCAATGTTAAAAATTAGCCCCAAAAAGGCAGGTGGCCACATAGTGCAGTTGAGCGTGTAAGGGCTTTGAAGAACATTGCAATCGTTGGCATAATGTAGAAAAGTAGTGTTTTGTCCGGCGTACAATAGAGCATGATCATTGACCGATAGAAATAAGCGTTTCCAAAATAACTACGTTTGTGAGCTTTCTGAGCCATCCAAAAGTATACCATACATGGCACAATGGGACTGTCCAAAATCAACGAAGGGGCAAATGTAGTTCGACACAGGCTATAGATGACAAAAGTGAAAGACGGCTGCACAGATGCATTTGGGAGAATATACATGCTTTCTTTGAACAACTGACCACCCAGATGAACCAAAGTGTTACCAGCTGTGTGTCCTAAACTAATGTTCAGTGAATTTTGCTGTGTCTGTGCCTCCAATTCAAACGCCTGGTTCTGCTGACTATCAATTATGATCATCAGCAACGAAGGCTGAAATTTGCATGAGAAATACCGCAACTAGGCGTCTATTGAGTGGCAACAGAGCATTTTCTGTTGAATCACGTTTTATGATCTATTGAACAGATGGACGTTGGAGTATATGACATGAAACCTCTGAAAGCAAACACCCTCAACCATTAGGAAATGATCCAGACTGGAGGCGAGAGTTTTATGTTCCTGGGAATGATTTTCTTACATTTTCTGGGATCATTCATGATTGTAGATGGAACATTGGATCAATAAGAGTATGCATCTGTTCTTGAGGATTATGTCCACACATATATGTGCATTTTATTCCTCAGGATGATGGCCTCTAGCAGGACAGTTTGAAATGCCATACATCTAGCAGTTTACATGCGTGGTTCTAAGAGCAACAGGATGGATTTACATTACTTACTTGGTCAGCAAACTCCTCTTACTTAAAACCAATCGAGAATCTGTGGGACAATCTCGATAGGGTAGTTCGTGGCATGGATCCTCAGCCTTGTAATTTAGAGCAGCTGGTTACTGCATTGGAGTCGGCATGGTTTAACATTCAATGGAACACTTTCAGGATCCTAATTGACTGTATTTCTGTATGTCTCAAAGCATTCCACTCAGCAAAATGTGGTTATTCTTTATTTTATCAGGTATTTGGCAGATCATCACATTAATGTAACTGTGTGGCTATAAATGAGTCACCTTAAGAATCTATACTCTTGCTTTTTCTTAATATTTTTTTCTCACTGATTTATAAGAGGATTGATGTTAATAATATTTATGTGAATTTAAATTTGACGAATAATACCTATTTTAATTGTTTATTTTAATTTTGATTATACTTAAATTAATCAAAGGTATAATATACATACTCAAAAACCTAGGTTATCTGAGAAACATCAAAAATAATAGTTAATATACATATTAAAGTTTTCCTTCATTAATTACAAATATTTTTAAACTGATTAGATATATCCTTTATTAAGTTATTAAAATATTTTAAATGTTTTTTGATAAAAATTCAATTACAAAAAGATTTTTAGTAACCAAGTGTATGAGCTGTTTGAAGTTAAATGGAGCGATGTATATCATTATACATACATATTGTGAATGATATTATAGAAAAATATTTTAAGAAGTAATTAGAAAATACCACAAGAAATTACACACTTATAGAAAACTAATACTGACACTATTTTGATTGATAGATTGTACTGTTAACAAAGCATTTAGTTTTCATTTGATGTCAAAAATAATATCTGATGGAATTTGGGTTTCAAAACAACGTTTTAATCTTAAAACTAATTTCCAGAAGTTATAAACTACTATGTTCTTCTTCATTTTTACTTTAACTTTTCTAGATAAATTAAAATGCAATTTAAGAAATAACTATAGTTCTTTTTTTCATGAAAATTGAATGGGATGTTTAGTTTACCAGTTCAGAAGAATTAGAATATTCATTTTCAATCTTTTCATTTGCACAAATCCAGCTGTGATAAAAATAATAAAGTATTTTTATGCAGTCATTGTTCTTTGTTTAAAAGTTTAATAAAAAGTTTGCTTTACATTTCCAAGAAATATAATTTTAACAATTATAAGAAGAAAACTATAGATATAAGGTTGTAATTTTCGTTTTGTGCAATATTGCGGAATGCACAATAGTTCTTAAGTACACTTTCAAAATTATTTGTAAATAATTTAAAATAAAATTTCCACAACTCAAACTTCTCAAAAGAATCTATAAAATATCATCTTTACTTTTAATTACATTTTTAATTTTCTTTTCAACAAATTAGCTTCACTATAATACAGAGCTTCACGCATAACTTCACTATATTACAGAGTCTTATTAATTTCCACAGTATCTATTAAATTTAAATAAATTTTTAATTTTCATGCACAGGGGATGCTAACTGTATTAAGTTTAGTCACTTTCACAATTTAAGAAATTCTTACAAATATTTTTCTGGATATTTTAAAAATATATATGGGAAAATATGAACATAAATTAATCTCTTCTTGATATTTGATAATTTAACTTACTACATAATAAATACTTGTCAAAACTTAAAATTAAGAAATATTGATTGAAAACTAACAATGGAATTTTTCGCAGCATAAACTAAATGCAAATGTCTGTTTAAATCATTCAAGATATTTTTTTGTAAGTTTTATTACCTAAATTAATATTTCATATCCTAGAAAATATTGAAAAAACATTTTATTTGTATCTTTTTAATTTCTATAAGGCATTTTAAATGGATTAACGCAATATAATTTCTTTTATTCAAACACAATATTTTAATTATATTCTTAAGGATTCAAAATAATTAGATGTACCATTTTTATAATTATAAAATTATAATTTTTGTTTTTACTTATAATATTTGCTACTCCAGTCATTTTTATACCCTAAAAATAATTCTACCAAATATTAGAACATAAAATAAATTCGATCAAAACCACTATAAATTATATATTTGAAAAAAAACCAAATATTTCGTGTTTAAATTAGAATAATCATTGATTGATGTACTAAATATTATTTAAATAGTCATCAGCATAAATATTTACTTAAATGAGATTTATAATAACATGAATCATCAATAATAAAAAATGGAATGCATTTATTTGTATCGTTTTCAGTTTTATAAATTGTTGGATGTCTCTGAATCTTCTATGGTGATGTATTGAATTGATTTAATAAACTATCTCGAATCATCATCTCAGATTTCAGTGTCTTCATTTTTCGTAAATTTAAACTTGAACATTGTTTTTTAGAAATTCAACAATTAATTATTAAAGGATAATAAATTAATTTTTAAAAGAGACTGGTGTCAATATTCTTTCCAACTCCAATTTGCTGATTGACAGAGATTAATTAGTTTTCGCTGCAACTAATGATGTGATAATTGTAGTAAAAATATAAATTTATTTACTTCTATATATAAAACAAGATGTCTACAAATGTAAATGTATCTTAATGTAAACAAGAATATAATATCTACAATTGAAATATAATATACTTGGCTTCATGATTCCAAATTTCATGCATTATAATATTTAAATTTAAATTATTAAATAAAAGCATTATACATTTTTAAATTTATGAGGACTAAGAGAAATATTGTCTTCATATACGAACAATCAAAACTTTTCCTTAATATAACTGAGAATTATTGAATTTAATAGCAAATGTAAATCATACCTTTTTGCAATTTCTAATAATTACCAGAAATTAATGGAATTTTCAACATATCGACTGAAAAATGGATTTTTACAGAAATTATCATTTTATAAATTGGGATATAATCTGGAATTCAAAAGGAAGAAGATATTTTAGTATATTAAAAATATTTTCAGTTATTTTTGAAATGGTCATATATTAAAAAATATTCGATGTCTTACCCACTTAAATGGAATCAGAAAGATTATATTCATATGATAAACTAATGAAAAAGTGTAATCATTTAAAGATAAACAAACGAAGTATTTAGTATGTACTTTTACTTTTTAGTATGTACTTTTTATCATTTTAACTGAACCAAGCATATATTGCAATATTGCAGTTAAACGTACAGTTAGTTTTAAAAAATACAGTGCAAAAAAATGCATACATCACACTTTTTCTAGAGGTATTTGTCCTAAACTTTTATTATTTCAAAAAATTGCTGAACTAAATGAAAACATATTATGTGATCTATTTTTATTACTAAAAAGAATTTGTATTTTAACCAATATTTTTCATTCACTACTTAAATCTAGTTTTAAGAAATCATGTGAATAAATGAAAATCTCTTTTTAAAATTAATAAAATAATTTTTCTGAGTATTTAAACTTTTGAGGTAATTAAAGTTCAAAAATATCTAACTTAAATGAGCAATAGCAATAATGACAAGATCAGTCTAGTATCAATTATTTTTCAATAATTTTTTCATAATTTATTGTCAAAAACTTTGAATTTTTTTCTTACATTATATCTGTGTCATGTCAAGAAATTACTCATAAATTATTTCTCTCACTTTGCTTCGATAGTTTCTGTTTAATACTAAGCTAATTAAGCAATTTCTATGTTGAAAAGATTGCAAATGATAAAAAAATAAAACTCGAGGTAAATCTCAAAATTATTGACTTTCATGAAAAGTGAGATCATAATTATGAAATAAAGTATGTATAGCATATCACCGACAATTATTGAAAATAATATTATGAATAAACAATAAAATGTACAAACTACGAAAGGAATATGAACTACAATGATTAAGACTACACATAATGTGACCTTAAAATTCAATTGTTTTTCATAGAAGCCATTTAAAATAGGAAATATTAATACCAATCAGATATTTATAAATCGCATTAGTTGCTAGAAGAGATTATGTAAATTGTACTGACTGATTCAAATTTTATATATTTTGTCAATTCAGAACAAATTACCATTCAAATCATTTATGTGACAATGATGCGACAAAATTCATATTCAACAACAATTTAAACAGCAATTTTCTACTCAAATTCTTATACATCAATGCTAATCATGTCATTAATTTTGCAATTTTTCTTAATAAGTAAATATTTTTATAAATTTTAGATATCTAAATATTTATGTTAATTTTGGGATCTGAATGCATGATT
This sequence comes from Latrodectus hesperus, assembly GCA_037975125.1. Classification (NCBI taxonomy): domain Eukaryota; kingdom Metazoa; phylum Arthropoda; class Arachnida; order Araneae; family Theridiidae; genus Latrodectus; species Latrodectus hesperus. Next base: position 22,425,860 of record CM075856.1, read on the forward strand.
TGAAGATAAGAGCACTGATTACTGGAAAGTATGAGGATGAATAAATATGTATTTGGTTAATTTACCCATAAGTTACTAAAATGTTCTAAATGCATACTTATCCATTCAACTGACAGTACTTTTTTATAAAATAATTCGTAAAAGTCGACAGATTCGGAAATAAAAAAAAGCAATAAATTACTTAGAAAAGGTAACTATTTTCTTGAAAATAGAATGACATACAATGTTTCTAAGCGTAAAACATTGAAAATATGTGTCGCAGTTCGAAAAATGAATGAGGTATAAAAAAGATAAACGAAGCGATTTAATCCAGCTCTAATTTATTACCGTAAGTATATTGTGTCTAAAACTGAAAAGAATATAACGCCTACATGCTTGTTAACGCAAGTTCAAGTACTACTAAATGAAAACATTATCTGAGCTACTATATGACGAAAATCAAAAAGAGCAACAAATGGTTACAAGTCTCATTAATCATTGGTGATTTGTTTGCTCTTTTCTAACTATGATAGATATCTAGACGGTAGGAAAGATCATTTACTATAGACAAATACAACCTTTTACAATCTTCCGTTGAGCATCTACAAAGATTCGATAACTTTTTGGTGGAGATCTTATACATAACCTATAAGAAGCTACGCTGTCACTGACAATTAGTAAGAACATATCTCTTTTCTAATGTATTATGCACTGTAGTAATTGTGTTGGAAACGGCATAAAAATGAATGCCTATGAAAGACATTTTTCAATTCTAAAAACTATGGTCACAAAGTATCGTTTATCACTAGATGGTTTTTATTAAATTTCTCTAAAATGTATTTTAAAAAAATAAACACTGCATTTTAAGAGAATTGTTCAGTATTTTCTTTGGTTTTTAATTGGGATTGTTAACTCTAATTTTTATTTTTAAAAGCTTTATAAAGCTTCTCGTTTTATAACCTATATCACAACACATTCATTGCCCTTAACATTTCACATCTGTAGCTGCTGCAAAACTAAGAGGAAGGCAAATAGCTTAAGCAATATGCTTTATTGTTTTAATCAAAAGTCCATGATACTTAAAATGAATAATATTGCATAATAAGAGAACTTTCAGCTATAGAAACAACTGGTTGCATTTCAGCATTTATGTAATCATAAAAAATATTAACCATGCATTTTATCATCATACTGTAAATGGCATTTAAATGTAAAAAAATATTTGTTGTTAACAAATTAAGAAATTTTAAGACCTTGAGTGATCTGTAAATACTATATTCATTTATTATAATTTATGAATAAAACTTATTTCTATAAAAATATTATGTCTCATGAATTAACAAGAATCCCACCTGTTAAAATATTTGTGAAACAGAAATCCATCAAAGAACAATATTGAACATTTAAAAGGTAAATCAGAAAAAAAGATATAAGATTCTAAATAATATTTACTAATAGGAAATTACAGAAGATATTTACATGAATTTAAAAATTGACATTAAAATGTTTCGTGAGAGTTAAAAATCTTGAATCTATGAATGATAAAATTTTTGTGAACTAGTTATTTTTATCTGTAAACTACTTTATAAAAATGAGCAAGTATTAATTCTGAAGTAAATATTTTAAAATTAAAAGCAATTAAAATAATTAAATTTTATATTTTTTGTAAAAACAAGCAATATATTTAATTAAATTGAAAGCAAAACACGTATTTTATAAAATTTCATCCTGCCTTTATCTAATAAAATTCATTTGCAAATATTACCCAATAAAAGGGTTGCTTATTAAGATGATGATTGCGTACTTCATATGCTTATATTTTTTGATAAAATTTAAGTTGTGCTACTTTGTGAAAAGTTTCATAAATTCATCTTTAAAGGCAATTTAACAACATTTACAATTTCTGAAATGACCAACTTAAAGATATGAGGTTTATGTACAAATTACCTAGCAACAAATTTAATCTTTAAAACCACTGTTAAATCGTATCATAATATATAATTATTTATCCAAATAATCATTAACAATATATTTTAACAGAAAGAAATTCCTAAATGGAAATTTTAAAAATATAAGAAAAGAAATGCTGTAATATGCTCCAGATATCAGAAAAAATTCCATAAATATTATTATTATAGAGTAAATTATTTTTAATCGTTTCTGTTTGATGATGATTTTGAAAAATGAAATCAAAATTATTTCAAATTTAAGTGTTAATTGCATTATTAAACACATTTTGTTTTCTGTATAACTAAATAAGTATATAGTGAGAAATATGTCACATATAGTTATTACATTTTAGAATCCACTAGCCATTTGAATCCATTCACTATCTTTAATTTTGGTTTTATTTTTTAAAAAATACGTTTACTCATAATTTGAACAATATATACTACAAAATCTATCTAGATTTTAAAAGCTAAAATTGAAAATTGAAAAGTAAATTATGTTTTAAACTATTTTACTTTATATACTAAATATAAAATTATAGCATTATTATCAATTCCAGTATTACCACTTTGGAAGCCTGGAATATTCTAAAAATCTATGATATATTTGTTTCTCTTTTAGTATTACAAATAACAATTCTTGCGTTCCTCGTTTGAAAGTTCAAAATAATCTGTGCAAATACGTATGTCAACGAGATTACAAACAAGTGCAGGTGATTTTTTTCACACTGTGATAAGCTTTTCAGATTTAACTCTTAAATCGATGATAATATACCTTCTTTTACAACTAAAAGAACAACGGCCTCTTCAATATGAAATTCTTAATTGTCGTTTTCTGCCTATTTGCAGCAGTTTTTGCTGATTATAGAGAAAGTAAGAATTTATATACTGCATTTTTATCATTATAATTTATTTAAATATATTTCATAAAACAAACGAACTTGATGCATGTATAGAATTCTCAGTTATTTTATAAAGGAGCATAGAATTTATTCAAAACCTTTTATAAAAATGTAAATTGTGTGGAAGTATATTAACTTTTAACTAGAACAATTAAAGGTAAAAATAAACATTAAAATATTAAGATTTATTATATTAAGATACATACTATATATAATAAACAGTGTGTATATTAGTAAAGTTGAATAATTTTAAAAGAAATTTAAATCTCTGAAAATTAATTTAAATCTTTAAAAGAAATTTAGATTTTCCTAATTTCAATCACATTTTTAATTACTTGAAAAATATGAATTTTGCAAAAATCAATTTTCTAAAAAAAGTATTTTAGAAAATAGATATATAAAAGTTTGACATAAAAATTTAAATAGCCCATAAAATATAATTAAGTGAGTAAAATAATAGAATGGCATTTTGAAAAAGTGCTATAGAAATATTTAAAAATATTTGTGCTTTTAAAAGAAAAGTTCAATGAAAAGATGGAAATAAGTTAATGTAACTTTTGTAACAAAAATGCAAAAATGTCTTACATAGACCTTGTAAACCATATTATCTCCACTATAATTCTCTAGAAATACTCATTGCTATACTATTATTGCAGTCAGGTGGTTCTGGCTCCGCCAAGGATCCCCTGAAATCTTAATATGTTTAAAATATTTAATATTTTATTTATTATTTATATTGAGGCAAATAGTAATAATTATAATTGTATGAAGTAATCAGATAATGTAAATAATCTATTATAAAATCATATAATAAAATATAATTTAAAATATCACTAAATTATAAGACGTTGCAAGAACTATATTCTGAAAATTCAAGAAAAAATTCTAAATACATAAATACAAATGCAAAATATTTGTTGATTCTTTCTGTCTTCAACGAAATTATATTTTTTCTGTTAGTGTATAAATATGCTATAGTGTCTTTGATTACATTTGATTAAAAAAATTTAAAAAACATAATTTCAAGTGAAATTTATAAGCTGTTGTTTAAATTTATCTTAAATAAAACATGAATCTTATCTTAATAGAAATATTCCTTTTTCACTACCTTTTTTTATGTAACAATACAAAATTCTGAGAATGAAAACAATAACAATTATTGGTTACAAGGTTATTCTATTTTTAATGTCTTAGAAAAAAGTTGTAGTTGAAATTTCTAGGAAGTACTTTCATTGATATGTTTTTCACTATAGTATATAGAATGATATTTAATTAATAAGTATAAGTCAAATAACATAATATAGTAAACTAAAAAAGAAAACAAACTAATAAATTATAAAATATATGAAAAAGTTAAAATTATAAAATATCCAAGTGGAGTACTTGAATATTTTTGCTAAGTACTCTAAATTCTTATTTCTATTTCATTCATAAAATGATTTTATGTTCCTGTTATTGTTAAATTCTTATTATTTCATATTAATATCACTATTAATAATTTACAAAAATTTTAATACATTTCATTTATTTTTTCTGTGTGAAATATGCAGTTAAGAAACGACTGAAAGTATAATCTCTACTAAAAAAGGAATACAAATATTAAACTTACAAAAAATTTAAAAGAAATAACTCAAATGAAAAATTGAAGTTTTATTAAAAAACTATCTGTCCTTTTTCGTTTTTATCTAAGTAAAATCATTTTTAGTTTAAAACAAAAGTTCTTAAATTCATCACTTTTGTCAAACTTTTTAAAAACACAAAACGCGCATTACTTGGAAAATCATTATATATTCGTGGAAATGACTGCTTATAAAAAAACTACATCTTCACCTATCCAAGCTAAACACACTCGTGTCCATAAATTAAGGATAATGCAGTTTCAGGCAAAGAAAGAGTCAGAAGCAAAACAAATGTGACTTTTTTGTAAAATCTATTTATTAAACAAAAGGTATAGAGCAAAAAAGATGCTATATGTTTGACGTAAATAATAAAAATTGCGATTTTTACTTCCTGCAGAAAATTTCGAAAAAGAAACTATTTACAAAAACCAATATAACATGGTTGGCATGATGGTTAATACATAGTTTGCCCCCCAGACGATGCAATACAGGTCGTACAACGCCTAGGCAGGCTGAGTATCAAATTATCGATTTGATCTTAGGGAATATTACACCACTCATCAAGCAATGCTGTCCGAAGTTCCGGTAGACATCTGGGAGGGGGTTGACGGGCTGCAATTCATTGACCAAGCATGTCCCACACATACCCTATTAGATTCTAGTCCGGTAAGTATGATGGCCAGTCCATACGGGTGATATCCTTCTATTGAAAGCATTGTCTACAATTTTTGCACAGTGAGAATGGGCGTTGTCATCCATAAGTAGAAATTCTGCACCTATGGCGCACCGAAACAAACGTACATATTGTTCCAGAATGACATACCAATAGATGCGGCCTGTCATGGTCACATTCTGAACGTGCAAGTTAGTTCTGGAACCCAGAATAATTCCTCTCCAAACGAGCAATCCTGCACCACCGTAACGATGTCTTTCAATGGTGTTCTCTTGGTGGTAACGGGTATCTGGCCCTGTCCATATGAATGTCTCGCGAGGATCTGACTGAGAGCTAAACCTGGACTCGTCAGAAAACATCACACAAGATCACTGTTGCGGTGTCCACAATGTAAGCTTCAACTCCAGGATAACCGCAGGCGGCAATGAGTTGCGATAAGTGGAGAACATCTGACAGGCCTACGAGCATATAGACCAATGTGCCCTAAGCTTTAGTACAAGTTCTGCCTTGAAACAGTCATACCGGTAGCTGAAGAGAGCTGACGAGACAGGCCTGATGCTGTGCTCCGTCTATTTCTTTTAGCTGTAACTGCCGAATACCGGTCCTCATTTGGCGTTGTAACTCGGAATGACCTGTGCTGCAACGTCTAATCACATTACCATCAACTTGGAACGGTTCCTAAGACTGGAGATGACACTCTGGGGGCGATTAAATGTTTCTCAGGTACTTCCATCTGGGTACATATTCAAGACGGTAGATGATTCTACCACGTAAAACATCATACAAATGCTTCCTTTGTGCCATAATTATGCGGTTATTGCACTGAAAGGCTTTTAAAGTGCTTCAAAGCGATTTTACTTCTTTGCAACCATTCCTTATATACCCCTCTCTTACACTTTCGTCATTGTGACATATTATCGGCACCATCTGGTGGTTTCTTGTAATTTGCATATTATTCTACAAGATGTATGTGATAATTCTACATGTGAAATTTTTATTTTAGAGTTCAATTTCTGTGTGATTCTGAATTATCCTTAATTTATGGACATGAGTGTAGATTATTCAATAATATTAATTTATTATATGATAGGTATTTCATTGTTATCAATTATTTTATGATACGTGTTACATTATCACATTCAGAATTGATATTAAAAATTGTACCTTGTACTGAGATATATGATTAAATAAATGAATTATAAAATCTAATGAATAATTCTCTTTTTGAAGTAGAAATTCATTTGATTCAGCAATTATATGTTGAACCTATCGTGTACAAATTCTGTTTTACATGTAAACTCATTTTATATACATAAGTATACTTTGTAAAAAGTAATTTTATTAAACATTTATGCTTCTATTTTCGTGAAAAATGTCTTTTCTGCTTCAGTTTTGAAGGGCTACAAAAGCATTTTATACTTCGCTTATACACCGATATATAAATGTAATTCTCTTCACAAAATATTTATAAAAAATTAAAATCTAAATAATAAAACAATAAAATTTTTTAATTATAAATAGTTAATTTAAGTTTGGAAAGTTGTTTTAATTGTTTGCCACAAAGAAAGTATCAATAATGAAAACATTTTAGTTCACTTTTTACAAAAAAGCATAATAGTTCATAAAATAATCATATGGATCTTTTAAATCAAAATAAAAAATAATTGCATTGATGAATTGTCATATTTATTTTGTTATTAAAAGCATTTTAAAATTAAAATTTTGTTACATTGGTTTTCTAAGATGATAAAAGATTTTTTGAATATTCAACATAATATAATTTAATTTGTCTAAAGACGCTGCGAAAATGCTTAATGAGAAATTTTAAATTTATTAAGCTTTATAAAGATTATTTTAAGAAGTATCATTAGATAAATCATTGAAAATTAACATTATATTTAGTATTATGATTCGAGTCATACTTAATTAAAATAGTCAAGGGAAAATATATATTTATTAGTTATGAAAATTTTATAAAACATTTCGTTATGGATGTGGAATGTTTCTGACGGTAAATGATTTTTTCATATTCATAGATGCGAATTTTTTTGTTTTAAACATTTTTCAAAATTATGCAAAGATAGAAATTAAAGAATAAAAAATGAAACACAAAATATTTATCAGCTATGCAATAACTCTGTGTAGATTTGTATTCTTCTTTTATAAAACTATACATTTCATAAAATATAAAAGAAATCGTGCTTATATGGCAGGATATATAAGATCGGTTTTATTGAAATTACATTTTTGTATTTTAAAATGAGTTAATTTAAAGAAAGTAACATTTTTTTACAATATTCGGGCAATAACTTGATTATATTTTTATGTTTTTTTGAGTTTACCATGGTATATTTTCATTATTTTTTCATTCAATGTCTTATTTTTAACAATGGGATAAAATTTTTTGGTAGTTGATATTTATCATGATCTGCTTTATTTTAGGGGCCAGATTGGCTCTTCAAAACCCGGATTTGTTTGATGGAGACATGGTTGGCATCAATGTAAGTATTCGGTTTAAAATATAATATCAGTCAATATAATATGAAATTTTTTCAAATTCTGTAGCTGCTGACACGCACATATATATTAAGTCTTAATATTTTAAGATATTATGTGTAAATAATATTCCTTATTAATTTTAAATACAAGATAGAATGGTTTGAATTATTTTTCGATATTTCTAAGCTTCAACATTTTGGTAAAAGTTAATAGGAAAATGTATGTGAACACAGTTTGTTAACTGTCATGAAAAGTATTTGAAGTCAGAAGCTACAGGATATGCGTTTTATATTATCATAATTTAAAAACATTAATCCTTAATAGAAGTCTTTAAAGTACTATTTCTATTAATTTATTGAAAATTTGCATAAATTGCTGTTGTACGAAAGAATTTGGTAAACAGATTTTTTTCAGTATTTAGCGAGACATTGTAAAATCAAAATGAACAAAAATATTTATTCAATTCACTTATTTTGCACACATTATAAAAAATTCATCCAAAGCAATGCAGTTTTATTTAAATTTATTATTTCCTATTGCAGGACATAGAAAGGAATATTAGACCAGCGAAATACTTCAGATGGGCAAAAGGAGTTATTCCTTATGTAATCGACTCTTCTTTGGGTATAGAGGATATATTTAAATATAATTATCAATACACTTTTTAATGATTAACTATCTATCAAAATCTAAATGAAGTCTTTATTTATAATTGAGTTTTCCAAAGTCAAGTGTGCACTTATTGATGAAGAATGTTGTTAACATCGATCATTTACGAAAAATGTGTGAAAAACAGCCGGATAAACTGTAATTTGATGGTATTAAGATTAAAATTGCATCAACATATTATAAAACACGATACTTTTATATTATATTACTAATTTGTTTGTAAGTTTATCTGTAGTATCATATTAAATTATCTTGTAAAGGCATTTGTATCGTTAAAGAATAAGAAATTAAAAAAAGCATAAATTTAAATTTTATGGTAAATAATGACTTATCACTATAATTAAAAAATAAATACTTATTAAATGTTTAATGTGGCTTTTATATTTATATTTATGTTGATTTAATAATAAAAAATTGGTATTTTTGGAGTAAGTTTTGAAATTTCAATTTTAAGATATTTACTATTTACTAATATTTATTATTTACTGTCTTTTTAATTAATATATAGAAATATAAGTGGGTAAGAGTGAACTTATATTTCGCAATTTATTTGACTGTGATATTTTGTGAATTTTATCCACAGTCTAAGAATTAAGTTATAAACGTCGTTCAATAGATAAAATACAAGTGTATTTGTAATTTATTTTAGAATGTTTTCAACTTATTATCTTACAAAGAATATTGTACAAATCATTCATACTTAAATTTTCCAGAAAATACATTTCTCGTTCTTCTTTAAATCAGTTTTACACAGTTAATGACGGGAATTTAAGTGTGTTCTAATTAGTATTAAAGAGAAAATTATATAAAAAAGAAAAATCTAATTTATGATTTTACTTACCATGTATTATGATTTTTATCTATATCATTAAAATGCATGCACGTTCTTTTTATGCACTTAAAATTTAAAAAATATTATCTAATTAGTTCAAACTAATGATTGTTCTCATTTTTGTTAATGACATATTTTTACAGCTGATCATGAAGATCTGATTAAACAAGGATTTAAGCATTACCAAGACAACACGTGTATTCGTTTCATTCCAAGAACGGATGAAATCAATTATATAAAAATATTTTCAGGAAAAGGGTAAGAAAATTTAAAGTTCAGTATTAAACCTATTAGACAAGAAATTATTTTTTTAGTTCTTAAATATGAAATTTCTATAAAATAGAATAAGGCGTATAATAATAATCTTCCTAATATTAATTATGCGCACAAATATTTTTGCAAACTTTAATTATGGAAAGTTTATTTGTGACGTTAATAACTTATCAATGTAAATTTTATTACTAATCAATGTAATATGTTATAAGCTTGAACTTAATAGATACTTAAAATCAATAAATAACAAAGAGTATTTATAAATTATTGAAAACTGAGTTTAAACTCATCTTTCAGGGATAAATATAGTTAAATGACAAAGAAAATATTAGCCTGATAAAATAATAAATGTTTTCTTTATACAATTTTCCAATGTTTATTATTAGCATCTTGAAGCTTTATTATTAACAACTAGTATGGAAAATATAAGTTTAATTATTTTAGTATAATAATTTCATCACAATAATTTTGTTTCATTTTCATCAATGTTAATTTTATTTCATTTATAAATATAACAGATAAAGTACAATTCGGATACTCGAAAGATCCTTTCATTTCAGAATAGTAACACTTGTTTATAAATTAACTGAGTAAAAGTTTATTTTTCTATACATCAACAATTTAAGAGTACTAGCTGTCAAAATTTCATAATATAAATTTAAAATATACTACAAATTTAGCATTTTCTTAAACGTAAAGTAAATTGCCATGAAAAATGGTAAGCAGAAAGATGTCTCAAAGCTAAGGAAATGTATTATTTAATCCACAATTATACGCATTTAAATTTAATACACTTTTGAGTTACTTAAATTGCAGAAGCAGCTAAAAATTTAACTGCCATAAAATTTTATTGAATTTAATTTTATGCTTTCATAAAGTTATTTGTTTTGCCTCCTAAGATGCTACTCGAGTGTTGGAAAAATTAGAGGGGAACAATTTGTTTCACTTGGACCTGATTGCCTTTATATAGGAACTGTTGTGCATGAGTTGGGACATGCTGTAGGGTTTTACCACGAACAGAGCAGATCTGACAGAGACGATTATCTTGAGATTCATTTAGAAAACGTAATGGAAGGCAAGTATTATAAGCAATTAATAATATATTTTCAAATAAAAAAAACTGAATAATGGTATTTTTCGATAACATACCTTTCGCTCTCTCTCTCTCTTTCTCTAAAAAATTGTTTAATCTTTGATCATTTTACTATTTAACTTATTATAATCAATTATTATAATAATTTATTGTCACTTATTGTAAATAATTGGCAGTTATTGAAATGATCAATATGAACATAACACTATATAATATACATATATCAGAAACATAAATAAAAATATTTTTTAAAATTAGATTTATTTTACTGGAGTATTGATTGATACACTAATATTTGTTCTTATAAACATAAAAGTAACATAAAGTTTATTGTACATTGATTACTTTTAATCTTACTGCATTCTAAGTAATAAATGATTATATTTAACAAAATTTTTAGGTCTGGAATTCAACTTCCGCAAATTGAAACCTAATCAAAATGTTCTCGTCAATAAGTTTGATTACAACTCCATTATGATTTATGGAAGTAAATCTTTTTCCAAGAACGATAAAGACACCATGGTTGCTAAAAATGGACAAGAGTTGACTGATCCATATGATAAAGATGGTTTATCTCCTTCTGATATTGAGCGAGTTAAAAAGATGTACAATTGTTAAGAAATTTATTAATCGATGTGCGTGTCTCTCCTCATTAAAATCTATGATATCATTATGGGTTTTATTATTTAATATTTTACTTTTTTTAAACTTTAAGTTTTATTTAATAGTTATCTTGATATAAGAAGATTATTTTTGCGATATTTAGGTTTTCAAACAGAATATTAGTGGTAGACACAAATCACACAAAGCTAATATCTTTCCTTTCCTAAGGTATTCATTTATCTACAAAGAGAACATTAGGTCATGTTTTCCTCACAGTTTATCTTCTTTAATAATACACTCGAAATTACGTTTTTATGAAAGATTTTAGATGTTAATTAAGTAATTTATATACTTTACATTTTAAAACAGCAGTATGTCATTTATCTATGATGTTTTAAGGAAAATATAAAAACATAAGATTTTAAAATTTTTGCTCACTACATTTCCATTATAAAATATAATTTCAAGATTTCTAGATAATAATGATTCCGGTATTTTAAATATATTATTGAAAACTACTATTTTAATCTATCTATTTCTTTAATTAAGTATAGTATTCAGTAATTTCAGTGAAAATTTGCCAATTATAATAAACTCTTAGCTTATTTTCATATAGATATTGAACATTTAAATAACAGATAGAAATTAGCATTTCATAAACAATGCTGAAATAGTTTTGCTTCGTTTATGAAATATTAATTTCATTAAGTTATTTTACTTGGCTAAGTTATTTTAATTTAACATTATCTATTACGATTATCAGATTCCTATATTAATTATAATACACAAACATACTTTTTAATATGAATATTTTTAAATATTTATAACATAGCAAATTAAAATGATCCGATTTGGCAATTATCTGAGACAAAAGAATAAAAAATGTTATTTTACATAAGAGCATTTCATAATGTTTTTCTTTGATTTTTTATGTGCAAATTAATTACAAGGTGGTCAGTTCATATAAATCTCATTAAAACTTAAGGGAATGAAAAGTAAAATGATAAATTTGAAAGACTTATTTATTTATTACAGAACGTTTGTTAAATTGTAAATATTAATATATACAATAATTATTTATCAATATTTTTCTTTAAAATATCAATATAAAATTTTTATACTTTAACAAAATTTAAATAATACTTTTATTATGAGTTCAAACTATTTGTATTTTAATTTTATTATATTTAATATCATTTTTATTGAACAATTAATAATTAAAATAATTAATTAATAACTAATAATTAGTGTTCTATTACTACTATTAATAATAATTAATCGATAATCTATTTGTATGAAATAAGGAATACAGTGTTCATACATTTGGTTTCATATTCATGTGTACTGATATAGTTATAAATGTTAAGTATATATATTTCTGAGTGAAATGAGACATTAGAACACAAAATGAATAATGTGTAAACATGTTAAGAATTAAGTCTTGTCTGAGTTCAAATTAACGTAGGAAATTAAGTGTACAGTGTTTCAGTTTATATTACAATACAACATCAATTTTCCACTCTTTTACCAGAGATTACAATTAAATTATTACAATAAATACAATAAATAGTTATAGTTCATTTTAATTTGAATATTTAAATACACACATGCCAATTATAAAATTAAACTGAAAATTTATTTCTCACAACATATATATATATATATATATATATATATATATATATATATATATATATATATATATATATATATATATATATATATATATATATATATATATATATATATATATATACATTATAATATAAGTTAGACATGATGATAATGATTAAAAATCATAAAATTTAAGTCAATCTATATATTTTTATAATATATTATTAATTCATGGCAAGAATATTTGTGTTGTAGTTTATAATAAAGGTTTTTTGTAGTTATAATAAAGTTGGAGTTACCATAATCATATATTATTATACAATATTTATATCTAACATTACATTTTCACAAAAAATTAAATACTCAGAAATTAAAAAATGCTGTAAACAAATACAGTTATTAAAAGAGAGTTCAGGAGAATATCATGAACCATTTTCTTTTCGTTACTTATAAGTTATTTTCGAAAAAAATTCTTAACTTATTTTTGTTTAATAATACATGCAAATATTCCATTTTCAGTAACAAATGTTTATAGAATATTGGATAGTAATTAGTTTTGTATGTAATAAAAACCTGACAAAAAATCAAATTTCAGTCTTTTTAGCTATATAATCAAAATAAAACTTCACTTATTAATTATAATATTTTAAAGTTGCATCTCTGAAGAAAGCATTTTTTATAGGCAATAGTTTTAAGAAAAGATTGGTCTTCAGTAATTTTAAAATCGTGTCCATGTATTACATATACAGTTTAAAATAAAAAATTTTCATTTTATCTATCTAAACTATTATTTCTTATCTAAAACTTTCTTTTAAAGTTTTATTTACCCTTGTTGATTTATTTCCTTAATCTTTAGTTTAAATTTACCTTCTAAGAATCTTCATTATTTGTTAAAATTTTTAATATATTCAATATTTGTTAAAATTTTCTCTTTCTATTTCAAGTTTTTCATAAAATTGTGAATGTATTTATTTCTTTGGTAAAATAATTATTTTGAGAAATGTAAAAGGTGTATTAAGGAGGTGCACCTAGTTCTACTAAATAAATGAAAAAATAACAAAAGTAATATATGCAATGCAAAATATAGGTATGCATTGCAAATGTATTATTTTTGTTATTATACTAAAGAAGCTAAAAAAATTTCCAAATTTTACAATTTCACGTCAGTTCAATAAAAAGAAGAAAATAATTTAAGATATATTTATATATCAAATTATCTGATAGAGTTTTTTTTATCAGTTTTAATTCCAATCTATACTATTATGATTTGTCGTGACTATGTCTAATTTATTCAAATATGATTATATTTCGCTCATTTTTCTCTTGTAATTACTTTTGAAACTTAATATGACAAATTATCTTTTCTATAATATTTATTTTAATATTCAAACGTACAGAGTTATGTAGCATGAAATTAACCTAAGCCAAATATAAAGAGTTATTTTGAGTGAAAGTCCATACATGCCATTTTTATTCATAATAGAATTGAAAGTTTTCTCAAGCAAATCAATAAGCATAAAATCTATTTTAATAAATATTAAATTTGATGTTAACATTTTGTCATATAATAGTTAAAGAAACAGAAAAATGTGTAGAAAAAATTGTGACACAATAAAAAATTTTGAATATATTTTAAATGCAATAAGTTACGCCAAAAATGAGGTTAATATTTTTCTTATTGTTAACACAAAGTTTCGCAAACATTGAAATATAAAATAATCTCAGAAATTCCAAAATAATAAAAGAAATATCATTAACATTTATTTTAAAAAATTGGTTAAAAAATTTCAAAAAATTATAACATATTTAATTTGTTGGATTATATTTTTATATTATAGTTTTTATTACATTATTTGTTTAAATTTGTTATTCAAACAAAAATAATGACATACATAGTTATATTTTATATTGAAACGATGCTGCTGTCCAAATAAAAATGTAACTATAATGGATTATATTTTTTGAGTGCTTTAAAATATTTTTCTATAATCCGGCTGCCCTTAGGCCTTTTTTTCCTTATTCAGTTCTATAAAAGGTAGAGTGATTGCATCTCATGCAGTGGGGTAGCTAGTGGGTGTGCCAGCATCTCCTCAAAAGTGAAAGGATAAAAAAAGCAAACACAAAGAGTGAAAGAAACATCCATACCCGAACCGGGATTCGAACCCAGGATACACATCTTCGAAGTCAGAGAGGCTAACCTGTCCACCCTTGGTCGATGTGCTTTGAAAAATTATAATACAAAATATTTCTGATTAGAAATTTTTATAAAATTAATCATATCTCATTCATTAATAATTTTTGCAGCATATGATTCATTTATAACTAAAAATTAAATGGTAAAAGCTACTCAGAATTTTGTTGCGAATAAGGGATAAAAAAATGTATAACACTTACAATTACACTGAGAAATAATTTTCGAATATGAGTAGCTTTCAAATAAACTTCTGGTGTCAATCTAAATTCTTATACCAGGAAATAGTTGAATTATAAAAAAATTCCTTTCCCCACACATTTCCATATGTATTTTAAATATTAGTTATTTACTTATATAAATATGCAATTATAAAATTTACATGAAGACGAAATAAATTATTTAAATCAAATATTCAAAGTTATGCCTTTAACAAAAATAATCAACAAAGTATTCTGACTTCCACAATTTAAAAAAAAACGATATAAGTCACGTTACACTATAACTTGTCACGCCACTTTTGCAACCTTAAATTATTTATTGGCAATTTCCTGACTGAGATATTTTGTATAATATTAGGCAAATTATTCATATTTATAAATAGATTTGAATATGCAACCAACGGTATTTATATTTTTCAATGAATTTTTTATTATGTAATATTTTGTAATATGAAGCAAATATATTTGTAATTTTAAAAAACTAAAGTTTTAGTATATTTAACAATCTTTTTAGAAAAAATGTTTTATCTGATTTTAATTTTTCTTGTATGCTGGAGTTAGGAAATTATTTTATTGCATTGATATTGTTGGAAGATATTTGCTAAATTATCAGAAAATATATATGATAATAAGTTTAAAAGTTATATAAACACATCTGGATAAGAGCGTTAGCATCGATGAAATATTCTTCGTCACCAGATTCAAAATGTAACATTTGAGGGTGAAATTGATCTGCAAGTGTATCTTTCTATTTCTTGACTGTTTCTTCACTCTAGAGAAATACCAGACTATCTGTCTATAAATTATCGCATTCCTAACTGACTATTTCACAGTATTTAAGGAAAGATTTATTCTCGTAGTTCTGCCCTGATTCGACATCTTCATCAGGACAAAAATAAGATGTAGCACGATCCTCAAATCACATTATATTACATTTGCAGCAGTCTTCTGCTACTCAGTGCTTTCTATTCTTACTGGAGAAGTCAATTAGAATCATTAATCTGCAACACAATTTGTTAGAAAAGTCGCAGATTTTGCTTTTGGAAAATTATTCGAACTGTAGTTGAATAAGTGCTGCTTGCTCGTACTACATAAATGCCGTGGATTGAGATTCCAACTTTCGACATCTGGCACAGGTCCCGTATAAACCAGGATGCCAAAGTCTGAGTTTGGTGATTTGTTTGGTGGATTTTCTTATGTATCTATCAACCTCATTTTTATTACATCATTTATATGAAAATATGTAAGAATTATGCAGAAAATTTTATTTTGGTAACCCTAGTATTTACGTCATCGCGTACGTCACGATACGCCATCTTGGTAACATTTCTTCATCGCCAAAAAAAATTCAGAATTTGGCATCCGGAATTATAAGGCCCCTGTGTCCGACATCGTTTGATATGTCTAATTTTAAGAACATAGTAAGATATGCTCTCTTGAAATTTAGGTAATCGGTCAATGTGCACTGACAATAAGCCATTTTTAAGTGATAAAACATTTGTCATCTTTTCAGTTTTGCTTCATTCATTGTGAAACCGACTCTTATATATCACCTATGTAACTATTCTAATAATGTGTAACAAATGTCATAAAAATTTAAAATCTTCATTCATATCAGACTGTTTAATGTAAACACGAAATTTACAAATTCATTGAGCAGAATTATAAGTATTTGAAATAGATCTTTCCCCAAAAAACAATTTAGCGTATTCACATTTGCTGTATTCATCACTTATTAAATTTTTGCATTTCAACATATTTTCTTAATCTCCTAATAGAAGCTTAAAACTAAATATTTTTAGCACATGTGTATATATGTGTCCAATAAAGAACCACATTTGACATAGTTTTAAAATCTTTTCCATATAATACATGTTTATTAAGTTTATATAAAAAATAAATAAAGTATTAGGAAATATAAATTTAATTGCATGAATCATGGTATTGTAATACCATGTAAAATACAAAATTTAACAAATGTGTTTTCATTTTTCATATTATAATTCTAGAACGTAAATTTATTTACAAAGAAATAACATATAAAATAAGCCGTTTCACTTCACTTAAAAATTTACATGTAAATAAATATATTTTTACATTTTTTAGTTTTGTTGAGACAATAAATTGGGTTTTAAGTGATAAAATAACTAAGAGACACCTTGGCAATGTTAGAGATCATATATATATATATATATATATATATATATATATATATATATATATATATATATATATATATATATATATATATATATATATATATATATATATATATATATATATATTCCCTATAAAATCAATGCTTCGTTTAAAGTACAAATATGTTGAATAGGAGAAACTTATGAGATGTTTTAATAACTTCAAATTATCAAAAATTGTACTTCGTGAATAAATGTTACATTTCTGCATATGTGTGTTCAACTGTAACCTCAAACATATTTGTTATAACAGAAGATAAATATAGTATAAATAATATCCTTCAAAACAAAAAAATATTTAAAATTTCAAGATGTCTAATGTCTACATGAAGAAATACATAAGACTACATTTAAAATTCAATATTACAATTATTCATAATAGTTTAATATATTAAGTATATGTTTCCAGATTTTGTAACTAAATATATAGAAATTAATTGAATTCTAAAACATCATTTTAATCATACTAGAATAAATTTGCCTTTTACATATGATAAACATGCTTCTAAAAATCAAATACAATCAATTATTTATGTACATGAAATAAAAGAAAGGAATAGTATAAGTATATACAATTATTATTCCTTTATTATGTCTTCAATATTCAGTTTGTCTCTCTCTCTCTCTCTCTTCAGTTAAATGATTTTTAAAAAAGATTAATATAATAATGAATGTAAAATATTGTACATTTTCTTTATAAATTGTGTCGTACAAACTTTAGATTTCATGAATATTTGAAATATATTTCAATAATCTTCATATTTTATTAATTAGTATACATATTTGCTTTAGATACAAAGTCTCAGTTAAAATAAATTACTAAATCATTTAAGTTCACTAGCCATTAGAAAGTGAATTCACTCAAGTAGTGCACTTTAGTTTGAACCAAACATGAAATACGTTTCGAAACTAATGAAGCTTCGAATAAATTTAGAATCATTATGTTTGAACATTAGTCTGAATTCTAGAATAAAGCTAGACTAATTAACGAAACAAATATTGCACGAGTTTGAACATAATTGGACTCTTTCAAGTAAATCAAGTTTGAAACAGAATATTTGTTTCATAAATAACTTTTTGTTCTATTCAAATATTTAAATGAAACTTTATAATTTATCTATTTATAAATTACTAACTACAACTAGAAATAAGTATTATACATTGTTAAATTTAGAAAACATATTTTATTTAAATATGTTTTGCAATTAAAGTGTAGCAAATAATTACTGTACTTTATTATATATGTATCATTCGATTCAAAATATCTAAATAGATCCTTTAAAATTTTGGCACAGAGGAATGTGAAAAATTTTTACACATCATAGAAAAGAAATGTGATGAATTTCTTCAAATATTTTTATTTTCAAAAACTGAAATAATGTTTATTAATATCGATATTTAAAATCTGGAATCTAATTAGATATCTTAGTTTTGCATAAGGATAGACATACAGAGGCACTTTGAAGTTTTTTAGATTTCCCACATATAATAAAGCAAAAAAACTGGTCTTTATCATAATGCATTTTGAAGAAAACATGTATGTTATCAAAGTTCTAGAGTATTAACACTAAAGAATAAGAAGGTTCGTCAAATACTAGTCAATTTATCAATAATAATTTTTTTAATTTCCTTGCTATAGGCAAAAAATTAATCTATAATTTTACTCTGATATGCTATTTAGAAAGAATTTCCTTAAAAATACAAGTGTTGCATTCATTTTAATATATACTAGTGAAAAGTGATGTAGTTAGTATATGTTTTCCTCAATTTTATGATTACAACAATTAAATTAAAACAATTTCATAATTTTCTTTTCCAATTTAACGTATATTTGCAAGCATAGATAAGACATACGTCTTATGTGTCGTATACTTATCATACGCATCGACTTAAGTTTAATATGTTAAACTTATAAATTTAATTATTTTGTACTTCACCAAAAAATCAAATTAATTATATTCTCAATGTTAATTCAAATATTAACAATGAATTAAACTTTTCTGATTTTTCTTTTTTCTAGTAATAACTTTAAACTAATATTTTAACTTAGTATTTTGAATAAAAGAATACAGTTTCTTTATCTTACTCCAAAATATTCCCGTACATTTCTGAGGTAGCAAAGTTTAAGATTATATATATATATATATATATATATATATATATATATATATATATATATATATATATATATATATATATATATATATATATATATATATATATATATATATATATATATATTGTATAAAATTTTTAAATTTTCATTTCGCATAAAAGGACTAAACAATGCCGAGTTATTAGAGAACTCAATAGGTGATATTTAATTTTTTCAAAAATAATTTCAGGCTCTCATTTCTTGGGTAAATGCAATTTCGACTTAAATTTAAAACATTTTCTCTTTGTTCTTAAACGATTTTTTAAATCCTAATAAATATAATTTTGAGTATAAGAATAAATATATACTTTTAAAATGATGCTTTGTCATTAATAACATAATATAATTATTTTTCAAATACAAGAAGTTTATTAAGTAAGCTACAATCATTGCTTTTTACATTTATTAAATTCTTAACTCAAATGTTTAAAATAGCCAAAAGTGTAACTAAAATCCGAAATTCTACATGTTTTTAAGAAATAAGATAATTTCTGCCTTTTCTGAACATGCCTTCTTCAAATTTCTGTGAACACAGAATAAATATTTCTTGATTTTTTAAACAGCTATGGTATTAAAAAATGCTTGTTATTATTAAATATTTTTTCTTTTGAAAATAAAAGTTTTTTTATTTTCTTTTTTAGCTTGGTAATTTTTATGTTGCATCAAAATTATTTTTGCATTATATTATAGTTTTTATATTCTAAAGTTCATATATCTTTATAAATAATACTATTCATACATTAAAAGTTTCTGGTTACTGCTCAAAATCATACACACTAAAGTTCATATATCTTTATAAATAATTCTAAAGTTCATATATCCTTATAAAGTCATAACATTCTAAATTTCATATATCCTTATAAATAATACTATTCATACATTAAAAATTTCTGGTTACTGCTCAAAATTGAAATTATTCTAAATATGAAAAATAAATTTTAAATATAAATAAGTATACTTTTTAGAAAGTTTCGTATTTCTGTTACGAAACATTTTTGATAAAATATAAAAGTGTATTAAAAATATAAAACATGTGTGAATGTGTGTGCAAGAACTCATAATATTCAAAATTTACATACTTATTCCTTTAATTTCACAATTGCGTTTTTTTTCATTAGGAATTCGTTCATAAAATAATTCGTCAGTAAAATGAGATAGCTGTACATTTCTCAGAATAAATCAAGTAACCGGTAAGAATTTAAAGTTTTAAATTAGTTGTATAGACAATTTAGATATTAATATTTATTTCTTCACAAATTTAATGACACTATTTTTTTATATTAATGACTTCATAAATCGCAAAATCATTTGTCCTCATAAAGTAAGCGTATTCAAAATACTTTTAAAAATAAATTTAATATTTTTTCATAAATTTCTTAAATGAGTGGATATTTTATCATTTTAGGATATTTAAAAATTCAAATTAATGATAATCCTTCATGTTAATCACAATATCCAAGTTAAACTAAAAAAATAATGTAATTTTAAAATGAACATCTATTTTATTTTTTAACTTAAATTTTTCAAATTTTCCTAAAGAGTTTTTTATGCTAAAATTTAGCAAACTGATTCCCTGTAAGGTGAACAGCATTTATATATTCATCCTTATATTAATTAACAAAATTACTTCATTAAACTTTTTAAAACTCAATTTTTGATACAAATCTCTTCATACATTTACAGTAAATATTTTTATTTGTAAGCAACTATCAAATTTTAATTTATGCCTGATTTTAAAGCAGATTAAAACATGGACGCACTGATCTTTTACAGAAGTATTCCTTTTTATTTATACGATTAATTTTTTAAGAAGCAAAACTTTTTTTAGAAGCAAATTTGATGTATTGGAGTATTTGGTATAATTTACACTGGTCTATTATATATATATATATATATATATATATATATATATATATATATATATATATATATATATATATATATATATATATATATATATATATATATATTAACAATTGCACATCTAAGTTTTACCTTATGGGAGCTGATTGATAAGGCGTTTGTTCATATATGTCATTCAGTATTGTTGTTGTTGTCATGTCCATAAAGGTGCAAAGTGCAAATGAATTCTATATTCCTCCAAAAGTCCTGGTGACGAACTCTGCCAGCTCTGGGGCCAGGAGGTCATGGTCATAGAAGAGGGGGTGCCATTGCCTCCTGGAAGGTTGGACTAATTCAGTATTATTAAGGTACTGTGTTATGTATTTTGCAGTGTGGCTTTTACGTATAGTTGCTAATACAACTATTACAAATAAAATTTATTTCCCATGGAAAAAAATACTGTCTTCAGACTGAAGCTATGAATGAATTTGAAATTCAAATATTTGGTCATCTAATAGATTTTCGATTTATATTAAAATTATTCTGTATATTTATTGTAAGAGAAGTCTTAATAGCAATTGTAGATATAATATTAGTTTAAAAAATATATTTTTAGAGAATAGCCCTTCCATGCCAGTTGCACCAAGTGCAACATCTGAATTTGAAAACTTATGCATATTTAATACTCTTGCCTACAACAATTGGAAAGTCTATTCGTGTTAAAATTAATTGATGTAATTAACAAAAAATGTAACAACCTGACATATCTGCCATGTATTTTATTATAAAAAAATTTGGTGAAAAGAAGATCATTTCAGCTTTATTATATCTACCCTCAATGCTAAGTTATTCGTCAAATGCGTTATATATTATCCTCTTCATTAATATAAATACACAAAACACGGGAAAAGTGTAGTATGCATTCATTTTCTCCTTTACACAAAATCAAATTATTGACTTAGAATTTAAAGGAATAAAATATTTAATCATTTATCAATAGATTAATAACTATCTCACTTTATTAAAATAAGTTAACTAATTTAAAATAAATTATAACTTATTTAAGTTATTAAGATACATTTTATATAACATTTGTTTATCAGTTAAGAATAGTTTCATACACAACTATTATTAAACACAAACACGAGACATTCAAATTTGAGTAAGTATGAAATTAAAACATTTGGCCATCACTCAATAAATATCCTTTTCTGTATTAAAATTAGGGAAGGCATTTGATATAAGAAGATTCTTATACTGAGAAGGTTCAATTTCAGATATTAATCTAACAATAGAAAATCATATTTGAAGAAAATTGCATCCATGCCTGTTTGACATAATGTGAATCTGGAATGTAAAATTTTCGGGCCTGGGATATTCAATCCTTAAGCACAACACTCACTATTCCATATGTACTATAATGAATGAGTGGGTAGAGAGCAATTAACACTGTCATTTGTACTCCTGTCTTTTATCATATTTAAAACGATAAATAAAATAGAAAGAGATGCATGTCTTTTACGTTTTTATACATAATTGCTAAAGTGTTAATTCCTATTTTTCTGAAAAAGTCCCCTCTATCAGAAAAAATATTAAGATACATAGGTATAATTTGTTCTCTGGCGTTTATGAATAAATGCAAATACTAGTATTGTGTAAAATTTATTTCACATTAAGAGAAAAATCTGAAAAGGTTGTGCATTTCTTATCCCTTCATTCACACACAAGCATGAAAATTTCAAATGGGAATGAGTATGAAATTAAAAAATTCAGCCTTCTCTTGATAAATGTCCTTACTTTACTAAAATTAGTGGATGGATTTAATATAAGAAGGATCTTACAAACTATTGCAATTTTAATTAGTTTAAGAGAAATGATCTAATGATAAAACACTTCCATGTCTGCTCGCCCCAATTGGTACTGGAATCTAAAAGACCGGTTTTGGGTTACTCAAGCAACTGCCTACAGTTTTATGAATTTTTATCTATGTTAAAAATAATGAATGCAATTGGAACAAAATGCATCCATAACGATATCTTTAAGATTTAATTGATTATAAAGTCAAGATTTTTGAAAAAATGGACACAACACACGCACATTTTAGGTTCTCTTTATCCTCCCCCCATTCCAATAATATTCCGACTATTGTCTCAAATATGAGCCGGTTTCTGTTGATGATTTTTTACCGTACATGCATAATACTTGTTGTTTCACCTTTACGGAAATTTTGCCTCCTTTATTACAAAAATGTTATTATTCAGAGTCGAGAGAGTAAGTATTAAATTAGCTCTCTTAGCTTGGGATAATCCACCAGCATTCCACTTCAAAATATGAAAGTCAAGCTCCAAAATTCGCATTGAATTTTGATGATAGCTTTGGCAACGAGAGAATATGACGGAAGCTGCAGACCACTTTGAAGTTTGGAATGCGATTCCTGAGTTCACCAAGAGGAGGTAAATCTACTTTGCACCCCTAAGTGTTCCAGTGTGTATCTGGCCACTGTGGAATCTGTGCAAACGAGCCAACGGACTTCTTTGCAAAGAGGGGCGCACTATTTCCTACCAGAGTATAAAGCAACACCTAAAACAAGTTTTTAAAATAATTCAAGCTTCTGAACTAGCCAAATAAAGGATAAATAAGCCTAGGAAAGATTACCTTCCGAATGATGGTCTCTGATGGTCCACGCCGTCAAGCTGTGGCTCAGTTTCGACTCCTGACGGGTCACGACTCTCTGGCTGAACACTTGCACTGCACTGGCATCTTAAATTCACCAGACTGTCCACTCTACAACTTGACAGAACTCATAAATAGGAGCCACCTCCACCACTGTGCTGCACTGCATAGCAGCTCTGAATCATCGCCTTATTTGCAAGCCAGACAAACTATTGGGGCAATAACTCTGGTCATCTCGTTTATGTACTGTATTCACCTGTCCTGTCTTCGTCTCATGTCTATTTTGTGATTTTTCGTATGTTTTATTTGTTTTTTTCCTTGCATTTTCCCTGACTTTGGAACCAAAATTTATAGTTAAGTAGATGTATCTCAGTGTGATTTTAAAATAATGCATTTTGTAATTTACCGAGAAGTTACGCTTATGATATTTCTCCCAACTTAAATTTTCAATACAATGTAAACATTGATTTAACATATATTTTATCACATTTAGCGAAAAATGTCTAATATTATTTTTCAATAAATAATTATGATTTAATTTCATTTTAGTCTGTGTTTGTTATTATGTAAGCAAATTTTGTACATATGTATATTTCTTCACACAAGTGTGTATACAAATCATACTTGAAGAAGAGGTATACTTTACACCATGTTATAAACTGAATTCTTAATTGCAATAAATAGTATTTACTGTAATATATAACATAATAATATAAATAATAATGTATTTGTATGATATATTTAATTTCAGAATAATATAATGAATGTAATATTATATTTTCATTTTATCATTACACTTACCTTTCCACTATAATATTTACGCCATATTGAACACGAAAAATTTCACTTTAACATGAAAATTTTTTAGTTTATTCGTAAGAAATCAAAAACCCATCTTGAAAATTTAAGAATTTCTTAAACTGTTTGTATCGTTAATATGATGTAACAATATTTGATAAAATGATATAAAAAGGAGATTTAAACCTACTATTTTATCCAATTCATAGGAAAATTGTATCTGCAACTTAACCAAGATTGATAACATGAAAAGCAGAAAGAATGACGTAATGACAAAAAAATATTTGAGAGAAAACAAATATGTGAGTGAAGCAAACATTCTCGAGTTGTACTGCTTACTTTCAGTTTATAAAGTAAGAACAAAAACATTTCTGATTGGCCATTTCTAATACAATTCATGGAACTCCAGGGTTCACAGTTGATTTTCCCCGTTTTACAACTGGTTTATTTATACTTCCTTCACTGTATTTTTCAGAAGTGGTGACTCAAAGATTCCTTTCCTGATGTCCAAACTTTTCTCGAGAAGAATAAATTTACTTTCTTTGTGTATTCAGTTCCAGTAGTTATTTTCTTTCTCTGTATTCTCAAAAGGATTGAAACATATATACGGAGACTTCCGTATTACTAAACGAAAAGTACCTACGTTCTTTAAATTGAAAAGTTCAATTCAAATTTTAGAATCAACTTGTATTCTGTTGTATAAAATGTAAAAGGTAAATGTAGTGATTTATATATATATATATATATATATATATATATATATATATATATATATATATATATATATATATATATATATATATATATATATATATATATATATATAATATATATATATATATATATATATTTCAAAAGAAATTTGAGCGAGAGGAAACTCCTCAATGTTTCGGAAATAAATTTATATTTCTTAATCAAGTGAGGTCACGATATTTAACAAAAGTTTGTCTATTAGTGATTTTAACGAGAGAAATGGATGTGCGTGCTTTCAAAACGTTGATTCTGTTACGTGATCCTAGTCATTCTGCGAAGATCACGTCAGTCAGAAATAATGCTAAACTTAACTTATTAACATTTGATGCTGTAAAACTTTATTAAATAACTGAGTAAGTTTTTAAAACTTTATCTCGTATTTGTTTTTATATTTATATGGTATATAAATGCACATATCTGAAGCCAATATTAATAAGTGTATAATTAAGAGTTATAATATTTTTTTGTTATTTTGATTTTATTATTTAGACTGTTAAATAGAATTCTCAAATTCTTTTCCACAGTAAAAATCTTCCTGGAAAACTATTATCAATTATATTTTTGTAATAAAATATTCGCATTTTTTAAATATTCTATTGATATATCAATTTATGTGCAGTGGTACAGTATTACAAATTTAATAAAATTGCCTTTGTTTACGATCGTGTGTTTAACATTCTGTGACTTCAATAAATAAACTTCAAAGATTGAGAAATTTTGTCCCAAGAGTTGGATGACTTGTTAAAATTCCGAATTGTGTGTGTGACATGATTTATAACTCATGTTGAAATTTATACTTTCCTAAAATTTTCAAGGTGAAAGGTTACTTAAGTAAAATCAGCTATAATTCACTAAATTGATAAGAATAGATATTTTTGCTGTGTTTTGAAAATGTACTGCTTCTAAAAGAACTCTTGTAAATATCTCCAAATATATTTTCATAAATCTTTGAACATTTTAACAATATTATTAAAACGTCATTTGATAATATTGTTACTTGTGATCAATATAGCACGGCAAAAAAATATATTCCTCCCATAATCATATAGTAACAGATTTTTTTAACCTAGCCAAAATTCACTAATATCAGCTAGATGCAAAAAAAAATATGTCGCAATGTTCTCCAAGTTAAATGATATTTGATTCAACTGTTTGGTATTAGAGTGTTCTGCATCCGCTGATGATTGATTGATGTACCATTCTTGTCTTGTAATATGAAAATTTTACTGTTATTTAATTTATCTAGATCCCGACTAACTAGTATGTTTAGTAATAATACTGTTATTTTATTATCTGTAGTATTAAATTTGAGAGTCCAGTGGTCAGAGTCCCTGACTACGGATAGGGAGGTCCTGGGTTCGAATCCCAGTTCGGTCATAAATGTACTATCTCTCTCTATCTATCCTGTCTTTGTCCTTTCTGTGTATGAATATGTTATAAATGGTTGCCTACCCTATAAATGGGTCCCTATGCCATGTGTGTACTGAAGAAGTCGGACTCCACACCAAAATATAGTTCAGTTGAAAAAGTGGAGCAGCGCACCCCATATTGCCAGCCTAGCTGGCACACGACAACAACAACATTAAATTTGAGGCCAGGATTATAAAATGAAGAATTGTTTTACTTATATAAGTTTTAAAAACATTGTTGTAAATTAGCAATGTTTTTAGGTTAATTTTCAGGAAATATTTCTAACAATGTTACTTCTTTTCCCAGTTTTACATTTTACATCAAATAATGTAATTCATTGAAAATATCCTGCAAATTCATGAACCAATGTAATAAATTATTTAAACTTAATCCATGAAATAAACTCTTAAAAATATTAAAAAATAAAAATCATATATCCGTTTTTTGTATAAGTGATAATAATACAGTATTTCTAAACTGTACCAATCCTGAAACCCATTATTTATAATAAATCTATGGAATAAATTTTTAAAAAATGTTAATATAAATATTTATTTTTAACGAACTTCACTTTTTATGAGATTTCTATATTTTTTGATACCTAGATATGTTATTAAAGCTTAATATATTGAATAAATTCTTAAAAAATATGTTAAGCACATCTAAAGCTAAATATTTAATTTGAATAAACTTTATTTTTAGAGTATCTTAAGAAAATTACCCGAGTTCCTCAAATTATTCAGAAGTTTATTTTTTTTGATTACATAAACAGTTAAAAACTCATTTAAAAGTTTGTTCAGTTTACAGCAACTATAACGTGCTTTAAAGTCATTAAAACTAAAGTTTGTTCATATGCAAACATCTGACAATGATGTTTGCCAAAAAGCTCTTTTAAAATCTAAGCATTTTCTGTTCGTCTAAAGCA
Organism: Latrodectus hesperus; assembly: GCA_037975125.1. Classification (NCBI taxonomy): domain Eukaryota; kingdom Metazoa; phylum Arthropoda; class Arachnida; order Araneae; family Theridiidae; genus Latrodectus; species Latrodectus hesperus. The sequence goes on from CM075856.1 coordinate 22,453,731, forward strand.
CACATAATTTGTCATTTTAATAAAACTTTAAAGAAAAATACTAACATGACTAGCTCCTGTTAATATTTGTTTTGAAAAGATCGTTATCATTTTTAAATGAGAACTTCAAATAACTATTTATTTCACAAATATAATTAAAAAGTAATTCTTAAGCAAAAATTTATAATAAAAAAATTAAAGTTTAATGTGCATGACAACAATAAGAAAGGAAAATTATTAACCATAAATTTTAAGCAGTAATTTTAAAAATATTATCATTTTGGATATATCATAATAGGAATGTTTTGAAATTACAACTATATATAGATAATTCAACAGCAACTATACTTTCATTTTTGTCAGTACATATAAATAAAGAATTTTTGTTTTCATTTATATTAAAAATTATTTGATTTATATTTGAATTTAAGGTACAGAGGTCATATAATCCAAGATGCCAAATTCTGAATTTGACAATTTTTGGCCGGATTTTCTTATGTATCTGGCAACCTGGTTTATAATACGTCATCGATATTGAGACCTATAAAAACTATGCAAAAAATTCTGCATAATTTGTTTTTTGGTAACCCTAGTATTTACATCATTGCGCCTGTCACAATACATCATCTGGGTAGCATTTCTTCATCGCCAAAAAAAATTCAGAATTCATTATCCTGGATTATACAGCACCTGTGTCGAATTTAACCTTTCCCTGGATATTAAGTTACTATTCAATTTTGCAAAATATTTTCTCGAAAAATTAGAAATATGTTTACGATAATAAAAATAACGTTTTCAAAAGACAAAAAACTTCATTTAATATTATCATTCATTCAATATCCAGCAGTAATTAAATATATGCAAAGATTGCTAAAATTATTAATTACTAATTATGAAATTTACATAAAGCTTTGATAATGTAAAATATTTTACAATTTTCAAGCTTTACAATTCATTCTTAATTTCTTTCATAAAAAACTTGAGAAAACGTTTGAGCTTCTGTATGTATGAATATAAACGCTGTTTTTATTTATTTAATAATAAAATATTTCATTAAAATGTCATCCATAATAATAGATTATACTTAGTGTTTTCCAACTAAAATATATAATTTTTCTATTAACAATTAGAATTTCTATAAAATCCCTCTAAATTTTCCAGAAAATACAATGAAAGGAAATTTGAAACAATAAAACTATTTTGCAACAAGGAACCAATGAAATTCTAAAAAATTTTCTGTGTTAAGATTTCAAAAAAATAAATAAAAAAATAACAACAGAGGAATATAGGATTTGAACATAGGAAGAAAATATTTTCTATCTCACTGTTCTGAATTGAAAGCGGTCTAAATGTAAAGTAGTAATTCTCTTGTATTCTTTCATTTGACAATCGAAAAGCATTTTCTGCAGAGAAAATATATTTTAGTCCATTTTTATTATTTTTATTAAATTTAAAGGAATACGTTTTCCATTAAATTTAACGAGTTAAGAATTTTAAATTAAAAATGCTTCTTTATCTAGGAAATAAAAAATCCTTAAGTCAAGTGAAATAACTACTAATATTTTGCTCCAACAATAACAATAGAAACAGAATTTCTCTCAAATAGTTTTTCTAACTAATTTCATCACTATATTAATGTCAGCATATTTAAAAAAATTCTGACAGCATTCAGTACATAGTAGGAAAAGACATCACTTAAATTCTTAATGCGATATTTGTGTGTTGATAAACAAGAATTCTTATTTGCAGAGAAAGTGATTTTGTTTGATTATTTTCTTCTTTCAACGATTGTAACAAGAAAGCGCTGGTGCCAGGAATTTGTCTAGTTACAAATTCTGATGGTGAGAAAGGAAAGATTAACTGGGATGCTCAAAGTCTGCCTTTAAAGTTATAACTTATTCCGAATTAACAATATTCAAGATGGTTGATTGTGCAACTGAGAACTAAATCACTAAATATTAACAGAAACTTGGATCTCAATGTGTTTAATAATTGTTAAATACTCACATTATTAGAAGTCATTGAAAATTTTTAAAAGAATATGAAGATATCAAACTATTTAAAATTCCATTTCTAAATTGTATGAACGTAATTAGAGAAATAATTAAAAAAATATGACATGTGTATATAAATATTCGGAATTGCTAAAAATGCATTGTGGTTTTAGCAATTTAAAACAAATATCAACTATAGAGTTTGAAATAAACAATTACAAATCTTTAATGTAAACAAACCAGATTTATTTTAATGCTAAATAGTTTCAAATTATATTTCTATAATATGGTCGGAAAGTCCGCACCCAGAAGTCCTTTAATTTATTTACACTACTGGCCACCGTAAATGCAACACCCTGAATAAAGCATGCAAATAACATGAAATTTACAACATGCAATAGCGGAGGGGAGATATCAGGTAGAAAAGAGTGATAATTTTTTATCAAATATCCTAGTTCTACAGAGGAAGGATAGGAAGGATCCTCTGAAAGATAATCCGACATTGTAGATTATCTTTCAAGGTAATCGGTAGTCGGGTTGAATGAAACCAAACAATTGTAATGTAGATATGTGATCGTTGGCTGCGGGAGGGTATGACGGACCAACGCGTGTTCCATCACATCCACCTCAGCGCACCACTTCAAGTGATGACAGACAAATTTGCGCATGCCAGTGACGGATCGCTCAGTCACATCACGAACCATAGCACAGTACATTCAGTCTGCAACGCATCATCCAGTGTCTGCGCGCAACATTTGACGCTGTTTACAGCAGAGTAGTCTATCGGCAAGACATCCACTGCTTCGTCAACCTTTGAATAAGAAGCACAGACGTCTCCGCCGACAATGGTACGAGGAAACAAGGATGTGGATGTCAGAATGGAATGAAATGGCCTTTATTGACGTATCACGTTTCTGTCTGCAAAACCACGATGCTTGTATTCGAATCTGGAGACAACGTGGAGAGAGGAGGTTGAATAGAAGCGTTGTGCTACTTCACACTGGTCCGGCATCGGTTATTATACTATGGAGTAGTATTGGTAGATTTCACTCTCGCATTCCTTTAGTATGCATTGCCAGTGCTTTAAACAGCCAGCACTACATCTCCGAGGTATTTTAGCCAGTTTTCCTTCCTTAACTTCAGGGCTTGCCCACAACCATGTTTCGAGAGGATAATGCTCCCAATTCGTCAATCGCCAGATTGAATTGCCTCCCTGGCTGGCTCGCTCTCCAAATCTGTTGCCGATAGAAAAATGTGGTCCATGGTTGCTCAATCTGAATGTCCCAGATTACATTCTACACTGCCACACCAGATCAACTTTGGCAACGTGTATAAACTGTTTGGTCTGCTTGCTCCTGTTTGCATTCTGTTTGCTGGTACCCCAAGAACTCATTTAAAGTCTCATTGATTCAATGCCGAAGCATGTCGCAGCGGTGATTTCCAACAATGGCGGCCTATCTGGCTACTAATTTTGGTAGGAACAACACTTCACAGAAGTTTATAAATTTATCATTTAATATATGGTCAACATGTTATCTACATATTAAATTTTGTCGTGATATCTCTTGTTTTCTCTTGGTGGTGCACTTTCGGTGGCCAGCAGTGTATATACACTAAAATGCAACATCAAAAAGGAGATTAAAGAAACCGACGAAACTCGGCAAACAGCGAGAGACAGAAACGAAAAACAAGATGTATGTATTTTGAAATTGTATGCAGTATATAAAGTGAGAACAGGGCTGGGACAGTAATGAAGTGGTAGGGCCTTTGCATAACTTTCTGACATTGCTTCTTGGTGTTGCGTTTTCAATGTCGGGCAGTGTATTTGTATATTTAAAAAGTTAAGAAGAGAAAAATACTTTTAATTTTGTAAAGTAAAATTAAACAAATTATTCACCTTTTTTGGTATATAATTAGTCTTTATAAATATCTATAAATACTAGTGAAAGATTCTTTGATAATTCTTTCGTTTGTATATTCGTAGAACAAATCTTGAGTGAATTCGTTATCAAATTCATTAATAATCATGGCTAACATGTGCTTCGTTAGTGCATATGATATTCTAGGAAGTAGAAATGTTACTTGATTACTTATATATTACATGTGCGAATTACAAACCAAATAATTTAATAATATAACAAATTTTAATCATGAAATATCAAAATCCTTCAATGTATGTAAAAAATATCAAGTATTGCTAATAGACCACTCAAAATCAAGTAAAAATCACAGTAATAATGCCTGCTTAAAATTAACCGTAATTAAAATTACAATTAGATTTCTTTGAGAAAAAATTATGAAAATCAAAATTAGTATAACCAAGATTTTATTTAAATGAAGGAGATATATAATTTTGTAAATTGAACAGTAATAAAGGTCGTTAAATAAATCCTAAAATATTAGGAATGACAAAAGATAATAAGCTTTTGCTGCTTTAATAAGAATTTGATGAAATCTTAAAGATAACTACTTAAAAATATCAAATTCTAAATAAAAGTTTATAGTTTCATATGAAAAGTGAATCAATAATTTGAAAATAATGACATGTTTTGGTCGAAATAAATGTGTTACACACTATACTTCTTAAAAGTTTTCAAATTTTAAGAATTAGAGCGTAAGCATATTTAAAGATTTTTTTTAAAAGCATATTTTTCTATAAAAGTATTTTTAAACTTGTGGAAACGAAAGTACATTGAAATCATATTAAGAACCTTCTTCCTTTATTCCTCTTCACAACTCAAGAAAAAAAAAGAAAATGTTGAAAAAGTTGTAGAACTATAGAAGAAATTGACATGCATACAGAGACGACATTTCACTATAATTACAATGTTTTGATTGTGATTTCTAAAACAAGATTTTTCTGAATTATTATGTTATGTTATCTCATCGTGAATATTTATTAATATTTTAGGCTTTGTACACCTTTTCGAAATAAGTATTTGGTATTGGAGAATTTAGTCTCAAAATTAATTTGTAATTAAATGTTTAGGTTTTTAAGTCATATTTGGATATAAATCGTTAATATTAATGGCAATACAATATCTTCAAAAAATATCTATCGTTTTCTCAAGTCATATATGATACTGAATGTTCATTTTCTAATCAAATTAACAGAAATTTGTATCTGAAATTATATTTGCTATTTATTCCTGCTAAATATATAAACAGTTCACTGTCACAAATGGGTTACAGCTTTGAAATTTAATTAATTAAGAGGGGAAAATTTGTTAACATGATCTGGGAAAGGATGCACCTGCTTGTAAAAGAAAAATAATACATGATCTATTGGAAAATCCTTGTATAAAATCAAAATGCAAGGCAGTAGTTAAAAAATTTTAACTTAATATAACTTCCAATAATATAAAAATTTAAGGGGGTTATTAATTTATTCTCAATGTTACTATAAAATAAGGACATAAAAGTTGTGCCATTTTCGTTTCATTTAATTTTGTGTACCTAAAAAAACTTAAAAACTTATAAATTTTTATTTAAAGTTAAACTTTTTTTTAAATTTTTCATGGTGCTAATGCTTTAGAATAAGAGACTGAAAATAAATAAATAACGATTAACATTTTTATAAATATTAATTGAGAAATACGAATTAAATCTAATTTTAAAACAGTATTGTATAAAGGAATTTAAAAATTACTTAAAGAATTTTAGAGATTTTAGAAAAAGGTTGTTATTAAATAAAAAATACTATAATTTATTTCCTGTTTTTACATTAAGAATTTTCCAAGCTTAATCTTATTTTTGCATCAAATATTTTCTAAAAGTTATTATTTATTAATATTGCATTAATACGTTGCTAAAATTATTCGCAGATGTAGAATTAAATAGACCCAATGAAAACCACGTATTTGTGCATTTTGTTCCATTGTTAAAAAGTTTTTATTTGCACATTAATTACAAATACATTTTTAAATTTAATGAAAAAAAATTCTGACAATTTTTCTTAATTTTGCTATTTATGTAGTAACATATTTACCTTAGTATAAATACAATAATTAATTTCAGATAATAATTATAAATTGAGTTAAAATTGAAGCTGGTATATATAAAATGAATATATTTTTAAAATTGCAGTCATTTTAGTTTTATTAAAAAAAAAACTCTTCAATACACAGTTGCACGATTTCTTAAATTTGAAATACGTTATTGAACTATTCATTTTTATTTCTCTAAAGAAGACAAAGAACAAATTACTTTAAATCCCAAATGAAAGAACATTTCATTTCCCTGTGAAATGAGAGGATAAAGCGAAATCCTTCGTCCTTCAGGAAAAAAGATCTACATTTTCTACATTGAAACCTATATTCTTTAGAATTCTGTAAAATGTGGTTATATTGATACATTGGAATAAATAACATTGATACGTGTGTGAGGGGGGGAATAATTAAAAATATTCAATAACCAAATAAAATGTTTATTTTGTATTAGCTTATTTGATATTTACTTGTACTGAAACTGAATAGCTTTTAAGTATTACTAGAGTTAGAGCTATTTTTATTGATTTTAGTTGAATAGACTTATAATGAGATTCCATCTTCAGTTATACTTATTTTATTATTGAGATTTTAATTTCATTTTATTAGTATTTTTCATTTCCTCATTTATTTCAGTCATAGTATTAACTTGATTTGTAACAACTTGGACAATTTAGTACTTACTTTATAAAATTTCTAAAAAAAAAACATATTTTAAAATTCAGTTTTAAAATTAAGTCATTAAGAAGTCATAAACGTTAAGTCATTAAGTCAGTTTGGAAATTATTTCAAATTTAAAAGTGAAAGTTTTCAATATAATACCTTTTGTACAACAAAAAGGTGATAAATTTTGTATTTTTATGCAAAAGCATACCTATCGAAACGAGTATTTGAAATGTTTTGTGATTTTTCTCTGCTGCAATTCGTAAGTGTGCCATATTATCCTTAAAAGTCTTCTCTTAGAAAGTGTTAATTAATGAACTACACAATTATGAACTACATCATCAATTCAGCATTATTAGTGAAATATTTTTTCTGAGGCAAATGAAATAAGTTCTGGGTAATTTGTCACTAATAATGTAAATCTTAAATAAAGGCCAAAGTTCCCTTTTTTATAAAAACATTAAACATTTTAAGTTAAGTTTACTTTGAGTTTAAATTTTTCGTTACTTTTAGTTTAAATGATTTGTTGTTGCTGCATACAATCTGTTTCACTATTCTAAAAAAAACTGCATCTTATTTGGCAGTAAAACTGCTATTGAAGCTTTTTGGAAATTTTATATAATTTCCCTTGCTTTTAAAATATACTTTAAGCAAAATGTTAAATATTTTAAACATAACAAGAATATTGAGCTTTGTTTACGTTATGCGTTTTTATTTGATTTTTTATTTAAGAATTCTTTATACATCAGCAAAATAACTGGAAACTAATTTAATTTAAAAATAAAATATTCCATATTAATTAATTTCTTAAAGAAAAATGATTATGCTGCCTTAGAAATATGATTATATCGATGAATATATCAAAAGAATTTTCTGTAGAATTTTCATAAAAGCTAATATATATGTGTACATGAAAAATTAACTTATTTATAATGCTATGTTTATAAAATGCATATAAACTAATTTTCCGGTTGAATGCTACATTTTAAATGGTTCTTTATTTCTTAGATTAAAACAATTTGACTAAATAATATTTTGTATATAATATTTGATAAATAAATATTACTTAAATATACAGTTTATAAAAAAATGATATTGATATATGTAGCCTATTTAAAAATAAATTTATTCAAAAAAATATTGTCAAGCAGTTAGTAAAGAAAATTATTTTTGAAATCATTTTTATATTCCACATTAAATTATTTTCACGCATATTTTTTATTCTTTCAAATATTTTCAGTTGAAACTAAAACATACTGATTTCTCAACTTCCAAACTGATTTAAACTTTTCCTACTGAGACTGGAAGCCTAAATCTAATTTCACACAGTTCTCTCCAAAAAAATACTTTATATTCCAGGAAAAATTATTTTTCGCATTTCCCATCATCCATCCAATGTAAACTTTGTTTCAAAAAATACTTTTTCTCACCTTTGAGAAAATTTGAAAATAAAGAAAGATAAATCAAGTGGAATTCCTATTGGTCTTTCGAAAACACTTTCTTTTTCTTTAAAAACTATGTGAAAAAAACTTATTTGGAATAAAAAAGTACTTTTACTGGAGAAAATAATGTTTTCTTTCAAGCTTTTTACAATATAAATTAAATTGTTTGCTATTATTTTTTTATATTTTAATTTTTGAAAGTTCTTAAGGCATTTTATGTGGATTAAATTCTCAATTGCTAAAAATAGTTAGTGTTTTTAATGAATGAAAAATGCTGTTTGTTTAGTTTTAGTAAAATGTAACATTTAAATTTGCTAACAGCATTTTCCATTTCTATTAATATTATAAAGTGTATTGAAAAAAGGAAATTAATCTGATGTTTCATACCAGTATAAGGCTATTCATCACTCAAATTAAAATTATTATAATCAATACCATAAATTTAGATTTAAAATAACTTATTGAAATGAGCACCATAAATAAAACAAATAAGAACTAACCAGAAATCAAAATGCGTATGAGATAGTTATCCATTTAATGAAAAAATATATACAGAAAATGCGGAATATGTGCTTTCTAAATTTTATCCCTAGTTATTCATAGAAAAATATTTTATATTAGGTATAATTTAAATCCTAAATACACAGCTGTTATAAAAGTCAAATATTTTTTTCTTCTTTTTAACATGAAATATTTCTAGTTTTATTTATAGAAAAAGTTTAATTTTTAAGAAGAAATAAAAATGTGTTAAAAGTATTTTGAAATATATGCCTTTCAAAGCTTAATTTACATGAAAGTTGCCATTTTTAATTATAATGTATCACTAATGTTATAAATATCACCAATGATAACAATTAGTGATGACAGAAATATGCTGCAAAAATAATTTTGAAAACTTTTTGATGTATCAAATTATTGAAAATATTGTTTGAAGAATTAAACATGTAAGAAAACAGTATTAGTAAATGTAAAGTTTAATTTAAAATTAAAAGTTAAACACACAAAATATAAAAATTGTTTGTAACTACTGCCTACAATCAATAAAATTTGCATATGTTTATCTTCCAACTTACAATCAATGACATTCATAATAAAATTTCTTACTTTTAATTAATTAAAGTTTTAAAAATAAATTTTGTAATTTTTTTAAAATTAAATCATTTACTCCTAAACATTTTAACTGCTAAAAAAATCTTGTTTATGTTATAATTATAAAAATAAAATAATCTAATTTTAATGACAAAAGTGTGCTTCTTTATGAATAAATCAATATTTTGCTTTATAACAATCAATTTTTTAGTATTTGTTAATTTAAACAAACCCTGATTAAACTAACTTATAATAAAATTAATATGCTGTTAAACTGTAATACATTAATTGAAATCTTTCAAGAAAACTTAATTTAATTAAATCTTAATTAAAACTTAATTAATAATTAAAACTTAATTAAAATCTTTCAAGAAAACTTAATTTTTAATTATAATGTATCACTAATGTTATAATTATCCCCAATGATAACAATTAGTGATGACAGAAATATGCTGCAAATATATGCTATACAAATCTTGATTTCTGCTTTTATATAATTCTGTTTACTGTTTTCATACTTCTAATTAATTGAATAAGTGGACACATTACCAAATAAAAGCTTTGAGTAATAGTAATAATCTTGTAATTCTTGTTGTCATGGTAACTAATACAGAGTAGTTCTTCAAAGACATTGCTGTTCACTTCGGTATATATATAAGCCGACCATTATACTTTTTATCTGTGAAATTCAATTATAGTAAGAAAAATAAAATCGGAACTTTAACTGAAGGTATAGAAAACGAAAACAAAATCAAAATTCATTTCTCTTGATTAAACTGTAGTTGATTAAACTGCAGGTGAATGAATATTTTCTTTCGCCGAATTCATTTTTCTACTTATAACAACCAATATTTGTTATGTGAGCAGCGTTTTATTATAATATTCCCTTACTCTTAAGTACTTACTCTGTATTCTGTTTTCATACTCCTGAAGTTCAAAATTTTTTAACATTCATTAAATGTTGGAAATAAGGTAATAAATCAATTAAAATTATTAAATATTACTCTGCAAGTTATCACATTTTTGCAGTATTATATTAATGTAAAACAATATTTCTTAATTTTTTTGTTTGAACTTTTTGAAGACGACAAAACATTAAGTTCTGAAGATTTTTAAATTGTTTTTTTCAAATGTTTTCTAATTTCATATCCAGTTTCTGCTTAAATTTTGTACCATGACTTTCATTGAAAGTTGGAAATAGAATAACAGCAAAGATTTATTTTACACTTGTTCAACATTTAGCCTATATTTTATATCATTGATTCTTTCATTGAGAGTTGAACATAATAACAATAAACAAAAAAGATATGAAAATGTTGAAGCTCACATGTGTCAACACATGAGCATGAAGCAAGCAAAATCGAAAATTATTTCTTCTGCTTTCAAACAGAATCTGGATTTGAATTCGTGAACTGAAGACAATGGCCCCTTTTCTGCAATGGTCAAATCTTTCACCACTGCATTTTCTTAATAAACTCAAATTTTCTCCCAAATAATTGTCGTAGTGTAATACGACATAACCAAATCCTGAAAAAATAGATGTGTGTATTTTTATTGCACTTTAAATTTAAGAGTTTTCTCTGTTCCTTTCAAACTAAGCGGGAATAATATAAAGGAAAGGATGCAATAAAAATACACACACCTATTTTCTCAGGATTTGGTTATGTCGTATTACACTACGACATAATCTAAATTATGTTGTGGTGGACTCGGTAATTTTAGAAGAATTCCGAGGAAACCCAGATTCGTTTTTTAAATAATTGAATGACAGAGATAAATTCAAAACAAAAGTACAATAAAACTTAATAATTTATTTTAGTAACTAAATTACAAGAGAAATTTACATTTACAATTCTTGATTAAATAATTGAGATTCTAACATTATTATTTGTTTTATGACAATTACACACTAATATATCATAGCTGAGTGTGACCAGATTTTCAAGGAACGAGAGATCAGACTCACCCCTTTTAGAAGTAGCAGTGTGGTGTCTCCTAACACCAATGGCATTACCGGCTCAGGATCTCGCTTGGCTTGCTCATGAGCTCTCCCTCTTCTCTCTGGTATCTCTCCTCAGACTCTATCGTCTCTATTCTGTTCGTCTATTTGTCGGGCATCTGCAGCTCCATTCTGGAAATTCAAGGCAGGGTTCCTTTTGGAATGCGGTGATTATACTTTGTTTACAACTAACATCGTTTTAGCTTCTTATTATGCTCAATGAGGACCCAGTCCTCAATTGTGGACTCCTTTTCTATGTCGGGCTTCTCTGGGGCTTCTGTGTGTCTTCTCTGTGTTTGGATGCAGTTTTTAACTCTTCATAATTTTCGGCTTTGATCCTCCTCTTTACATCATTGGTTTTTCAAAGTTCTGTAGTTCCTCCTATACTTCTATGGGATAGGTCTAAAATCTCTCCCCCTCATTTCCGACTGGTCAGATTTACAAATTATACATATCATAAAACAATATACTTTGCCTGCAATTCCTTCAGATCACTCATCCCTTCCGAAAGGAAAAATTTATTCTTTTATTGCACTTGTTTCATTGTGCCAATTTTTATTACATCCTTTCCTTTATATTATACACGACTTCCCGTAAACTCTCCCCGGAGACACATCATAATGCATTTTCGGAATGAATTCATTAAGTTAAGGAAATTTGGGCAATTGCTTAAAAAAGGCTTTACAAAGTTAATACAACTGACAGCTTGCCTCAAATAAAAGGGAAAAAAACCCTCTAAACATGTGGCACGTGAAGTAATAAATAAGGAACTCCATTGAAGACATGGGTAATGCCTGTATCAGGCTTCGTTATATTATTATTGTGTTTGATCTTCAGAAATTTTGACAATCTAATCACACAAATATGTCAAGTCACATTAAGAATTTTATATTAATTTTTAACAAATAATATGTTTTAATAATTTTATCTTTTTTATTAATTATAATCAGGCAAGTTTTAATATTTTAGAAATGTCGGTGTAGTTCAGGTATACCTTTATATTTAATTGATTATTAAGCTGTTAGTTTATTTTCAACGTAAAATAAAATTTCGAAATTCAGTTATCTCATAATTTTTTTAACAAAAATACATTTGAAAGAACAAACCTGCAACTACACCCAACAAAATATTTTCTTATTGTGGACAAGTATACCAAATATTAATTTATTAAAAATAATTTCTGTAATATTAGCATTGTTTTATTCGATTTATAAAAGTACTCTCTTCACCTTCCTTCAATATTTTTTATGGTTTTTTGGTATATATATATATATATATATATATATATATATATATATATATATATATATATATATATATATATATATATATATATATATATATATATATATATATATATATATATATATATATATATATATATATATATATATATTTTACAGAGAGAGAGGTGTTTGTGTGTGTATTTATGTTTGCTTGCTGGCATGCATGTACGTATGCATATTTCTATACTCCATTATAATGTAAAAATAATTCAGAATGAAATTTAATTGAAATTATTACAAAATAATTGACAATGTTTTCATGTTATTTTAAAAGCAGAATAATTTCAGCTCGTTTTACCATATATTTTCAAAATTGAAAATTTTTTAATACTTAGAAGTAGTTAAACATTTGTCAACAATTTAGCTCTAAATGTTGTGAATTGTCTAATTAAGGTTTTTAATTTCATTAATTTATATATATTCAGTACAAAATAATTTTAATCTTACAAATATTTTCTTAAATTTGAATAATTATTTCTATGCCAGTCTATAATTTACTTTTAGAAGTTAACTTTCGATAGTAAAAATCAGTTCATAAAACATTTTCCCAAAACAGAGAAATAAAATATGAATTTTTAATAAACAACATAGTTATCTACATCCTATTTTATATTAAGAGATATATTTAAATATATTTACATAATCTTTGACTGCCATTTTCAGATAAAAGATAAAAACAGGTGGTAATATTCTTTGTATTTTCTCAGAAATTTAATACCTTCTCGCATGAGGTATTTTGAACTTTCTCATTTCATGTTGTTAACAACAATTGATTAATCATTAAAGTCTCAAGTCGACGTTAAATTCTTCACTGATATACAAATTTTATTTTTTTATTGATTTAGATAAAAAAATTGAATTTAAATATTGCTAATATATATATATATATATATATATATATATATATATATATATATATATATATATATATATATATATATATATATATATATATATATATATATATATAATGTTATTAAATAGTACTTTTTCACTCTGATGAATATATTAATTTTTAAACGCATATAATGTTATTCAAGTTATTCAATTAATATGTAATGAGTATAAAATTTACATCCCAATTTAATAATTTATAATTAAGCTATTTACAAGGAATTAATAAGATTTTAAATTAGTTTAAATGTCTTTAAAATTTCTATATTTTATCCTTCGATATAACTAACTATTTCAAATCCATATACGTGTATGCTATTTGATATCAGTTAACAATTATGTTTGAAATTGAAAAATAATGCAGTAAATGAAGATTTTAGACCATAACAAGTTTATGCTAGTGATTAGTATCTAAATTTGATAAAGAATTCTCAAATATCCTTAATCCAATATACATACATATATATATTTTAATATAAGGCAAAAAATATATTAAAGTAATAAACACAATAATAAAAATACAATATCATAAAATTTGAACAACAATACATTACAGGAAATCTAGCCAACGTAAATATATATATATATATATATATATATATATATATATATATATATATATATATATATATATATATATATATATATATATATATATATATATATATATATATGTATATAGTTAAAATATTTTTACTATAAAAATATTTATATATTTATCAGATTATTAAAATATGCATAGGTAAATAACATTTTAGGCAGTGCAAATCCTATTTAAATAAATATATCTATGATAAGTGATTCATATATCTAAGTATATATTCACATTCATACATTCACGCGTTAAATACTTTTCTACAGTCATTCCTTGCTTGTCAATTAAACGTTCGTTGCCCTAAATCATAATGGGATCATAATCTAAAGATTTGTAGGGAATAACCTAAAATTTTGAAAATTTTATAAAATATCAGCAAATAGAAAATTATTTTGTACAAAAAACGTGTAACATTGCAAGAAATAATTATATTAATTTTTCCGCTAAATAATTTTTTAAATTCCAGAATAAAATTCTCATACAGTTATAATGGTTTCTATGGCTAGGGACAGTTTGCATATCATTGTGCGTAAAAAAGATAGAAAATTATCAAGACAAAATTATATAGATAAATTTATAAATCGTATAAATTTGTTGAATATTACAAATTTCATACTCTAAAAAATATCATTTGATAATTATAATTTCTATTTTTAATTTTATTAATATCTCTATAATTAGGCATTCTTAAGTAATAAATAATTTTGCAAAAAAATAAAAGTTTTTACTTAAAATCATTCCGTCAACACCAAAATAAAATCGCATATCTGCCATAATAAAGTAAACGGCTTCAATACGTATTTAAAAAAGTCATTGAAATAAATCTGGATTAAATTGCCACTAAAATATATGAAATGTACTTTTTAATACGAATCTTATTAAATATATTTCTTTTAAAATAGTCGTTCATATTCATAAGGAAATACCCCCTTTCTCAAAAACATTTAAAGAAGATATATACTATTAGATTCCTAAATTTTCAATTATCATTAAATTAAAATTACGATTTTAAGCTTATACAAATTTTATTTTATACTTTATATTTCCTTATCAAATATTTTGACTGTTTTATCTTAGAAAGATTTTTATCTCTTACTATGAATATTTCAATTGTTGATGTAATATTCAATTTAAAATTCATATTCAGTACAAATTTACATTATTTAGTTTAATATTTAATAATAAAAGTTTAAATTTTAAATTTAAAAGTTTTCCAAATATTTATTATGGTGGTTTGGCTTAAAAATTTAATAAGTTACACTGAAAAAGTAAATATTAAATATTTGACAAATTGAATAGTACTATCAATAAAATGTATAAGCATTTATTTTGAGTTTCAAATATTCTCTGTTTAAAAATACAGAGTTATTAAAGCTTCTATGAAGAGTGTAATGTAATTTTAAATCAATAATATCATTTTTTTAATTTATTTCATATTTTTTCAAAAATATAATTTCCATAATTGTTCATTATAATTAAATATTATATGTTTCGAAGGAAAAGCTTAGTCAGAATAAAATATCTTAAGTACTGTTAATATCACTTTTAATTTCAATATTTTTAAGCATTTTATAAGTCTCTTTTATATTTTAGAGTAATACATTTCTTTTTCTAAGACAATTTCTCAACTGATTTCCATAAGTAATTTTCAAATAAATTTGTTAATTTTTATTTTAGTTGTTCGGTAAAATTATTATTACTTTTCTAAAGTAAAAAATGAAAGGAAATTATTAATATAATATGCATAAAATTCCAATTTATTAAAAAATCAAAACTAAACTTGTCAATAAATATAACATCAGAAAAAATAGACTATGATAAATTAATTTTATTAGCTTTCATAGTTCAAAAATTTAAATGTCTAATGATTTAATGCAAAAACCAGCTATTAAAGTCATATAAAACGTTACTTCGGGACAACAATTGCAGCAAAATATCAAGAGATTAGTTGAAAATCTGACTTAATGTAATTTACTTGCTTCATTTGAAATGCTTTCATTTTATAAAGTTTATCTTTCTATTATTTTAATGTTTATATGGACTTGTATTACACAAATACAATAAGCTACGTATTGAGTATAGTAAAAAATGCAAAGCAATTGCAGAAATATTTTGTAACTGCTTTTAAAAGTAATACATGAATAGTACATAACGCCAGTTCAAGTTACCAAATAAAGTCTGATAAAGATAGAAATGTAAAAGTAAATCTGAAATTTCAGTGGAGAATTACGAGATATTATATGTTTATTATCAGCCAGTGGATTTGTAAAGAACTTCACCAAAAAAACAGTGAAAAGAAAGTTTTCAATAAAATTTTTTTTAAATCTCGGAAAAAGTATTAAAAAACAAATGTGAGTTTTAGCTTTGAGTTCTTAAAGAAATTGATTATACCATGATCAAGGAATTAGTATCTTTCTACGTAAAACAGTTTGAGGATTTATAATTTTTCAATCATGATGCATAACAGTCACAAAATAATTCATATCAGACAGTTATAAATATCACAAAATGTGATACCTAATTGCTTACAGAAAAAAAATAAAAAATACATCTAGAAAATCAAATGTAACATTTTATATAAATGCATGAATATATTGAATACAGAATTTTTTCGAACATTTTCAGGGTCGGCTCAAAAAAGGATGTTTTCATTATCCAAAACATTAAGAACATTGTGTGAATCCTGCCGATTCAACATAAACACCAAATTAACCACATGCAGCAAATAATTTGGTTGTGACTCAAAAAGCATATAAAATCCGTATGATTATTTAATCAGCTATTAAAGACAAATAATACGTTTCTGCGGGACAACAAAAGCAACAATATCTGCAAAATATCAAGAGATTAGTTGAAAATCGGACTTAATGTAATTTACTTGCTTCATTTGAAATTTCTATTTGCATCATGTTACAAAACTGGTCAAAGACACGTCCCTAACCATAGGCTGTCAAGTTTCCACCGTCTGCCTGATAGTTATATTGTAAAATCTTCTGACAATCACTTATTCTTATAGATACAAAATATTTTGTCAATTGTATGTTTATACAAAGTTAATAAAATCGAAAATTAGTTCACGACTTCATAGGGGCAAAAATTACTTTGATGAATATTTTATTCTTTGTTCTCAATTACTGAATTTATGTTTTATAATTTACTACGAATGTTAACACACATACGTATGTATATATAAAGAAAACATAATTTTAATCCCATAAAATGTTTAAAAGTGTCATAGGATAAACATTTATTATTAATAGAAATAAAGGATAAACATTTTTAAGTACATAGTTAAATAAATGATATTTATTTATATGAATAACTCAGTTAAAATAGATTAAAAATCCATAAATTAATAATGTAAATTGTTCATATTTTTTGTTTCGATAGATGCGAGTAAATTAATGAAAAACTTTTAAATTAATAGTTTAATTAATTTTTAATAATTGTTATTATACCAAATGCAGTCTATGGCAATGAATATTAGCTTGTCAAGAGAATTTTCGGGAGGTCAATCACTATTAAATGTTTTTGGTGAATATCATATTTTATATTAATGTTCTCAAATTATTTCCTTTGTAAAGGTCTGCTTAATGGAAAAACATGCTTTTTATAATAAGTGAATTTTCCACACTGAATCCTGTGTTTGATGTGATTACAGAATTTTTTATATGTCGTGTTGCTGTGGCTTATCCTCTTCAACGCGCTGACATTCATCTGATCAACTCCAATAAATTGTTGACACTCAGAAAGTTGATGACTAGCATAGGATAATGAGATTTTTTCTGCTGAATTTAGATCCCAACTTAGCAGCAAATTTAAATCAACAGAAAAAAAGATATTTTCTATGAATAATATGAAAATGTTTTCTGTGAATAATGAAATATTTTATATTCCTTTTTGAAAGTCATGTGAAATATGAATATATATTGAAATTTTAACTGAAAATGGCAAGTTTTGTTTTTGCTGTTTCTTATATTCTTCACTCAGATTCTTTTTTTTATCATAAATAGATACCACTACATTCAGTTAACTACTTTTTTTGATTACCTTTTTTATTTGTGCTAAATTTTAAGTGTTTTTTAAATTTGTTTGAAGGTGACAGGAGCAATTCATTTGTGTATCGTTTTTATCCTTTAGAATCTTTATACTAATGAATAAGGAATTCTTCCTCTTATACACTATTCCTCGGAGATGAGGAACAAATATTCATTTCTATTTTTTCAATATTTTTATTGATTTGCAATATTTCTGTTCTGATTTCCAATTCACATTTATTCTCTTTTTATTCCACTGAATATTTTAATTTGAATTCTAAAATATTCATTTTGGCATTTTACTGAAATCTTTTTTTAAAATTTTCTAATTGCTTTGTGTTTTCAATTACTTTACTAAACATTTATAGGGAAAGATATTTTTCAGTTAATTTTACTTTATTATTGTTTTGATCTTGCTTTAAAAGCATATATTTATTTTATTTTTAATTTTAAATTATTTACATAATTTACGATAAAATAATCTTCTTATGTCGTATATATGTTATTTAAAGCCGACTGGTTGTGAGTGGTCAGTGTTCCTGACTACTAGGCTGTTGGTCGCGGATTCGAATCCCTGTCCGGCCATGGATATTTTTTCTCTCTTTGTTTCTCTGTCCGTTCATTTGAGATAATGTATGAATGTGACCCATCTTATAAAAAGGTTTGTGGTGGTATGGCGTGAGTAACGCTACACGTCGCCGTACTTGGTCCACAGGTACCCACCGGGTAACGACAAATGAGTAGCAGTTTCCCAGCCGGTTGGGGTTTAGAGTTAGTAAATCAGAACCCACGGTTATTAAAAAAGGAATTTTATTTAAATAACATTTTATTAATGTTTATTACTTAAGTAACGTAATTTAAGTAATTGATTTTATATAAAAATGTTTAATCAGATTGAAACAAATATGGCTTTATGTTGATGAAAATATCGCGAACATTATTTTTTCAAATCATACTCCAATATCCATACATACTAAATACATCAATTTATTTTTAAGATAAGGGTAACAACATACTATAAGGACAAGACATTTTTAATTTAATTTTACATAAATATATATTATTATTTAAAAGCACACATTTTCTAATATTTATTTAATGTATTTTAGGAGATTTTATTTTAATGATTATTTCTCTATAAGCCTGTGCAAATATGAATGTAATCATAATAAAACATACGAACATTTTGGAAATGAGCAAAACAATTTTATTGCATTAATAATTTCATAGTTTCATATGCACAATCGTATATGTTTTTCAAAGATTACAGTTGTACATTTTATTTATTCGCTCAATATCAGATGCGGTCATACCATCCTTCTCATATGTTTCGCGAAGCTTATGTCCGTTTTTAGCCACCATAGTTGTGTCTCCAGTAACTTTGGCGAAAGCTGTGTTCCCGTAGATCATTATGGACTCATAATCAAATTTATTGAAAAGAATATTTTCTTGCGGTTTTCGTTTGGCAAAATTGAACTGGCTTTCTAAAATAGGAAGTTTATTTCGTCAAACAAATAATTAAACGCTTACAGGAAATACTATAAGCTAGGAGCATAGAATTTGAAAAAACCGTTTTGTAAAGCAAAAACTTTATGTTTTGATATAATAAAATTTATTACAAAATTTTCTATATATTTATTTAACAAAAACCCTAGTTTTTGATTTAAAATACAATAAATTTTAAGCTTAAAATTTTAAGATAACTCAATGATTGTATTAGCTATTTCTATTTAAATGAAAGATAGCACTTTGAGTATAAATAGCTTACGGATAAATATTAATTTTCTATGTAATGTTTACTTTATCCATTTAATAAAAATTTTATTTATTTCGCTTTCATCATAAATAACCAAAAATAATAATAGTTTTAATCTCCAATTAAATGTCATGAGCTATGTGTGCATCATGCATAAAATGCATTTTAAATATAATTTATCATTTTTAAAACTCAAAAAACTAAATTTAAATTGGAATCTAAGTTCTCAATGTGAAAGACCAACTTTCATTTAAAAATACTCAAATACTTAAACTTAATGATTAAGGTAGATATTTCCAACATATTTTGTTATTAAATTGAAATATTTATGTGGGTAATCATATGTACATGTATGCAAAGTATAAATAGGAAATTTTGTGATTCAAAATGTAACATAACAAAATGATCTAGAAAAGCTAATGAAAGTACGTGTCCTGTATAAAACACCTTCTGTTATATAGCATTTATTATGAGAAAAATTTAAAAATATGACTTAAAAAATGTATAGATGCTAAAAGTTACTGGCCGATATTCAAAGATTTTAAAGACAGTTTTTAGCGGTTTTTAGTCGATAAAAATTCAATGTAAGATATTTATGGCTATAGCAGATGCTGGTTCGTTGGAAGATAGTGGAAAAATAACTATCGATGTCACTATGTTTGATATATTTTCAATTTTATTTAACTTATAAGAAAATATTTAGAATTAGAATCGTTAGTGAATGATTTTTATATTAACCTGAGAATGTGAGAAAAAAGACTGTAAAGAGAAAATAGAATAAAAAAAGATGCGTTGTACTTTTAAATTAGTTACCAAATACTTCATTGGTCAGAAAACGAAATAATATATATTATTGATATATTAAGTAGAAACGTAAAACTTTTTAAAGAACAAACAATGCACACTTTAAAAATAAAAATTTTTTCTAATATAAAGCAATATCTGTATAAGATTCAACGAATATACAATGTCTTTTTTGTCTTTTTCGATATTTATATTTAACATACTAAACGTACTACATCAGTAGCATTCCGAAAAATTTATTCAATTAAAAATAATTATCTTTTTCTGTTTTCTGAGATTTTGAAATCAAACTCATATTTCAAATCTGAAGAATGACGAAACACAAATTTTAAAGTTTAAGAACTATTTGTCTTAGAAATAACATTAAAGGAACTAATAATTTTTTTACTTAATTAATTTTTTTCACCTATGAGTGTGTTTCAGAACAAAGATCGAATCACAGATTCACAAAAGATTTAGATTAAAATAATATTTCAGAAACTATTTAACATTGAGTAACAAAACATTACAATCTTTATCTAATATAACTCTCCAATCAAAAATGATACATAATTTTTTTTTTAAATTCTGTGGATTATCTTTAAAATACTAATTGTTCAACTATTAAATATTGAAAGTTATTTGTTAAATAGTAACTCATCAACAAAATTGTAAAGAAAATTATTGCTTAGAAAATTTATATATATATATATATATATATATATATATATATATATATATATATATATATATATATATATATATATATATATATATATATATATATATATATATATATATATATATATATATATATATATATATATATATATATATATATATATATATATATATATATATATATATATATATATATATATATATATATATATATATATATATATATATATATATATATATATATATATATATATATATATATATATATATATTAACTATGTGTGTATAGAAAAATGCATAAATAAGGACTTAACTATTTTAAAAAAGAAATTACTTTGCATTTCAATATCTTCCTTACAACTAACTATCAGTTGTAATAATCCACTACACTATTAATTATTACTTTATTCGTAATAATGTAAAAAGTTTCTTTATTTGCCAGTGACAAGATTTTCCTTAAAATGTTAATACATATTTTAATAATTCTTGATTTAGCTTAATATTTGGAATTTGTTTCATACCTACTTTTGGGGGTGGATACTTTTAAAACATTTAGGTGTAAAATAACAGTAAGCCAAATGATATCTGTAAAAGAGCTCACCTGGATCAACTTTATCCCAATATATTGTTATGTAATCGTCTCTATCATATCTATTATGCTCATGGAAAAGTCCAAGAGCGTGGCCCAGCTCATGAACAATGGTTCCTACGGACCAGCAGTAATCACTAAGTGACATAAGTTGCTCTCCACCTTGCCTTCCAACGTAAGAGTTGCACCTAAATACACAATAAAAGTCATCACAAATATATTTTATATAAACCATATATATATATATATATATATATATATATATATATATATATATATATATATATATATATATATATATATATATATATATATATATATATATATATATATATATATATATATATATATATATATATATATATTATAATAAATATATATAATAACTGCAAATGATTTTTATCTATCCTCCTTAAGCCAGTTCAACACAATATGTATAATAATAGGTTTTACTTGTGTGTAATTATTTTAATTTTTTAAACTCGCATATTACGATACTTCACGAAATTTTATTTTTGTAATGTTGATTTTTTTTCCTTGAAAGTTAAATGCCACAACTAATTGCTAGTTCAGAATTATGAATAATTTGAATAAATATTAAATTTTGAAAATATTTGTAAAATGCAAGGTATTTGAAACTATATTATCTAATTTGATATTAAAATATATTATGGGTGATGTCTTAAACTATTATGCATCACTGTTCGCGTTTCCGCTGATGGTTTTCATTATTTGACTACATAGAAAGTTGAGAAGTTATTTTGAGCACAATTTAAACCATTTACTCACCAAGAATTCAAATATTTAGGTATACCAACAATTTCAGAAAAATACCGAATAAAATTAATTTACTTATCATTTTATAAAACAAATTCATTAATAACATATAAAAATAACACAATTCTCATTTATTATATTAAAATATCGTAAAAGTCTTATATTCCTTCATTTAAAGAATTATAATAATTAAAAGAATATGAGCACACATAGAGAAATTATTGAAAAGAACTTTGAACCCAAACAGAAAAAATCGAGTTTAAAATATTTTATCTTAAAATTTTGTACATAAGTATTTTTTAAAAATGTTATAAAAACACTTAGTGTATCAAGTAAGAATATATTATTTATTTATACGGACTTGCAGAAGCATTATATTTAAGAAGAAAAAATTATGTCCTAGTTTTTAATCAATAGTTCAATATAATAATTTATACAAATTTTCTTAGAAAATCAATTCTCACATTGATTTTTTAATAATAAACGTTTCTATTTCCCTATTAGTAAATAGGCTATTTATAAATGAGTAAATAATAAAACACTTTAGTCGTTAATTTTTGTTTTGAATAATTTTAAATTACTTTAAACTGCATGACTTAGACACATTCTACAAAAGCAAATAAAATAAGCAAATGTATTTACAGAAAATATATATATATGAGGGTTAGAAATCACATATATCACATTAGAAAAAATTTAAATTAAATAAATATATTTTCTTTCATACCAAAACAAATGATATAAATAATGAAAAAAGTGACACATTACTAAGATTTTCTTAAAAATATATATAAATCTATTTATTTGTAATATGAAATTCTTGAACAGAACTATTACAACTTTTGTAAATTAATTTAAATCAAGTTTAGTTTTTTCATAATACTTATTTTCTGCTAAAAAGTAATATATTTACAAATTACATTACTTGTGTTCATCAGCATATATTTTTACGTAATCTTTTTCATTAGTCCTTTTAACAAAACGAACACAAGTGTTATCGTGGTAGTTCTTCATGCCCCTCTCAAATAAAAATGTCAAGTTAACTGTAAAAAATAATTCACCAATTATTGATATGCAACAGGTATAAAATGTTTTATATTATGTAAATATGACAAGATGTATTTCTAGAAATATTTCATTTCATAATTTTGTATAATAAATATTAAATAATTTGTTTCAATATAATAAAATTATCTACATTTTATAAGTTTATAAATAAATTTCTTACCCAAATAATCAGCAATTTCGTACGGAACAACTCCATTTGGCCACCTGTACTCATCTCCAATAATTGCATTTCTATCCTGAAATAAATCGTCAATTCAACAAAACATTCAGAGATTTTTTTAACAAGAAAGTACTTAATTAAGAATTGTTACAATTTCATTATTGTATATATTTCTGTATATTGAATGTTAAATTTTGTTAAAATTATTGATGTCTTGAATTTTCATTAGATAAAATAAAATATACCTAGTATAATATAAGTAACAACAATTCTTAAAGATTTATTTTTGTACTTGTTATGTTGATTTGATTAAAATATACACAACTTATAATCAGGTTTTAGAACTATTATAAGCACACATCCACAATGGAGAAATAATCGAATACTTGAATAATAAATTGGCATTCATTGCACTGTTCTTCTCCTACCTTTCTGCAAGAAGCTGAATTTGTGAAAATTCTCAATAGTAATCAAAAACCCTTATTTTGATTGAATTATTTATATAACTTGTTTTATAAAAGGCAGAGTTATACGGTTTCGGGTTTATTAACATATACAGACTGAAACAAGAAGAAATTTGAAACAACTGTAGCATCTCCTATAAATTTGTGTTTTGCATTTAATAAGCAATAAATTATGTTTATTATAAAGGATGGATTAACAACTACAATTAAAAAAGTTTATTCGTGCTAATGGTTTTTAAATTCCTATTCAATAATTTATGCAAACTTTTTATTAAACACTTAAATAAAGTTTTAATTTAAGCATTTTGTCAATATAAATATATGCTTCTTAGAATGAAGAACGTATCTATTTAATTATTGTTTTCGTCTTCCTAAGTTCATGTATTTTTCAAATCAATAATATAAGGATTGCTTATGAAAAAAATAATTTTCAATGATATGGTAGAATTTTAATAAAAGTTATTAAAATAAGTTTTTTTCTATCAAATTGCTATACAGAAAATCACGAATAAAGTTAATGTGTATCATTTTGAGATGTCTTTATTAAACAGTAGCCTGATTAATTATATTGATAATGATATTTAAAATTCGATAAAGTATGTGTACATATAATATAGAGTGTGGCTTCTAAATATAATAAGTGCCATTTTCACAGAAGCATTAACATTTGTTTATCGTGCTGTTTGTGAAGCGTATAACATTGTCTTCCTTCTGCTCCATTCTCTTTTTGAGTAACTTATTAAAATAGAGCCTTTAACCAGTAAAATATTGCAAATGTTCAAGAGCTTCATAAGAAACTTTTTACAGTATGAAAATGATTAACAGATAGGCAATAATTATTAATGGTAATACGACATATTTTATTTAAGTAGATAATATACTTACAGCATACTTGTCAATGCCGAGAATATCACCTTCAAACAAATCAGGATCCTCAAGTGCCTTTCTAAGTTCTGAAAATTATGTATAAGGAAATTTTTGAACTTTCTAAACAAATATGTTATCCAGCCTTCTCAATATTTTCATAGTTTTTTATACAAATTCATAATTTACATAATATATATGTATCCTTTGTCATTATATTGATAATAATAATTTAATTCTTTTTTAATAACTCAATTAAGATAAATAAAATAATAATATTTAAAAAAATAAACATTTTGTATTAACAGTTCAAAGAATATATTGAAGCAATTCAGGAAATTATTCTTACAGAACAAACTATATTATATTTTGGTTACTGTAAAGCGACGTAATAATTCAGCAAATCAGTTTTTCTGTGTGGGGTTAGTATTATATAACATTTAATTATAAGATATGTTAATAAATTCAAATTAGAAATATGAAAAAAGAGTTTATCCAATTTGTATACTAAATCATTACTCATTAATTTTTATTTTTACTATATTTATCACACGCAATGAAAATATCAAAAATTTTCATCTGAAGTAAAATCTATAGTAATCTAATATTTTTTATACATATAAGTTTAATTTACATTAATATAATTTTAGTTAAATTTTTAATAGGATGAAAAAATATATATTTGTACATTTGAATTGTAAACAATACAATTATTTTACTGAAAAATTTTTAAATGTACATAAAACCAAATAAGCTAAAATGAATTATCTATTTTATAATTTCTATATTATGTAGTTAAGATCAATATATTTTGATCTATTTAAAAATTATATATTTTTCTTCTAAATAGAAGTGAAAAGAATAATTTGGAAGAAGTATGTAAAGCTGTTTCACTTAATTTGTTTAATCTACAAAGGCTAAAAAGCCATTATTTAGAACTGATATATAATATTTATAACTTCTTTTTAAAAACTGATAAAGTAATAATTATTTTTAAATATATTAGAAATTATTCATAATAAAAACAACGTAATTTTTGAAATTGATGAGTAAGAAATTTATTGTCGTTCATTTATTATGCTATCAGCAAAACCTGTTAAGACAAAACTTTAAAATTTATTCAAATTCATATAAATTACTTACATTTATTTAAGATATTTGTAATTTTATTTTTAATTTTTAAAACTGTATGCCCATGAAGTTTATATTATTCAAAACTGTTCCTTTTTAATAACGTTATTTTTTATTGAAATGCTTTGTAACCGTTAAATATATTTGATAATTATTTTTTAAGATTTTTTTAAATAGTTTCTAAAAAATCCTTTAATAATTGGTAAAATACTGTGATTGATTTGAAGGATAATTGAGAGCGAATATTTTCATGGATATGCAGTAAGGTGAAATCACAAGATACTGTTTTAAATGTTTAATTGAAATCAAAATCATGATGCAACAAAGTAAACTTAAATTATAAACATTTTTCTTTCTTTCATTGAAATAATTTTTGTCAACAGAAAAATTGGGAAAAGAATATACGATTAAATTTAATTTAAATTTTGGAAACTCTAATATAAAAACATTGCTGTGCAATAAAGATTAGGAAATTTTGTATCTTTTCAAATATATAATAAGTTATTGAAATTATAAGACTCATGACAATTTTTAGTAGCAAAAATATTTTTCAAGCAATTTTAATAATTTGTGAAAAGTAAAAATTCTTTGCAAGTTAACAACAAAAACCAAACAATCAACAGTGTATTTATTTATTATGAATAATAATACTATAATATAAATGCTGTAAAAAAAGGTGTGAACATTTTAACTAAAATTATTTATAATTTAAGAACTCGTTTGATATTCAATGCATATTGCAGATATTCAAATATTATAACTAATTTATTCACCTCAATATTCAAGCTATAATAATAAAATGTATCTTATTGATTTAATAAGAATATGTCAGTATCAGTTTTGCCTAAAGTGTCTTTAAATACAAAATATTTGAAGACTTAAACAAGAATTTAGCAATACTTATTTTAATATACATTGTAATGGATAAAGCATTTTAAATTTCTTGAAACGTTTGAATTGGATGAATTTACAAGTTATTTCATTATATTATTTAACTAAAGTATATATATATATATATATATATATATATATATATATATATATATATATATATATATATATATATATATATATATATATATATATATATATATATATATATACATGTTATTATAAAATTTCAGAAATTAACTTATTTGATCATTACACTATTTTAAAGATTTGCTATTTGTATAATGTTTTCTTGATTCTCTAAAAAAGACTAATTAAAGTAATAAAATTTAATTAAATTCCATATGTCAATTAAAAATATATTACTATATAAACGTTTGCATTGGATTAATTTAAAAGTTATTTCCATATATTATTTACCTAAAGTATATATATATATATGCTATTGTAAAATTTCAGAAATGAACTTATTTGATTATTACACTATTTTCAAAGATTTGCTATTTGTATAATATTTTCTTGATTCTCGATAAAAAAGACTAATTAAAGTAATAAAATTTAATTAAATTTCATATGTTAATTAAAAATATATTACTTTCGCGATAATCTGCAAGAGCAGGGGCAAGCAAAACAGCAAAGATCAAGAGGACCTTCATCTTGGAACTTTGGAGGCAACGCTGGAATACCCTTCTTCGAAAAACTTTCGATTTAAAAAGGTACCCTTATCATACCCTAAAGTTCATCATATGTTCAATTCGCATGCTTGATCAAAGATTATTAAATAGCATTTAAATTTATCTACCTTTAAAGAAAAGAAAATGAAAACTGATAGTTAACTTCGAAGAGTTTTAAAAACGGTTTGTTAAAGAATTTATCATAAGCATCTAATGACGGCTGGTTGATTTCAACTTGATATCTTTGTCAAGAACATTTTAATAAATACAACTAATATGCAATAAACATAATTTAAATTTTCATTTGCATACCGCTTAGATCAGAATTAGAATTGCAGAAATTATAACTAAAATAGTTTTTTGAAAAAGATACGTGTATTAAAATAATATAGTTTTCTCAAATTTATTGTTCATGCCTTTAAAATAGAATTTTAAATCAAAGTAACCCCTAATCTTACTATCATAAAAATATAAATTCTATTATCAATATTCAAAATTGCAATTTTTTTTAAAAATTTAAAATAAAATAAAATTTATCATGCTTGAAATGAATTATTATTATAAAGGAAAAGACAGTTAAAAAATAGTGAAATATAACTTAATAAGTATACGTCTATATCAGTACATTTGTTGCGCTAACCATCAAAAAATATACAATGAATTACAAGCATAATTAAGATTGTAAAGTACATTAGGCAAATGTGATATATATAAAATTAATAATTTTCAATAATTTAAATAAATTTCAGGTATGGCACACTATGCGCAAATTATAAAAGTCACAAAAATTAGCCTATGTGTCAAGAAGTTAAATACATTTTGTGAATAAATTATTATTTTATACAAGAATATTCAGTTGTGTTTTTATAATGTTAATATACCAATATAAAAATTTTAAGATTACGTTCATGATTAAAAGTTTACTATTTTAAAATACATATTCGTTAAAAATACTTGTAATGCTAACCACACATTTCCCACGTAACAAATAAAATTTTTATCTATAATTTAGAAATGCAAAGCACTTATTCTTTATTATTGTGTTCACGTTTTCACAAAATATTAAAATATGAAGCATGAAAGAACTGGTACAAAATTTCGAATTTTTTAACGATAGATTATATCAAAAATTCATTAGAAAACCATTTTAACGTTTCTTAATTTATCAAATCTCTTCCTTTTTATTTTATAATCCTTTTACCTTTATAGACTCATAAGTTTCACCTTAAAAATGAAAAATAAATGCATTCTGTGTACTTTAAACTACTTCTGCAGAGAAAGCTTTCAGACAGTAATATTAAAATAATATAAACTGCTCAAATTAATAAAAATATGCTGTAAGAGTTGTATGATTGTATTATATAACTGTTTAGACGATTATTTTCCTGTAAAGGAAGAAGAATGTCCCAAATGTAAACTATTCTTTTTTTCTAATTTCGAAGTATGCGTATGTTGAGTTATGTGTCAAAAATAATGTTCTCGCCCCAAAGAAAGAAATTTAATATTCAATTTACTGAATAATTTAGCGGGAAACAATGATAGAGATGAAAAGGTTTGTTAATGTTACTATGATATCACAAAGATGTCATTTAAACGAATCAGAAACTTGGCAATTTATTGGTGAGAAGATTTAAAAATAAGTCAAAGTAACAGAGGTGATTACATCTTTCAGAAGTACGATTTATCAGAACTTGTATTCCTATCTTGAAGACAATTCAAACCAAAGCTCAAGACATTGTATTAGGCATGCATAAACACGCAACACAAATGTTTGATGACTCAAAATAGTGAGGCACGCGAGTTAATGCATTTAACAATGATGGTTCGGAACGTCGAATTGGAAACTTCATCAACTACACCTGCATTCAGATAACAAGACAATAGTTTCTCTTGGAAGTTTTCAGAACCAGTCTCAAAATTGTAGTTCGACAGGACAAATGCTATGTATTCCATTAACAGCAAGACATCGTGATCCTTGCATGGAGTGTGCAGCAGATCTTGTGAGCTAGAGAAAAAAATGACTGACACAATGTTCTTTTCTCTGATGCTTCATGTTTCTTAGGTTATCCTAATAAGTGTTTTCATCAGAAGTGAACATGCACAGGAAACAATTTTGCATTTCTGAAAAGAGGAAAAGAAGTGTTACATTCAGTACTTTAGAAGTGAGGGTATATTGATGGTTGCATTATTATTTATATCACTCAAAATGAAGCTCTGATTGGTTAGAAATATAAGAATGATGTTTTCAAACCTATTGTAATATTTTATGCTGCAAAAATAGAAGTTAATTTAATGGATATCGTGTGTCATATCGTGCTGACTTGATGGAAGTATTCTATTTTAGGGAATACATTACACAAGTGTTCTCTAGACGTAAACTTAATGCAGTAGGCATAGAAAATTCGAAACAAGAAAGTTTTTGGTCAATGACCACTTTTTTAATCCCTTCAAGAATTAGAAGAAATTTTTTGGTATAAATGTACAAAATGATTGCTTAGATGATAGTGAAGAATATAATTTGTTTCATTATAAATCATGAAATATTTGAAAATTTTTTCATATGTTAAACCATTTAAAGCAACCAATTAAACACGGGTAAAATACGTTAGAAATAATTATATATTTCACTTTTTAGTTGGAAATTTATAATTATTGTTTTAAGAGATGAGGCTTAGCGTTGACCTAACGTTTCCTCTTTTTAAACTAAAATTACTTATTTTGTGAAATGAAAAGAGATTAATTTTCACTATATTTCATCGCCTTTTTATCACGGAATAAAGCATTGAATAGCACTATTTTAACATCAAAATTTTCTTTCCTTAAGAAAAGACATTTACACATTTTGGGTCGCATTCACAGTCAAAAAGAATTCTTAAGAGCAATTGGAAAACTCTCCAACAATTCATGTCCTAGAAGCGTTGATGCAAAATATAAAAATAATGTCAATCTCACGCTGTTAAGTAGTGATTTATTCATACTAAAAACTATTTCTACAAATAGCTTGTATCTAATACTAGGTCATGGAATATTCAAAAAGAATATAATTAATAATACATAATAAACAACATGGTAAGTTAAACTGCTGTAAGAATTTGTTAAAAAAAATAGCCATGTTTGTACAGTAAATTTTTGATACATTATGAAGTGTATTCAAAATTACCAAAGAGAAAAATTAATTAGCACTCACTCAAATAGATATTTATGTAAAAAGTGGAAATTTCATATTACACTTCCAGTGTTCTACGCTATCAAGGATCAAACTAATAGTTTTTATAATAAAGAATATGGTTTTTCTAGAAAGATGTGCTTAACCTAGAAGATATATAAAAGTACAATCAGGCAATACGTTATAAATTGAGAAATTCTGATTTCAAAACATCAATCAAGTTTACAAGCAAGGTATGTATGTATTCTGGTTTTAAAAAATCTAAGACAAGGGAATGTCTGAGCACATCAAAAGCATTCTGACGAGTGTACTTTTGCATATATTCTCAGTATATAAACTTTGTTGAAAAGATTCAATTTTATATGAAAGTTATTATTATTTGAACTTATCAAAAATATAGTTAAATAAATTAAAAAAATATTTTAACATAAGATATAGGATCATATACAACATATAACCAGTAAAGTTTATGCTTTATATCGATATTTGATTACAATCGTGCTTATAACTGTATTTTATATGAAATAATATGAATATAATTTTAAAACTCAGAAAAATGAACATTAAAAACACCTAAGTATAGAATTACGATGACAAGAACTACTTTAATTTTAAAATATGATTTTACTGGGTAAATTACTATTTCTTAGATTTTTTTTCCTGTTCTAAAAATGATTTTCTTATCATGAACTTAAAATCATCAGTTGTTTTATTCTAATACTTACAAATAAAGTATAAAAATTTGTAAATTTATCAATGCTATGATAAAAAGTAGAAATAATAAAATTTATTCCAAAAACATTTAAAAAACACATAATTTTTTTATTATTCAAGACAATTTATTTCCCATGACAAAGATATTTTGGATAATGTTACTAATAGAATAGATCTATTATTATCGGAGCTGTCTTAAGGCGCATAATTCAATCAAGTATCGAGATTGGTATCTTAGATTAAGAAATTATTTTTTGTTTCAAATGCAGCAGGGGAAAGCGAACACAGTTCTATCGCCAGGAAAGTGGAAACAGAGAAAAATACAAAACAAAGAGTTAACAAGAAGACAGAAAATATGTACAGAGTTATGGCCTAAGGCCGATAAGAAGTTCTCTAGCCTCCCAATACCGGGAGTAGATACAATTTTTTTTCAAAGCGGGACATAGTTGGAGGTGGTCTGCAGTCATCCTGATAGCCGCTGCAGAGGGGACAGGCAGGGCTACTGGCAATCTTGAGATTGTAGAGATGTGCATTAAGGCAGTCGTGCAATGTCAGATGGAACGCAGCAACAGCTCTGTGCCTAGGGTAGACCGGAAGATTACGGATAGCTGTGCTCCAGGCTTTATTTTTTATACTTTCTTCTAAGTTGGAAGCATGTGAGTTTTTTAAGGCAAGTTTAATTTTTGAAACGGCTGATCTATAGCAAATTGCCTCATAGAGGGTTTGCATGATAGTGCATCCCTTTTTGGCCAACCTGTCTGCGGCTTCGTTTCCAGGGATGCCACAGTGTGATGGTATCCACTGTAGGACTACTAATTTTCCCCTTTCCTGGAGACTCCGAAAAAGGGAACGGCACTGTTGGATAGTAGCAGAATCAGGGGCCTGCTAGCAGTTAGCTATTGAGAGGATCGCCGCTTGAGAGCCAGAAAAGATAGCAGCCCGATCAAAAAGAGATTGTTGGGCATTAAAAATCTGTAGAGTCGTCCTTATTGCTGCAACTTCGCCATCAAACACAGTCTTTGTGGGTCCAAGGGAGAGATAGTGTGAAAAGTGCTCTGAGTGGATGCCGCTTCCCACCTTACCGCAGGCATCCACCTTCGAGCCGTCTGTATATACATGTATCCATTTATTAGGAGGGAAACGTGTATGGATTGTCTCCATAACCGCACCTAATAAGGCCTCAGTACAGTCACATGATTTTAAAACGGGATGGAGTAGGTCTAGCTAGTGAGGGATTTGGTGAACCTTCATTAGATTAGTAGGAGGCATCAAGGGCTCAGCTTGAAACGAGAAGTTGAATCTTAGCATCTCTCACGCCAAGGCCTGCAAGAAGCCCTCTTGAGTCTTTAGAATACATGGGGAGGGGCTAGAGGTAGCCCATTGAAAACTATGTGGCATTCGTAACAGTTTTTTATATAGTTTCGAAGCAGATTTCTTGATATAACATTCAATGTTCATTTCGCCCGAGCTGGCAAGCAAGGCAGAATATGGAGTAGACCTCACTGCTCCATAGACAAGCCGCAAGGCTTGGTCTTGGATTCGTTCCAGTCTGGCAATTTGACTATGGGGAGCCGTTATGAGTGGTGCACTGCAGTAAGTCAAGACCAATTTAATAAAGGTATTATAAGTTGTGTGGAGGGTTGAGGTAGAACATTCCCATCTGACACCTGCCAGACGCTTGAGAAGACGCATTTTTTTCTGTTTTTTCTTTGACATTATCTATGTGTAGTTTCCACGTAAGTTAAGATTAAGAAATTAGAGAGAATAATTTTCTAGATTTTCTAAGTAATGTATAATGTTATTTTTATTTTCCATTATTCAGGAAATTTATTGTGTAAAAAACGTCAAGTTTTTTTAAACCAGTTGACTTAAATAACATTTGATATCAGTATTTTCCTCAAATTTCATTTTTAGAACAAAAGATACATTTAAGAATGATAAATTATTTATGACACATTAAAAATGTGTAACAAACAAGCCCTAAAATGTTAAGGTGATTTGATGGTTCAGAAGAGTTATAAGAACTCTGTTCCCTACTAGTTCTTTACTTGGTTGAACTTAGCCTGCAGTACTGTTATATCAGGCATTCCGAACAGAACATTTTTTGTAGCCATAAAAAAGTTCTATAACATGCTAGGAATAGCAGTCCCAACATTTCGCTATACTTCCTCGACCATAGTAACTAGCACTAGTGACACAGTAATCAATTATCAGCCAATAAACAATCATTTAAAATTAGTTACAAATCTGAATAATGTTTGACCTGGGTTACTCTTGGCACAGAATGTACTCAAAAATAGAGTACATTCTGTGGCAAGAATAGCCGTACAGACAGTTCAAAGTTAATATTGTTTAAACGGAAACAACAGTATGATGGTCCAGAATTAGTGTAAAACTATGGTCCTTAAGGCATTAAAAATATAAAGACTGTTTTTTGCAAATCGTATATCGTGAAATAAGATCAAAGAATACAACTCGTAACGCTTAATAATATCACTCTAAGTATTACGACTGTATGAAAAGTTTATTCACTTTCGTAATATAAATCCATGTTAGTAACATGATTTATATACGATCTTCCATCAGAACCAGTAATGTTTAGTTCAGTAGTTAATACGTTTGAATCTCACTTTTAGTTTGAATATTTGAAAAGGTTTTAAATACACAACAAATTTTGTTATTAATAGAAAACAAATTTGAAAGCAAATCGGGAACTCAGTAAATCAGAAACAAACCATACCATGATGACATTAAGCAAAAGAACATCATGATTGTAACATAACGCAGTGAGGTTCTCGTTATGATTCTAAGCTACAACCTTCTATCATGAAGGTGTCATCTTCAGGATATTTCACTAACACAAAAATTAAGATTTATAATATTTTTTTAGTTATTTTGATTTTATTATTTAAGCTAATAAAATTCTCAAATTCTTTTCCAGAGTAAAAATCTTCCTGGAAAATTAATATCATTTTTTTAAATATTCGCATTTTTTAATATTCTATTTATATATCAATTTGTGTGCAGTGGTACAGTATTACAGATTTAATAAAATTACCTTTGTTTGCGATAGTGTGTTTAACATTCTGTGACTTGAATAAATAAACTTCAAAGATTGTCCAAAAAGTAGGCATAAGTTTTAAACGATACACTTAAATATAAATACATAACAGATATTTAAGATTGCAAATTTTGCTTTATACAAACATTGCATTTTTTAAATCTCGTATTTTAAAATTGGTATTACTTATTATAAATTTTAAATCGTAAAATTTACAAAGAAAAGTGAATTTAACTTTTTGGTTTTATTTTGCAGCTGGTTTTCAAAATAGAGAAAAATGCTAGGTTTACCAAGAGGCATGAAGTTTTTGAAACAATAACTCGAGAACGAATAAATATATGCAATCAAACTAATTTCTAGTAAAACTATGCAGATGATCATTTTACTGGTTTTTTTTTCAATTATCATGCTGAAAACGTAAATGACAGACATTTTGAAAAGCTAAATTTGAGCTTAACATTATTCAAAGCAACTTTATTCATTCACTGGCAACCCTAAGATAGAAAACAGCAGAATATTTATAGTTTTACCCTTTGAAAAATCAAATTCATCTTAATAGCATTATATAATATAAATGATATCAATTTGTCACAGGAAAACGTTCAAGAGTTTTCTACCATATTTATTATAGTTAAATTGTTTCACAGCGAAACTTAATACAGTAAATATCAAAAACTGGAAGTCTGAGAGTGTAAAAAGGCCAAATAATCTTAACAATAGTCAAATATTTTTGGACATGACACCTATATCGAAAAACGACTCCAGCTCAGTCGGAGCTGGAATCGAAGTTGAAAATATATGTCAAAGTTCATTTTGCTAATAAAATGAGTTCTTATATAAAGATAAAACTATTGGTTTGAGAAGCCGTTTTCACATTGATTCAAATCACGATGACAATAGAACAGAAGAATATCCACTTTATGATTAATTTAAATAGGCAAAAAAGATTTAGAATTTTTAAATTTGAAGAATAGCCATCTTTACAAATAATCTTCCTATGAAGCGATTTCTTAAATCTTCATATATAAAAATCCCACGTGTTTGTAATATGTAATTAAGTTAACTTAAAAACATTTCAATTAATCTTTCTAAAATATTTGTTGAAATATTACCAACTACAACTCAACTCTAATAAGAATAGACATTTTGGCTGCGTTTCGAAAATATGTCGATTTTAAAAGAATTTTAGTAAATATCTGCAAATATTTTACATATTAATATTATAATATTTTTAATGGCGAAGCTGACACATTATTTCAATTATTTAAAAAATTAAAGTAATATGATTAGAAATTTAAAATTATAATGAAAAGTAAATTTATGAGAATATAGATTTTACGGAAAATTATCGTAATCAGTAGGTGGTTAGGAAAACGAAAGTTAATTTGATGTTATAAACCAGAGAAAAACAAGGTGATGTTTCAAGTGTAGTAAATGAAACTAAGTGAAATTTCTGTCTTCCTAATTTAGAATTAAAACATTTTGTAATATTAAAAACTGGCTTGGGTTTTAGGAGTAATTTAGAAAATATTGTTGATAGCATTGTGACTTTTTGATACCTAGGTATGTTATTTAAGGTTAATATATTGAATAAATTCTTAAAAAATATATTAAGCATCTAAAGCTAAATATTCAATTTGAATAAGCTTTATTCTTAGAGTATCTTAAGAAAATTACCCGAGTTCCTCAAATTATTCAGAAGTTTATTTTTTTGGATTTCATAAGCAGTTAAAAACTCATTTGAAAGTTTGCTCAGTTTACAGCAACTATAACGTGCTTTAAAGTCATTAAAACTAAAGTTTGTTCATATGCAAACATCTGACAATGATGTTTGCCAAAAAGCTCTTTTAAAATCTAAGCATTTTCTGTTCGTCTAAAGCACACATAATTTGTCATTTTAATAAAACTTTAATGAAAAATACTAACATGACTAGCTCCTGTTAATATTTGTTTTGAAAAAATCGTTATCATTTTTAAATGAGAACTTCAAATAACTATTTATTTTACAAATATAATTAAAAAGTAATTCTTAAGCAAAAATTTATAATACAAAAATTAAAGTTTAATGTACATGACAACAACAATAAGAAAGGAAAATTATTAACCATAAATTTTAAGCAGTAATTTTAAAAATATTATCATTTTGGATATATCATAATAGGAATGTTTTGAAATTACAACTATATATAGATAATTCAACAGCAACTATACTTTCATTTTTGTCAGTACATATAAATAAAGAATTTTTGTTTTCATTTATATTAAAAATTATTTGATTTATATTTGAATTTAAGGTACAGAGGTCATATAATCCAAGATGCCAAATTCTGAATTTGACATTTTTTGGCCGGATTTTCTTATGTATCTGGCAACCTGGTTTATAATACGTCATCGATATTGAGACCTATAAAAACTATGCAAAAAATTCTGTATAACTTTTTTTGGTAACCCTAGTATTTACACCATTGCGCATATCACAATACATCATCTTGGCAGCATTCCTTCATCGCCAAAACAAAATTCAGAATTCGGTATCCTGGATTATACGGCACCTGTGCCGAATTTAAGCTTTCCCTAAATATTAAGCTTCTATTCAATTTTGCAAAATATTTTCTCGGAAAATTATAAATATGTTTACTGCAATAAAAATAACGTTTTCTTAAGACAAAAAACTTTATTCAATATTATCATTCATTCAATATTCAACTATAATTAAATATATGAAAAGATTGTTAAAATTATTAATTGATAATTATGAATTTTACATTAAGCTTTGATAATAAATGTAAAATATTTTGCAATTTTCAAGCTTTTTACAACTGATTCTTTATTTATTTCAAAAAAAATTTTTAAAAAAATTGAGCTTCTGTATGTATGAGTAAACGCTGCTTTTATTTATTTAATAATAAAATATTTCATTAAAATGTCATCTATAATAATAGACAATACTTAGGGTTTTCCAACTAAAATATATAATTTTTCCTTTAACTATTAGAATTTCAATAAAATCCCTCTAAATTTTCCAGAAAATACGATAAAAAAAATTCGAAGCAATAAAACTATTTTGCAACAAGGAACCAATGAAATTCTAAAACATTTTCTGTGTCAAGATTTCAAAAAAAATATAAAAAAAATATATTAACAACAGAGAAATCCAGGATTTGAACATAGGAAGGAAATATTTTCTATCTCACTGTTCTGAATTGAAAGGGTCTAAATGTAAAGTAGTAATTCTCTTGTATTCTTTCATTTGACAATCGAAAAGCATTTTCTACAGAGAAAATATATTTTAGTTCCTTTTTATTATTATTTTTTTTAATTTAAAGGAATATATTTTCCATTAAATTTAACGAGTTAAGAATTTTTAATTAAAAATGCTTCTTTATCGAGGAAACAAAAAATCCTAAAGTCAAGTGAAATAACTGCTAATATATTGCATCTAACAATAACAATAGAAACAAAATGTCTCTCAAATAGTTTTTTTAACTAATTTCATCACTATATTAATGTCAGCATATTTAAACATTTCTGAGAGCATTCATTACATAATAGGAAAAGACATCACTTAAATTCTTAATGCGATATTTGTGTGTTGATAAATAAAAATTTTTATTTGCAGAGAAAGTGATTTTGTTTGATTATTTTTGTCTCTCAACGATTGTAACAAGAAAGCGCTGGTGCCAGGAATTTGTCTAGTTACAAATTCTGATGGTGAGAAAGGAAATATTAACTGGGATGCTCAAAGTCTGCTTTTAAAGTTATAACTTATTCCGAATTAACAATATTCAAGATGGTTGATTGTGCAACTGAGAACTAAATCACTAAATATTTAACAGAAACTTGGATCTCAATGTGTTTAGTAATTTTTAAATACTCACATTATTAGGAATCATTGAATATTATTTAAAAGAATATGAAGATATCAAACTATTTAAAATTCCATTTCTAAATTGTATGTACGTATAATTACAGAAATAATTTATAAAAATATGACATGCGTATATAAATATTCGAAATTGTTAAAAATGCATTTTGGTTTTAGCAATTTAAAACAAATATCAACTATAGAGTTTGATATAAACAATTACATATCTTTAATGTAACCAAACCAGATTTATTTTAATGCTAAATAGTTTCAAATTATATTTCTATAATATGGTTGGAAAGTACACACGCAGAAGTCCTTTAATTTATTTACACTACTGGCCACCGTAAATGCAACACCCTGAATGAAGCATGCAAATAACAGGAAGTTTACAACATGCATTAGCGAAGATGAGATATAAAGTAGAAAACAATGATAATTTTTTTATCAAATATTCTAGTTCTCTATATATACAGAGGAAGGATAGGACGGATCCCCTGAAATATAATTCAACATTGTGGATTATCTTTCAAGGGAAAAGGTAGTTGGGTTGGATGAAACCAAACAACTGCAATGTAGATATTTGATCGTTGGCTGCAGGAGGGTATGACGGACCAACGTGTTCAATCACATCCACCTCAGCGCACCATTTCAAGTGATGACAGACAAATTGTACGCATGTCAGTGACGGATCGCTCAGTCACATCACGAACCATAGCACAGCACATTCAGTCTGTAACGCATCATCAAGTGTCTGCGAGCACCATTTGACGCTGTTTACAGCAGAGTAGTCTATCCGTAAGACATCCATTGCTTCGTCAACCTTTGAATAAGAAGCACAGATGTCTCCGCTGACAATGGTACGAGGAAAGACGGATGTGGATGTCAGAATGGAATGAAATGGCCTTTATTGACGTATCACGCATTTGTCTGCAAAACCACGATGTTCGTATTCGAGTCTGGAGACACCGTGGAGAGAGGAGGCTGAATAGAAGCGTTATGCTCCTTCACACTGGTCCGGCATTGGTTATTATGCTATAGAGTAGTATTGGATTTCACTCTCTCACTCCTCGAGTATGCATTGCCGGTACCTTAAACAGCCAGCACTACATCTCCGAGGTATTTTAGACAGTTTTCCTTCCTTAACTCCAGGGCTTGACCCCAACCATGTTTCGAGAAGATAATACTCCCAATTCGTCAATCGCCAGATTGAATTGCCTCCCTGCCCGGCTCACTCTACAAATCTTTTGCCGATTGAAAACATGTGGTCCATGGTTGCTCCAAGATGAACGACCCAGATTACATTCTACACTGCCACACCAGATCAACTTTGACAACGTGTATAAGCTGTTTGGTCTGCTTGCTCCTGTTTGCACTCTGTTTGCTGCTACTGCAAGAACTCATCCAAAGTTTCTCTGAGTCAATGCCGAGGCGTGTCTCAGCGGTGATTTCCAACAATGGCGGCTACTAATTTTGGTAGGAATGATACTTCACAGAAGTCTCTCTATACATTTATCATTTAAAATATGGTCAACACGTTATCTAGATATTAAATTTTGTTGTGATATCTCTTGTTTTTCTTGGTGGTGTAATTTCGGTGGCCAGCAGAGTATATACACTAAAATGCAACATCAAATAGGAGATTAAAGAAACCGACGAAACTCGGCAAACAGCGAGAGATAGAAACGAAAAACAAGATATATGTACTTTGAAATTGTTTGCATAATGTAGAGTGAGAACAGGGCTGGTTCAAAAGTGAAGTGGTAGGACCTTTGCATAACTTTCTGACATTGCTTCTTGGTGTTCCATTTTCAATGTCGGGCAGTGTATTTGTATATTTAAAAAGTTAAGAAGAGAAAAATATATTTAAATTTTTTATTGAAATGAAACAAATTATTCTCCTTTTTTGGTATATAATTAGAGTTTATAAATATCTATAAATACTAGTGAAAGATGCTTTGATTATTCTTTCGTTTGTATATTTGTAGAACAAATCTTGAGTGAAATCGTTACCAAATCCATTAATAATCATGGTTAACATGTGCTTTGTTAGTGCATATGTTATTCTAGGAAGTAGAAATGTTACTTCATTAATTTTATGTTACATGTGTGAATTACAAACCAAATAATTTAATAATTTAACAAATTTTAATCGTGAAATATCAAAATCTTTCAATGTACGTAAAAAATAATCGAGTATTGCTAATAGACCGCTCAAAATCTAGTAAAAATCACATTAATAATACCTGCTTAAATCTAACCTTAATTAAAATTACAATTAGATACCTTTGAGAAAAATTTATGAAAATAAAAATTAGTATAACCAAGATTTTATTTAAATGAAGGAGAAATATAATTTTGTAAATTGAACAGTAATATAGGTTTTCATGTTTGAAAGATGTTTGAAATAAAGGTCACTAAATACATTCTAAAATATTAGGAATCGCAAAAGATAATAAACTTTTGCTGTTTTAATAAGAATTTGATGAAATCTTAAAGACAACTACTTAAAAATATCAAATTCTAAATAGACATTTATAATTTCATTTGAAAATTGACACAATAATTTGAAAATAAGTAATGAAATGTTTTGTTGGAAATGAATATGTTACCCACTATACTTCTTAAGAGTTTTCAAATTTTAAGAAGTAGAGCGTAAGTATATTTAAATAAGTATAAAAATTTTCTATAAAAGTATATTTAAACTTGTGAAAACGAAAGTACATTGAAATCATATTAAGAACCTTCTGCCTTTATTCCTCTTCACAACTCAAGAAAAAAAAAGAAAATGTTGAATAAGTAGTAGAACTATACATGGAAGAAATTGACGTGTGCATACAGAAACGACATTTCACTATAATTACAATATTTTGCTTTTGATTTCTTAAACAAGATTTTTCTGAATTATTATGATATGTTTTCTCATCGTGAATATTTATTATAATTTTAGGCTTCATACACCTTTTCTAAATAAGTATTTGGTATTGGAGAATTTAGTCTCAAAATTATTTTGAAATTAAATTTTTAGGTTTTATAAGTCATATTTGGATATAAATCGTTAATATTGATGGCAATACAATAGCTTCAAAAATATCAATCGTTTTCTCAAGTCATATGTTACTGAATATCCGTTTTCCTATCAAATTAACAGAAATTTGTATCTGAAATTATATTTGCTATTTATTCCTGCTAAAATATATGCAGTTTACTGTCACAAATGGGTTACAGCTTTGAAACAGAGGGGAAAATTTGTTAACATGATCTGGGAAAGGATGCTCCTGCTTGTAAAAGAAAAATAATACTACATGAACTATTGGAAAATCCTTGTATAAAATCAAAATCCAAGGCAGTAATTAAAAAATTTAAAAACTTAATTGAACTTCCAATAATATAAAAAAATTAAGGGATTTATTAATTTATTCTCAATGTTACTTTAAAATTAAGGACATAAAAGATGTGCCTTTTTATCTCTCTCGCTTCATTTAATTTTATATATCCAACAAAAACTTAAAAATTTTTATTTAAAATTAAACTTTTTTTAAATTTTTCATGGTGCTAATGCTTTAGAATAAGAGACTGAAAATAAATAAATAACGATTAACAATTTTATAAATATTAATTGAGAAATACGAGTTAAATCTATGTTAAGACAGTATTGTAAATGAATTTAAAAATTACTTAAAGAATTTTAGAGATTTTAGAAAAAGATAGTTTTTAAATAAAAAAATATAATTTTATTTCGT
Organism: Latrodectus hesperus; assembly: GCA_037975125.1. Classification (NCBI taxonomy): domain Eukaryota; kingdom Metazoa; phylum Arthropoda; class Arachnida; order Araneae; family Theridiidae; genus Latrodectus; species Latrodectus hesperus. Next base: position 22,496,082 of record CM075856.1, read on the forward strand.
TTTTTACATTAAGAATTTTCCAAGCTTAATCTTATTTTTCCATCATATAGTTTCTAAAAATTATTATTTATTTATAATTTATTATTTATCATCGTTGCTAAAATTATTCACGGATGTAAAATTAAATAGATCCAAAGAAAACCACGTATTTGTGCATTATGTTCCATTGTTAAAAAGTTTTCATTTGCAACATTAATTACAAATACATTTTTAAATTAATTGAAGAAAAAAACAATTCTGACAATTTTTCTTAAATTTGCTATTTACGTAGTAACAATTTTAACTTTGTATCCATACATAATTTAATTTCAGATAATAATTATAAATTGAGTTATAATTGAAGATGATATATATAAAATGAATATATTTTTAAAATATCATATAATATTTTCAGTTTTATTTAAATTATATAGAATATATTTTCAGTTTTATTTAAAAAAAACTCTTCAATACACAGTTGCATGATTTCTTAAATTTGAAATTTGTTTTTCAACTATTCATTTTTATTTCTCTAAAGAAGACAAAAAACAAATTAATTTAAATCTCAAATGAAAGAAAATTTCATTTCTTTGTGAAATGAGAGGATAAAGCAAAATCCTTCGTCCTTCAGGAAAAAAGATCATTTTCTATATTTTCTACATTTTCTACATTGAAACCTATATTCTTTAAAATTCTGTAAAATGTGGTTATATTGATACATTGGAATAAATAAAATTGATACGTGTCTGAGGGGGGAATAATTAAAAATATTCAATGACTAAATAAAATATTTATTTTGTATTATTTTATTTGATATTTATTTGTACTGAAACTGAATAACTTTTAAGTATTAATAGAGTAAAACCTATTTTTTAAGGATTTTTGTTGAATAGACTTATATTGACATTCCATCTTCAGTTATACTTATTCAATTATTGAAATTTTAATTTCATTTTATTAGTATTTTTCATTTTCCCATTTATTTCAGTTGTAGTATTAACTTGATTTGTAACAACGTGGACAATTTAGTTCTTACTTTATAAAATTTCCAAAAAGAACATATTTTAGAATTCAGTTTTAAAGTTGTCATTAAAAAGTCTTAAACGTTAAGTCATTAAGTCAGCTAAGAAATTATTTCAGATTTAAAAGTGAAAGCTTTTAATATAATATCTTTTGTACAACAAAAAGGTGATAAATTTTGTATTTTTATGCAAAAGCATACTTATCGAAACGAGTATTTGAAATTTTTTGTGGTTTTTCTCTGCTGCAATTCGTAAATGTGCCATATTATCCTTAAAAGTCTCCTCTCAGAAAGTATTAATTAATGAACTACACAATCATGAACTACATCATTAATTCAGCATTATTAGTGAAATGTTTTTTCTGAGGCAAATGAAATAAGTACTGGGTAATTTGTCACTAATAAATGTAACACTTACATAATGGCAAAAGCTCCCTTTTTTACAAAAACATTAAACATTTTAAGTTTAGTTTACTTTCAGTTTAAATTTTTCGTTACTTTCAGGTTCAATGATTTGTTGTTGCTGGCTACAATCTATTTCACTATTTTAAAAAACTGCATCTTATTCGGCAGTAAAACTGTTATTGAAGCTTTTTTGAAATTTTATATAATTTCCTTTGCTTTTAAAACATATTTTAAGCTAAATTTTAAATATTTTAAACATAACAAGAAAATTGAGCTTTGTTTACGTTATGCGTTTTTATATTTGATTTTTTATTTTGAACTGGAAACTATCTAATTTAATTTCAAAATAAAATATTCCATATAAATTAATTTCTTAAAGAAAAATCATTATGCTGCCTTAGAAATATGATTATATCGATGAATATATCAAAAGAATTTTCTGTAGAATTTTCATAAAAGCTAATATATATGTACATGTTAACTTATTTATAATACTATGTTTATAAAAATGCATATAAACTAATTTTCCGGTTGAATGCTACATTTTAAATGGTTCCTTATTTCTAAGATTAAAACAATTTGACTAAATAATATTTTGTATATAATATTTGATAAAATAATATTACTTAAATATACTGTTTATGAAAAAATAATATTCATATATGTAGCCTAATATAAAATTGCATTTATTCAAAAAAATATAGTCAAGCATGTTAATAAAGAAAATTAATTTTGAAATCCTTTTTATGTTTCACATTAAATTATTTTCACGCATATTTTATATTCTTTCAGATATTTTCAGTTGAAAACCAAAACATACTGATTTCTCAACTTCCAAACTGATTTAAACTTTTCCTACTGAGACTGGAAGCCTAAATCTAATTTCACACAGTTCTCTCCAAAAAATACTTTATATTCCAGAAAAAATTATTTTTCGCATTTCCTATCATCCATCCAATGTAAACTTTGTTTCAAAAAATACTTTTTATCACCTTTGAGAAAATTTGAAAATAAAGAAAGATAAATCAAGTGGAATTCTTATTGGTCTTTCGAAAACACTTTCTTTTTCTTTACAAACTATGTGAAAAGAACTTATTTGGAATAAAAACTTGTACTTTTACAGGAGAAAATAATATTTTCTTTCAAGCTTTTTACAATATAAATTAAATTGTTTGCTATTATTTTTTTATATTTTAATTTTTGAAAGTTCTTAAGGCATTTTATGTGGATTAAATGCTCAATTGCTAAAAATAGTTAGCAAAGTGTGTTTAATGAATGAAAAAATGTTGTTTGTTTAGTTTTAGTAAAATGTAACACTTAAATTTGCTAACAGCATTTCCCATTTTCCATCAGGAAATGCTAACAGCATTTTCCATTTTTATAAAGTGTATTGAAAAAAGGAAATTAATCTGCTGTTTCATACTAGAATAACGCTATTCATCACTCAAATTAAAATAAATATAATCAATACCATAAATTTAGATTTAAATTAACTAATTGGAATGAGCACCATAAATAAAACAAATAAGAACTAACCAGAAAACAAAATGCGTATGAGATATTTATCCAATTAATTAAAATATATACAGAAAAGGCGAAATGTTCTAAATTTTATCCCTGGTTATTCATATAAAAATATTTCGTATTAGGTATAATTTAAATCCTAAATACACAACTGTTATAAAAGTCAAATATTTATTTCTTCTTATTTACATGAAATATTTCTAGTTTTATTTATAGAAAATGTTTGATTTTCAAGAAAAAATAAAAATGTGGTAAAAGTATTTTGAAATATATGCCTTTCAAAGCTTAATATACATGAAAGTTGCCATTTTTTAATTATAATGTATCATTACAATTATCACCAATGATAACAATTGGTGATGACTGAAATATGCTGGAAAAATTAATTTTGAAAACTTTTTGATGTATCAAGTAATTGAAAATATTGTTTGAAGAATATATAATGCAAGAAAACAGTATTAGTAAATGTAAAGTTTAATTTATAATTCAAAGTTAAGCACACAAAATATATATATAGTTTGTAACTATTGCCTTCAATTAATAAAATTTGCATATGTATACCTTCCAACTTACAATCAATAACACTCATAATAAAATTTCTTACTTTAAATTAATTAAAATTTTAAAAATTAATTTTGTAATTTTTTTAACATTAAATCATTTACTCCTAAAATGTTTAACTAGAAAATTGTTTATGTTATAATTAATAAAATAAAATAATCAAATTTTAGTGACAAAAGTATGCTTCTTAATGAATAAATCAATATTTTCCTTTATAACAATCAATTTTTATTTTAGTATTTGTTAATTAAAATATACCTTGATTAAACTAACTTATAATAGAATTAATATGCTGTTAAATTGTAATACGTTAATTGAAATCTATCAAGAAATCTTATTAAATATATGCTATACAAATTTTGATTTCTGCTTTTATTTAATTCTGCTTACTGTTTTCATACTTCTAATAAATTGAATAAGTGAACACATCACACCAAATAAAAGCTTTGAGTAAAAGTAATAATCTTGTAATTCTTGTTGTCATGGTAACTAACGCAGAGTAGTCCTTCAAAGACATTGCTATTCACTTCGGTATATATATAAGCCTACCATTATACTTTTTATCTGTGAAATTCACTTATAGTAAGAGAATTAAAATCAGAACTTTAACTGAAGGTATAGAAACTGGATAAAAAAGTCAAAATTCATTTCTCTTGATTAAACTGTTACAGGTGAATGAATATTTTCTTTCCCCGAATTCATTTTTCTACTTATAACAACCAATATTTGTTATGTGAGCAGTGTTTTATTATAATATTCCCTTACTCTTAAGTATTTATTCTATATTCAGTTTTCTTACAACTGAAGCTCAATTTTTTTAAACATTTATTAAATGTTGGAAATAAGGTAATAAATAAATTAAAATTATTAAATATTACCTGCAAGTTATCACATTTTTGCAGTATTATATTAATGTAAAACATTATTTCTTAATTTTTTTTAGTTTGAACTCTTTGAAGACGACAAAACATTAAGTTCTTAAGATTTTTAAATTGTTTTTTCAAATGTTTTCTAATTTCATATCCAGTTTCTGCTTAATTGTTTGCGCCAAGACATTTCATTGAAAGTTGGAAATGGAATAATAGCAAAGATTTATTTTACATTTGTTCAACATTTAGCCTATATTTTATATCATTGATTCTTTCATTGAGAGTTTAACATAATAACAATCAACAAAAAAGATATGAAAATCTTGAAGCTCACATGTATCAAAACATTAGCATGAAGCAAGCAAAATCAAAAAATTCTTTCTTCTGCACTCAAACAGATGTGGATTTGAATTCGTGAACTGAAGACAATGACCCTTTTACTGTGCTGGTCAAATTTTTTCACCATTGCTTTTTCTTAATAAACTCAAATTTTCTCACAAAATAATAAGTATTTTTAATGAGAAACTTCTTATCTTTAAAAAAAATACCGGAGGCACATCATAATGCGTTTTCGGATTGAACTCATTAAATTAAGGATATTTGGGCAATTGCTTAAAAAAGACTTTACAAAGCTAAAACAACTGACAGCTTGCCTCAAATAAAAGGAAAAAAAACTCTAATCATGTGGAGCGTGTAGTAATGAATGAGGAACTCCAGTGAAGACATAGGTAATGCCTGTATCAGTCTTCTTTATATTATTATTGTCTTTGATCTTCAGAAATTTTGACCATCTTATCACGCAAATGTGTCAAGACACATTAAGGATTTTATATTAATTTTTAACAAATAGTATATTTTACTACTTTTATCTTTTTTTTAAATTATAATCAGGCAAATTTTTTTAATTTAAAAATGTCGATGTAGTTTAGGTATATCTATATATTTCATTGATTATTATATAAGCTGTTAGTTTACTTCCACAACGTAAAATGAAATTTTGAAATTCAGTTACCTCATAATTTCTTTTAATAAATATACATTTGAAACAACAAATCTGCAACTGCACCCAACAAAATATTTTCTTATTGTGGACAAATATACCAAATATTAACTTATTAAAAAATATTTTCTGTAATATTAGCATGGTTTATTCGATTTATAAATGCTAGTAATAAAACAAAAACTAGGTACAGGAAAAATTTTTTATAATATACATCTGAAAGAGTGACTAAAATGTTACTTTTCTACATAGTCACCAAACAAATTAAGGCACTTATCGTAGCGGTGGACAAGGTTAAAAATTCCTTAGAAATCGGCCGCCTGGGATCTCAGCCACTCAGTGACGCATGCCCGGAGCTCGTCGTCGTCATCAAAACGCTGTGTCGCTAGCCAGTTCTTCATCTTCGGGAACAAGTGAAAATCACTTGGTGACAGGTTGGGTCTGTAGAGTGGATGTGAAAAAATCTCCGATTTGAATGTGTCAAGAAGTTCTGCAGTTCGATTTGCCGTGTAAAGTCAGGCATTGTCGTGAAAAAACAAAATTTTGACGATAACTTTCCTCGGCGCTTGTTTTGCATTGTTCTTCTAAGTTTGCGCAATGTTTGGCAGTACCGATCAGAGTTGATTGTTGCACCACACTCGCGAAAGTCAATAAGCAGCACACCTTGCCTATCCCAAAAAAAGTAGCCATAATCTTCCACGCTGACAAGTTTTGCAAAATTTTTTTTGGTTTTTTGGGCGAACTTTTGTGTTCCCACTCCATGGACGCAATTGACGTGCTTCACCCACGTCTCGTCACCCGTTACGATTCGATCCAGTAAAGAATCACCATGTGAGTGGTAGGCGTCAAGAAATATTAAGGCTGCTCCCATTCACTGACTTTATGGAGGTCTGTAACCTTTTTGGCACCCATCTTGCAAAAAATTTATGGCAGCCAAGCTTGTGAGTCACAATTTCAAACAACAAAGTCCGTGAAACTTGTGGGAAGCAAAGCGAAAGCTCCGTTATTGTGAAGTAACGGTTTTCACTAATCAACTTTGGCGACCAGATCGTCCGTCACAATGCTCGGGCGTCCACACCTCTCTTTATCATGCACGTTGGTTCGGCCATTTTTAAATCGGATACACCATTTCCGCACTGGAAATTTCATTCATTACGTCGTTGCCATACACTTCGCACAGTTGCCGATGAATTTCTATCGGTTTTACGTTTTTTGCTAACAAAAACCGTATTACGGACCGCACTTCACAACTGGCAGGATTTGAAATTGCAGAGCACATTTTAAATTGGAATATTGGGAAAACGGGCAGCGCGGAGATGTTCTCGTTCTGACGGCTGGATGCCGACTGAAGCTCTGAGCACGCGCACACCAAAATATACGTGATCGTCGCGCGCCTAGCGGCGTCAGATGGAAACGTTCCCTACTTTCTGAATGTGTGTGTGTGTAATTATGTTTGCATGCATGCATGTATATATGTATATTTCTATACTCTATTATAATGTAAAAATTATTCCGAATGAAATTTAATTAAAATTATAACAAAATAATTGACAATGTTTTCATATTATTTTAAAACCAGATTAGTTTCAGTTCGTTTTACCATATATTTTTAAAACTGAAAATTTTTTAATACTTAGAAATAATTAAAAATTTGTCAACAATTTAGCTCTAAATGTAGTAAATTGTCTAATTAAGGTGTTTAATTTCATTAAATTATATATATTCAGTACAAAATAATTTTAGTATTACAAATATTTTCTTAAATGGGAAAGATCATTTCTATGCCAGCCTATAATTTACTTGTAAAAGTTAACTTTCAACAGTAAAAATCAATTGATAAATTAAAATATTTTCTCAAAACACAGAAATAAAGTATAAATTTTTTTAATAAACAACAAGAGTTATCTACATCCTATTTTATGTTAAGCGATAAATTTAAATATATTTACATAATCTTTGACTGCCCTTTTCAGATAAAAGATAAAAACAGGTGGTAATATTCTTTGTATATTTTCTGAGAAATTTAATACTTTCTCGTATAAAGTATTTTAAACTTCCATATTTCATGTTGATAACAACAATTAACTATTAAAGTCGCAAGTCCAGGTTAAATTCTTCACTGATATTTCAATTTCATATTTTTATTGATTTAGATAACAAAATTGAATTGAATTCAAATATTGCTAATATATATATATATATATATATATATATATATATATATATATATATATATATATATATATATATATATATATATATATATATATATATATATATATATATATATATATATATATATATATATATATATATATATATATATATATATATATATATATATATATATAAAGATAGAAAATTATCAAGTCAAAATTATATAGATAAATTTATATGATTTATTTGTTGATTGTTACAAATTTCATACCCTAAAAAATATTATTTGATAATTGTAATTTCTATTTTTCACTTTATTTATACCTCTATAATTAGGCATTCTTAAATAATAAATGATTTTGCAAAAAATAAAAATTTGTACTTAAAATCATTTCGTTTTGAACACTAAAATAAATTCCCATATCTACCATAAAAATGGTAAACGGCTTCAATATGTATCTAAAAAATTCATAGAAATAAAGCTGGATAAAATTGCTACTAACATATTAAATGTACATTTTAATACGAATCATATGAAATATATTTCTCTTTAAATAGTCGTTCATATTCACAATGAATTACCCCCTTTCTTAAGAACATTTAAAGAAGACATATACTATTAGATTCCTAAATTTTCAATTATCATTAAATTTAAATTACTATTTTAAACTTCGACAAATTTTATACTATATTTTATATTTCTTTATCAAATATTTTGACTGTTTTATCTTAGAAAGATTTTTATCTCCTACTATGAATTTTTCATTTTTTGATGTGTATTATTCAATTTAAAATTTATATTTACTGCAGAACAAATATGCATTATTTAGTTTAATATTTCATGATAAAATAAACTTTTATCAATTTAAAAATTAAAAGTTAATTTTAAATTTAAAAGTTTTTCAAATATTTATTATGATAGTTTGGCTTAAAAATTTAATAAGTTACACTGAAAAAGTAAATATTAAATATCTAACAAATTGAATAGTATTATCAATAAAATTTATAAGCATTTATTTTGAGTTTCAAATATACCCTCATTAAAAATACAGAATTAATATTAAAGCTTCTATGAAGAGTGTATTGTAATTTTGAATCAATAATATCATTTGTTTAATTTATTTCAAATTTTTTTAAAAATATAATTTCCATAATTGTTTATTATAATTAAATATTATATGTTTCGAAGGAAAAGTTTAGTCAGAGAAAAATATCTTAAGTACTGTTAATATCACTTTTAATTTCAATATCTTTTAGCATATTATAAGTCTCTAATATTTTAGAGTAATACATTTCTTTTTCTAAGACAATTTCTCAACTGATTTCCAAATAAATTTTCAAATAAATTTGTTAATTTTTATTTGAGTTGTTCGGTAAAATTTTTATTACTTTTTGAAAGTAAAAAATGAAATTAAATTATTAGTATAATACGCATAAAATTCCAATTCATTAAAAAATAGAAACTAAACTTGTCAATAAATATAAGATCAGAAAAAATAGACTATGATAAATTTATTTTATTAGCTTTCATAGTTCAAAAATTTAAATGTCTAATGATTTAATGTAAAAATCAAAAATTCTTAAGTTTTCCTTATAATTCTATGCAATTAATTAAATTTCTCGGAAGAAACTTTAAGGAACGTAACATTTTTAAAGTTTTTTAAAATATTGTGCTTAATTTAAAATAAAATTTCCATAATCTGTCAAAATATTAATCAGTTTTTTGTTTAAAAAACATAATAAACGCGAATTCGGTATTGTCAAACTACTATAAATTCATTATTTATTAAATTCATGAAGATGCTTTCATTTTATAAAGTTTATCTTTCTATTATTTTAATGTTTATATGGACTTGTATTACAAAAATACAATAAGCTACGTATTGAGTATAGTAAAAAATGCAAAGCAATTGCAGAAATATTTTGTAACTGCTTTTAAAAGTAATACATGAATAGTACATAACGCCAGTTCAAGTTACCAAATAAAGTCTGATAAAGATAGAAATGTAAAAGTAAATCTGAAATTTCAGTGGAGAATTACGAGATATTATATGTTTATTATCAGCCAGTGGATTTGTAAAGAACTTCACCAAAAAAACAGTGAAAAGAAAGTTTTCAATAAAAAATTTTTTAAATCTCGGAAAAAGTATTAAAAAACAAATGTGAGTTTTAGCTTTGAGTTCTTAAAGAAATTGATTATACCATGATCAAGGAATTAGTATCTTTCTACGTAAAACAGTTTGAGGATTTATAATTTTTTTTCAATCATGATGCATAACAGTCACAAAATAATTCATATCAGACAGTTATAAATATCACAAAATGTGATACCTAATTGCTTACAGATAAAACATAAAAAATACATCTAGAAAATCAAATGTAACATTTTATATAAATGCATGAATATATTGAATACAGAATTTTTTCGAACATTTTCAGGGACGGCTCAAAAAAGGATGTTTTCATTATCCAAAACATTAAGAACATTGTGTGAATCCTGCCGATTCAACATAAACACCAAATTAACCACATGCTGCAAATAATTTGGTTGTGACTCAAAAAGCATATAAAATCCGTATGATTATTTAATCAGCTATTAAAGACAAATAATACGTTACTGCGGGACAACAAAAGCAACAATATCTGCAAAATATCAAGAGATTAGTTAAAAATCTTCTTTAATGTAATTTACTTGCTTCATGTGAAATTGCTATTTGCATCATGTTACAAAACTGGCCAAAGACACGTCCCTAACAATTGGCTGTAAGTTTCCAACGTTTGACCGATAATTATATTATAATATCTTCCGACAATCACTTATTTTTATAGATACAAAATATTTTGTCAATTGTATGTTTCTACACAGTTAATAAAATAGGAAAATTAGTTCATGACTTCATAGGGGCAAAAAATACTTTGATGAATATTTCATTCTTTGTTCTCAATTACTGAATTTATGTTTCATAATTTTCTACTAATGTCAACACACATACCTATGTATATATAAAGAAAACATATTTTTAATCCCATAAAATGTTTGAAAATGTCATAAGATAAACATTTATTATTAATGGAAATAAAGGTTAAACATTTTTAAGTACATAGTTAAATAAATGGTATTTATGTATATGAATAATTCATTTAAAATACATAGAAAATCCATGAATTAATAATGTAAATTGTTCATATTTTTGTTTTCGATAGACGCGAGTAAATTAATGAAAAACTTTTAAATTAATAATTTAATTAATTTTTTAATAATAGTTATCATACCAAATGGAGTCTATGGCAATCAATATTAGCTTGTCAAGAAAATTTTCGGGAAGTCAATCTCTAAAAATATTTTTGGTGAATACCATATTTTAGATTAATATTCTCAAATTATTTCCTTTGTAATGGTCTGTTTAACGGAAAAACATGCTTTTTAATAATAAGTGAAATGTTCTCATTGAATCCTACGTTTGATGTTATTACTGAATTTTTTATATGTTGTGTTGCTGTGGCTTATCCTCTAACATGCTGACATTTATCAGATCAACTCCAATAAATTGTTGACACCCAGAAAGTTGATGACTAGCAGAGGATCTAAGGATAAATCCTCCTGAGAAATTCCGGTGTAATCCAGAATATGTTTCGGTGAGACTGGATGGTCACAGCATGTCCATTGAGAATCTGGTCAAGAGGCAGTCTGAAGTTTTCGGTCAAGTTTTATTTCAAGAAGAATTCTAGGAGATGTTCAAAGTGCCATTGATGTGTAGGTGGAATTTGCCAGATTGAATTTAGTAAAGGTTTTTCATTAGAGTGAAGTTCTTTTTATGTAAGTGATGAACCTGTGGGCTTATCTTCTCCACTAGTCTTAGGAGATCAATCTAAGCAGAAATAATCAATACTTTCAATCTAAGCAGAAATAATATACTTGTTTCCTCTTTTATAGAGGACAATTCCTTGTGATGTTGTAGTGCACTACGGTTGTTCGAAAAAATAAATAGTTCTCCAAAATCACAGTTGCTGGAAATGATATTGCCAAGCCACTCCTTAATCGCTATCAATACATATCTGATAACACCTGAAGAATTATCTTTTAATTGTATTTCGCATATTGAATATTTGAATTAGCAAACTGAAAAATTTTGACTACTAATTAGTGTAATACTTTTGCAGCCATTATGTAAATTATGTTATGTAAAAAACAAAATTTTATTGCAAAACATATAAATGATAGGAATAATTTATTTGAATTAAATACTTTTAAAATCATAAATAAAGCATGATTGAATCAACTTCGAAAGGAAAAATTTCGTATTTAATATTTTCAATTATATTTTGTAATTGAAATATGTATGAGTTATCCATTATCTTGAAAATATTTGAAATAAATCTTTATTATTCAGTATGCATGTGAAAAAATAAATGATTTAAAAAAAATTAAACATTTATATAAAAATAAATAAATTTGGCTAGTATTTTTTGTTTAAAAAATCTATAGTCTGAAACTATACTACATTTTTGCATGAGTTTAATTATACTATAATCATTTATGGCAATTAGTGTGAGCTTGATGTTTAAAAATGTAAACAAATATATTTTCAATAGAATCAAATTTCATTGATAAATAACTACTCAAAATTTAACATACTTTAAAAATTTATAGAAATTTGTTAAATGCACCTATAAATGTTGCAAATATAAAAATTTCATTTTTCTATACTTAGCAAATATGTTTGCGCAAGTCTTAAAGATAAATTATTATTTACGAAACAAAATTTTTATTTATTTCTCAATACATGATGTTTTCCGCACAATAGTACAATTTCATTTCTATATTGAAAATTAAAATAGAAATTATAAGGATATAGATTCATTTACACTTAATAATATAATGTTTCTTTCAAGGTAAGGAGATTTTTTTCTGCTGAATTTAGATCCTAACTTTGCAGCAAATTTGAATCAACAAACAAAAGATATTTTCTATGAATAATATGAAAATGTTTTCTTTGAATAATGACAAATTTTATATTCCTTTTTGAAAGTCATGTGAAGTATGAATATATATTGAAATTTTAACTGAAAATGGCAAGTTTTGTTTTTGCTGTTGCTTATATTCTTCACTCAGATTTTTTTCTTTATTGTAAATAGATACCACTACATTCAGTTAACTACTTTTTTTGATTACCCCTTTTATTTGTGCTAATATTGAAATGTTTTTTTTAAAATTTGTTTGAAGGTGCCAGGAGCAATTCATTTGTGTATCGTTTTTATTCTTTAGAATCTTTATACTAATGAATAAGGAATTCTTCCTCTTATACACTGTTCCTCGGAGATGAGGAACAAATATTCATTCCTATTTTTTCAATATTTTTATTGATTTGCAGTATTTCTGTTCTGATTTCCAATTCACATTTATTCTCTTTATATTCCACTGAATATTTTAATTTGAATTCTAAAATATTCATTTTGTCATTTTACTGAGATCTTTTTTTTTAAAATTTTCTAATTGCTTTGCGTTTTCAATTACTTTATTAAACACTTATAGGAAAGATATTTTTCAGTTAATTTTACTTTAATATTGTTTTAACTCTTGCTTTAAAAGCATATTTTTATTTTATTTCTAATTTTAAATTATTTACACAATTTACGATAAAATAATCTTCTTATGTCATATATATGTTATTTAAAGCCGACTGGTTGTGAGTGGTCAGTGTTCCTGACTACAGGCTGTTGGTCGCGGATTCGAATCCCTGTCCGGCCATGGATATTTTTTCTCTCTTTGTTACTCTGTCCGTTCATTTGAGATGATGTATGAATGTGACCTATCCTATAAAAAGATTTGTGGTGGTATGGCGTGAGTAACGCTACACGTCTCCGTACTTGGTCCACAGGTACCCACCGGGTAACGACAAATGAGTAGCAGTTTCCTAGCCTGTTGTGGTTAAGGGTTAGTAAAACATTACCCATGGTTATTAAAAAAGGAATTTTATTTAAATAACATTTTATTAATGTTTATTACTTAAATAACATAATTTAAGTAATTGATTTTATATAAAAAATGTTTAATCAGATTGAAACAAATATAGCTTTATGTTGATGAAAATATCGCAAACATTATTTTTTCAAATCATACTCCAATATCCATACATACTAAATACAGCAATTTATTTTTAAGATAAGGGTAACAACATACGATAAGAACAAGACATTTTTAATTTAATTTTACATAAATATATATTATTATTTAAAAGCACACAGTTTCTAATATTTATTAAATGTATTTTAGGAGATTTTATTTTAATGATTATTTCTCTATATGACTGTGTAAATATGAATGTAATCGTAATAAAACATACGAACATTTTGGAAATGAGAAAAACAACTTTATTGTATTAATAATTTCATTGTTTCATATGCACAATCGTATATCTTTTTCAAAGATTACAGTTGTACATTTTATTTATTCGCTCAATATCAGAAGCGGTCATACCATCCTTCTCATACGTTTCGCGAAGCTTATGTCCGTTTTTAGCCACCATAGTTGTGTCTCCAGTAACTTTGGCGAAAGCTGTGTTCCCGTAGATCATTATGGACTCATAATCAAATTTATTGAAAAGAATATTTTCTTCCGGTTTTCGTTTGGCAAAATTGAACTGGCTTGCTAAAATAGGAAGTTTATTTCGTCAAACAAATAGTTAAACGCTTACAGGAAATACTATAAGCTAGGAGCATAGAATATGAAAAATCCGTTTTTTAAAGCAAAAAAATTATGTTTTGAACTAATAAAATTTGTTACGAAATTTTCTATATATTTATCTAAAAAAACCCTAGTTTTTTATTTAAAATACAATAAATTTTAAGCTTAAAATTTTAAGATAACTCAATGATTGTATTAGCTATTTCTATTTAAATAAAAGGTAACACTTTGAGTATAAATAGTTTACGGATAAATATTAATTTTCTATGCAATGTTTACTTTATCCATTTAATAAAAATTTTATTTATTTCGCTTTCATCATAAATAACCAAAAATAATAATAGTTTTAATCTCCAATTAAATGTCATGAGCTGTGTGTGCATCATGCATAAAATGCCTTTTAAATATAATTTATCATTTTTAAAACTCAAAAAACTAAATTTAAATTGGAATCTAAGTTCTTAATGTGAAAAACCAACTTTCATTTAAAAATACCCAAATACTTAAACTTAATGATTAAGGTAGATATTTCCAACATATTTTGCTATTAAATTGAAATATTTATGTGGGTAATCATATGTACATGTATGCAAAGCATAAATAGGAAATTTTGTGATTCAAAATGTAACATAACAAAATTATCTAGAAAAGCTAATGAAAGTACGTGTCCTGTATAATACACCTTCTCTTAAACAGAATTTATTATGAGAAAAATTTAAGAATATGACTTAAGAAATACAGATGCTAAAAGTTACTGGCCGATATTCAATGATTTTAAAGACAGTTTTTAGCGGTTTTTAGTCGATAAAAATTCAATGTAAGATATTTATGACTCTAGTAGATGCTGGTTCGTTGGAAGATAGTGGAAAAATAACTATTGTTGTCACTGTGTTTGAAATATTTTCAAATTTGTTTAATTTATCAGGAAATATTTAGAATTAAAACATTAGTGAATGATTTTTATATTAACCTGAGAATGTGAGAAAAAAGACTGTAAAGAGAAAATAGAATAAAAAAATATGCGTTGTACTTTTAAATTAATTACCAAATACTTCATTGGTCAGAAAACGAAATAATATATAATATTGATATATTAAGTAGAAACGTAAAACTTTTTAAAGAGCAAACTATACACACTTTAAAAATAATAATATTTTCTAATATAAAGCAATATCTATATAAGATTCAACGAATATACAATGTCTTTTTTGTCTTTTTCGATATTTAACATACTAAACGTACTACATCAGTAGCATTCCGAAAAATTTATTCAAGTATAAATAATAATCTTTATCTGTTTTCTGAGATTTTGAAATCAAACTCATATTTCAAATCTGAAGAATGACGAAACATAAATTTTAAAGTTTAAGAACTATTTGTCTTAGAAATAACATTAAAGGAACTAATTATTTTATTACTTAAATAATTTTTTTTCACCAATGAGTGTCTTTCAGAACAAAGATTGAATCATAGATTCACAAAGAAATTAGATAAAATAATATTTCAGAAACTATTTAACATTGGGTAACAAAACATTACAATCTTTATCTAATATAACTCTCCAATCAAAAATGATGCATAATTTCTTTTTAAATTCTGTTGATTATCTTTAAAATACTAATTGTTCAACTATTAAATATTGAAAATTATTTGTTAAACAGTAACTCATCAACAAAATTATTACTTTATTTGTAATAATGTAAAAAGTTTCTTTATTTGCCAGTGACAAGATTTTCCTTAAAATGTTAATACATATTTTAATAATTCTTGATTTAGCTTAATATTTGGAATTTGTTTCATACCTGTTTTTGGGGGTGGATACTTTTAAAACATTTAGGTGTAAAACAACAGTAAGCCAAATGATATTTGTATAAGAGCTCACCTGGATCAACTTTATCCCAATATATTGTTATGTAATCGTCTCTATCATATCTATTATGCTCATGGAAAAGTCCAAGAGCATGACCCAACTCATGAACAATGGTTCCTACGGACCAGCAATAATCACTAAGAGACATAAGTTGCTCTCCACCTTGCCTTCCAACGTAAGAGTTGCACCTAAATACATACTAAAAGTTATCACAAATATATTTTATGTAAATCATATATATATATATATATATATATATATATATATATATATATATATATATATATATATATATATATATATATATATATATATATATATATATATAATAACTGCAAAAATGTTATTTAAAATGATTTTTATCTATCCTCCTTAAGCCAGTTCAACACAATATGTATAATAATAGGTTTTACTTGTGTGTAATTATTTTAATTTTTTAAACTCGCATATTACGATACTTCACGAAATTTTATTTTTGTAATGTTGATTGTTTTGGCTTGAAAATTAAATGCCAAAACTAATTGTTAATTCAGAATTATAAATAATTTGAATAAATATTAAATTTTGAAAATATTTGTAAAATGCAAGGTATTTGAAACTATATTATCTAATTTGATATTAAAATATTTTATGGGTGATGTCTTAAACTATTATGCATCACTGTTCGTGTTTCCGCTGATGGTTTTCATTATTTGACTACATGGAAAGTTGAGAAGTTATTTTGAACACAATTTAAACCATTTACTCACCCAGAATTCAAATATTTAGGTACACCAACAATTTTAGAAAAATACCGAATAAAATTAATTTACTAATCTTTTTATAAAATAAAATTACATATAATATACATTATAAAAAGTAACACAATTCTCATTTATTATATTAAAATATCGTAAAAGTCTTTTATTCCTTCATTTAAAGAATTATAATAATTAAAAGCATGAGCACACTTAAGTGTGCTCATGATTTTAATTATTATAATTCTTTATAGCTTTTATAGAGAAATTTATGAAAAGAATTGTAAGCCCAAACATAAAAAATCAAGTTTGAAATATTTTATCTTAAAATTTTGTACATAAGTTTTTTTTTATAAAAAGTTTAAAAAAAAAACACTTAGTGTATCATGTAAGAATAACATATTCATTAATATAGACTTGCAGAAGCATTATATTTAAGAAGAAAATATTATGTCTTACTTTTTAATCAATAGTTCATTATAATAATCTTACAAATTTTCTTAGAAAATCAACTCTCACATTTATATTTTAATAATAAACGTTTCTATTTCCCTATTAGTATATAGGCTATTTATAAATGAGTAAATAATAAAACACTTTAGTCATTCATTTTTGTTTTGAATAATTTTATATTACTTTAAACTGCATGACTTAGACACATTCTACAAAAGCAAATAAAATAAGCAAATGTATTTAAAGAAAATATATATATATGAGGGTTAGAAATCACACATATCACATTAGAAAATATGTAAATTAAATAAATATATTTTCTTTCATACCAAAACAAATAATATAAATAATGAAAAAAGTAACACATTACTAAGATTTTCCTAAAAATATATATAAATCTATTTATTTGTAATATGAAATTCTTGAACAGAACTATTACAACTTTTGTAAATTAATTTAAATCAAGTTTAGTTTTTTCATAATACTTATTTTCTGCTAAAAAGTAATATATTTACAAATTACATTACTTGTGTTCATCAGCATATATTTTTACGTAATCTTTTTCATTAGTCCTTTTAACGAAACGAACACAAGTGTTATCGTGGTAGTTCTTCATGCCCCTCTCAAATAAAAATGTCAAGTTAACTGTAAAAAAATAATTCAACAATTATTGATGTGCAACAGGTATAAAATATTTTATATTATGCAAATATGACAAGATGTATTTCTAGAAATATTTCATTTCATAATTTTGTAAAATAAATATTAAACAATCTGTTTCAGTTTAAAAAAATTATCTATCTTTTATAAGTTTATAAATAAAATTTCTTACCCAAATAATCAGCAATTTCGTATGGAACAACTCCATTTGGCCACCTGTACTCATCTCCAATAATTGCATTTCTATCCTGAAATAAATCGTCAATTCAACAAAAAATTCAGAGATTTTTTTAACAAGAAAATTCTTAATTAAGAATTGTTACAATTTCATTATTGTATATATTACTGTATATTGAATGTTAGATTTTGTTAAAATTATTGATGTCTTGAATTATCATTAGATAAAATAAAATATACTTAGTATAATATAAATAACAACAATTCTTACAGAAATATCTATTTTTGTACTTGTTAATTTATTTGATTAAAATATACAACTTATAATCAGGTTTTAGAACTATTATAAGCACACATCCACAATGGAGAAATAATCGAATACTTGAATAATGAATTGGCATTCAATGCAGTGTTCTTCTCCTACCTTTCTGCAAGAGGCTGAATTTGTGAAAAGTCTCAATAGTAATCAAAAACCTTTATTTTGATTGAATTATTTGTGTAACTCGTTTTATAAAAGTCAGAGTTTAACGGTCTCGGGTTTATTAACATATACAGGCTGAAACAAGAAGAGATTTGAAACAACTTTAGCATCTCCTATAAATTTCTGTTTGGCATTTAATAAGCAATAAATTATGTTTATTATGAAGGATTGATTAACAACGACCAAAAAAAGAAGTATATTCGTGCTAATTTTTTTTCAAAATTCCTATTTAATAATTTTTGCAAACTTTTTATTAAACACTTAAATAAAATTTTAATTTAAGCATTTTGTCAAAATAAATATATGCTTCTTATTATAAAGATTGAATCTATTTAATTGTTGTTTTCGTCTTCCTAAGTTCATGTATTTTTCAAATCAATAATATAAAGATTGCTTATGAAAAAAATAATTTTCAATGATATGGTAGAATTTTAATAAAAGTTATTAAAATAAGTTATTTCTGACAAATTGGTATTCAGAAAATTACGAATAAAGTGAATGCATATCATTTTGAGATGTCTTTATTAAATAGTAGCCTGATTTATTATATTAATGATATTTAAAATGCGATAAAGTATGTGTAAATATAATATAGAGTGTGGCTTCTAAATGTGATAAGTACCATTTTCACAGAAGCATTAACATTTGTTTATCGTGCTGATTGTGAAGTGTATAACATTGTCTTCCCTCTACTCTATTCTCTTTTTGAGTAACTTATTAAAATAGAGCCTTTAACCAGTAAAACATTGCAAATGTTCAAGAGATTCATAAGAAACTTTACAGTATGATAATGATTGTTTTATAAGTATTAACAAATATGCAATAATTATTAATGGTAATACTACATATTTTATTTAAGTTGATAATATACTTACAGCATACTTGTCAATGCCGAGAATATCACCTTCGAACAAATCAGGATCCTCAAGTGCCTTTCTAAGTTCTGAAAATTATGTATAAGGAAATTTGTGAACCTTCTATATAAATATGTTAACCAGCCTTCATAGTTCAGATTTTTTCATAGTTTTTTACACAAATTAATAATTTACATAATATATATGTATCCTTTGTCATTATAGTGATAATAATATTTTAATCCTTTTTAAATAACACAATTAAGATTAATAAAATAATAATAATTAAAAAATTAAAATTTTGCATAAACAGTTCAAAGAATGTATTGAATCAATTTAGGAAAATATTTTTTACAGAACAAACTATATTATATTTTGGTTACTGTAATGCGACATAATAATTCAGCAAATCAGTTTTTCTGTGTGGGGGTAATATTAATTATACATTTAAATATAAGATATGTTAATAAATTCAAATTAGAAATATGAAAAATGAGTTTCTCCAATTTGTATACTAAATCATTACTCATTAATTTTTTTAATAGATTTATCACACGCAATGAAAATATTAAAAATTTTCATCTGAAGTAAAATCTATAGTAATCTAATATTTACTATACATATAAGTTTAATTTACATTAATAATTTTAGTTAAATTTTTAATAGGATGAAAAAATATATATTTGTGCATTTGAATTGAAAACAATACAATTATTTCTCTTAAAAATTTTTAAATGTACATAAAACAAAATAAATGAAAATGAGATATCTATTTAATATTTTCTATATTATGAAGTTATGATCAATATATTTTGCTCTACTTAAAAGTATATATTTTTCTTCTAAATAGACAGTGAATTGAATATTTTGAAAGAAGTATGTAAAGATATTTCACTTAATTTGTTTAACCTACAAAGACTAAAAAGCCATTATTTAGAACTGATATATATTATTTATAATTTCTTTTTAAAAACTGATATAATAATTATTTTTAAATATATAAGAAATTATTCATAAGAAATAATGTGATTGTTAAAACTGATGAGTAATTAATTATGCTATCAACAAAACCCGCTAAAACAAAACTTTAAAATTTATTCAAATTCATATAAATTACTTACATTTATTTAAGATATTTGTAATTTTATTTTTAATTTTTAAAACTGTTTTCCCATGAAGTTTATATTATTCAAAACTGTTCCTTTATTATAACGTTATTTTTTATTGAAATGCTTTGTAACCGTTAAAAAGATTTGATAATTATTTTTTAGGTTATTCAAATAATTTTTAAGAATCCTTTAATAACTGGTAAATTACAGTGATTGATTTGAAGGGCAATTAAGATCGAATATTTTCATGGATATGCAGTAATGTGAAATCAGAAGATACTGTTTTAAATGCTTAGTTGAAATCAAAGTCATGATGCAATAGTGTAGACTTAAATTATATTCATTTTTATTTCTTTAATTCAAATAATTTATGTCAACAGAAAAATTGGCAAAAGAATATACGATTAAAATTAATTTAAATTTAAGAAACTCTAATATAAAAACATTGCTGTGCAATAAAGATTAGGAAAATTTGTATCTTTTCAAATGTATAATAAGTTGTTGAAATTATAAGACTCATAACAATTTTTAGTAGCAAAAATTTTTTTCAAGCAATTTTACTAATTTGTGAAAAGCAAAAATTCCTTGCAAGTTAACAACAAAAAACAAAACAATCAACAGTGTATTCATTTATAATAAATAATAATACTATAATATAAATGCTGTAAAAAAGCTTTGAATATTTTAACTAAAATTATTTATAATGTAAGAACTCGTTTGATATTCATTTGATATTACTTTTGCAGATATTCAATGGATATTGCAGATATTCAAATATTATAACTAACTTATTCACCTCAATATTCAAGCTATATTAATAAAATGTATCGTATTGATTTAATAAGAGTATGTCAGTATCAGTTTTGCCTAAAATGTCATAAAAATTCAAAATATTTGAAGAAATAAACAAGAATTTAGCAATACTTATTTTAAAATACATTGGAATGTATAATGCATTTTAAATTTCTTCAAACGTTTGCATTGGATTAATTTAAAAGTTATTTCAATATATTATTTACCTAAAGTATATATATATATATATATATATATATATATATATATATATATATATATATATATATATATATATATATATATATATATGCTATTGTAAAATTTCAGAAATGAACTTATTTGATCATTACACTTTTTCAAAGATTTGCTATTTGTATAATTTTTTTTGATTCTCGATAAAAAAGACTAATTAAAGTAATAAATATTCATATGTAAAACAAAAATATATTACTTTCGCGGTAATCTGCAAGAGCAGGGGCAAGCAAAACAGCAAATATCAGGAGGACCTTCATGTTGGAACTTTGGAGGCAACGCTGGAATACCTTTCTTCGAAAAACGTTCGATTTAAAAAGGTATCCTTATCATACGCTAAAGTTCATCATATGTTCAATTCACATGCTTGATCAAAGATTATTAAAGAGCATTTAAATTTATCTACCTTTAAAGAAAATAAAATGAAAACTGATAGTTAACCTCGAAGAGTTTTAAAAATGGTTTGTTAAAGAATTTATCATAAGTATCTAATGACGGCTGGTTGATTTCAACTTGATATCTTTGTCAAGAACATTTTAAGTAAATAAAATTAATATGCAAAAAACATAATTTTAATTTTCATTTGTATTCCGCTTAGATCAGAATTAGAATTGATGAAATTATAATTAAAATAGTTTTCTGAAAAAAATACGTGTATTTAAATAATATAGTTTTCTCAAATTTATTAATCATGCCTTTCAAATAGCATTTTAAATCAAAGTAACCCCTAGTCTTCCTATCATAAAAATATAAATTCTATTACCAATATTCAAAATTGCGATTTTTTTTTTTGAAAATTTAAAGGAAAATAAAATTTATCATGCTTAAAATTTATTATTATTATAAAGAAGAAGACAGTTAAAAAATAGTGAAATATAACTTAATAAGTATACGTTTATATCAGTACATCTGTTGCGCTAAACACCAAAAAATATATATAGAATTACAAACATAATTAAGATTGTAAAGTATATTAAGCAAGTGTGATATATATAAAATTAGAAAAATAAATTTCAGGTATCTATAATTTAGAAATGCAAAACACTAATTCTTTATTATTGTGCTCACGTTTTCACAGAATATTAAAATATGAAGCATGACAGAACTGGTACATACTTTCGAATTTTTTAACGATAGATTATATCAAAAATTCATTAGAAAACCATTTTAACGTTTCTTAATTTATCAAATCTCTCTCTCTCCCTTTTTATTTTATAATCCTTTTACCTTTATAGACTCATAAGTTTCACTTTAAAAATGAAAACAAAATGCATTCCGAGTCACTCAAACTACTTCTGCAGAGAAAGCTCTAAGACAGTAATAATAAAATAATATAAACTGCTCAAATTAATAAAAATATACTGTAAGAGTTGTATGATTGTATAATATAACTATTTAGATGATTATTTTCCTGTAAAGGAAGAAGAATGTCCCAAATGTAAACTATTCTTTTTTTCTAATTTCGAAGTATGCGTATGTTGAGTTATATGTCAAAAATGATGTTCTTGCCCTAAAGAGAGAAATTTAATATTCAATTTACTGAATAATTTAGCGGGAAACAATGATAGAGATTAAATGGTTTGTTAATGTTATTATGATATCTAAAAGATGTCATTTAAAGGAATCAGAAATTTGGTAATTTATTGGTGAGAAGATTTAAATACAAGTCAAAGTAACAGAGGTGATTAGATCTTTCAGAAGTACGATTTATCAGAACTTGTATTCTATCTTGAAGAAAATTCAAACCGAAGCTCAAAACATTGTATTAGACATGCATAAATACTCAACAAAAATGGTTGATGACTCAAATAGTGAGGCACGCGAGTTAATGCATTTCTAGTTCGAAACGAAGAATTGGAAACTTAATCAACTACACCTGTATTCAGATAACAAGACAATAGTTTCTCTTGGAAGTTTTCAAAACCAGTCACAAAATTGTAGTTCCACAGGACAAATGCTATGTATTCCATTAACAGCAAGACATCGTAATCCTTGCATGGAGTGTGTAGCAGATCTTGTGAGCTAGAGAAAAAAATGACTGACACAATGTTCTTTTCTCTGATGCTTCATGCTTATTTGCTTATCCTAATAAGTGTTTTCATCAGAAGTGAACATGCACAGGAAACAATTTTGCATTTCTGAAAAGAGGAAAAGAAGTGTTACATTCAGTACTTTAGAAGTGAGGGTATGTTGGTATATTATTTATATCACTTAAAATGAAGCTCTGATTGGTTAGAAATATAAGAATGATATTTTCAAACCTATTGTAATATTTTATGCTGCAATAATAAAAGTTAATTTAATGGCTATCGTGTGTCATATCGTGCTGACTTGATGGAAGTTTTTTTATTTTAAGGAATACATTATACAAGTGTTCTCTAAACGTAAACTTAATACAGTAGGCATAGAAAATTCGAGGCAAGAAAGTTTTTGCTCGATGACCACTTTTTTAATCCCTCTAAGAATAAGAAGAAATCTTTTGGTATAATGTACGAAATGATTGCTTATATGATAGTGGAGAATATAATTTCTTTTATTATAAATCATGAAAGATTTGATAATTTTTTTCATATGGTAAACCATTTATTTCGTAAGCATATTACCACAAGCTAACTCATGTCATAAAATGGCAACATTTATATATTATTGATTTAAAATAATAAAAATTTAAAGTGTGAAAAGGAAAATAACAAAATGATCAAGATTTCTTCATATTTCCCTCATTAAACACAATATTCAAATTTACATTTTTCACATTCTTAGTATTTTAAAGGGACCTAATGGAGCCAAAACAATTTTGAATCTAAACATAAAATTTCTTTGCTAATTAAAATATTTAAATAAAAAAATTGTGTTCATAGAAAATATAAGAAGCTTTCTATTTCTTTTTGAATTTGCTTCCTACAAACATTGTTTTTATATTTCGTAGTCTTAAGCAAAGTGTAAAATATTTTTTTAATTATAATGTAACTATAGTTTTAATACGATTATGTAAATTTAAATATAGGGTTTTCAGCTGAATTGTCAAATAATAATAATGAAACTCAAAACATTTTCTTAGTATTTATTTTCCGTTAAATCTAAAGTATTATAATGCAACCAATTAAACAAGGGTAAAATACGTTAGAAATTATTATATATTTCACTTTTTAGTTGGGAATTCTGGGTCACATTTACAGTCAAAAAGAATTCTTAAGCAATTGGAAAAATCTCCAACAATTCATGTCCTAGAAACGTCGATGCAAAATATAAAAACAATGTCAATCTCACGCTGTTAAGTAGAGATTGGTTCATACCAAAAACTATTTCTACAAATAGCTTGTACCTAATACTAGGTCATGGTATATTCAAAAAGAGTATAATTGATAATACATGATAAACAACATGGTAGGTTAAACTGTTGTAAGAATTTGTTAAAAAAATAGCCATATTTTTACAGTAAATTTTTGATACATTATGAAGTGTATTCAAAATTATCAAAAAGAAAAATTAATTAGCACTCACTAAAATAGATATTTATGCAAAAAGTGGAAATTTCATATTAAACTTCCACTGTTCTACGCTGTTAAGGATCAAACTAATAGTTTTTATAATAATGAATATGGTTTTTCTAGAAAGATGTGCTTAACCTAGAAGGTATATAAAAGTACAATCAGGCAATACGTTATAAATTGAGAAATTTTGATTTCAAAACATCAATCAAGTTTACAAGCAAGGTATGTATGTATTCTGGTTTTAAAAAACTAAGACAAAGGTAAGTGTTGAATTTCTGTGCACATCCAAAATATTCTGACGAGTGTTCTTTTGCATATATTCTCAATATATAAAATTTGTTGAAAATATTTAATTTTATATGAAAGTTATTATTATTTGAACTTATCAAAAATATAGTTAAATAAATTAAAAAATATTTGAACAGCTTCCTTACGAATCGTTTTTTACGTTCTGCAGAACGTAAGTATCGTTTACTTGTTAACAATCCACCAAAAATAGGTAACCAATCAACTTGTTATTTTAAATTTCACCTCACATTTTAATAAAAACAATATTTTATTTCGAAATAGAATTTGACAAAGCTCAGTAATAAGAGCTTTGCCTGCTATTTATGCCAATCCATGAGACGCATGACTCATCCGCTTACACTATGTCTGCCAAGAATGTTGGCTGAATTTCTATATGATTCAAGACAAAATTACACCAGGCATAGCGTCGCTCAACCTCTCCGTCCAGAAAAACGTGTCTGAAGGTTCGTTGAGTGAATGGTTCGCTAAAGCATTTCTAATCTGAGTTTTAGAATGCTCAACCTTTCTATACTGATCTTTCTTGTGCTGCATTTCGTAAATGCACGAGCGTATGCAAGGTCCTCATTAGACTGAACTTGATGTCCTATTTTAGTTGATCTGCCAGTTCAAGCTTGATTGGTCACTCAACTAATGTTTCTCAAGCGTTATATAGCAGTTAGCGTGGTTTGAGGAGAATAATATAGGTTTTTTTAGCAAAAGAGTGATAGTACAGATTTGCTGTTTATCGTGCTTCTTCTTCATATTCAACATACAGCAGAACCATCTCATAATACTAAGTTTTGAAACATTGCGTCATGACCATAAATACAAAACTACTAAAATCTATAGAAGTATTTTTATTACAGCGGTCTAAAACAATATGTTTAGCGTTCGTGATACTGCAAGAATATTAAACGCCAAGGGTAAGTTTAGTTGATCTGATGAGATATTATTATACACAATATACTTATTATTTATCCTTTTTATAAACATAATCAAGACAAAGATGCAACCCTTCGAAGTTTGAACCATGGTTCTTTTCGTGGGAATCACAAACGATTTCATTGTGACTCGTTGCGATATCGTGTTTTGTCTGGAGATAATCATATCAAATTTAGTGACTTCACATTGAAGTAAATCATGAAAAAAACAAATGCGAGTTTTAACCCTTATATTCTTTGCATGATGTACATTTTCATATTAAATAAATGATTTCCTAAAACTTTTTTTAATTTCTCAGTTCCTATCTTATTTCATATTTGATATAAGAATGCTAACTCTGCAGTTTCTAACAGGTGATTCTCTAAATTGTTTCATTCAGCAGCGCATAGCTACTTTAATATACATAAACATCGTTTTTAGGAATTTAACAAAAACCGTTCCGTTATTAAAAGAGCCACAAGGGATTTTAGCGGAAAAATGTACAGTATGAATGAACACAAAATTTATATTAAAAAAAAGCATTATCGCAGAAATTATCAGAAAACTATGGTGCGAATTATCTTCTTAAAATTACGCTAAGCAAATTTACTGTTTAACAGACAGATTGGAAGAAAATAATAATAAAAAATATAATGGCAGTTGCGGATTTTAAATTTTTTTTATTTTTAAGCTTATGGTATCTATATTTCAAAATAGTAATTTTTTTGAATTTCCATGCTTTGCATTTTTTTAAATTTATTTTAAAAATGCAGGCATTTGTTTTTTAATATTATTTTTATGCCTCAAATGAATGTAAAATATTCTTGAAAAATCCTTTATTTTTGGGTCAAAGTTATAAGTTTATGCTTATAATAATCTATCAATAATATATTTATATAAATATATCAATTAGAGTTACATGAATCGATTTAATTTTATACATAATATATTGACGAGCAATATAAATGGGATTTCTGTTGCAATTTGAATTCCTTCTTGTTGCAATTAAATACTTTTGAGTCTGAAATAAATTTATTATTAATAATGTTATATATATTATATTATTTATTTTTTACAGGGAAAGAATTTTGAATATTATATATATAATTTGGAGAAACCAAAGAAATAAAGATTCTTAATAATATGAAAAGCTATAGAAGCATTAAATATTTAATGTATATTTTTGTACATATTTAAACTGAAATGACATCTTTTTAAAAAACGTATTCACTGATAAGTTAAATCCAAATATGTTTTCAATATCTATACTTAAAAAAATTTCTTCCAAAATCGGGGATAAAAGAACATGCAAATTTTATGCAGAAGTAGAAATTTTATTCTTTTGTTTAAATGGTTTTCTGTGCATATTGAAAGAACTTCAAATTCAAAATCACTTTATTTTTCATGTTTTTCATTTGTTAGGTCATGTAAAATTATGCAGATTTTTTTAATGTTTTTAAAAAAGTTATAACTTATTTTCCTTCCTATGAAAATATCTTATTACTTCAATTATATTTTATTGAAAAAATAATAACATTTAAATTGCTAATGAAAAATTATTTAGCACAAATATATTTTATCATAACATCTTCAAGATGACATTCCAAGTGTTATGAAAATAGACTGATGGAATTTTCTTTCATGTTACACTATGTTTTTAAAGAAGGTATTTTCGAATCTTGAAATAATAAATTTCTACACTTCAAATAATTACATATTTTACATTATTTATAAGTTACTCTCAATCATTATAAGATAAATTATTTTTGAAAAATATGCACATAAAACATTTAAAATTTAAAATTGAGACTTTAAAGTTCCCATTTGTGGCAATTTCTATATAATATCAAGTTTGGGCTTTTTTAAATATTTTCATGTGATTTCTAAATTTCAGAACTGATTCAAAAAAGTTAGAAGGAATGTAATTATTTCTTCATTTCAGAAATATTTTTCCATCATTAATTCTCATTTCTTCCCATTATTCTCTCTATTGATCTGATTAGAAAATGTTTAGAATGTGGAGGCAATTTTTTCTTATTTTCTCTCTCAATAAAATTTTTGTCATTAGTTTTAATTTCTTTCACAAGAACTGAACACAGCTTTTATATGACAAGTATCTTTTATCTATTATATCTTGACAAAATTTTAAAAATAATACAAATTATCAATTCAGAAAAATTTCAAACTTTATTTTAAATGATGGTTTTTTTCCAAATGTTTAATAAAATAAATCAGGTTTTTAATGTTGAGTTCTTACAAATAAACTGCATGTTACACCCTCTAGAAAACCAATAAGCTTAACTTTATGGCTTATTTTGTCAGTTGCAGCTAAAAGTAATATGTTTATTCAGTTAAGAATGTTCAAAATGACGTAACATGCATTTATTATCATAAGATCACTGGTGAAGCACCTTACGATCATGAGGGGAAGTCACTTAGATTTATTATTAATATTTATAAATTGTTAATTTCCCACAATTTTTAAAAATATAGTAAATAAATACAGTTTTTCAAATGATTATTTTCTTCTATTTGAATTTACATTGCTTTCTGCTTATAAAATAAATGTAATGTAAAAAAAAACCTGTTATAAGTAAAAATAAAATGATATATTTGAAACCTTAGAGAAGTGCATTAATTTAAACAGAATTTAATCTACTTTTTTTCTAAATAACTTATTTACATTAGTGGTTTTAGTATAATAATTTGCACATTAGTAACATAATAATGTAGCTTTAATAAGTTTACGGTTAAAATATTAAGGAAAATATTACTGCTAAATGAATGAAAGATTCACATATTGTTAAAATGTGTGAAATTATAAAACTATATAAAGTAACACTTCCATAAATTGAACTGTGTGAGGAAACAAAAAGATAATGATTAAGACATAAATAAAATAATAAGATGTCAAAATCATGACATAATAATGATGTCAAAATATAGAATATAAATATAATTAGGGAAATTTAACAATTATTCCTCATAAATGTTACTATTTTCTCTTTCTTGGATGCGAAATTCCATTTTTAAAATAAAACTTAAAACTTTTTCCTTTGACATTTTTGAGAAAATTATTTTAAATATGTCCTAATGACCTCATTTACTGGATTCTATAGATGGTACAACAGCCTCATTACTGGACGTATTATGAGGAAAATTGGTTTTTCGAAGAACAAAGAATAGCAGATGGAGGTTTTCAGCAAGAAAAATCATGTCCTCTGAGGTTGAATCAAAGAAACGTGATCAAAGAAAATCAAATCAAAGAAACGTGAACATTACACAATCTATAGTACAAAGAAATAATGTGTTATTACAATAAATGATGACGAAAATGTCGTTAGAACTAATCAAGAAACAAAAACCAATACTACTCTCTGATAAAATATATCTTGTTTGACAAATTAATAAGTTCAACCCATAGAATCTATTTGATTTGTCTGTAAGCACGTAAATTTAATTGAATTTAATTCATTTTAAAGGATGAAATATCAAGGCCATTAAACTCTAAGATCAAATGAAAACTATTAGAGTTAAGTGCTGCTTATTGGTTAAATTATGTGTCTTTAGAAATGTGTTTTGATATAATAATAAGGAAGAAGTATTTGAAACTACCTCATCTTCGCAGTAGAAAAAATTTATTATTAATGAGGCAGGTTGCACGTATAGTTTGGAAAATGTTAGATGTACGTTGTTTTACATCATATTGAAAATGCATATAGTAATGTTAATTATTATTAAAATAATTACTAGCATATTATTTTAATTGAAAGCATAGTTGCTATCCTTAAGATATTATATATATAAATGCATACATTTTATTATTTTAATGTCAGTTGCAATGCAAAGTGAGAGTTTCAATACCTTTAAAATATGAAAAATTCAAATAATATTACAATATTGATTTTAAGGTCAATCATTTTAATAAACGTTAACGGTACATTAAATGCTTTTTGGTTTTTAACATTTGTACATTTTGTTAACCCGTTCAATGTCGGCACGAGTCATGCCTGTCTTGTTATATGGGTCAGACAGCCTTTGACCGTTTCTTGCGACCATGGTGTCTTGTCCATTCTTGGAAAATGATTTGTTTCCATAGATCATAATAGAGTTGTAGTCAAAAGTATTGTAAAGTATGTTTTGAGTTGGTGACAACTTAGCGAAATTGAATTCCATACCTGTAATTATTGTATAAAAATATTCATTAACAGGAATAAATAATACGATACAACTTAAATTGTTAGCTAATATGTTAACATAAAATTATTGATTAGAGCTATTTTGTATTTATAATATTAATTACACTTCTGAAATATAGCGGAAAATTTATAGGAATTTTTTACAATTTATTTGAATAAACCTACTTAAAATTTGTGATTACTGTGTTTAAGAATTAAATTTTTTTGCAAAATACAATTAATTATTAATACATTATTCATAAAGGAATCTTGTGTTTTAGAATAAAATATGTATTATTTATTAATTTATAAATATGAGGCAGAAATACTGTAAAAATATGGATCGGAATTCATTATTCAATTAAGAATTTTTTGAGAAATTTAATTCATTCTTTTGTTAAATCAATATCTTTTATCATCCTTTCACCATATTTCGAAAAGTTATGTTAAATGTTTTATATATTTAACTAGTTTATATAAACAGTTATTTTAGTGAAAAAGCAAAGTATGAAGAAACTTTATATGATGAAAAAGAAATGAATTATTTATTAAATGTAATTGAACTCTTATCATTCTTAACATGGTATATTTGACATTAGCTCCTGCATTGTTTATCAAAATATTTTAAGCGCATTTGTATGTATGTCATATATTTTATGGAAAATTGAAAAAATTACTAGTCCATTATTTCAGATTATTCAGATGTGACTTCAGTACATTTATACAGTTATTTTCCATGGATTAATTAAAATTTAGATGTCTCTAATAAAGTTATTTCTAAACGAGACAATTTATAAGTTTACGAGGTACAGTTAAAATTGTAATATTATTTAAACACTGTTCAAGTCTCAATGCCAGAATCAAGATTAAAGTTAAATGTATGTAATATATCTATTTTAACTCAAAATATAAATGCCAAATAAATATGGATGAAAAATCATTAATGAAATAAATATTTGATTTGAATTATTAATTTAATTCATTATTTTCATAAGCTATTAAAAATCTATTCACTTTTACACTACATCAACAAAATTACACAGAAAATGGTCAATTTCTTAATCAGATATATTAAGATATAGCTTTGATTTTTTTTTTTTACATGTTCTACCTTAACATTTCAAAACTTTTTCTTTTAAACATCCAAAACAATAATCAGAATGCATAAAAATACTTTAAACATTTTTGCATATAGGATTTACTTTTAGTTAGAATGCAAACCATTCCCATTATCTTTTACATATATGTTGAATATGTGTCAAAAACTTTTTATGTATTTTTAAATGGCTTAAGCAAAATTATAACTATTCAATGGTAGTTCAAGTAGAATCAAGTAGATTTCTTTTTTATATTTCTTAAAACAAAAATGTATTTATTTCTTTAATTTATTTAAGATACATTGATTTATTAAAATTTAACACCCAAATAATTCTAGTGAAAAATTAAATAAAAATTATAATATACTTATAATTATAATAACCTTAAATTAATTTGAATAAATATTTTTTATTCAAATTAATTTAAGGTTTAAATTGCTAAATTGCTTAGGACTGGTTTTATATGTTTATACATTTCAAATAATTTTATATTTTTTAAACATTACAGACAGTTGTTTCATTTTCATTATCAAATGTAATAAGAAACAAATCAAAATATAAGTCTAGATTATTTTGTAATTAAAATATTAAGAAATGTATTTATTTTCATGAAACTGGGAAAAAATATTTTTATTTAAAATTACAATTTTATAATTCAAAAAAGGACAAACCCTCTTCAAATTTTTTTAACTACAAGTGATATTGTGTGTGTGATTGGTTTTAATTATCTTACGATGAATTTATAAATTTTCTTAACAGGTCTTTAAAAAGACATATAAAATATATAATTTTTCTTCATTTCATATCTATAATTTAGAGCAAGAACATGCGGTAGATTTAAAGAAACTTGTTAACGAATATATCATGAAAACTTTGAGTGTAATGGAAAATTGATATTTTTTTATTTAGACCCTATAAATTTAATTAAAACATTTAACCATGAAAAAATCACTACTTGCCTTGTAAATTTGAATTTTTTTAATTGGAAAGCTCTTATTAAATTTCAAATTTTACGAATAAAATATTAAAATAAAGTACTATTCTGCAAAAAACTAATTAAATTCTCCTTTTAGGCTGTATTATAAGCGATTTTGAAACTTATTTTCAGCCAGGCATTAATTTAAAATTATTATTTTATTTAAAAAATAGACTTCTGTTAATTTTACAACTATATTGTTTAAGGAATGCTTCAGATTTTATATTAATAATCTTAATAATTAGGATAACTCACCTTGTTGCACATTTTCTAGATAGATGATGAGATAAGTGTCTCTGTCTGATCTGCTTTGTTCATGGTAGAATCCAAGAGCGTGTCCCAATTCATGGACAACTGTTCCTACGTAGTGGCAACCAGGTCCGAGAGAAACGGGTTGCTGTCCTCCGATCTTTCCAACGTGAGAATAGCACCTGAAAAAGAATAACAAATGAAATGAAAACTGAAATGTAGAATTAATATTAGTTTAATTTTGTGATGCTTGCAACATAAATTTATTTTTTCTTTCATAAATTAATCGGAACGGTGATTGTTTTATCAGAACTGTGGTTGTTTTTCTGTTGTCCTCCAATCATTCCCACGTGTGAGTAGCATCTATTTGCATGCAATTAAATAATTAAGATAGTAAATCATTATTTTATTGTGAAACTTAAAATAATTAAAATTCAGTTTTCCTAATTCATTAAGACATGATTTTTAGAAGACCAAATGAAAATGTTCAAGAATTAAATCATTAGCAATCATACTCTTCGGAAACAGAATACTGACTTACAATTTTATTCCCAGGAGGAAAGGACCATTTTTTGTAACAAATATTATATAATTAAATCAAATATCAAGCTTCAGGATAAATTTATCAATTTGTTTTGAGTTTGTTAAAATTTTTAATATTTTTATAGGTTGTATAAAATACTTTCATATAAATAGAAAACGAAATTCTGTTAAAATAATATAGCTTTGATAAAATATACTAATTTTGTTTATTTATAAATAAAACAGTTGATGTTTTTAAAAATCTAAAGATTCTCAGTTAAAAATAAAATTATTTTTTTAAAAACATTAATCTTAAAATCCGAAACTATCAGTCATTGCTATCAGTATATAGTATATAACATGAAAGTGTAATCTTATATATTGCATAAAAAATCAGCAATTTAATCGTATTCAATATCAACAAAATATAATTGATCTAATGATAATTAAATATTTAGAGCTATCAATTGACATACTCTATAAAAACAATACATACCTGGTATATAATTCACAAATATAATAAATTTATGAAAACACATATTTAACTACTTTGAAAATTAACTATGGAGTACAGATACTTAAAAACATTTTTTTTTATTGTCATTTCATAAATTTTGAAATTAAGACTGTATTATCTTTTATGTTAAGAAAATTAAACTCGATTAATCATTTAAGAAAAGCTTTCATTTAATTTAACTAATGTTTCAAAATAATCAACATCCCCACATTTTTTTATATCTTACATGTTGTGAGATAGGCCTGATGACCTTATCTCTAAATTAAATGTAAATAACTTTTTTTAAAAAGATCAAAGAGGAAATTTTAAAATAAGAATGTGCGTAAAATATTGAAAAGTAATTTTTTTGCTTCAAATTATTTAAATAATTTAATGATTTATAGAAATATTTAATTATACAAAGAAAGATTATAACTACTTAAATTCAAAGTACTTATTTATTTATAAACGGTTGCTATGGTACTATTTTGTTTATTTATTTATGTTTTGATTGATCTTAAAATGCAATTACTATTTAAAATTGAATAACAAAAGGCAAGTTTTTAATTTCAAAAAAGAAGTATGGAGATTCATTGCACTATTTAAAAAATGAATCTAAAAATTCACCATTCAGGATAATTATTCAACTAGCCGTTTCCTCAAAATATCTCAAAACTATCTGATTCCGTTTTTAGATTAATATAAAATAAAAATATGTTAAATAAGGAAATAAGTTAAAGTTTTCCACTGTTTTTAAGTGATATCTTAATTAGAAATGCATTAGAATAGCATAAAGCTAAGTATTTTTTAAATATTCTTGATAAATGTTCTTCGTGTAAATTAAATATGATGCAGAAATCAATGAATAAGATATTATTATAATGCACAAGTACATGTCTTATTGATGTTATCTGGTATTTTTCAGAGTTTCCTTTTTTACAATATATAGTATGCTTCAGAATCTATAGTATGTTTTATTTCCAAATAAATTGTGTAACGCTGCGAATGATTTATTAAGGATTTATGCTATCATAAAATTCACATAAGAGAAATTATCCATACTGTTTCTTGTATTATATATAAAGATAGAGTTTTTTAAATTTAATTTAAAGTGGTGAATCATTAGTTCAATGTTTCAGTCTTTGACTTGAATTTAAATATATGATGCCAATATTATTTTCATCATTAAGATATTTATATTCACAATAGCCTCATAGCTCTATTTAAATATATCTTTGATAGAAAAATTATTGCAGATTATGTGCGGACTTTATCACTTATCCAAAACATGCTTACTTTCTTAATTCAGAAAAAATAATTTTTCGAAGAAACTATTGGCCATTATTATGAAATGTCAGACTTTAACCCTAAATTTTATAGCATACCATAATTTTTAGTGAAATCCTGTTAAGATTGGAAAAATAACTTCTTTGAATTTATAATGATATCCCCTTTTTCTTTATTTTATTTTATTCTTCAATAAAAAATTACCCTTTTCCAGAGAAGATTCTGATATAGTTAGTCTCCGTTGTCCTCTTAACAAAGCGAACACATGTATTAGAATGATAATCCTTGAAACCTCTTTCAATGAGAGCAGTTTGGAACACTGTAAAACAAATTGATGATAAGTTAAAAGAATACTTAATTTCCTTTTAAATATTAAAAAAATATTTACCATGGAAAAGTTACATAATTAGTTGTATCAAAGTAACCAAATATTAAATCAGTTATATTAACGTAAATAATATAAATATGTCTTTAGAACAGTTTCTCATTATTAAATGAATTTAATAATTTATAAATCAAAACGTTTTAGCCCCTAAAAACCCTAATTGATTTACATTCAAATATTGCTGTTCAATATTATTAAAGCGTTAACACTATCCAAGATTTTACTTGAAAACTAATATAAAATACATGTACTTTATATTGAACTTATTTCACCATAAAGTATTTACACATTATACAAGTACAAGAATTAGATGTTTGAATGAAGAACATAATTTTAAGATATACTAGAAAATAATCTTTTTCTAAGTATTTTTTCTAAATCACTTAAACAATTTTCAAATAAATGCTTAGCATAATTTTGAATTTAGATGCACATTTTAACTTAAGGTCTTTAAAATCTTGGTTATGTTAAAAAAATTTACAAGCATTTCTTCATGATGAAAGAAGTAACCTGAAATATAAGGGATGATCAGATGAAAAGGTACGAAACGACACGGTGGGTACAAATTTAGACTTTATTCAAAATATACTCCATAGACTTGAGCACAACGATCCCACTGATGAACAAGGATTTCTTGTTCCCAGAATTACTATGGCCGTGACGAGATCCAGTCCTTCACAGCATCCTTGAGTACGTCGCCCGAATTGAAGGGCTTCCCTTTCAGTTGTTTCTTTAGTGGATCAAACACATGGAAATCGCAGGGCGACATGTCCGGACTGTAGGTTGAATGGTCCAACGTCTCCCACTTGAACTTGGCTACTTCTATGTGTGTGACTCTGGAGACGCGAGGACGCTCGTTATCATGGGGCAGAACCACGCCCTTCGTGAGCAGCCCCAGTTTTTTGTTCTTGATTGACCTGCTTAGGGGTCGGAGTGTCTCACAGTACAAATCGGAGTTAATGGTTTTTCTTCGCTCGTAGAATTTCCACAAGTATCGAACTTTAAACGTCGAAAAAGACGGTGAGCAAACACCTTTCCTGCTGACGGTACGGTTTTGAACATTTTAGGGGGATGTGACGACTTATGCTTCCACTTGTCTCTCACATTCCGCTGTCAGAAATAGGATAACAACTAGCTGCTCCTCAATCGTCGAATATTACAATGCGAATGACATTCTGTCCTCATACGGACTGCGGCATCATTTGGACTCCGCTTTCGATAAGAACCTCTACCCTCTCCTGTGCACGCGGGTCCCGATCATTCTCCGATCCCAGTCAGAGACTCCAATCACTTCCCGAGATGTCTAACTACGTTCTCCCATGGCGCAATATGCAAATATTTAGCTGTTCCGGTTTTACGTCATTTCGTACTTTTTCATTTGATCACCCCATATATATTACAAAATCATGTTATCTATTATTTTTCATTAAAACCAGATTAAAATCAGCAAACACTTATGCAAATTATTTTTTTAGTTTTTAAAGCGCGTTACTAAAACACTTATACAGAAAAGTATTGTACTGATTGTTGAAATTATATAGTTATATGAATTTAAAAAATTTGAGTTTTCATTCAAAATTAAAAAGATGTCAAGGAAAATTGCTTGTGAATTATTGCTTGCATATAATGTTTAGGATTACAAATTAAAAAAAAGTTTGAAACTAAAATATTTATAAATTTTTTGGAAATAAATAAATTCTTACATAAAGAAGAATCAATTTCATATGGAACAACTGCATTAGGCCATCTGTAAAAGTCTCCTGCAATAGCATTTCTTTCAACATCCTAAAATATAAGAAAATTCTTGTTATATGATTAATAAAAATATATGTTTTAATTAAAATATAGCATAATATTCTTATTAAAAACATTTTTTCTATATAGAGAATTAAAAGATTATTTTTAATGAAAGAATAGCTTATTAAATTATTTAAGCATGATTGTTTTGTAC
Source organism: Latrodectus hesperus (assembly GCA_037975125.1). Taxonomy (NCBI): domain Eukaryota; kingdom Metazoa; phylum Arthropoda; class Arachnida; order Araneae; family Theridiidae; genus Latrodectus; species Latrodectus hesperus. Next base: position 22,533,515 of record CM075856.1, read on the forward strand.
AATATTATATGATCATTTTTCTGAAGCCTTATAGTGTTAAATTAATTATTTTATTTTAATCCTATGTTTGCTAAATTAATGCAATATGATAGTGCCTTAAACAATGCTTGTAAATAGTGTAAAGATAATTCCATATAAATATATAAGAAATGAAATACTATACTATACTATACTTATTTAAATATTACAATACTATACTAATAATTGCTATTATCAAATAAATACTGTAGAAAAAGATCAGAGATAAATATTTAAAACGTGTAAATCAAAAAGATGAAATTCCGATATTTTTTTAAACTTTAAACCAAATTCTAAAATAGTATACTTACATACTTTAAAAAAATAAAAAAACAATGTTCTCTTTTATGAAAGATATCCTATATATTATGAGTGTGAAAAAAATTCCTCATTCCTTCATATCAAATACATTCATATAGAAAAATATTAATATTGAGTATGTGATTTCATTATGATGTCTCAGTGTATTTTCCTTCAGGTAAATCAATAAAAAGAAATTAATGATGAAAATTGAAATTCATAAAAATGACTCTTGACTGGAGTTTAATGTGCCTTACTAAATATTTGTCTCTCAGCACTAGAGCCTCAGAGATATTTTATACCTTCTGGATTTTAGACATTTTCCGTAATTTTAATGAATTAGCTAATAGAGATTGTATTGTTTATCAAAATATTTTAGCAAATGTATGCTTCTACTTCTATGGCTATTGTTTGCACAATTGGTATTTTTAAATCAACACCACACAGCTTTTGTTCGTACTACACAAGACGTTCTCTTCTTATTTGACAGCATCAAGCGAAAGTGTTGATTGGCAGCCTCAAGATTTTATAGAGCCCTTTTGCAATAGGTTGGAATAATTATAAGTTGCATTCTATACCTACTTAACCAAAAATTAAATTAGATTCGTATACAGTAGAAACTGAACATTATTCAACAATAGTTTACCAATTGCTACCAAAATTACTCATAATGTACCATGGTGGTTTGCCAGTTTTAAATATTGAAAATGTAATTCAAGCAAAATGAACTTATTTTGCTGTAATTAGACTTCTACTTTTAGTTGTATATCTGATGCTTTTTGAAACAACAATATCAGATAACTTGGTAATTAAAGCACACAGTATATGTAAATAAATTTTTCCTTTGCAAAAATTATAAATAAATGAAAAATGAAGAAAATGTTTAAATTCAATTTAAATCTTTTTATACAGATATTAAAAACTACTTAACAAATCTAGTTATGAGTGAATTCATATAATGTATTTATTTTAAACTTTTACTTACTAAGGGTCCATCAATGCCTGCCATGTCTCCATCATACAGATCAGGGTTTTGAAGAGCCAATCTGGCTTCTGCAATAAATAAATTCATTTCAATAAGCTTCTTGTTAAAATACGCATTCATGAATTTCATAACAGAATATTTTTAATACAATTAAAAAATTTTGAAATATTGAAATTTATGTATTGTTAGCAAACTGTTTGTTGTATGTCATTTTAAGGCTTTTCTTTACTAAAATTTAATTTTATTATTTTCTATCACAAAATTAAAAACAGCAAAACTAAATAATACAAATAAAAATATAAGTTTTAATTGTCATGAAAATATATTCATCAAAGTTTGAAATGTAATATCAAATTTGTATAATGGATTCATAAAAATGATAATGTAAATATTTTATAATTAATGTAGATATGCTTTGGTATTTTAATAAATATGTTTCAATACTAATATTTAATGTTTTTTATTTGCTACAACTGAAACGCTTAAAGAATTTGTATAACTATATTGTTATTATGCTTTCTAACTATGAAAGGTAATTTGAAGTTTCCCTGCTTTTTCCCTTTCTGAAAGATTATAATATGGATCAGTCAGAAAACCTTTCACTACTTTAGAAAAGACCTATCAGAAATTTAATACGTAACAAATACTGAAAGAAACTTGACAATAGTTCCTAAAATTTAAGTCGTCATCAATTACAAATATAATTATCAGAATTCTCATAAAAGTATAGATCTTACTACATAGTCATAGTTAAATAATATTTAGATACTTTGTTATATCTCTACTTCTAAAAACATTTTGGGGTTGTTTGATAATGCTCTAATACATGATGCATTATTTACTACTCATATTTACTCAATCATTTTAAAACAAACTTAATAACTTTCTTTTTAATGTACAAAAATTAATACCAGTAATTTATATTTTTTGTTTTATGATGTGCTTATTATATTTTTAATTAATTACATAATTTGGTAAATTTGATGCCAACAATATTCCTAAGTAAAATCTTTGTATTCCTATAAATTTTGTACATTAATTTTAAATTTCGTTTTATTTATTTTTATAAGACTCAAAATTAATTTTTATAACAACTATTTTTTAATTAAGAGCCATAATATGAATAACGTCTGGTATTGTTAAAATATTGTATATTCCTTAACTGCCAAGTTTATTATATTCGTTCACTGGAGTGGATCACATTTGTTATTTTTAATTTTAATTTCCTTGGGTACAACCATACAAGCAACATAAATCTTACGCAAAATAAACGTTATATTTTAAATATCAATTAAAAATAAATAAAAGCAGGATATGTAAGGGCAATCCAGTTCATCTGAATTTATTAAAATTAAAGTAGATATAACATCACTCTCTTGCAAATTGGATAATGAAAGATGAAAAATAATGTACATCAACATAAGAATATCATATCTTGTATATTTATTTTAAGTTTATTACAATGTATATATTTTAATACGTAAGGCACAGTTCCTCTAAATGTAAATGGCTTAAGCCATTTCATTGATATCAAATAATACTAATATTGATAATGATAAATATATTTAATCTTTGTAATTTAGATGTATTTCAATAGAACTGAATTAATATGAGTGTGAAGAGATGATTTAATCTTCATAAAGTTATTATATATTAGATTTAAAGTTATATTCAAATTTATTTCAGATGCTGCATCCTTAAATGCATCCTATAACATTAGAAATTCTTGAATTGATATTATATATTAAATTATTATTTTAATATTATATTATGTTAAATTATTCATTAAAATATTTAATTAATAATGCAATTTCTGTACTTTAATATATAATTACCAAAATTAATTTACTATAACGTATATCTTGAATTTAATTATGCTTAAATTTGACTGTATATCAGTGCCATTTTGGTTAGCATAAATATGTAAGCCATGCATTTGAATGCATTATAATACTAGCTCATGCGTATAAGCATTATTAGCAATTATACAATAACTTAAAAATTTAAATGAAGATTATTAATTAAATTTTTCTTAAGAAGAACATTTATATGTTGGCTATATAATACGATATCTCATAATCAAAACCAATAGAAAATTGAATTAAAATAAATTGATCTCGAACATGAAATTTTATTTTAATTTGCTAGAGTAGAGGATTTTATAGATTGTTTATTTAAACGAAGTGAACGAGTTTGATACATTAAAATTTTGTTCCAACTATTGTTAAAAGTAATTATTTTATTTAAGAATAAAGATTTCACTAAAAAAGAAATCATTTTAAACTTCTAAAGTTTTAAAATTAACATATTTTAATAAAATTTCAGAGCTCCAGTGGCTCAGTAGCTTCATGCCGCTTCCCGTAAGCTCAGCAAAGTGAAGCATCATTTGCCGCAGGCAGTGGTTGGGAGGGTGACCACGGTGTACTCTCCTTCACTGGGTTGCTGGAACTCCGTAGGTTGGGGACGTGTCTACGTTAATCTGTGACGTCCAAAGTCCTTCCGCTGGTGTGGCGTGGATGTGGAGAGGAGGGTGCCAGCTCAGGTGTGGCCTCGTCACCTGACCTTGGTTCAAAATTACGAGGCACCTTAATTAGAGCAAAGACGTACTTTCACCTTCGTGGTGCTCTGTTCGCACCCGTTTGACTTAATTCGCACTGCCAACGGCATAGCGAGCTTGGCTTGTCCAAGTGTCATAAGTAACAACAACAATAAAATTTCATAATTTTAAAAATTAATACCCATTATATTTTAAAAACGTCTGATAATTTTTCATGCTAGAATTTTTATTACATTTTCGATGACATCAAAATTTTCAAACTTTATGACGTTTTCACTATTTTAAATTTAGCAAGTAATTTCATCTCGGTTCTTAATTTTCAAGCTGTGAAAATATTAGGAATTACCGTTCAATAACTGATGTATGTATTTTATGAAATAAAGTTATTGAGATATGATTAAAAACATGATCACAAATATTAGTTTAATTTCATAATTTATATCAATATATCATTTGTATAAAATACAAGAAAAGTTCATGAAGCTTGTCATTTAGAGAAAGTTACTTGATCTTGATCTGATTTTATATTTTATGAAATGGTACATTGAGTCAGTTAATGAAGAAATAAATATCATAACATGAGAGATTATTTTTTACCTTCAAATTCATCTGCAAATGCAGAGGCAAACAGAGCAACAGTGACCAAAAGGAGCTTCATTTTGACTAAACAACTCTTGTGGTGGACAAGATGCTTTCCATTAGGTGTTCAGCCTTAAAAAGCATTCAATTATCATGAACTGAAATGTATCATCTGTTCAGAAAATCTTTTATCTTTTAATTTCACGGATATACAAGATAACAAAATGCGGTCGAATGATCTATTGTGCAATGAAAATAAATTCTTAAACTGCTGTTTATACTGGGAAAAAATTTTGCAAAACATATTTTTGCCATTCCATAAAACGTATTTAGATTATACTAATATCTTCATTTCGTACAACAGAGCCTTATGTGTTATATATGGTACATATTCTGAAAACATTTTACGTATAATTCTGTTAGTAAATACATGAAAAATTGTTGAGAAATTTAAATATACGTTTGTTTTCCTTAAACAAAAATAATTTTCATTTATGAAATTAATAAGATTTATATCAAAAATAATTACTTTGATTTTACTTAATAATTTTTAATTTATTAATGAATAAAGTATAGGGCGGATTCATTTACTGCTTACCAATCTTACAAAATTAAAAAAATTAATATTTAAATAAAATTAAAATTATATCGATTCTTAAATATATATTAAATCAGTAATTCAAGCATTTTTCAATTAGTGCGGTATTCAAAATTTATATGTAATTTAAATGTTGGAATTTTTTTTAATATTATTTTCCCACATACTCATTTCTTCCTTACAAAAAAACTTGAAATACTTCAGAGATTATAAAATATATTACTTGTTTTGACACAGAATAGTTTGTTTCATTGATGCAAATTATTTAAAATCAGAAATTCTTCTAGTATATTTCTTAATTCAACTATTCCAAAATTATCATTCTTTCTACACCACCATTTATCAAAATAAAAAATTTAATCTTTAAAAGTTTTGAAAATCATCAGCATAAAAATCCCCTTTTCATATTTAAAATAGTTTTTTTTGTACTAAAACCCAAATTTAGAACACATTGCTTTATTATAAATAATTATATATCAAATCTTTTAAAATTTAAAAATTTTTTGTTTGATGTTTCTTCAAACATATATCTAATTTCAGTACTCAAAAAAAGTTTATTAGGATATTTAGTTCCTTAATTCCCTTTTTGTAATAAATTTCATAAACTAGGTGTTATTTATATAAAATTTTAAACAATTTTTTCGTTCATATCTGAGTAATTTAAGTATCAAAAGATATTTGGATGTAATTCAATAAATCAATAACTATAAACAATATGAAACAAAGATATTTTCCCTATTCAAGACAAATGAAAATATTTACATAATATTATCTTTGACTTTTATTAAGTAATTAACAGAAATAAGCATTTAGAAACAAATAGGAAAAACTTTATAAAATAATTTTGTTGATTTAAAGAAATAATACGTTTAATAATGTAATTAATATATAATATTTTATAAATAATCTAATTAATATTTTTAACGATTTGAATAAATAATATTAATACGTATGAGTATCTAGTCATTTTTTCTTTATCAAAAAGTTATTTTTATTCAAGTGTAACAATAGATAAATGTTCTGAAGTTGACCATATGTGTTTGTGGTTAAAATTTCTTTATCTTCTGATAAAAGATTAAACAAATATAAAGCAATAAAAGAGAAACAAACAGCTCAATCATATTTGTGCATGTAAATAAAATATAATACAATTCTTGTAATACATATTTAATGCATGTTTCACACTAACTTGTTTTCCTTTCATATTTAAATCTAAGTATTTGAAATTTATAATTTAAATATCCCTCAATATGCTTACACACTTTAAAATCATACCTTTTCAATATTCACTATTATTATTATGAAATTTATATAAACTTTTTTATTAAAATAGGAAAAATACTTGCTAGTTTACGATTAACTTTAAAGTAGTATTCAAATTCATTAAATTACAATTTTCATTAAATTACAAAAATTAAGTAAAATTCAACAAAAATTATACCATTTACTTTTGTATAAAATCAATACATAATTAATTTTTCTGAAATTTTAATTCTGTATAGAAAACTAACTGTTGTAAATCTATTACTCCCAATATTTATTCATAAAATGGAAAACTACTTGAAATTTAATGTTATAATTAACATCGACACATTTAAAAACAAAACGATGATTTGATGATTAATGAATATAATGCTCTAAAATAGCTATTCTTAATAATCCTAAAAATATTGTGAAATAAACTCTTAGTATTGTGTTTCGTAATATAATCATAGACATAAATCATATGTAACATTTTTTTTCACTGGAATACGAAATTGTGTCTGTAAATAATAGAATTTTGAAAAAAAAAATTAACTTTTCTTTGTCAACAAAAACTTTTTATATCAAATTGTCGATTTATTCTAAATTTTAACTATTTTATGGCCATATAAGCAACATTATTTAGTATACAATAGTTTATAAAATAATTTGAATACGTTTTCAAGAAGTGTTTGTGAATTTTATGTTGGTAATGATAACAAATTTTATAAAAATAAAACATCCGATACTTATAGCATTTTTTTCCGAACAGATTTACAAGAAGTTTAATTGCATGCCTAATCTAAGTCATTTTTAGTGTAATTAAATCGTAAATACAATTTCAGACTCCTAGTCTAAAATATTATAATTTTAGTACTTAATATTATACATTTTGATTTATTAAATGATTATTTCTGTTTCAAACGTTAATTAATACTTAAAAAATTGTCTATAGAGCTTATATAGAAGGTTTCTTTAATTTAGAAATATTCGTGCATTGTGCATTGAGAAAAAAAGTTGAGTCACCGTCCGAAAGTGAAATGATATTACTATTAATTAGAATAGTATTAATATAATTATTATGGTGTTTTATAAATTGTTTGCATTACAATGCAGATGAGCTATATTTAGTATTTTTTTCAAATGACAGTTTTATTTTAATTTTTAAGAACAATGAACTTTTACATATCACAACAAAGTTTTTTTATATCATCAATTTGCAGAAATTAGCTGGACAAACATTTAAAAAATTATATAAATTTTTTTTCTTTATAAATCTATGTAATAATCTGCTGGTAAATCTATAAAATGCTAATAATCTTGTGGACGTATCTAAATCACCATTTAAATCGAATATTTAAGTTTAAAAATTTTTAAGTAATGTTTTCATTCGAAAACATTTTTTCGAAATTAAAAATACTTATATTTTGTTTATATTTTTATTTCAGTTTAGTAAGGTACTAATTTCTGAGGGCTTATTATAGCTAACTCATAATGTTTTGCATTTAAGCTAGTATACATATCAGTTTTCTAACTTATCAAAATTTTTGAAAAGTATTTATATATAATGAATAAAAATATAATTGTATTTAATAAATGCAAAGATTGAGATAACATGCCTTTAGGGAAAGGTTTTACCAATCCATTTAGTTATGGAAGATAAGATTTTGTATGATTGCAGTTTGTACAATATTTTGTTGGAAAATTTAATACCACTTATATTTGGTAAATGTTTTAATTATAATCTTGCAAAATTTATAATTATCGGATGGAAAAAAAACTCAATAAAACATAAGTGTATATGAACAAGTCGTGACTAAAGAGATAACTAATTGAATTTTTTTACATCGTTGAATATTAATTAAATTGCAGATAATTGCTTCCTGGGGACTGAGCAGCTACCAGGCGCGTCGGCAAGTGGTGGATCGCCGAACGTCCTGTAGGAATGACATGATAGCCTTGAATATAGAATCAAAAGCCGCGAACCAGCTCCCGTAAACCATGGTGTTATGCGACCCGTGTCTAGGGCTATTTGGCACCGCGGTAATGGTGTCTTAACGGAGCCTTTAGTTGCCTGGCAAACTTCTAGAGCTTTTTTGCCTTCCCAGTAACTCAGACAATGCTGGGTGGACTGTTATATTACCTGAGCTCATTAATTGATATTGGCTGAAAAGACACAAGAAACAACTAACCTTTCTGGATTTGCAGTTGAAGCCTCTGAAGTAGACTTTTCTGAAAAAACAAGAGAACTCAGAGGCATCTAGTGAAGGGGCAGCAATGAATCCTTCATAGAAGGTAAAAATAACCTCCAAACCATCTTCTTCTGGTGAAAGTCACGAAGCTATTCCTAGCATGACTGACTTTCTGACAAGATGGGACTGTTTCAGCAAGATCTTATCTGCTGGAAATGTCATATGCAAGAGGAAACGGCAGAGCATGTCATTTACGAATGTGAGGCTCTTGCCCTCCCTAGATTAACTTCTTTAGGCATCATCCATACTAGAGAGTTACACCTAGACTCCATTAAAGGGTTATCGGACTTTATTAATAAAGTGGGTGACCCGAGCAACTGGAACTAGGAAAGATTGGGTTTGGAGTTAATAGTAAAAATGCTGATAAAAGCAGAGGTGCCCAATGACATACAACCCCAACTCTAAGAAGAATAAGAGATAATTGCTTAAGAATGAAAATTATTCAATATAAATGAAAAAGTTTAAAGGGAGCAATTGCAATTAATAATCAGTGTTTTTGGACAGTCGGATATCTAGATAAAATTTATTATGCATTATGTTAAGCAATGCATAATAAATTTTATCTAGATATCCGACTATTTATTATTTATTATGCATTATGTTAAGCATTTTAAATGTATGTAAATGATTTTGGGATATACTGACACATTATAGCTGCAGATATATTGAGATGAAAAATAAAATCTACTAAAAAGCGTTCATGAAGTTTAACATCAGAAGGTGTTGATCCAAGAAATATTTGTAAGTCAATATAATGCACTTTGAAAGAGATTTTTCATTAAAATTTATGATTGAGATAATCTCAATTCCTATAAGAAGACAGTAATCAGAAACATTATTTTAATTTTCATTAAAGTATCCATAAATAAATACAACATAAAATTTTAATATCTGAATCAATGAAATTAGCTTTTTTCACTTAAACCTGAAGCCGCTAGAAAATAATTTTTATTGATATAAAAGGAAATACCTCTGCATTCCAGCATTTACCAAAACATTTTAATAAAACAATTAATAGCTAAGCACTCATGATCGTATGTAACCTAACGAGATTGGTTGTTATTGAGTTTCCTCAAGAAATATGGAGTTAATTCCAAGTATTATTTACAAATTTGGGAATTATCTTTAGTAAATAATTAGACATCAAACAAGAACATGAAATAGGATGAAAAATCAGAAGTTCTTGAAAGGTGGTTTTTCCAAGAGCTGTTTTAATATATATATATATATATATATATATATATATATATATATATATATATATATATATATATATATATATATATATATATATATATATATATATATATATATATATATATATATATATATATATATATATATATATATATATATATATATATATATATATATATATATATATATATATATATATATATATATATATATATATATATATATATATATATATATATATATATATATATATATACATATATATATCAATATATATATCAATATATATATATATATATATATCAGAGTCGAAAATGATATTTGATTTTAAAGCAAATTTATGATCAAAATTAAAAATATCTAAAAATATGCAAACTACACCAAGTGAAGTTGGTTTGAAAATTTTTTAAATTACTCGTACATTCAACATTCCATCCGCGAAGTCAGAAACTATTACAGGAATAATTCTGAAAGAAGTATATTCGTAAAATTATCATTTTTGGACTGTCTTGGCATCACACATAAAAGTTCCAGAAAATTTCGATCACCCTACTCTATGAATAATTTCCCGTAATGAGCTTTTCTCACATCTGTTTTAGTTCTCACAAAGTTTTCTAAAATAATTTTGTTAATGAAGGATATTTTCAAACAAAATTTTATCTATATTTTACAAACTGCTGTGCTTATTATGCAATAATATGTTAACCAATCCTATATTCATTTATCAAGAATGTTTCTTGATTTCATATGATCTTTATAATGCAGATTAGACAACCTTTGCTTATTTATCGCAATCAGCATCTGTCATTTTCTTCTGAAAGTCTCACATGTTTTATCAAAGTTAAATTCTATATCTATAATATGTATATAATAAAAGCTTTCTGGGATGAATGATATGAATATGCTTATACCTATAAATTTATTAATACATTTTAAATTAAAAAATAAAAATTAATAAAATTGTTTCATTAACAGCTTAGTAAAGTTTGTTTATTAAGTTAATTCCTTTCCAAAAATAAGTAACAAAATGTGATACAATTGAAAGTAATTTAAAAGATATCAAAATAACCAATGAGAGAGAGTCTATTACTTTAACTTTATATTCCTAATAGTATTGCGCTAATTTTAAAGTTGTTTTTCTGATGACTAATTTTAGTTTCATTTGCATTGTTAAGATTAATTTAAAATTCACACGAAACAAATAAATATGTATTTATTTTTACAATTATTCAAATTTCATCGAATTTTAATTAAATTTAAAAAAATTAAGTACAATTAATGTGTCATATCATATTAAAATAATAAACATGTATAAATCAATTAATAAGTTAATGGGTGAAATATTTAATTTTTAAATAAATTTAAATATAATACATAATAAGTAGACTGAAGAAAATCAACCACCACCGAGTACAAGTGAAACAAAGTATGGATAACAAGCATGTTAATATTGGTTCTGTTTAATTCTTCATTGGGAAAGAATAGTTTTTAGCATGTATACAAGATACACAAAATGTTATATTTTTATTTTCATATTCATTTATGAAACACAGTATTTCACATTTTAGTATGAAACAAAATCCCAATGTATTCTATATGTCTGCAATATTTTCAAATCCTAAACATGCATTGTTTATTCTTCAATACATCGGGAAACATTTCCGTAGCCGCAGGACTCCCCCACCAGTGAACTAGTGAACATAAAAAAGAGTTTAAAAAGACTTTGAAAATCTAGTATATATAAGCACTTAAACTCTTTTCTTCTACTTAATGAAAAAACTTGCTTAACCGATGAAAACGAAACATTTTTAGTTTCAATGGCCTTACAAGTTTTACTGTCAGTATCAGTGGCGGAAATGGATGAAATGTTGGTATTCTGGCTTAAAATGAGATCTTCAGCTAATATATGACAAGGATTAAGACAATCGATCAAAAATTTTATTTACTTTTCTTTAATAAGCAGTCTGAAATGTTTATCACTGCGATTTTTCAATTTGTACTGTCCTTCATGTTGCAGCTGAAGAATCTTTCTCAAAGCCTCATTACATACATGTGAACATGTGGAAAAATCTTTAAAGATAAAAATATCGTTTTTACTATAGTAAAACAATGGTGCTGGTTGAATAGTTGAAAATGATTTTTTAAGCTGCGTGGTGAATTCTGACTGATTTGTTATAATGGCATAGGTTGAGTAAATACCCAAGTAGATGAAGTTGCTCGCAATACAGCATCTCTTCAGGTGTTGTAACTAAGGTGTCGGTGATGACCGTTCTCAAACCTAAAAGAACAGTTGTTGGTGATCGGCTCATTGTCATCCATAACAAATTGTTGTAACACACCAAAGCAATTTTTAATGACCATGCTATCACTCATTGAATCTATTCGATTGATGATAGTACGAAGTTGAGCACTTTCTTTGAAATCCTGTTAATATTTTATAACTCTTGAAAAAGGCGTGACTCAAACTGCGTACCTTGATCAGTGACGATGTACGATGGAACACAGAAATGAACAATCCAACTAGCCTAAAGGGCTTTGACTTTGGTTTCTGCTTTGATGTCAGGTGTTGGAATGACTGCTGAGTCTGTCGATAATAGTGACACAATATCGATAATTTTCTGATATTGGTAAAGGGCCATTAATGTCAATATGGATTTCACTGAAGCGTTAACAGACGAAACGAAAATTCTAAAAAACACTTTTAACATAGCGGGTAACTTTGCTTCATTGGCATAAGACAGCTCCGACCCCAATTTTGGATGTCTTTCCGCATTCAGGTCAAATATATTTTTTTGTTATAAACTTCATTGTAGAATGGTTTCCTAGATGAGACATGTTGTGAGTTGCTTCAAAAACTTTTCTTTGAATTGGCTTGGGTATATATCGGAAAATGTTATTTGTGAAGAATTACAGTAAATTAGCTGATTTGAATCAACTACTGGAAGTTCAGTTAGTATTAAATAGGAAGAATGTATTTTTAGAAGTTGCTATAATTCTTCATTTTACCTTTAAGCTGTAGCTGTTGCTTTATAGTCGATGGTTGAAAGAACAGATAGACTATTTAATTTTGATAATGCATCGGCAACTATATTTTCCGATCCAGAAGTATGTTGTATGTTATTTGTAAAATCGGCAATAAAATTTAAATGTCTCTACTGTGATAGGGTGAAGCTTTTTTCAGGATTTTGATTTAAGACCTTTATCAAAGGTTTAAGTTGTCTAAAGATCGTGAATGGTCGGCCATCTACAAAATAACGGAAATACTTCGCTACAGAATAAACAGCAATTGATGTGTAAAATCTTAAAAGTGAGACATTGGATAACAATCTATCTATGTTACTGCATTGAGTTTACGATGATCACATGGCCTCCAATCTCCATTCTTCTACTTTACACGGTGTAAAAGGCTTAACCAGCTGCTAGTCGAAGATCGGCAAATGCCTTTCTCGACCATATGTTCAAATTCAGTCTTTGTTTTCTAAAATTTGTTAGGTGCCAACCAGCAGACTTTTGAAGCTATATGAAAATTTTTATTAGAATATGATGAGTAACATTAAACTTTGTTTGCTCTGTTTCACTCTCTACTTTTCTTAAAGTAAGGCTAGTGAATTCCCCCATCAGGGATCAGATATGAGGTTCAAGTTGACTAAAGTCCAAAAGTGTTAAAACGTGAAGTACATTTTATCACTCAAATTGGGATTGCCAGTGATGTCAATGGGTCTATTCAATGCTTACGTTAAATACCAACAAGTTAACAAAAACTTTTAAGAAAGTCAGCTCCAATAATTGATTTTGAAACGTCTGCGATGATAAATTCCATTCGAAATTTCTTCTCAACCCTAGATATAGTTTAAGAAGTTTAGTTCCATAAGTTTTTATGGGAGGTGAATTTACGGCAATTTTAATTTTGTTGATAAGAGTTTATTTGGTTTTGAATAAGGAATGACAGAAATGTCTGCACTGGTGTCAATCATAAATACCAATTATTGGTTTTATTAAAAAGGAAGAGGTTACAGTTATATTGGCCTCTGCAATCAAACGAGCTGCAAATTTTCTGAAGGAATGATAGATATGTTAAATTCACAGGGCTCAACACGTCTATTTGTATTTTCCAAATTTAATGTGATACCAACAATATTTGTAACGTCTTGATCTAGATATGGATCTAGATCTACTTTATTCTTTAAAAATATTTTGGTCTGTTCCGTGATCTACTTCGAAATAAAAAATTCATCAAATTTCTTAGTTAATAAAGTAAAATTTGCTTCTAAAACATATATTCTACTTCTTTCAGATATTGGTGATTTACTGGAGCAAGGTACTGTTATGTTAATAGAGCATATTTCGGCTGTATTATAGACTGAAATAATTTTATCTGCCATTTCCACAATAATATCTAGAGGATCCTTATTAATTGAAAAAATTGCTTTCGTTTGTGGAGGTAGCCTTTTGAGCCGTAGGGATATAATTACCTCTTCTAAGATCGAATTATCAGCAAGATTCTATTTGTTGTGATAAAACAGGCGTTTATCGCCAAGGCCAATATCTCAGTATCTTTACTAGGTGTGATTTCTCAGTACCAGTCAATCTATTGAATAATGAACTTCTTAAAGCATAATATTTTCACTCTTTAGGAAGATTTCAAAGAATATTGACTTCAAATTCCAAAATATTCTCATATAATCCTGCAACCACATTATATTTAGTTAAATCTTGGCTTAAACCACTGATTGCGAATTGCACTTCGAGCTGGAAAATTCACAATTTAGGTTTTTGTAGCCAAAGCATTGGCGATTTTCTAGCATTTCGATGCTATTCAACAATTTCAATATTTGATTAAATATTTTTGCATTAAATACATTCATATTGGACATCAAAATATAATTCTTCTAATCATTTTAATTTAATATCCTGTACCTTTATAAATAGTGATGTAAAAAAATAATCTTCACAAAAATAAATTCGATCAACGCCTGGTGTATGGATGATGAGTATGCTAAGATTAGTTCCATTTAATTTTTCATTGTGAAAGAATAATTTATTTGCATGTGTACAAGATATATAAAATGCTATATTTTCAAATTTAAGTATGAAGCACAACATTTTACATCTAAAGATGAAGCAAAGTCCCATGTATTCCAAGACAGTAATGTTTTCAAAACAAGATCATGCTTATCTTTCAATCCTTTGGGAAACGTTTCCGTAACCACAAAAGCATTATATTTTCATAACTACGATGATGTTGAATAGAGCTCCAAGGAATAAAATTGTTATGGACTTCATAAAAATAAAATTCTTTTCATAAGCGATTCATTAATTAAATAAGAATACTTTTTCAGAATTAATTATAGGGAATTTCGTATTTAATTTTTTAAACTAAATTCATATTAACTTAATATAAGCATTTTTATCTTGAAACTATGTTTTAATTTCTACATCTTCGAAAAATTGAAATATAATCCAAGAATGCTCTCAGCTAGCTTGCATACTTATGGTAATATTATGATTTTCAATAAATTTTAGTATATTTCCCAATGATAAATGATTAATTGTCTTTTTATTACAACCAAACTATGTTAAATTTTCTTAATTTTACATCTGCAAAAAGATTTATTATAGATATCTGTAATACTAATATCTGTAGCTGGTCTCTAAATCGTCTATCTTAAATAGCAATTTAATATCTTTATTCTTTCTGCTATAAAAAGCCACTTGGAAAACGCCGTATATATATATATATATATATATATATATATATATATATATATATATATATATATATATATATATATATATATATATATATATATATATATATATATATATATATATATATATATATATATATATATATATATATATATATATATATATATATATATATATATATATATATATATATATATATATATATATATATATATATATATATATATATATATATACATATATATATATATGATGCAAATAATTTTGCATACATGATTTTAACCCTTTGACCGCATTCGACGTATCAGAACGTCATGCATTAATTTGACCAAAGTCGCACATGACGTACTGATACGTCGTTGAAAATGAGACAATATTTAACATGTTCATTCTTGTTTATTTCAAAGTAACAATGATAGTTAAATAAAACCAAGATACAAAAGACGTACAAGATACTTATCAAGCAGTGATAGTGAATCTTCTCCTGAGAAATTAGATCAATTGATTTGGGAAGAAAAAGACAATGTACCTAATGTTAAACGGTTTCGTGAAGTGCCTGGAATAAATCCTTTTTGTCTGCGAAGGCTAGTTGCTAATCCTAAACCTTTGGATGTTTTGAATGAAGTCCTAAATGAAGATTTTTGGAATAGCATAGTGTAAGAGACAAATAGATATGCCAGACAAGTGATAGAAAAAGGTTTTGGAAAAAAAAGAAATAAAAGGTGGGAGCCAATAATTTCTAATAATTGCATAAAATATGCTGTTCATACAAATTACTCTAACCCCCAAAATTAAATGTGCTCCAAATGCAAAAAATTATTCGAATAAATGTGCATCCAAAGGGTTAAGATAATAAAAGGTTCTAATTTTTTTTAAATTGATCGCAAATTGTGTAATTAAAATTCTCTTTTAATTGAGTTGAAACAAAAAATGTATATATATATATATATATATATATATATATATATATATATATATATATATATATATATATATATATATATATGGTATTACAATAAGACCTTAAAAAGGTCTCCTTTATAGAAAAAACTTTACAATTTGGTTAAAAATTAAAAACACTTTTTTCATGAAATATGTATATTTTACTGAATTTATTACTTTTTTACTTTTAATTTTACATGTAAGTGGATACCAAAATAATGAAAATTCTTTAATTTTATAAAGAATTATTTATTAGTATGGTTTAATACCGACTTTGGTGCCCTTCGTTTGCATTAGCATTGGAGTCGATTCATATAAGTGTTGAATAATGCTTAGGTAAATGCTATACCATTATTCGGAGATATATTGTAAAAGTTCTGAAAGAGACGATGTTGGAGGACATCAATTCTACATTCAACGTTCTGAAAAGGTCATAAATGTCCAACTATATTTTGATCGGATTGCTGTGTGGGTCAATTTAACTTCATCTTCATGTACCATTCTTCATGGATATATTCTGAAAGATTTTGGATAGATGATTGTGGAAAATATTGATTGCATGATCAACGCTATGAAATAGTTCTTAAAGGTTTAACTGATGTGAAAATTTATCTTCATGTTCATCAAATCATGATTGGGGAAAATTTGTTGCATGGAAAAATGCGTTATTACTTTATCATCTAGGAAATAAAGTTTGCATCATGAGATACACTTGATCAAGTGATACTTCTATATACTTCCCTCCAGTAATCCTTTCTTTCAAGGTTATGATTGGCACAACAAAAAACCAAAATGCAATTTTAAATATTATGGTAGATACACTTCCATACTTGACAGTTAATAGGTGATATAACCATAATCATATACTTGTACAAGTGCCTTACAGAATTCTTACCCATCCTGTTGTGGGGGAAAGTGTGGAAGACGCTTTGTCTCTCATATCATATGGCTTTATTCCACTTCAGTCAGGTGAGTGTGGCACTAATATAGACGACATTTAGTGTTAACATCTATGACAAATGACTTGATAATCGCTTTTGTCGTAAATATTCTATTTATGATGGTGATTTCTAGTAGTAATTTTTACACAGAAATATTCAGGTGCTGATTAAGCTCTACCGTTACTTTTGCTGCACATATTTGCCTTTTAGATATTACAATCCAAGATGTCAATACCCATCAGTATCTCTCAGTTAAGCTTCTCTTTTCATTCGCCTTTTTGTTTTACTATGCGTGTCTTATAATGTTATATCTGTTCTGTCATTTCTTTGGAAGTTGTAAATCTAGAAACGTCTTAAAATTGCCATGATTTAGTCACACTTGCTGTAGCTGGATAGTTTCTACAATTTACCTTCTTTAAGAATCTAATAGGTCTAACATTTAATTTCCTTGTAAAACAAATCTAGAACTTATAGAACTTCAATACAGTTACCACATATTACAAGAATATATGCATACCTATTTATAAAAATCTGGCAGCTCTTAATGCATTTTAATGCTTATGAAGCGCATTAAACCTCTCACTTTTGATCACAGATGTTTCCATTGCTTTAATACAGCCCTTAAGTTTGCAGAAATAAAAGTGCTCAATAAATAATTCATTATGTACTTTTAGGCATTTTTAGATTAAAAAACACACTTTTACATAGGATTAGTTCTGTTAAGTAAAATTAAATATTTCTTTTAAAATTAAGTTAACCTTTAATAATGCATAGAAATTCAATAAATTATTTTTTCATAATTTTAAAAGCAAGAAAAATGCTTTTCTTAAAAAAAAATAGTCTATTAATTATTTTACAAGAAAATGAGAGTCCTCTGTTTATTTTGACACAAAATGCAATAATAGATATTAATGTTTAAATATGTTTTGTTCACATCAAGCAATAAAACTTTTATCTTTTATGATTATTAATATAATTTACACTATCATATTATAAAAAAACCCATTTCATTAAAGGCCATAAAAGAAACATTTTTAATAAAATGTACACTTGAGCAATACTTTCCTGAAGTGCAATGGTGTATGTGTTTGTATGCAATATTTTACTTTTCTAATTAGAAATATTTAAATTAAAGCACAAAACTCAATTAATCATTTAATAAGTTTTGGAGTTCACAAATTTATAATTTTTTATAAAATTAAGTTTTTTGTCTAGGATTGAGGGAGGTCTGTAGCGTTCCGACCATGTACCTCGTTTTCTAATGAATTAGAGTCCTTGGATAATCTGGTCTGGTGATTAACAAATCAGAAATAAGGATACAATAATGAATAATACAAAGATATCGAGGTAAGTGCTTCCACTGGATGCATTCTGCATGACTTGTGTTTTTTGACTAAGTATAATTGAATAATCCTAGTAATAAACACTTAGATGATGACAATAATTCTTGGTATACATAAAATTCCTATAAAAGTATTTACAAAGGAATATAAGGAGAATAAACAGGAGGATTACAATAATTCTTTGAAGCACACAAAATCCGTTAAAATATTTACGAAGGAGTTACAAAGAAAAAACACAGGTTGATGACAATAATTTTTGATTAATACAAAGTTCCGTTAGAATATTTACAACGGAAGACAAAGAAAAAAATTGTTTTTCCATATTTGCTTAAGTATTAAATAAAATTGAGATAGTTACAGGATGCACACAATTTATTTTCCATGTGGTTTCTCACAGGATTTCATTTAGGTAGATATGTGATTTCCATTAATTCTTCTTCTTCTTTCTTTTCCGTTTGAAATTATTTGAATAAATGGAGATATTGGTGAGAGGTTTTACTCTCAACACTGCTCTTGGCTTGTGGAAATGCATAAGGTCATAAGGGCTGTAAAGTTCAATATCCTGAATCTCACTATTGTTGATTTTGTATATTTTATGGTAGAAATTAAATGCAAGAAATTTAAGGTAGCGGGCTAGGGGCAGGATTCCCAAGTTCTCTCTTATTTGCTGATTTCTAAAGTAAAACTCTGAATTAGTTATTAGTCTAAGTATTTTGCTTTGCTGAGCTTCTAAGATTTTGATATTTGAATCAGCTGCTCCTCCCCAGATTGGAGCAGCATACGTTATTATCGGCCTGAGATAGGCTTTATATATTAGGAGTTTATTTGCTAGCGAGAGTTTTGACTTGGAGGCTAGCAGTGTGATAAAGGGTAGTTTTAGCTGCTATGAATTTATTTTTGATTTTGGTAATATTTGCTTTCCACGTTAGTTTCTTGTAAATAGTGAGTCCAAGTTAATCAACCCTACTAGCCTAGGGAATTTCTCTTCCCGCTAATTTGACCTTTTCGCACGGTTTTCTAGTAAAAAGAACTGCCCGGGACTTGGTCGGGTTTACCTTTATTTTCCATTTAACAAGCCATTCTACTACCTTTATGTGTTCTGATAGGTGTTGGTGTAGTATTTTGAGATTGCTATTTGTAGTTAATATGGCAGTGTTATCCACAAACAGGCAAAGCATAGTATTAGGGTTCTGCGGAATATCATTGATGAAGGCATTAAATAGGAATGGGCCTTGCAGTGATCCCTGTGGGACGCCTGTTAAAATGGGCTTTTCCTGGGAGTAAACATTATCAAACTTTACGGTAAATTTTCTATTAGTTAGATAGTTTCTTAAGAGTTTGATCTGAATGGGGGAAAGTTGTAAGTAATTAATTTGAATAGTAAGCCTTGATGCCAGACATGGTCGAAAGCTTTTTCTATGTCAAGAAAAACTCCACCACTAGATGTTTTGGTGGCAATACCTTTTGCTATCTTCTCCACTGCCCGGAGCAATTGGTGTGATGTGGATAGTTTCCTCCGAAAACCAAATTGCTGAGGGATTTTGATGCTGAGATGAGCATAATGATGCTCATCTGGGCATCAAAATCTAACAGTTTATTCAGAATTAACTTTTCAGCTATTTTGGACATCGTTGGAAGTAAGGATATTGGCCTGTAACTGGAGGGTAGATTTCTATTTTTCCCTGTTTGTAGATCGGAATGATTACTGCCTTTTTCCAAAGTGTGGGAAAATATCCAATATTAATTATGGCATTGATTATGTCATTGAGTAGACATACTGCAGTAACCGGGATTTGCTTGATCTCCTTGTTAGTTACTAGATCGCAACCCGAACTCTTTTTGGGTTTCAGTTTTTGTATCACCTTTTCCACCTCAGAGGCATTGATTGTCTGGGTATCTTGGGGGGTAAAATTATTGTGACGGAAGTAGGAGCTAACGAGAAAGTCAACATAGGATTCATTACGAATACTTGTGTTATCGTTTGTTGTGCTTTCTTGGAATTGTTCTTCGAGGTAGTTTGCAAGCGCTTCTACTTTCTCTTGTACTGTAATGGCCATTATGGGGCCGTCTATGAGGGGGGGAGTACGTCCTTTTTTGTTTTTCTTTTCTTGACTACCCTCCAGAAGGAGCCATCTTCGACATTTAAATTGGTGAGATAGGAGTTCCAGCTATTACAGTTGCGTTTAGCAATTTCATTTTTAATTGTTCTTTTAAGGGCGTTAATTTGGGTTTTAATTCAGTCGTTTTATTAATTCAGTCGAATTAAACTGCTTGCGAAGTCGATATAATTCAGTTTTATGCTACTGTTAGTAAAATTTGGTTAAAGTTACGTTTTGAGCTTAATTACCTTATTTTCATCACAAGAGTTTAAGAGTATATACTTTGAAATTTTATTTTATAAAGGCTTATTTTTTTAATAAACACAAATATTTTCAGATAATTTTATTGAAAAAAATTATTTCAATAAATATGCATCATAAATATACCCATACCTCTAATCAATCAATGATTCCAAAGTCAAATATAATAAATAAAATTATAGATAATATATATCTGTTTTCAAAGGACTCAACAGTAAATTTAATCGGTAATTAAAAGTAAGAACTAAATTCTTATACTGCAATCTGCTGGGAAATTGTTATTTCATTCCATAACGAAATTTGCTCTTCAAAAAAAATGACAAAAATTGCCATGGGGAATTATTTTATGGATATGGCAACGTGGTGGTGACCTGGTTGGTTAGGGCATTAATCTTATTCTCGAAAACTAATGAATTTGAATCCGACTTAACCGTAGCTTCTTCGTATTTCAAATGAGGTTGGAGCACATAAAATGGATTGTGTTCACAATAGTCTCCAAGTAATATGATACCTTTGGGAAGGCAGGCAAAGTATTGGGGATCTTTTGCTTGGTCCCTGCTCCAATATCAGGAATACTCCATCCAGCTGCGTCTATCTAACTGGTAGAATGCAACTGAGTGCTAAAAGAGAACGGGTGGAGCATTCGAAGAGAGCAGACGTGCAATTTAACTGCTCCTTCATTTAGATCTTAAAAGGCGGTTATTTTTACCATTGTGCTTCGTGAACTATACCATCGGATTAATCTCGACAAGACCAACAATAGGATATCATTTTTAAAAGTATGAGTTAAATAGCAAATTAATAATCAATTTTTAAAAATAACACTTGTGAAATCGACCAAGTCCAAGCGAAAAACCTGCTCCTGCAGACGACACTTCACTGACCTACGGTAAATCGCTCCCTTTCTACCGGAGCGTGGACGGCCCTTTTGCGGCTAGGCTTAGGAGACTTTCCGTGCACTGAACGACGACAGATCGGTGAGTAGATTGAAATCGGGATCCACAACTGACCTATCTACACTTGAACGAAACGAGCTAGACTTCAATACCCAGCTTCGTCCAGCTCAATTCATATGCACCAGTGATGAACAGGTCATGAATACCTCTACCAAGATCATGGATAAGTGCCACCTTAATTTGGAAATGAAAGTCGCAAGTCTGCTAGAGGACCAGGAAACAATAATCTCAGCCAAAACGGGGGATAAGTTCCAACTCCCAGGCAACAAAAGAACCCAAGCTTATAATATCATTAGCCAACTAAGAGAAAACTGGAACAAGCTGGTGGATGCAGAAGAACATCAAAGCCTGGCAGCTCTAACAGCGAAAGTCGAACAAATCAATGATAGCCTCAATGCCATAAAACAAGTCTCCATAACAAACTCAATCCATTATCCTGAAACAGCATAAATCCCAGAACCAAGGGAAAATGACCTACAGTGAAGCCCTTAAGAAGCGTATTGAGGAGGTAAAAAAGACTACCATCGTTGCTAAGCCGCCAGATGACAAGAATATGGAGTCACTCAGGAGCAATCTCCTAAACATTAGTAGCGAGGTATGCCCGAAGAGAGTGATTTGGAGCAGGCGAACAGCAAAGATCCAATGCTGCTCAGAGGAGGCCAAGCTAAAACTAAAAGAACAACTAACCACCCACCAAATCAATATTGAAGAGCCAGCTATAAAGCTCAGAAGACTGATAATACTAAATGCCCCGAATAGTGTCAACGAAGACAATACCAAAAAGTTACTTTAAAGCAGTACCCCAGATATCCACCCGGATGCTGAAATAAAAATCACAGAAATCACGTCACACAGAGAGAAGGAAAACCTGCAGCACCTAGTCATAGGAATAGATAAGGCTACAGAGCATATACTTCTAAAACTAAGGTCCATACACTTTGGCTTCCACCAGTCATACGTAAGACCATACAGAAATATTAAAAGATGCTACAACTGTCATGCGTATGGCCATTTTAGTAAAAACTGTAAATACAGCAGAACTTATGGCAAGTGCAGTCACAGGGAGGAGGAACGCCAAGCAAACTTCCAAGAGTGCATAAACTGTTTAGTTGCTAACAGAGATGGGGCTAGTTTTAGAACAAACCATACAGCGTTCTCAACCGGATGCCCGGTGTATCGTGCTCAACTCGACTAAAGACTAGAACAGGATGAGCTAAAACACCATTACATCAAAAGAAAGTGTCAGACAGAACAATGCACAAACAGAGGCTGAAGATAGCAAGAATTTGGGCACAACTATTGTACAGATCAACCTAATGAGGTCGAGTGCTCCTACCGATCAGCTGCAAGTCATTGCCAATAGCCAAAATGTAAGTATATTTCTCATACAGGAGCCACATCTCAACTAAAGCAGCAAAATTTTAGGCATTCCTAGTGCCTGGCGCTACTGGTTATCCAAAAACGGCAAGGCCGGAATAATAGCAACTAATAGCATAGATGCCGTTGTACTTGGCCAGCAAGAATCGACAGTTGCAGTCAAGATTATGATCAACCAGAAACCATTAACCATAATTTCTGCCTATAGTCCACCGGTCAACCATAGACGGAAGTTAAGGCTGAAAACGCAAAGCACAATCGAAGACACCTTAAGGGATTTAGAGTATTTCCAAAGCAAATTAGGAGACGAAAACTATCTTATCGGAGCAGACCTCAACGCACATCATATCCTTTGGGGCTACAGAAATAATGATAGTAGGAGAGAAAAATTACTTGAGCACATCACTGCTAGCAATCTCCACCTACTAAACACCATGGGAGCCCCGCCCACCTAATTAACATCCACACAAAAAGGTTGGCCAGACCTAACGCTAGCCTCTAACTCACAGCTAGCAATGGATTGTACCTGGGAGGTTCTAGACAATGAATCCCTAAGCGACCACCGCTACATCCAGGTCAAAATGGGAATTTCGCCTGATAAACCAGAACTAACTAGATTCAAAACTAAGTTTGGTAACCACCAGCGGCTGCTTAATCATCTGACCCCACTGGTGCCAGACCTTGTCAACAAATTGAACAATTGTCTAACCAAAGAGCAACTAGACGTCATCACAGGCGATCTACAGAACACCATCATCGAATGTTGAAAAAAAGCCTACAAACGGGTCAAGCATAAATTCAATATCATGCCCAACTGGTGGACAACTAACCTCGAACATAAGAAGAAGAAGCTAAACACATAAAGAAGGAAGGCTCAGCAAGCAAACAGTGACTGCAAGCTAAAACTCCTGGCTGCCTATAAGAAAGACAAAGCTCACCTGGTCAAAGAGGTAAGACAATCGAAAAGAGCCTGTTGGAGAGAAATATGCTCTGCAGCTACTAGCACATTTGGAAAGATCTACAAATCTACCTTCAGGAGCACAGTGCCCCCAAGTAGCCTTTTCAGCACCAACAGACTAACTGGAAACACAGTGAACTTTGCCACCCAAACCCTTCAAGAGCTCTTCCCACTGCAACCATAGTGTAACAGCCAGTACACGTATGAAGATGGAAATCCTGAACCTGAATAATATGAAGGCGAAATAAGGAGACTAATTTCCTCACTCCCGAATGGTAAGGCACCTGGTCTAGATGTAATAGATAGCATTATTCTCAAACAGATCAACAAGCATGTCCCAGAATTGCTCACCACCTTTTTACAAACATGCTGGAAGCTGAGCTACTTCCCGAGAAGCTGGAAGACTGGACTTATAATACTATTCCATAAAGAGGGCAAGAATAAATTTCAAGTGAGCTCGTATAGACCCATTACTCTACTACCAACTTTGGGGAAAGTCTTAGAGAAGCTCACAACGACAAGGCTAACCTACTACCTAGAATCTAATAACCTCTTGCATAGCGCCCAGTACGATTTCAGGCAGGGAAAATCCGTCTCAGCAACCTCATGTTGAACATACAAAATGCAAAATCCAACTCCAAGCACTGCTCAATTATCTCGATTGATATTAAAGGGACATTTGATTCGGCTCCACATGAATCCATTTAAGAAGCGCTTGCAGGAAAAAACGGCCCAGCCAAAGTAAGAAACATCCTATTCAGCAACCTAGAAAACAGACTAGTAGCCATTAATACTAACCAGGGACTTGTCAAGCACAAAAAGAACAAATTGGTTGTCCACATGGTTCATGCAGTGGTCCGATAATGTGGAACCTACTAGCTGACGAACCACTGCAACTGGACTGGTCAGCAGTATCGAAAACAATAGACCCAAAGTCTAGCGTTAAACTGCAAGAGTTTGCTGATGATTTTATATTTCTAGTTGCAGCAAGTAGTGAAAGAAAGTTGGAGGCAGTTGCAACTGAAGCCCTTAAACTCTTCAGACAATGGACCGAGAAACATCAACTGAGAATCTCCGTAGAAAAGTCAAACTACCTACTTTTCACGAAATTACAGTGTGGCCCACAAATAGATTGGAATAGCCAAAAAGTTAGAAGATCCAAAACCATGAAACTACTAGGAGTCACAATTGACAAGAAACTCAATTGGTCCCAGCATATCAAAATCCAGGGAGCCAAAGCCTCCAGAATACATCAGCAACTACTTAGATTGGCGGGGACTAATTGGGGATTCTCACAAAAGCAGAGATCAATACTATACAAAACTTTTACGGACAGGATTCTTGCCTATGGGGCCCTAATCTGGAAAAGGACTCTTCGAGTAAAGAATCAACTCTTCCTGGATAGTATTCAGAGAAAATATCTCCTGAACATCACGGGTGCCTATAAAACCACATCCACTAAAGCACTACAAGTAATAACCGGCATCTTACCCTTGCACTTGCAAATTGAGAAAGAAGCCCAGCTGAAACACATTTTCAAAATCACTGGCACCAGCAAAGTCGAGGACAGAGTAGCAAAACTCACAATACATCCGGGTATATTCAATATAGAAAATAAAATTTGTCTAGAAAATGAAGCCCAACCATCTAATCTCACAGATATTTGCCACATTTGTACGGATGGATCCAAACTGGGGGATAGGGTTGGAGCCGCTTTCGTGGCCATCCAAAATAACAGCGTCCTCCACTCGGAAAAAATACGCATAAGAGATAACAACACTGTTTTTCAGGCAGAACTTTATGCCATCCAACAGGCAATCAAGTGGGCAAACCGGCAAAATTACATCTGCAACATTTGGTCGGATAGTCTTTCTGGAATTATGGCGGTTGGAAACCCAACAACATCTAGCCCTTTAGCCAGAGCTATCCAGAAAGATCTGAACTTGACAAAGACAATCAAGCTTCGCTGGATAAAGGCCCACGTGGGCTTTGAAGGCAATGAGCTGGCAGATAGCTTGGCCAAAGAGGCAACAACCCAAGAAAGCCCATGCGTCATCCTCCCAATGCCACGTTCCTACTATAGGAGACTTCTAGCAGAAGAAGCCTATAAAAATGGCAGGCAAGTTGGGATCGGGCAGAAACAAGAAGGCTGGTATATGATGTCATACCGAAGGTCAGAAATAGAACACAATGCTGGCCAAGACAAATAACCCTGTTTATTACAGGGCACGGCCTCTTCCTGACTTACTTGCACAGAATAAGTGCCCTCCCAAGTGAATACTGTGCCTGCGGGGACATAGGGAACCCGATTCATTACATAACTGACTGCCCAATCACGAGCTCATGGCATTTCACCAAGCCCAGTGCCCATATAACAAGGGAATGCACCAGAAGCATAATAAACAATACCCATTCAAGAACCAAAGTGACTGCATTAATGAACTTTTTAATAGATCACAGAGATCAGTTTATTCCAGAAGACCAAGGAGAGGAGAATGACCAGCAAGGAGAATTGGACCTCCTGGACAATGAGGAACAAGTACAGAGTGCTTAAGGCTTGTAGCTCTGTGCAATGTAACAACCTTTATTTTTCTAATTTTACTAACACTTTATTATTGTCCAGTTTGTACATAAGTTCACTTTTTTTTCTTTTTATACTGTAGTTATTGTAGCTAATGACCAATCGATCTGCATAATTTTTGTTGAATTGTAAACTATAATTTTAATCTGTATATAGCTTTTGTTGTAAGTAAATGTAGGTAATGTGTAATGTTAAGTATAACCTAGCCTTTCTTGAGAGAGAACCATATTATTTATATTTATGTTAAACTAACCTAGGGAATAACAAGGAGAACTAACAACCTTGCTGAACCAAGTCTATTTAACAACCTATTTCTTTTTCTAACTTTACTAACTTCTTGTTATTATCTTGCATGTTTGCTTACGCTAAATTGAATACTCTGATGTTAAATTGTATATCGTGTAATTTCCATTGTGTCAATGTTTTATTGCAATGTATTTTTTTTTTGATGTTACATAAACTTGTCAATTGGGGGCAGCCAGAGGCAGTAGAAGGGTGCCCTACAAATGTATCTGGAACTCTTGCGGTAACGGTGCCCCCGGCGGTGCCACTTTCTTTTATTCTTTCTAGCAACTCCCATCTAAACTGGTAGAACCCTTCTTGGGTTAGGTACAGGGGAATTGGCTGGTGTATACTGAGTGCTAAATACTGGGAAGCATGCTGGTTCAATAACTTCATAAAATTGGTCAAATATTTCGATAAATGAATTAAAAAATTTTTCTATACAATTCAGAAATTAATAATCTAAAAAAATGTATCTTGAGTAAAAATGTGGACATATTTGAATTTCCCAAATTGAATAATCTATTATTTAAAATTTTGTTTGTTGACTTTTATATACATTCATAATGAATTGATTTACAGAACAAATATTTTTAAATAGATTATGAATATAAAGTGTGTGTTAATGAAAAATATATATTCTCAATAAAGTGAATATTTTCTTGAAGTTTAACCTATAAATAGAATGTAAAAACTATATAATTATATTAAAATGTTTGATAACTAACAATAACTTTAAAGATATGAGGTATTCACATAACTTCTTCATCTTGAAAGAGAATTATTATAATAATTAACTTTATAAAAGTAGTAAACATATCGTATTGTAATGAATGTTATTTAAAAGTAACATGTGTTGTAAAATCGATAAATCGAAAAAAATAAAAAGATATTTTAAATAAATTTCAAATATTTATAAATTTGAACTTCAGTAAGCGAATTAAAGCGAATATAATTCATTTTTTGTTATATATATATATATATATATATATATATATATATATATATATATATATATATATATATATATATATATATATATATATATATATATATATATGTATTATAACGTCATCGTTATTGCTTGAAACCCCCAAGTTACTTCTAGACTTTCGATGGACGTTAACACCTTTGCAGCTGTCAACGAGATTGATTTCCCACGTTTGAATTCCATGGTACCCGAAAACAGTCATTTAGTTCTGATTGAAATATGATTATTGAAATATGATTGAAATATGGGAACGGCAAACAGGTTTCGTGAAGGGCCAGTAAATTCTTCATGACAATATTGTTCTTCGAATTTGCTTGGAATCACCTGGTGAATGAGCCATGAGCTTTCGAAGAAGTTATTCCCTCTTCACTCGTTGTTTCAAATCGGTGGAGTGATTGGAAATAGAAGTCAAAGAGTGACATTAGAAGATGGATCTGGAGATTACTGGAGGCCAGATGTTGGGGAAAAGTTTAAGATAAATAGCCGGCCCTTGGAACGGAGGGGAGCTTGGACATACGTGTGGTGTTCCTGATACTTCTCTGAAACAGGTCCCAGAGCGGACAAGTCCCAGCGACAGAACGAGCAGTCTGAAAAAGATTCGAGATCACAGAGAGACGCCAGGCCTCGAGTTTGACTACCCTGATGCTCCAGTGCTGTCCGGAGAGGATCGTCGAATTTATCGAGTGATTGTCCGAGACTGTTCCCGAATATGGAATTTAGGAGTCTGGTCCCCAGTATTAGCGAGGAGTTTTTCCTCGATCGAATGTGCAGCAAACATTCCAGAAAGTGTGAAATTCATCAGTTTTCATGGAGCCTACAATTTACTACAGTTCTTGTACATAATCCTGTTAATTTGTAAAAAAATATTTAGTCACGAATATTAAATTACGTAAGATTGATTTCTTAACGTCCCTTGCTTACCTATAAGTCAGTCTATCCAGACTGAGTACGTTACAATGTATGTGTGTGTATGTATGTATGTATTTAAGTTTATTAGTTAAGTTAATTTAGAATAGTAATAATGTAAACTCTATTAAAAATACTTTTCTGAACATGCATACAATTAATATCCATTATTGCAATCAAAAATGTCAATATCTGAAAAGTGACACCTGTTTACTTGTGAAAGAGAATGTTGCAAGAATAGAAAGGTTAACGGAAAGTAACAAATTTTTTGAAGGTAAAATTGATTAGAAAGAATAAAGAGAGATAAGGTTTGATATATGGTACAATTTTTCTTTTCTTTCAATCGTTAGGATTACTGGTAAATTTTATACTCGACTATTTTTCTTTCAATGCAGTACCTGCTTTAAAATTAATTTAGTCTGGTGTGATATATTAACTATATGATATATTAAATATTCCATTATGAATTAATCATTCTATTTAGTTTCAACAAATAATATAATGGCAAAATTAAAAAGTAATTATAATTCATTTCATAAAAACTTAATTTCATTCCTTTTCTAATAGATTTTATATTAAATTTAATAAGTTATCCTTGTTACATATAATGATTATGTATTTAATGGTATGTAAATGATTTCAAATAAAAGCAATGAAATGATTTTAGAGATTTTATGAAGTAGTACGCTTCACGCAATTAACTGATACAAAAGATATATTTTTGTTGATTGAAATTAATAAATTAATGTTGAAGTAAATAATACTATTGATTAAACGAAATCAAAATATTTAAATTACGGTAAAAATATTACAAATAAATTCCACGGTGTTCAATATTAGGTCCTGTTGAACAAAAAGATTTTAGAGTTGCGTTTCTTTTTTTTTTTTTTTTCTCATTGAACATCCGTTTGAAAACCTTCCTTATAAAAGATGCACACAAACCATTATAAATCAAAATGTCAAACCAGAAAAACATTTTAATAGTATTTTTTTGTATTAAATAGAAAAGTTGTAATAGTTATTGAATAAAATTTGTTAAACAGACAATTCGTAATTGGTCAGATTGTTCAATTTGCAAAAAGTAATTATTTTAAATCTTTGTATGCTATAAAGTATGTAACAATTATGTTATCTATGTAATAAAGCTTTGCTTTACTTCATAGATAATATAATTGATAATAATGTAATAGATAATGTATTAGTATAATAGATAATATAATAGATAAAGTAGTAAAACTTTGCTTTATTATATAGTATAACATTTATATTATAACCTTTAATTTGAAATAAAATTCTATATCTATATAAAATTTCCTTTAATTTTTTTTCTCTTTAAATTTATTAATTTATTTGTTTTGATACGTACATGATTTTTCCAATTTTTTGAAATGAGATACTTGGAATTAGGTTTTTATTTGATTCATTAGAAATGAATTGATTTATAAGAAAAAATGACAAGTTAACTGTGATTTTCAATTTACAATTATTTTGTAATTTTAATGAAGAATAACTCTTTATTAAATCATCCTGACTTTAACATTTGTACATTAAGTTGATACGTCCAATGTCAGTAGGAGTCATTCCTTCCTTATTGTATGGATCACTCAATTCTTGTCCATTCCTTGCAACCATGGTGTCCAGTCCATTCTTAGAGAATGATTTGTTTCCATAAATCATAATAGAATCGTAGTCAAAAGGTGTGTACAGAACATTTTGGTGAGGACCCAGTTTAAGGAAATTGCCTTCCATACCTATTTTAAAATAAACATTTATAGGAAAATAGAAAACTCAAATGTTCGCTAAATGAAATTTTACTTATTTCATAAAGGGTAAAAAATGAAAACTATCCATACTATTTCATTTAAATAACTTATGTACACGTTTGTACAAAGAAATTTTGTATGGGAAATATTATTATACAATATATAAATTTACTTCATTTTATCGTATTCATTTTATTCATACTTTTTTAATTGAAACCAATAAAAAGTAAAAATATTACTAAATATAGAAGGAGTTTTGACATGTAATGCATAATATGTTATATATTCACTAATTTTAAAACATAAGTTATTTTTAGTATAGCTTCGCAATACAGAATGACTTTAAAATTTAAATATTTTTATTTGGAAACTTGAAAAAATGTTTCCATGATAGATGATTTCTTCATCATTTTTCAAAAAACCATTAATCTGGTGAAGTTTTATTACATCTTTTCAGAAGACTAATTAAGAAAGTAAATTTTTTAAATTAAATCTACAAATTATTTCAAAAGCTGCAATTATTAAATAAACTGAAATATTCTAAAGAAATTTTTAAAATATTTGCTAAATTTTTTGAAATTATTGTATAGTTAGTTAAAAAAAAGTGAAGTGCTCATTAAAAATTTTTTGAATGTTGTAATTTAAATCAGTTTATTACTATTAGTATAAAATTATTAAAAGTAGTTTATTTAAATTATATTATTAATTACCATGGTTTAAATAGACCTTGCGATGCATAATTATTGACACTTTTGCATTAATTTAAACTATTAAATTTTTTTCAAACACTTTATTTGTTTATACATTTGAATTGAGTCATTTAACCTATTTAAATTTGTAACTTAATTTTAATTTTCTAAGAACTTCAAATAACTTACCTTGATGTACATTTTCAAGGTAGATTATAAGGTAATTATCTCTGTCAGATCTGCTCTGTTCGTGATACAGTCCAAGAGCGTGTCCCAATTCGTGGACTACGGTACCTACATATAAGCAACCATTACCCAAAGAAAGTGGCTGTTGACCACCTGTTCTGCCCACTAGCGAATAACATCTGAAATTTGGTTGTTTGTTAGTGTCTTTTTGAAATAATAATTGTTATTTTTATCCAACTTCCCAAATAAAAATATTGGCAGGTCTATTAAAAATTGAACTGTTAGCTGAAATGTTTATTTTCCATTTGACTCACTATAAAATCGCATAATGCACTGTATTGTAAGTAAACAAAAATGTGACTTTAAAACGTATATAATTTTTTCTATTGCTTATTTTTTTAATCTAATTTTTAATTTTTCATAAAAAATTAATTAGTATGATGTTAATAAATGCAAAACAAGTTGTTAAATCAGATAAAAGTGAAAATGAAATTGAATATTTATTAAGAGAAAATACTTAGAGAGAATACTTTTGTTCTCTTTATATAGATTTCCAAATTTTATATATCGTAAGAAATAAAAAAATGTTAACAAAATATGCATAAATATTCTTTGTAATTGAATACTGTATTAGAAAGTAATCTTTCTCTATTTCTAAAGTTAGATAATCAATGCTTTTACGGAAGAAAAAGTAAACGTGTAACTAATGGATTTTTTGCGAATATAAATATTGCTCATAGTTTTAGTTATGTTGTCTAGATATTTGTGAATGAAAGTACTTATTTTAAGAACTGAGTAATAGCATATCTTATATATTTATATGTGATACTAATATCCTTAGAAGTCAAGAAAATAAGGTGTAAATTAACATTCTGTTGCTTTTCATAGCTTATTTGTTTATATAGTCTATTTTCCAACTTTTTAACGATAAACATAAACAACAATTCCATTATATTTCTTTAAACTTTAAGAATACTTTGTCACTTTTCTTAATCATTCATTTTGACTATGTTTCAGTTGAACATAAATAATTAAAAAGTTTCAAATTACTGTAATTGAAAACACGCTAAAATATTCATGTGAAAAGTTAAAATCATTAACGACAGATATTGTTTAAAAATATCCAGATCATTCTGGTAGAAACTAATTTTATTCATAAATAATTAAATAAGATTATATACATATACATTAAGATTACAACGAAACATTATTAAAGCAAAATTTCTTTCAGTTAGGTATAAAAATAACTGCTAAGCCTTTATTTAAAATGTTTATTATAAATTAAAGATTCGATAAAATATTTTTTCTGATGCATTCTATATACAAAACTCTTTTATTCGACGTAAGCAAAAGTTACAATATTTTATAAGTAGAATTAAAAGTTTTGAGATAATATCACTGATTTAAAATAACAATTTATGAAGCAATCTTATTTGTTAGTCACGTTGTTACAAAGCATGTAAGTGACAGTTTTAAAATAAATTTTCTAAAGAGAAATTTACAAAGTATAGAAATATTCAGAAATAAAATATTTATAAAAAATTTCTGTGATGCAATTCATAATTATTTTTAAATTTGGATTATAATAAAAATACTTAATGTAATTAAAGCGTCACATATTTTTATACAAAATGTCTATTCTGAATGTTTTGAAAATAACTTAAAAGTTCTTGTTAATAATTTTTAAATTTTCCTACCCAAACTACTTTGAAAAGTACAAAGCAAAATCAACTAAACACTTTCAAATGGGATTTAATTTTGAAATGTTAAAAAGTATTTTCAAGACTATTGGAAAGAATAATATCTTAAATTTATTCGTTTTATATTGGATTTTTATATGCTTATGAAGTCATAACTCAACTGAACTCAGACTCAAAAAATGCGCTAAAATTTTATACAACAGTAATGTAAGCTGTTTCAAATACAAGATTCTTGCTATTTTATCCTGTCATACTTGATAGTTGTTCTTAGATTACTGCTTTATTTTTGTCTATTTTTTGTATTATTTGTGCAATAACAAAGCATAAAAGTACATAATGAAATGAATAAAGACAGGTTATTCTATAAGTAATGTGCGCATGTTGACGAAATCATATTTAAGCATTGCGCTGTCTGCTTTTTTTTTTCAAAAAAATCCTAAATCACAAATATCTTATTTGTAAGATAAAAACAAAAAAAAATGGTAGTCTGTGGTCATTACTTTCTGAACTGAATATATATGAGTTTTCTCTATGAATTCTTCATATACAAACACAACTTATTTTTAGAAATGAAGGTTTAATCCTGCTATTAGCAAAAGAAAACTGAAGAATGTAAATTACTTTATACGCTGAAATAATGGTAACCCATTCAAGAAATAAAATTTCTGGCACATATTTTTCTACATTTATAGAAGTATCAATAAGGTTGATTAAAAACTTCAACTAAATTCTTTGCTATGTACCAATAAGTATATTTTTGAAAGAAAGATTTCCACAAATCCTAAAAGTAAAAATTTTTGAATAATGATAGTTTTAAGGGTTTCTTCAGACTAGGAATTGTAAAAAGAAAAAAAAAACAATTACACTGTCCATACTTTTAAGTAATAATTAATACTTGTCTGAAATAATTTAAATAGTAAATTAAAAATTATATTATGTTAAAAAGAATTTTAACAGCAGAAAAATGAGCAACTCTTCTGTTTCATAAGAAAATATTAAATAAGCTATAGTCAATGATTTAAATAACAGAACAAGTAAAAACACTGAGAACATATATTAAAAAAATTTGCTATGATTTGCCATATTATCAAACAAGTTGGGGGAAATACTTAAAGTATCAGATTTTCTGTTACTTTTTACCTGAATCTGTGAAAAATAAATTGCTCTATTATTCTACAAGAAAGAGCATTATCCTACATTTAACTAATAAACGTAAAGATTAAATAATAATTTGATATCTTTTTACATAATTATTTTCTTTTTGTGCTTATTTTACTTCAAGAAAAACTGTTTATGTTTAATTCTTGTTGATAAACTTCATGTCTTTTCATAGTAAAGAGTAAAAAAATACTTTCAACATTATTTGAATTCATTATATAAAATAACAAAATTAATGATCTCTTTTTTTAAAATAATATCTGCAGTTATCTGTAATGAATAGGTTTAATAGAAGAGGGAAACTTTTTGTTTGGCATTTAATTTCTAAAATAAAACGTAACATCAATTATTATGATCTTACCCCTGCCCTGCAAAAATTCGTATGTAGTCTTGTTCTGTTGTGCGTTTCACAAAGCGAACGCAGGTGTGTCTGTGGTAATCCTCCATGCCCTGAAGAATAACGGCTTCATAGAGTTCTAAAAATAGTTATTAGTTAAAAGTATTTCGGGAAAACAATTTGATACAAAGGGGTATTAAGTATAATATCTATTTTTAAATAAAAATTTCATTATTCATTGCTTTTTTGATGAAACTTCTTACATAAACATTTTTGTAAAGGAATATATAAAAAAAATTGAGTCATGTCCCTATAAAACTGACTTCACAGTTGGAAATATAACCTTATTAGTATTAAGAACTCTAAAAAAATGCTTGGATAATCCCTTCTAAGCATTTAAATAAATTGATTCTAATTGGAAGTTATT
This sequence comes from Latrodectus hesperus, assembly GCA_037975125.1. NCBI lineage: Eukaryota > Metazoa > Arthropoda > Arachnida > Araneae > Theridiidae > Latrodectus > Latrodectus hesperus. The sequence continues at coordinate 22,568,849 of CM075856.1, forward strand.
ATCATTTATTAATTAATTTTTTGAAAAGTTTATAAAAGGGAATGTTAATTTCCGTAAGAATTTTAAAGCAACTCTAATTGTTCTATAATTTTATACTTAAGTAGGACTGAACTTTTTTAAATTACCTATGTAGTTCTATCATGGATTCTGATTTAAAGTTCAACATTTGAATTGTTTACTGACACAGTTGAAATTAAATTTAGAACCTATCTCTAACAAGTTCTTATGATACAATATTTGCCTACTTAGTAAACTAAAAATGCAATATATATGATTTTAGGCACTTTTATAAGTCTCAACTAGTATTTCCATGAAGAGTTGACTTGCATACAAATATCATGGGTAATTTGACAATATTTCAAAGTTAATTAGTTTTTAAAATAACATCACTGTACCTCTAAGATACCTGATAATTTGATAAGATTCATAGAGATAATTAGTTGTCCCAATAGATTATTATACTGTTTATAATATCTAGAATTTAATTAGTAATCTGTTATACATTTACCAAAGATATATAAAGCTTAGCTATTTTTCCTTATATTTTTAATATTTCACAATATTTTTCCTTTAAGAAATAATTAACCAAATAATCCTACATATCTATATGTAGAAATAACTGGTTAAAATTTCACGTCATTTTCATAACTTTTTAAAAGAAATACCTATGCTAATCTGCATGTGACAGTAAATTTTACTTATAACTTTTGCAATTTGTGCCTCATGGCTATGATGTGTAATAGAAAAATATTACACTTCAATTATTAAAGAAATCTCTCTCTTATTTGTAAAATACTGCAATTGTATGCTTAGAAATTTGTAATATTTTGCAAAGTATACATGTAATTTCTGAACGCTGTGGCTTACCCAAAGAAGAATCAATTATGTAAGGGACTGTTTTCTGAGGCCATCTGTAATAACTTCCCACGATGGCATTACGTTCCGGGTCCTGAAAATAGAATTAAAGTTATATGTAGGTAAAAACTATTATTTCCAATTAGTAAATAAGAATAAAAATTAATTATATTTGCAGACGAAACTTTAAAAAAGTTTCTCTATTATTGTGGAAAGAGTCATCATTTTATTACATTTAAATTAATTGCCATTATATCCATATGAATTAGACAAATATTTAAACTAATTATTCTAAAATTTTGATATAAATATTTAAGGAATATATTAAATGTAATTGTGTAACATGAAACTTGAAACAATTTTACTACTTATAACTGAATATTTATGCTTCATTTTCTATTAATACATATGTATTTACCCACGATTTAAAGGAGAAAAAGTACACATAATATTATTTTGCTTAAAAAGCTGATAACATCAAATAAATTTAGTAAAATTGACTTGTTACTCATTACAAGTTCATAATTAGTTACTTTTACTTATGTTTTATAAAAACGTTATCAAGATAGTTATAATCTTTCTACACTATTGAAAGTTAAAAAAATCTACTTTATTTGTATACATATACATATATATATATATATATGTATATATACATATATATATACATATATATATATATATATATATATATATACATATATATATATATACATATATATATATATATATACATATATATATATATACATATATATATACATATATATATATATATATATATATATATATATATATATATATATATATATGTATACATATATATATATATATATATATATATATATATATATATATATATATATATCTATACATATATATATATACATATATATATATATATATATATATATATATATATATATATATATATATATATATATATATATATATATATATATATATATATATATATATATATATATATATATATATATATACATATATATATATATATATATATATATATATATATACATATATATATATATATACATATATATATATATATATATATATATATATATATATACATATATATATATATATATATATATATATATATATATATATATATATATATATATATATATATATATACATATATATATATATATACATATATATATATATATATATATATATATATATATACATATATATATATATATATATATATATATATATATATATATATATATATATATATATATATATATATATATATATATATATATATATATATATATATATATATATATACATATATATATATATAATAATTAAATATATTTATATATATATATATATGTATAATTAAAAAATCTACTTTATTTGTATACATTCTTATCAACATTAAGTGATTAATTATTTCATATTCCTAAAAAGATATGTTGCTTCGCAATATATGTATACATATATAAATTTACTAATAAATCATATATCATTTATATGTATGTAAGTAAGTACATACAGAGAGTGAGATTAATTTATTTTTTAATATAACAATTTGAGATTTAAAAGCAGTCGGCAGCAAAGTGTTAAGGCGGTGAAGGCAGGTCACAGATACATTCCAAATAATATTTATTTAAAGAAAAGATGAAGTAAAATTAAATTGTCCATTTGTAACATAGGTGTGACCTTTGAAGTTGTTTCTGTTGTTGTTTGTGTGTTGTTTCTTAGTGAAAAGGTAATATATAGTGGATGCTGAGGTTGTTAAATTTTATATATATTTAAATTATATATATATATATATATATATATATATATATATATATATATATATATATATATATATATATATATATATATATATATATATATATATATATATTTTATGCGTGTCATCTGATGATCACTAATTTTTCTAACAATTTGCTCTTATTTAATTTGATCTATAAAGAGTATTAAATTTCCCTGTCACACGTGCCAATTTGATAAGTTGAAACTACTTTAAAAATTATTTAGCTTTGATGCACGTATGATATCTTTATATGAAGGCTTATATCACTCTTCTGTCTAAAAGCCTTAGGAATAAGCAAAACATATTGAAAAAGAAGTTGTTGGCCAGCATATAGAATTACAAAATGACATAAGCCACTGCCATCTTTTAAGTAACAATTATTAATTACATATGTTACTTTCCAATTATTGTTAATTGATGCTATCACAATGTTGAAACACAACAACATTTTTAAACTGTTTTATTTCCTGGCAATAGCTAAGAATTATAACTAAACAGTATTGCTTCTTAATAATAACTTGAATCTATCGAACAATAATTAAGAATTTTTCAGCACTTCTTTATGTTGTTGTTGTCGTGTGACAAGTGCAAAGAGAAAAAAAAGAAAAGGTAAAAAAAGACAAGTGGTGACAAAAAGACAAAGGGTGTCATGACAGCAGTTGGGGCCGATGCTGAAGAGGGTCGAGGCAACAGAGATGCAATTGAAGAGATGCCTCGGATCTAATGGAACTCCTGTGCAGTGCCTGCATTCTGCGTGTGTTCTGCGTATATCCAGCACTTCTTCATAAATATGCTAAAAGAAAATTAGGCAAAACATTTTGTAATTCAAATGTAAATTCGAGAGTAATTATATACTAACATGGGCCCCGTTAATGCCAGCCATATCACCATCATACAAGTCGGGATTTTGAAGAGCTAAGCGAGCCTCTGAAAAAATTAATTAAAATAATATAATGATGCAAAACGTCACATGAAAATATATTTATTACTAAGCAGTTGTATTTACAATTATCATGAATAAAATTAATATTAGAATGCTAAAAAAATGATATTTTTTATTTGTTTACATTAAGAAATACTTTAAGAAATTAATTAAATTCTTAAAGTATTATTATTAAGAAATTAATTAAAATCAATTATGATGCTCGTATAATATCTGGGAATATTAATAATAACTTTTTTAAAATATATAGCTATTTATAATACTTTAACACAAGTATTATTAAGAAAATGGGTCATGAAAACAGCTCTTAGAAAATATATACAGTAAATAATTAAAGGCATTTTAATAACGTATCACTAAAAAAATAGAATCGGATGAAAAATTTCAAAATAGTTGTAAATTACAATTTCATTAACAATGCCATACAATAATTTTTACAAAAATTTTAGAGGATTTTATGTATTAAATAAATATTTTCCATGCTTTACATGAAAGAGAAGAATTAAATTTTTGAATATTTTTTTACAGAAAAATATATTTCAGTCTGATAAAAGTCAATTTGGTATTCTCGGTATAAAAATATTTTTATAGTAATAACTATCAATTAAATTTTACATTATATTATGCTGTGTTTATAATTTTTGTGATAATATTATTTACTAATATTGTCTATAAGATAATATCAACACAATGAGAAATTTAATCATCTGAAACTCATAGCCTTTACTTATTCTTATAATACCTTACTTCCAACCGTTGGCTGAGTGGTTAGCGGTACTGACTCCTGAGCTCTGGGCCCCGGGTTCGAATCCCAATTCGGGGATGGAGGTTACTTTCTTTCTGTGTTCTCTCTGTGCTTCACCGCCCTTTCTTCTGTGATGATGTATGAATGTGGCCCGCCCTTAAAATGGGTTTGTGGTGGTATGGCGTGGACAACGCTACTCGCCTTCGTGACTTTGATTACAGATGTTCGCTGGGTAACAACAAATGGGTAACAGTTTCTGGAATCGTTGTGGCATAGGTTTCGTCACCCAAGTGCCCGCAGTTGGAAAAAAATAATATGAAATAGCGATCGTTAGCTGCATCTGTATGATCTGATTCTTTCAGTGCTAATTATGTTTTATAAAAGTCAAGCATTAGAAATATTTCCTTTAAAAATTCTTTTATTATACTAATTAATTTATCATACCAAATTAAAATATCTCTAAAGTGACCACATATTTTAATGAAAAAAAATTATAATCCTTTGGAATTATAATTAAATAAATTGTGCTTGGAATAGAATTAAACTCAATTATGTAAATGATAACGGATTGTATGCGACTCAGTTAAAAATATATATCAAAGTATTTTCAATAATGGGAATTATCTCAAATTATGCAATTAAAAAATTATGTAAATGAAAGTAAAATACTTACCCTCTTGAGCTTCTGGACTCAGCTTCACTTTAGCCAGACAAACGGTCATAAGACCACAAATGAAAAGGAAAACCTTCATCATGTTTAAAGGAGTTGCTGACTACTAAAATTCTGTGCACTTTATTCTGAAAATATAACCCTTTTTAATCATATTTTATCTGGTGTCCTTAATCTTAAAATGAAAGGCATCACCTGTTTTCGAATACTAAAGCATATAAAATAGAGATTAAATTTACTACTCAATGTTTGGATTTGTTATCAAATGTGTTATATCTCCAGTACTTTGAAAATTGATTGATCAGCAAAAATTATTCAATTTCCTATTTTAAATACATATTATCCATCCGTTTTACTTTATAAATGCTTGTGAGATATGAAATCAAATTTTTTAATAGAAAATTACAATTTCATTCCTCAATCTCTTTACCTAGGTTCTTAAAATCTCCACAATAGAGAGTAGCATATATTTAAAACATGCTGCAGCAAATACATATAATTGTATTAATAGCATGAAAAAGAAAGAAAATATATAACTTATATAAATATTCTTCATATATTACAGTATTCAACATGATACAAACGTAAATGTTGAAATAAGTATCTTTTGAACTATCGCACATAGTGCAATAATTTCCAAAATTCTCATTAAGAATAATACACATATACACACATATGTATGTATATAATTAATAATTAATGTTATACTCAAACAAAATAAATTACATTTTTCTTCATTTATATTAGTTTTTAAACCTAATTTGAGCTATTTGTTATATTATTCAAATTATATTAAATGTCAGTGTTTCCTATGATATTTAATGTATAAATATTTCCATTCAAAATAAAAAGAAGTTATTTCAGAGCTTTTATAGAGATATATGTTTCAGGAAATGAACTTTTTACAAAATCTACATTTTTTAAGGTAACTTGTTATGATCATCTAAATGATTACATTTTTTATGTTGATTCTCTGATGATTCTCTCTAAATCGCAATGATAAAATCTTTATAATGAAAATCTAATGAAAAGATTCTCTAATATACTTTATGATAATCTTTTTTATGATAATTCTTATGCTAACATCCGTAGTAAATGCAATTACTGATTTAAAGATTTTATAAATTAGTTCTCGTATCCGCAAAATCCAGGACTATTGAAAAAATCAAATCTGTGTTGCGTTTCTACTTTTCTTAGGGATATTTTGAGGAATACCACCATTGCGGTTCTTGAATACAACTCATTATATGTAAAAAATATCTTTCAGGAGGATATCAACACAGCTGAAAAGCTTTATAAAGTTTAACGGAAATAAAATTAACTAAACATAAATTTCATTATTGAACAAATTCATAATATTCATTATTGAAGTAAGTTATTATTGAATTTATTGGAATTAATTATTAAAGTAGATTATTTAGTAAAGTGTGAAGAAAGTTTAAATTAAGTTTCATTAAACTATATATAACTGATAGGATATCACCACAAAGATTTTGATCATTTTCTTGAGTAAAAAGTATTTAATTAACAGTTTACGAAAAAAGATTATTCATTTCATTAATTTAATGATGAAATTAATAAGACTTAATTCATTTTCTTTTACGCGAAAGGTCTTTTAGAGATATGTATCAAAATTCTCATTTAAGTTTCGTGTAATAGAAATGTTCCTTAAAAAATATTCAACAGTTTTTAATAATTATTCTGCGAATCAGTTAAATATATGTTATCAATTATTAATATAAAATGTGTTAGAATGATTAATAAAGCTACACTTCAATACAAATTTGAAAAGACTCTATTCACACTTTGCAAATGAAAGCATAATTTTGAGAAAATCATTTTGGATGTTCTTTGCACGAACATATTGACATACATTTTGAAACAAAATAGAAGGATTATGACTTAAATTTATTCAATTATTAAAATATTTAAATTATAATCCATGTTTTAGCTAATGCCTTTAATTATAGTAAAAATGAATAAATAATCTGAAATAGTGAAATAACAAGTTTCAAATATAAAGTTACACGAAGAAACATCATGTTCAAACAAAGACTGTTTATGAAAAAACTAAAGTTTGAAATGTTTACGGATAATATTTAAGCCAAACAAAAAGGACAAAATTATTATACATCTAAAATTTATATATTTGTTTCATTATTTTTATCTGCATTATGCTCTCAGTGATTAATATACAGTTTAAAATAGAATTTTGATTCTCTAGAAATAATCATTGCATCCATATTATCCAATATTATAAAATGCAAATAAAGAATTGGATTTTTTATAAAAATAAAAGTTTATCCTGAAAAGTAAAAATTCTACTTTGTAAAAAAAATAAAAAAATTCTCAATAAATTTAACTTCAAAGATTTATTACTGTTCATAATGAGAAATTGTGTTAGTCTAATATTTAAAAACTAATTAAGAGAACTGGGTTTTATTAAAAATAAAATTCAATTCATTAAAAATGCTTATTAAAAAGATCATGTTATATGTACGCATATATATATATATATATATATATATATATATATATATATATATATATATAATATAATATAATATATGTATAATGTATATATATATAGTATAGATATGTATACATTTTGTATTTTATAGAGATTTAATTTCTGGTTTAATATAGTAGTAATTAAGTGATTTTAATTCTCACAGTAGTTTTAGTTTAAAAAAAACTTTATTTAGTTCTTGTTTTGAATTTAACATTCCTACATTAAGTTTACACGCTCAATATCACTACGAGTCATTCCTTGCTTGAAAGGGGGATCCAACAATTGTTGTCCATTTCTTGCAACCATGGTATCTTGTCCGTTCTTCGAGAATGATTTGTTTCCATAAATCATAATAGAGTCGTAGTCAAAAGGAGTGTAGAGTATATTTTGTTGAGGCCCAAGTTTATAGAAATTACCTTCAATTTCTATTTAAAGTAAATATTAAAATGAGTTTAACCTCCAAAATGAAATGGTTTCCTAAATAAAGTAATAGATGAATAGAGATACATTTTTACAAATTATTTACATTACATATTTTTTATAATGTTCCATTATAAATAATATGATTACTTAATGCAATTGCTTAATTACTTTTGAGTTAAAATTATTTTAATTCCTCCCTAACTACGTCCGTTAAAAGCAAATAATAATTGAAAAAACATCAAAAGCTGTGATATTTAATGCATATCAAAGGATTTATGTAATAAATGTTAAGGAATACATTCATGTAAAGTACAATATGATGGAAAAGCTCATTTCAAAATGTATTTTGTTTTGATGCTGTAATGCAGCGTTATCCAGTGTCGCAGCAACCTGCAGATAATTGGCATTGAAACGAGATCATATTCAGGTGTTAGAATTGGGAAAAAAATTATGTTTCCTGTAAAACATCATTATGTCCCATCTGTTCAAAGTATGAAAATACATGCTTATTGGAACTCACAGCCCTTGAATATCTATGCATAAATCAGTTAATCTTAGTGTGTTTCGTTGACCCTTTGTCGAAGATTATGAGAAGCTAAAATACCTGGGAAGGCGTTCTGTGTAAAACGTAGAACAGTAGGAAGCAGTCTGAGTTGATTCACAAAAATAAACAATTATTGAAGTGCAGTTTAAAAAATTTTAAGAAATTTTGAGTACTTTGAATAGCAAATTAAATTGTCAGTGATTCTGTGATATCTTCACATGACAGTATTTCTAAAAATGGAAGAGAAAATAGCTTTAGATAAGTGGGAAGTTTGGTGTCTATCTACCCAAATATTCTTCATTAAAATCGTGTTTTTAATTTTTCTTTTAAATTTAAATCTGAAAAGAAATAAATTGATAAATAATATAAATTTATAAATTATTTTATACATCTACCATTATATATAATATATGTGAATTTTCTCTTCCTCATTTTTGACGAAATCATTTAAGGGATAAAAAAATATCTTCGGTAAGAAATTCTGATTAATACAATGACATTTGAAATCTATCACTTAATAATACTGATGGCAATAATTATTTAATAAACTGGAACATTTTACAAATATTTCCATTCTAATTACTTTTTACTAAATGCTTTAAAATCATTGAGTAAAATATTAATAAAAAAGTACACTTTTTGGAAAAAAAACTAATTGCATGCTTTAAATGAAATATTTTAAAAACTATTCAAAATTATTTTTAATCAGACATTAACATAAAATATTAAATATTTTTAAAAATAAATTAATTTTTTATAGCTGAATTATACTTAATAAAACATTAGTAGTTCATTTTTTAAATTAAATTTAATAATTTAAATACTTAAAGCAACTTACCTTGGTGTACATTTTCAAAGTAGATAATAAGATAATTATATCTATCAGATCTCTTCTGTTCATGATAAAATCCAAGGGCAAGGCTCAATTCATGGACAACGGTACCAACATACCAGCATCCTTTATCCAAAGAAAGTGGTTGTTGACCACCAAATTTTCCCACAAGGGAATAACATCTGAAATTCACCTTGTATGTTATTATATTTTGTAATTCTTTACATTTATTTTCATAAATATTTGTTTTCAAATAAAATATCAGCGAACAAATTTGCTTAGATTATTGAGATTTCGAAAACCATATCATATATTATTGAGTGATTAGTAATCATTTATAAAATATTTCATATAGAGTATTGAATTTTTAAAAGGAAAATGATCTGCCCATTAAATATATATATACAAATGGTATAGTTTAAAAATGTCACATATATCATAAAAGATGAGAAATACATTTAGAAACTAGGAATTTTGTGAGAAATGGAAGCGTTTAAATTCTATACGAGTTTAATTTCTGGATAATTTTTTAACAAGTGGAGTTTAGATATAGTTAAACACAAAAGTTAACTTTTAACTAGTAAGTTCAAATTTTATCAAGATTACTTATGGTTGACACATTATAAAATGAATAAGTTAAGATAAAAAGTATTTCCAAGCTCAGAGTTTGAACTTTATACAAGCGATTTTTAAAATTCTCACTTTTATTTGGTTAATACTTATTATTCTTAGTAAAAAAATTATTGTGTTTTGTATTGCAACAGATATGAAATCGTAATAATTTTTAATATTTTTATCAGAAATAATAATGTTAGTAGAAATTTTTTTATTAATTAGTTGTGTAATATAACTTAACTTAATTTCCAATATAAGCAGTTTACATGTTTTCATCTGTTAGATGAAGAAAATAAATCCTATATAAGGCTTCTTTTAGTTTTTTTTAGCTGTATAATTACTAACACTGTAATTTAAGGTAAAATTTTATTCTCGAAATCATCTTACATTTTAGACAATTTTTCTAGTGTGAGATTATTTACTTTTAAAACAAATGTGATTAAAATGATTTAATATACTAAATATCAGATTTATTAAAATTAGATAACATAAACCAGCAATGGGATGTGATGCTATTTCAATTAACAGCGACGAATATGTGAAATAACGAGATTTCTTTCTTTGTATCTTTTACAATTTTGTCTATTACAATTTTTATAACAATACATGAATCAACAGTTTATTCTTTATAATTCACGGATTTTTTCTTTTTGAAATTTGATAATCACTTATTTTGAAGATTTTAGAGGTAAATGGGAATTTTATTTTAATAATTAAATTCAATGTTATCCATAAACTCTAAAAAGTATATCACCTGAAAAGTAAAAAACGTGTAAAAAGATAAAAATGTATTTTTTCAATGTCGTAAGTTTGAAAGATCAATATTCTTTCAGATTCACTCATTTTATGATGAATTATTTATGCACCTATACTACTTGTAATATAAAAAAAATTTCCTTCACAAGAAAATGAGAACATATATCTCCATCATGCATCAAAGAGGGGAAGTTGTTTCAAATGCATGGTTCTGGTAATTTTCTATATTTATAAATAATTATACATTATAATTGTTTATAATTGCTAAACTAGTTTATAAATCAACTCAAAATTTTTATTTATTTACTTAAGAAGACTTTTAGCACATCATATTTTACTAATATTTCACTCTGCATTAACATAATCTAACAATCACTGATTTAATTAAAATCCGTAGAATAATATTCACAAAACATTTATGTCAAAGTAATATCCATAGAAGATTCAGTACCAAAATAATATCTTCAAACATTCAGTGCCAAACTAATATCCACAGAACATTGAATGCCAAAGTAATACCTACAAAACACTCAGTGCTAAAGTAATATCTAAGGAACATACATACAGTGCCAAAGTAATATCCACAGAATATTCAGTGCCAAAGTAGTATCCCCAGAACATTCTCAGTACCAAAGTAACATCCACAGAACATTCATTACCAAAGTAATATCTACAGAACATTCATTACCAAAGTAATATCTACAGAAAACTGAGATTGAATGTTCTAAAACATTCTGTCTGAAACATATCAAAACAAAATTCTGTATTTTGTTTTGATACCATATCGATGTTATGCGCGTACCAAAGTAATATACATATAACATAAATATGGTATCAAAACAAAAATATGAAAGCAATTATAGGTGTCATTTCTTGAAACCAGTATTCTCTAAATATATTTAAAACTGAATTTTAGAAAGTTGAGTTTGAAAATCTTACTATAATAAATACAAATAAACTAATATATTATTTTATATTCTAAAATAACACCAACTTAGTGAGGAAATGAAAACAGTGGTATATGTGTTTTTGCAAGTTTATATTTCTTAAATTATTTATATTTGGTTGGTGAATTTAATTTCGAAATATAATTTTAGAAACTGAAAAATATGTTCACTAATACAGAACAGTATAGAAGCTTAAATGCAGTGTTTCGAATCTGAAAAATGATATCACTTTTTCAGTTAGGATAAATTTAAAATCATCAAAAGTATTCAATGCCGATAGGCAATATAGCTACGTTCTTTATTTATTTTATAATTATAATAAATGTAATATGTATTGTATCTTTTATATATAATATGTATTTTATATCTGTATTATATCTTGTATAAATATTAATAAATATAAATGTGGTTAGAAATTTTATATTATGATACAAAAATAATATTTTTTCACTATGAAATAGCTAATAAATGAAATTCAAGGATGTAACAAAATTCTTGTCTATAGTAATCAATCATTAAATATACTATTTATATTAATTCTTAAAAATTAATAAAAACTCTGAAAATTAATTTTTAAAATAATTTATCATAACAGGCCGTAAAACAATGCAATTAAAAAAAAACATAACTTTTTTTCCTAAACTTTCATTACTTATGTATTTTCTAGTTATATTATTGCTATTATAATAATATTGTTAACGAAACGAAAATTAAAAGTTTGTTTCTTATAAATTTATTATTATTTCTTATAAAAAACAAACTTGACACGTTAAAGAACAAAATTACTCTTGAAACAATACAGAATTATTACATAAGAATGATTCAAATATAAGTAAAATATTTTTCTCATAAACTGATGTAGATTTTGGAACTAAAATAAGGTTCAAAGTTATAAGAAAAATTTATTTGGTATCTAAAAATATCACATTATCTTATCCTTGTCCAGCGAAGATTCGCAGATAATCATTTTCTGTTGTGCGAGACACAAAGCGAATGCACAAGTGTTTGTGGTAATTCTTCATGCCTTGAAGTATAACGCTTTCATTGGCAGCTAGAAATAATTATTTTTTTTCTATCTTTGAGTAAAGTATAAATTAGAAATAAATAGTATTAACAAAATATATATTTTAAATAAATATCATCATTTTATACCTTCTTAATAAAACTGTTAAAATAAACGCGCATTTTATAAAGAAAACAAAAAGTCGATTACAAATTATAATTATAACATTAAAATTTTCTATTTCTAGTTCTAATTCTTAAATATTTATTAATAAATTTAGGCACTAGTTGATATATATAAATAAAATACTGGTTCAGTGAATTATTAAGCAATCTTTGCAGAAAACCTATGTATATATAAAGCATAATTCGTAAATATTATTTGCGAAAAAACATATTCCTTACTTGTGAAATACTCAAAATATACTGGGTGTCCCAAAATGACCGCATAAACTTTGCACAGCTAGATTCCTCCTTGGGAGTACATAAAAACTGCTCAAAGAAGCGTTCCAGTACGATCCACGGTTTACGAGAAAAATACGAAAAACAAAGTATGATGTCACTTCCGGTGCAAGAAAAAACACTTTATTAGACATACATCAACAACAGTATTTGCCTATATTTTCAGACAATAATGTTTAAAACGTTCGCCGCGCATAATGTGGCATGTATGCGCGCTAGCCATAGAATGACGTTAAGACGCCGTTGAACTGGTATTTAAAAGGCTGCATCTAGCAACCACAGGTAGTCTTCATATGGTGGCCAGGTATTCCATTCGTAGCTACTACGGCATGTACTTGATGTAAGGCCGATGTAATGGAAATGTCTTTCGTTCCAGTATGATGGGGCTCCGGCGCATTTCTGTGCTCCTGTACGTGGTTGGCTGGCTATGGAATACCCTGGGCGCTGGATCGGACGTGAGGTTCCGGTTCTATGTCCTTCAGTTCTTACACCGTTGGATTTTTTCTAATGAGGCCATCTCAAGGAACTAGTGTATCGAAACATAGTGGCAACACCAACGGACTTAGTTGCTCGTCTGCACACTGCTTATACCTCGGTGGACCCCGAAATGCCTCAACTTGTGATGATAGCCATTCCACGGCGTGCTCAAGCCTGCATCAACATTCAAGGTGGACACTTTGAACATCTTCTTTAAATTGTGCATATACTGCTGTTGATATGTTCAATAAAGTCAAAACTCAGAAAATGAAATCTCATCTAAAAAATGGATACCACCTTGAAGGAATTTCAGAAAAATTTAGATAAACAATGTCGATAAGAATATGTTATGTTGATGCTCGCTTAACTGACTGAAAAAAAATAAGTTGTGAGATTTGTGAGATTGTCAATTTTTCGTGCACTAAACAATTTATTTAAGTTGCCCCATTGAAACACCAGGCATTTCTGTCTTGTTGGTTGTAATGATAAATGGTTTATAAGCCGAATCAAGAGTCTTTTTTCCCTAAAATTTTAGATTTTCATGTCCACGTAAACCAGTGATCCAACTGCAAACATAAAGTAATTCTGCTAATTTTTTTGGGTGGAATAAGGAATAGTTTGTGAATGGAAGCAAGATATTACAATTGTAAATTTGTATATTTTAACAATCATGTTTCCTAATATAATAAAGCATCATGTCAATAAGTTTTGAATTTATATATGATCTTTTAGGTTGTCATTTGAAACTATTGCAATAGAATATCATTTTACTTTAACAAAAACGTTTCTCATATGTTTATTCCCAATACTAACCGCAAAAACGTGAAATATTTGAAAAATTGATGCAGCAGCTGATAAGCCTACTTTGAAGTCGCAAAGCAAACAACATCGAACGAGCTTCTTCGACACGTCCATTTCTCTTCGCTACTGTATGAGTCACAATTGATGAATGTAAGCAGAGGAACTGCTTTTATAACGACTGATATTACAACTCTCGACTTACCAATCTCTCTACCACGTCATATGCTAATTTGCATACATGTTCTCACTTCATTCAATGGTAAAGCGTATATGGAAATGGAAAGAACATTTTTAATTAACCTGTTGGTGAATTAAACACAATATCGTATATTTTTATTTAAAAAAATAAAAACACTTATTAGATTAAATTTTTGAATAATCTTGCGAGATTATTTTTAACATCTGTAATTATAATACTGAGAATATCTTGTGGTTTTGGTATTCTTCAAGGATATAATTATTCCAGCGAAGTCACATTTATAATTCTTGGTTTTTAAAATTTTATCTATTATTGCA